>CM068367.1:831551771-832751771 GCA_034769895.1 Magicicada septendecula | reverse complement strand
TAGGGAACTAAATAAACAAGGGAGATAATTACATAGAAGAGAAATAATTATGATTCAAATAGAAGAAAGTGAAGGGATATATATAAAAAAGCATATGAATCGACATGGAAACGTACAACAATTGATGAATTCTTCAATGAAAAATAAGTATACTGATTCAGAATTAATCAATTCTTATAGGAAGGCATGTGTAACGTTTCCAAATTTGGTAGTTACATAAAGTAAGCAATTATTACGTCAAGTGACGGGAAAGCATGAAAATATTTCTAAGTAAGTAAAATTATGTGAACAAAAAGTGTGTATCCACAGATATATTAGTGTAAAATGCCAACAAAGAGGAAGGAAGTGTAACATAGCAGCATCGTACACAAAATAGAGAAAGAAAATGACCATGAGCCAAAATAAAATATTAGAAACCAGGCCCAATAGATTCCAACAGTGAGGGGAACCAACAAAACAATGACTATGTAAAATAAAAGAAGAGACAACTCAAGAGCAACAACAATGATGGCAGACAAACCAATATATTTACAAATATAAATATTATGGAACAACGACTACTACAATGGAAATATTGAAGAAGACGTTTAAACCTAAAGAAGAAAGGAAGAAGAAGGACAAGGAAACATGACATGAAGAGAGAAGAAAATGGATAGACAATTCAAGAAATCATCATTCATCAAGTATACTAGAGACAATACTAGTAACCAGATGAATAGCGATTGTCAACTATGAAGAAACAGTGTTTAACATATTGTAACGATACAATTAAGCCAAATCTCGTACCAGTGATAAAAAAGATAATTCTTGATATAAAAATTGCTTCATATGAAATAAAATGTGTAAAAAATGATTAAAATATAAATACTTTGACAAGACTTACAACGATATTACCCAACCCAAGTGATTGAGCCAACAACCCAAACATAAAGAAGGGAACCACGTAACATACTTATTAAGAAAGATATGATAGACAAAACAATGATGGACACAGAACTAAAGAAGAACCAGAAGAAGAGGACAGATCCATACAAGTAAACAGAATTTAAACCAGAAGAGAAGAAGAGGAGAAACGAACCGGATTGAAGAAGAAGAAGAGGAAGAATGAAGAGGAGATAGATAAAACCCAAGGGGAAACTAACACACATATATAAAAGGGAAAGATTGTATGTTTAGAGATAGAATACGGTCAATAAACCTTGAATAATTATATATTAATGAAACCAATGTTATTATTAGCATTAATTTAACATATGTACCCATTTTTTAAGACAATACAATTGTAAAGCAATGTAGTATAGGAAAAGTACACTAACCCTGTCAGAAAGGTTAGATTCAACCAAAACACAACTAGCCTAATATTGTTTATAGTAAATATAATACTAAAACAAAATAGTGAGAAATGGTAGGAGAAAGTATAGGGATTACCCATTAAATAACACTAATTATAAAACAGTGAACCAAAGTGAAGTGCTTTAGTGAAGTGTTAATGCCCTAAAAAATAGTGAAAGTGGATGTGAAACATTCAAATTAGAATGATAAGTAAATAGACACTCTGTAAAACATTGATAAACCACCAATGATTGGAGTGAGATTATAATTAGTTATATACCTAGAAGTAATTAGAAATAGTAATCCAAATTAATATTAAGGAAGCTTGTAATAATATTCAGGGAGAAAGCCCAGTACCATAACTTGTGTTAACATGGCATGATAGGATAGAAGTAAAGTTTGTTATTAAAGATTCAAATTGTAAAGAATACAACACCCCATGTTGAAAGGGGAATCAACCTTCATAATATTAGAGAAAGTAACAATGTTTATCACCCTAGTTTATAAGACAAGAAAGAAATCAATGTTAGTAATAAGAATAATTTATGACTTGTAAAGAATAGTTGATGCAATGTTAAAGAAGGAATATGGCTGAAAGGGACTTACAGTCCATAAACCTAACTATTATATTTTAAATGAAGAGTAATGAAAATGTATGTTGAATAATAATTAAAACACAAACAAATAAGTGAAGCCCATCAGGCTGAATTCAGAATGTAATTTAAAAAGGAAATACACTGAAAAACAATCATGGCTGTTTGTAACTATGAAAACAGTTAACTGCCAAAGACATTCAAATGCAAATTGTATCAATTTCACAAAAAATCTTACTAATCTAAGAACAGTTAATGGACAGTAATTATACTGTATATCAGTTATTTTAACACAGAAGTATTATTGTAATAATTTAATTCAAGAAAGATATGTTATTTATTAAATGTCAAATAATTAGACTATAGTTAATGTGTAACAGAATATGACCTTATGAGGTATCATTGTAAACTTTGAAAGGAAAGAAAAATAATAGTGATGTCATTTATTATCCCAAAGGAATTATAAGGGAATAAAATCATTAGGAAAATACTTAATAAATTTGAATAAAAATTCAAATATTTCTAACAATGTATGTAAAGAGTAATTAAACAAGCATTGAATTATTGGTTACTATGACAACGAGACGTTTGAGGGCTTATTTTTCCGTTAAATTATATAGATGCTGAAGAAACGAAGCGTGGGTACGCCACACGAAAAATTGGACAAACTAAAACTTTAATTTAAACAGTTATAAGAAGTCGAATTAGTGAACCAAGATAACCCAATGTGAAGAGACGTCGATCTATACAGAATTAATGATGTCCAGGAACGAAATTAAATAAACTAATTAAAGAAAAAACCCAGACCAGTTTGAAGAAGATGCTGGAAGCCTTCAACCAGCCCAAATTCGAGAAATATACGCCTATCCTGATGACGACCCTTCAACGTGAGACGAACTGATAAGTACCGAATAATTTCTTACTCCCAAAAACCCCAAATTACTTAAATTATTTTCAAATGATAAAATTTCTCACTATTTAAAAAGTAGTATTTTCTTTCAAAGGTAAAGGCATAATTTACTTACTTATATTAAAAAACATTTATAAAGATAACCTTATTTGTGAACATAACTACTGTAACAGAAATACGACACTACAGAACAAATTGTACAAACACATTATAAATCCTAAGTACGTATAAGGTATAGTAGTGTACTTTCTTTTCATGTAACCAACGTTTATGTCTATTTTCATGATCAAAAGAACTCCAGATTTTAAAAACATAGTAATTTTGTTAAAAGTAACTGAACGATAGTGTTTTGAAATCAATTTTGCCAACCTGAGATATTTTGTGTTTCAAGCTCTAAGCCAGAGCATAATATTATAAATTTTCTTATGATTCAATTGTCATATTTATTGATAATTAAATGTGTATTAAAAAACGCAGTACAGAACATTACTATCTTGTTATTTCATAGGATTTTTTGTAAATATATGTGTGTTAGCGAAGTTTTAAGTCATAGCCAACTAGCGCTTATCACGAGTGGCCGAGTCGACAACCTGTGTAGCAGCGGAAATAATTCGAACGCCACAGCTGTCCATGCTAATACCACGTATTACCTTAAAAATTAGATGTTTTAATTGTTTTACAAAAACAATTTGGCGCCACCCGGGAATCGTAATCCCTATGAATTAACAGGTAGGTTGTACTGGTGACATTGACAGCGCTACGGACTCCAGTAGTGACGTCGATTTATGTAACAACCAGTGTGAGGCAAACACACTACATTCACACTAATACACCATATAAACAAGTGTGATACATTTTAACAGGTACGACCCATAGATATTGTTACATATTGACGAACCCAACGAGGGGCTTTAAGAATAAAGGAAGAAGGACGTACACACCCCCTATTTATTGTTACATATTGGCGACCAGCAACGTGTGGCTAGAAAGAATAACTAGCGGCGATCATGAATAGACACGGTATGGTTACGAGGCGCAAAGGGAAGGAGTCATCAAACCAAGAAGGAAACCCAGAAGAAATGGAGGAAGTCGAGGAAGTAGAAATGGAGGAAACGACTGGAGAATTGTCAGAAGAAAACCCACAGGAGGACCAAATGGAAAATCCTAATCCACCTGAACCTGAACCTGAACCTGAACCGGAATTGGAAGCAGAAGTCATGGCAAATAACCAACCAATCAAACCGATAGAAGAAACGAATTTAGATAGCATGATGAAGTTCATGATGGAACAATTCGGACAAATGAATAAAGAGAGAAGACAAGACAAGGAAGAGTTGAATAAAAAATTGGAAAAACTGGACATCCTGAATGACAAAATAGAAAGCAACCATGAAGACTTGAAGAGAAGTCAGGAGGCATTGGAAAAGAAGAGCGAAGAGCTGAAGAAACAGATCAAGAAGGATCTGGAGATAGTAAACAAAAAGATGGAAATTAATCATGATATTCTCCAACGGAAAATCGAGGAAGAAAGTGAGAAGAACAGAGAAGAATTGAGATTCATGTTTGCAGAGTTTCGTGAAGAAGACAAACGGACAAAAACATGGATGAATAAGAGATGGGAAGAAACAAGTTATCCAGTAAATCAACTTCAAGAAACTTTAGTTAGTGATTTCAAACCAAGGAATGAAACACTAGACAGCACTCCTGAAAGTATCAAAGAAACGTTAAATGAGAACATGGAACCGGGGAATCAGAAAATAACACAGAAGGAGATGGTCAAGGAACTGGAGGAGAGGCACCAAGAACTACAAATAGGTGTAAACAGTCGTATGAAGAAGAATCAAATTATTAAGAAGATTAAGAAAACAAAGGAATTAAGAAAGGTATATAAAAGGAAACTCATCAAAACACGAGAAGAAGTGGAGATGATGAAGAATGGACTCATCGATGTATTTAATTTGCCCATTACCTACCAAAGCAAATTAATAAAGTACAAAGATTGTAGGAGGACTCTGAGAGAAATTACAAAAGGAATTCACAACCAACCAGTGGATGAAAATTTCAGCAAATCTATGCTTAGATGGAAGATGCCAGAAATAGAAATGACTGACAACAAAACAAGAAGGTCAATAAAATACTGGAGCACACCAGAAATGGAAATACCAAATAAAAAAGCGAAAACCATATTAATAAGAGAGACACAAATAACTTCTCTGATTAGTGGACAAAATAATCAAATGTTTGCGGTAAACATAAAGACTACAGAACATATGGTATTAAAGGAATTATGGTACAAGACGGAGGAGACCTATTTCACCAGTAAGAAAACAGTTCTACACGCCAGAGTTATCCGAACCATAAGGGCAGAGGAACTGATGGACCATGGGTAAACTAAGTGAAGATACCACACACCAAGAAAAGGGACTGATCTTCAAGTTATGGACCAAGCAACCCAATGGAATAGAAGATATTAAAATTAAATAAAGCTACTGGACAATCACCAAAACAAGAGGGTACAAGAAATGACGACGACCAAGACGAATTAAATAAGAAAAATTAAACTATAATAAATAAATTTAATAATATCATCCAGAATAAGTGTGTCTATCAAGCACTTGAAGGAGTAGAGGTGCATAATAACAAAGAGTCGAACAAGAGAAGGAAATAATAAAGGAAAGAAAAGGAGAAGTCAACTTACAAAAATATAAATAACGGACCAGTATATAGCAATATGAATAAACAATTATGTGTATCATAATAATCCGTATATCATCACAAGAGACAATGGTAATAATACTTACCAAATCAGTAATATCAATACAAGGAAAATCAAGGGAGTTTACAATCAAACTTCGATAAAAAAGTTTTACGAAGAAGAATAAAACCATTGTGAAATGAAACCGATTTCAAAATTCTAAAAGAAATTGTAAGAGCAGCTTACTCAAATATTTAGATGATATATGCGGAACAATAAAAAAGTTTTATAATAATGAAAAAAGAAAAACAAAGGAAACAGTTACACAAATTCCTTTCAATTTAAATCAGTTTAAAATATAACAAAAAAATTGAAATATGAAGTATGAAGTAAAAAGTGAGATAATCAGGAATAAGTTACACACATTCCTATGTAATAAAAATGTAAGAAGCACAAACTTACAATTATAATTAAAACAAAAAATAGCTAAAAAGGAATACGCTACAAACATTCCTTTAAGGTAAGACCATTAACTTACCAAAGAATTATCGAAAATGATGTTGAATACAGAGTAAAATAAACAAAAATAAAATCAAGTTCAAATTACTGAGATAAATACTTGAAATTATACTGAATCAAAAGTATTATCAGAAAAAAAAAATAAATAAATAAAACTTTACCTGGTACAAGGAGAGAGAGAGAAATTGTATATAAAACCAATATACAAATATGGCTAAAGCAGAATCCTGCTAAATGTCTAAAACAATTAAGATGATCACAACGAGCATTGAAAACAAAATAATGAAAAGTGAGATATGATAAAATTAACATATGAATAAAGATAAAATTTCTCAATATAGTATATGAGTAGATGTTAGTGTATAGTTAAGGTATAGCGGAAGGAAGAATGAGTAGTAATGATAAAGTGATCTAGAAACAAACCACAAGGTGGACAATCCCAATTATATTATTATTTTATTATTATTATTAAGTCACAAGTTGACAAAGATTTAAGATTGACTGTTGAAAAGTCCACCAATCTTTATGAACTGAGTAGAGAAGATGTGCCTCTAGTCTCAGAAAAATGAGTAGTAATGGGAGAAACCAGCTACTATATAAAGTTAGGGAAGAAAAAAAAATTTTTGTGTATGAGGGAATATGCACCAATGGAAATAAATAAAAACAGATCCAAATAAAATGGAGAGAATTAAGTAAGAAGAGAAATGGAGAAGGGAGAAACAAACATGGAAGAGAAGGAAAAAAGTTATCTATAACTGATAATTTCATAAAACACTATGCTAGTATTTTATTAAAATGATCAATTTTAGAGGAGAGGCATTATGTAACGATACAATTAAGCCAAATCTCGTACCAGTGATAAAAAAGATAATTCTTGATATAAAAATTACTTCATATGAAATAAAATGTGTAAAAAATGATTAAAATGTAAATACTTTGACAAGACGTACAACGATATTACCCAACCCAAGTGATTGAGCCAACAACCCAAACATAAAGAAGGGAACCACGTAACATACTTATTAAGAAAGATATGATAGACAAAACAATGATGGACACAGAACTAAAGAAGAACCAGAAGAAGAGGACAGATCCATACAAGTAAACAGAATTTAAACCAGAAGAGAAGAAGAGGAGAAACGAACCAGATTGAAGAAGAAGAAGAGGAAGAATGAAGAGGAGACAGATAAAACCCAAGGGGAAACTAACACACATATATAAAAGGGAAAGATTGTATGTTTAGAGATAGAATACGGTCAATAAACCTTGAATAATTATATATTAATGAAACCAATGTTATTATTAGCATTAATTTAACATATGTACCCATTTTTTAAGACAATACAATTGTAAAGCAATGTAGTATAGAAAAAGTACACTAACCCTGTCAGAAAGGTTAGATTCAACCAAAACACAACTAGCCTAATATTGTTTATAGTAAATATAATACTAAAACAAAATAGTGAGAAATGGTAGGAGAAAGTATAGGGATTACCCATTAAATAACACTAATTACAAAACAGTGAACCAAAGTGAAGTGCTTTAGTGAAGTGTAAATGCCCTAAAAAATAGTGAAAGTGGATGTGAAACATTCAAAATAGAATGCTAAGTAAATAGACACTCTGTAAAACATTGATAAACCACCAATGATTGGAGTGAGATTATAATTAGTTATATACCTAGAAGTAATTAGAAATAGTAATCCAAATTAATATTAAGGAAGCTTGTAATAATATTCAGGGAGAAAGCCCAGTACCATAACTTGTGTTAACATGGCATGATAGGATAGAAGTAAAGTTTGTTATTAAAGATTCAAATTGTAAAGAATACAACACCCCATGTTGAAAGGGGAATCAACCTTCATAATATTAGAGAAAGTAACAATGTTTATCACCCTAGTTTATAAGACAAGAAAGAAATCAATGTTAGTAATAAGAATAATTTATGACTTGTAAAGAATAGTTGATGCAATGTTAAAGAAGGAATATGGCTGAAAGGGACTTACAGTCCATAAACCTAACTATTATATTTTAAATGAAGAGTAATGAAAATGTATGTTGAATAATAATTAAAACACAAACAAATAAGTGAAGCCCATCAGGCTGAATTCAGAATGTAATTTAAAAAGGAAATACACTGAAAAACAATCATGGCTGTTTGTAACTATGAAAACAGTTAACTGCCAAAGACATTCAAATGCAAATTGTATCAATTTCACAAAAAATCTTACTAATCTAAGAACAGTTAATGGACAGTAATTATACTGTATATCAGTTATTTTAACACAGAAGTATTATTGTAATAATTTAATTCAAGAAAGATATGTTATTTATTAAATGTCAAATAATTAGACTATAGTTAATGTGTAACAGAATATGACCTTATGAGGTATCATTGTAAACTTTGAAAGGAAAGAAAAATAATAGTGATGTCATTTATTATCCCAAAGGAATTATAAGGGAATAAAATCATTAGGAAAATACTTAATAAATTTGAATAAAAATTCAAATATTTCTAACAATGTATGTAAAGAGTAATTAAACAAGCATTGAATTATTGGTTACTATGACAACGAGACGTTTGAGGGCTTATTTTTCCGTTAAATTATATAGATGCTGAAGAAACGAAGCGTGGGTACGCCACACGAAAAATTGGACAAACTAAAACTTTAATTTAAACAGTTATAAGAAGTCGAATTAGTGAACCAAGATAACCCAATGTGAAGAGACGTCGATCTATACAGAATTAATGATGTCCAGGAACGAAATTAAATAAACTAATTAAAGAAAAAACCCAGACCAGTTTGAAGAAGATGCTGGAAGCCTTCAACCAGCCCAAATTCAAGAAATATACGCCTATCCTGATGACGACCCTTCAACGTGAGACGAACTGATAAGTACCGAATAATTTCTTACTCCCAAAAACCCCAAATTACTTAAATTATTTTCAAATGATAAAATTTCTCACTATTTAAAAAGTAGTTGAACTGGAAATACGATGGATGATAGAGAATAACGTCATTGAGCGGTCGAACAGCAACTTTCTTAATCCTTTAGTTGTAGTAAAGAAGAAGAGTGGAGAAGTACGTTTATGCCTGGACATGAGGAGTTTTAATAACGTTATTCTACGTGAATTCGATTGTGCACCACCTGCGGACGAGTTATTTGCCAAGTGTGAAGGAGCAGGATATTTGACTAAGTTGGATTTAAGGTCAAGTTTCCGGCAAATTCCAATTAGAAGAGAAGATAGAAAATACACCACCTTCCTATATAAAAATAAATGCTATCAACACAAGGTAGTTCCATTTGGTTTGAGCACGAGTTTGGCTGCAATTGTAAAATGTCTGGAGAAAACATTGGGACCAGAAGTGGAGCCGTACACCATAGTGTTTGTGGATGATATCCTGGTAGTATCACAAACACTTGACGAACACATTGAACATCTAAACATTATATTCCACAAGTTTAAGGAAGCCCATATATCCCTTAACCTAGACAAGTGTGAATTCATAAAATCCTCAATCCAATTCCTAGGTCATATTATTTCATCCTCAGGTATTCAACCCGATCCCATAAAAATATCCAGTATTACCGATTTTCCTATACCTAAGAACATTAAAGGGTTACGAGCATTTTTGGGACTCACAGGATATTATAGACGATTCTCACAACTATACGCAGAGAAAACCCAACCATTGCTGGAGTTAACAAGGAAAAATCACAAATGGAAGTGGGAGAAGAAACATCAAGATGCCTTCGACCAAGTCAAGAATTTATTCAGAGAAAACATAATGCTTCATCATCCACAGCGAGATGGAAGATTCATTATCTACGCAGACGCTAGTGACTACGCGTGTGGAAGTGTACTGTATCAACAGGATGCTACAGGAGAACACCGTGTCATTGCATATGCTAGTAGAGTATTCAAAGGAGCAGAGAAGCAGTACTCTACATCTGAGAAGGAGATACTTGCTATAGTCTACGCTCTGAAACAGTTTCAATACTATATTTACGGAACGCATTTCGAAATACATACGTACCATCAAGCGTTATCATTTCTATTAAAATGTAAAGTAACCAACACTCGATTGTTACGATGGATCCTAGCAATCGGTGAGTATTCCTTTACTATAAAATATTGTAAAGGGAAAGATAATATTATAGCCGATACTTTAAGTAGATACGTCACAGAAAAGTGTGAAGAGGTCTATGAAAAGAACCATAATGAGTTACAACTGTTACCTATTAAATTTACTATTGATAATGATATTAAACACATGTTGAAGAATCTAGCTCAACAACAAAACTTAGATGATGCTACGAGGGAATTTAAGCTACGAGATCACCTACCAGACAATTACAAGGTACAAAATGGAGTCTTATATAAACTAATGAGGCAAGATTGGAAGGTGGTGTTAACAAATGATATGTTGCATAAATTAATTCGACCAACACACAAACGTTTAGCACATGCTGCTGCACTTAAATGTTACTTAAGCCTACGTGAAGATTTCACCATCAATAATATATTCAGAAAGATTAAAAACGAATGTAAGAAATGTTATGAGTGTCAAACAGCAAAAGGACCGAATCTACATACCTATGTGGAAATGCAGAGTATTCAAAAAGACCAAAAAGGAGAGCTAATTGCAGTGGATTTTCTTGGACCACTCCCGAGATCAAGTCGGGGAGTGAAACACATACTTGTTTGTATAGATGTATTTTCCAAAGCCGTCCATCTGTATCCAATTATGCGACCCACAAATAAAGTTGTTTTAAAAATACTCTTGCAGAAATACATCCCTGCATATGGTAAAATGAAGAAGGTACTTAGCAATCAAGTAGTACAGTTCCAAAGCGAGGTATGGGAGAGAACTCTTTGTGAAAATGGAATCCAACCTGTGCTCACATCAGTACGACACCCACAGGGAAATCTGGCGGAAAGAGTAAATAAAGAGTTAGGTAAATATCTACGAATCTACTGTCACAATCAACACAACAAATGGGCAGAGTACTTTGCGTAGTACTCTTCTAATTGGAATTTGCCGGAAACTTGACCTTAAATCCAACTTAGTCAAATATCCTGCTCCTTCACACTTGGCAAATAACTCGTCCGCAGGTGGTGCACAATCGAATTCACGTAGAATAACGTTATTCAAACTCCTCATGTCCAGGCATAAACGTACTTCTCCACTCTTCTTCTTTACTACAACTAGAGGATTAAGAAAGTTGCTGTTCGACTGCTCAATGACGTTATTCTCTATCATCCATCGTATTTCCAGTTCAACTTCTCCCTCGTACTTCCTGGGTATTGGATACGTTCGTCTGACAAATTTTGTAGAGTCTGATACCATAATAGCGTGTTCGTAGACTGTGGTCTGCGTCAGTACCTCGCTGAATACTGCATTATACACTTCTATTAATTTAAATAACTTCGCTTCTTCCTGAGATGACATTCCTTCTTCGGCTGAATTAGCATGCTGAGTAGGTGCATATCGTATACATGGCTTGGATATGACAATAGGATTTTCACTTACCTCACCATTTTCTTCATCTTCATTCATAATTAATTCATATAGAACATTCTTATAATTACATAACATCTTATTGTTATTGATATCAATTCTTGCACTTAAAGTATTTAACAAATCCATTCCAATAATTCCATCATAAATAAGTTTATGCATTATGATCATAGGATATATTATTTCTAAGTCCTTACAATTTAAAGTTACGTAAGCTTGCTGTCTAACTTTTTCTCTCTTATTCATGGCTGTAATAACATTCATATTACTGACAGGTAAAATAACCGTTTGTTTAAAATATTTTTTATTTTGTTGTACCCACTTATTACTTAATACAGTTAATTGGCTACCTGTATCGATTAACATTTTAATTTTACTTCCATTAATATGTACATTAATTAGCGGACAATTTATTTCTGGTTGATTCGGTGTCACCCTTCTGTCGGTGTCTAATAACTCATTTCTCATCACGCACGGAAATATATTGTTCATTGTGTACTCGTACATCCTGTGTTTCAGTCATTGTTCTGTGTCATGGGAACAGGATGTTTGAAAACAGCTTTGTCACCATTTCGCTTTGTTTTCTCCCTCTGCACTCTCTCTCTTGCTCTGCATTGTGGATACGGAGCGATCATATGTTTTCTTAAATCTTTCCTTCCAATTTGTATCACGCACGTTTTTCTCCGAGTGTGGTTCCTTCTGTACGTTCCGTGTGTTATTCACAGCTGTGTGTTGCTTTACATTGTGCGCTGGCGGTATGAAATTTCGCCTATAATTATCACGATTTTGCGTATCATCACGTTCGTAATTATTGTGATAATTAATCCGTGTTTGTTGATAGTGTGGTGATGTGTTACTCTTGTTAATATTTTGTGATTGAGTGACAAGTACTAAGAATTGTTCAATTGTTTTGACACCCTGTGTATATACAGCTAATTGGATATCTCTAAGGAAATGGTAAGACAACTTAGATACTATCTCATATTCAGAAAATTTTGGTTTTAAATGTTTTACGCGTTCGATTTGCGCAATTGCGTACTGTTCAATACTCTGTTGTCCTTGTGCGTTGAATTTTCCATACTCGAGTTGATCCCTCACCTGTCGTTGGGTATGCACGTTCCAATATCTGTTTTCGAATGCCTCACGAAACTGCTGATATGTAGGCCTACTGACGTTATCTCTAATAATAGAATACCATTGACTGGCTGAATCTTTAAGATATCGCATGACGAAGTCTATCTTTTCATCGTCATTTATTGCACTGCCAATCTTCTCTATTTCCTTCTCCACTCTAGCTAGGAATTCCATACTGTTCTCCCATTTACCACCTGAGAATTTAAGTCTGGTCCTTTCTTCCGTTGGTGTAGGAAACATGGTCATTTGGTTCTGTCGTCTTCTCAACTCACTTCGTAGCTGATTCATTTCCTCTTGGATTTCTTCTTCCATATGTGAGACGTCTCCCGAACGGTCCTTCGTAGTTTCTTCAATTCTATTCTCAATGATTATAGTACGCGTTTCTATGTCTCTAAGTTTACTGGTACTTGCTTGCGACATATTACTAACAGTTTGAATTTTATCATCCTGCTCTCGCGTCATAGTAGTTAAAGTATCATTTATATTATCATGTATTTGTTTACGCGTTTCTATTAAATCTTTTCTCCACTCGAGACGTAATTCTTTTTGTTTATTTTCAATCCATACAACTTGCTCATGTAAGGCTTGTTTAAAATTATTCTCTAGCGTGTCAATACGTAAGTTAGTATCAACAATTTTTCTGTTAATTCTTCTAGCCTCTCTGTATTTTTATGGTGTCCTGTTTAAAATTTTCAGTCTGTTGTTCTAATTTATTATTAAAATTTTCAGTCTGTTGTTCTAATTTATTTTCTAAACTTTCTGTTTGTTCTTTATCTTAGCATTTATATTTTCTGTTTGTTTTGTGCTTATTTCATCTACCCAAGCACGCATCATGGTCCGAAATGCCCCCATGTCTAAATTTCCTGGAGTCGTCATGTTGAATTATTTTGTATTCAAATATTTATTTAAAATTTATTATTATTAGTGAACCGTATGCAAGCTTTTATTTATTTATCGTTGAACTGTTATTATTTATTTATTTTTATTTACTCATGTTACAATTACACCTGTTTATTTTGTTGAGCGTCAGTTGTGTTTTAGTACACAACAATTAACATAACATACAGTTAATGTTTAATATAAATAATTATTACATATAATATATTTTTCATTTAACACACCTTTATTTTTAGAGCACCCATTTAACTACAAAATTTCTAATAGTTAAATGGTGGGGATCGGGTTCATGTGCGCCAAAATTATACAACGTTACATATACATACATATACATGTGGGCATGTCAGGCCTCGTGTTCAAGGGATACAAACTTATATAACGAATTTATATGTAAATTCGATATACAGTAATTCATGCAGGTTGCATAATTATACCAAGTGTATTTATAATAAGAGTATTTTTATTTATGAGTATTTAAAACTCATATTTATTATTTATTCATTATTATAAATATTCATAAACATCATTAATAATTGTCGGTCACGATATTGCTCATTATTAAATGTTTATATCTTATGATATGCAACATTACACATATTTAAAAAAATCTCTTATATCTAAACATGTTAATAATCTTATATCTAGACATGTTAAATAATTGGTTTATTAATTTATTATAAAATTAAAATATTTTTATATTGAAATAAATTGTCTTATCTCAGATCTGACCTCTACTCGCTCAGTCTATACCAAGGTTTAAAATTCAATTTAAATTTATATTAATTTCTTGTAGACTGGCTTTGTTTTAATATTCAACTTTAAATTAATCTTTCTACACTTCAAATATCTAATCACTTTACTATCTATTTTGATAATAAACTCTACTTTCTTTACTTTAAATTCCCTTTCATTTATTAATGCTTTTATATACATGCAATCGCTCATTCTTACAACTAAACATTTATTTACATTTTACATATTATTACTAAGTATAAACTTTTCTTTGTTTTAATTTACTGTCTTTTGAAATCGTCTTTATGAGCTTTTTTTTTTTCTACAAATCATTTAAAATGCATTTAACATGCATGTCACCTCGATTTCTGATGATCTTACGACTGTTGTCCGGGGTCCAGCGTTGTCCAGAGTTAGTTTTCCATTCCTCTTGTCCTGGTGTGGTCCTGGATACGTCTAGAGTCCAGCGTCGTTTTACAGCAGCATGTGTTCCTGGATATGTCTAGAGTCCAGCGTCGTTCTATGGCAGCATGTTCCTGGATACGTCTAGAGTCCAGCGTCGTTCTACGGCAGCATGTTCCTGGATACGTCTAGAGTCCAGCGTCGTTCTATGGCAGCATGTTCCTGGAAACGTCTAGAGTCCAGCGTCATTCTACGGCAGCATGTTCCTGGATACGTCTAGAGTCCAGCGTCGTTCTACGGCAGCTTTCCCGTATCTACTCTTGGTAGACTTACTATTGCGGTAATTACTTTTTCCGTAATATTGTCGTGAATTTAACGAACGTTATTTCGTTTGTTACTGCGACTTGTAATAGAATAAAAATAAACTGTTTTGCCGACGGACAGCATGTCCGGCTGCAACTGTGTCTTGAAATGAAGATAAGGGTTTTTGGTTGAACCCTTAATTTATACCCTCTCAAGATTCCGTGCCAGTCGGATCCAAAATCGTCCTGTTGATACCTGCATATCTTGTGACAGCCCCCACTCCCAAACCTTTTCATCTATTTGCAATTATTAGCAAATAGCAATGTTTTGCACTGAATTGAGATAGCACAAATCACAGCTAATTCGATTAAGCACTCACTATATTAATTTGAGCGTCTTAGGGTAATTTGCGTATTTTTTGGCACGTTTATTTTGCACTGTCTTCGCATAACGTGTTCTATTAACGTCATCTTTTCACTGGGGATAACTATAAATTTCACACACAATTTGGTGCCTTTGGTTTGATCATACACTAATTAGTTTTCGCACAGTGAATTAAAATAATTATTTTATTAATTACTTGGGGCGGGTTGCTGAGATTCCTGTCTATGCCTGCATCACTAACACACACAAGATACACGTGTAACACACACACAATTGAGCAGGTGTTCACTGCTTATCGAAACAAGTTAATTCTCCCCTAATCTAACAATGAAATATTTTTGCAATCTCAGACCTGTCCATTTACCCGTAACTTATACAAATTATACAAAATTTATATTTATTTAAATTAATGCCTAATACAGCGTATGGCTGTATCGTTGCAACAATACATATATTTCCATATTTTCCCAGGGCGGTATGTTTGTAAATATTTATCATAGAAAATATATGGTGAACAGTTTTTAACAATATTATGCAAGCTAAGAAATGTCAGAAAGCGTACACGTGCCCCTCGAGTGAATACAGCTCTTGTGTGTTTGTGTCTGTGAACGCAAGCTACGACAGGTAAAGTCTACGATGGGATGATGCGTACGAATTGTTGGTTTGTCTGTAATCATGTTTTAACTGGATAAAAATAAACTAATTATTACATTTTAAACCTGTGAACAAAGACTTACCCCAATTATAAAAACACCATTACATTAAGGAATTTTTAACGAATACAGTGATGTAAAAGTATTGCAGAAATTTGCAATAATAAAGACGCTAAGTAATTTAATGTGAATTACTAGTGTAATTAAATAGTTGTTTTGATAGTTCATCTTCTTTTTTCACAGTACTAAATTATATAGAATATTGAACTTTCACTTGTGAAACTTACTTGTTTTCTCCCGTACGCGTTTCGGCGTGATGTGCACCTTCATCAGCGGATTGAGACAGACTGCCAGTAACTTGTAACGGTTTTATTTGGTAGGTTGAGTGGTGTGGTGTTGTGGTGTGTGGTGGAAGGGGATTGGCGCGGGGATCCGAATTATTGTTTGTTTTATGTACAGAGGCGGATTTACATTGTGAGGGGCTATGTGCGCTGAGCATTTTGGGGGCCCCTAGTCAAAAACGAAAAACTAAATATGTCACAACAAATTTACAGTACAATTGTTCAGTTTTATTTATAGTCTGTGAAAATAAGAACTGTAGAAAAATAAAAGTATTTTCTTGGCCTATATATAAGAAAGTACAAAAATAATTAAAGATTGTAAAAAAAGGATCTAAGGCACTTAATTTAAATAGAAGTAATAGATTCAAATAATACACAAGGCTTTAGACACACAGTTTACTGAATTATCAAATTGTTTATTCTAAAACACAAATCACAAACTTTAACAATTTTAAACAAGTATGTTTTATTTGATTTTTACCCTAAGTTAAATGAACTTTTTTCTAGCTTTATTTCTTACAAAATTGTCTATCAATTTGTCATAATTTATTTCTTTCAAAGCCTCATTTTCTATATATAAAATTGCTAAGCTACTTAAGTGTTCTTGGCTTAAAGATGATCTAAAAAATGTTTTTACTCTTTTCAAAGCACTGAAGGAACGTTCTCCTGACGCATTTGAAATCGGAAGTGTCATGAAGATCTGTAGAATAGTTTTGACATTAGGAAACATTGCACTTAAACCATTATTTATAATTCTGTATAAGTCTACAGGTGATTTAAACCATTTTGGTTTAATTTCAGTCTCTTCTTCTTCCTTACTATCACTTGATAAGGACTTTTTCTTGGTGTTTGTTTCGTTTTTTTCTTCCTGTTGTTTCTTTTCCTTCATATCACACTTTGACTTTGACTTATCATCTTCTTTCACTAAATACAAAAAGTGATGAAGTTCGTCTTCAAAATAGTTTGCGTCTATATCATAAGAGTACATTTCAATTAGTTTCTCAATATCGGTAGATGCTGGGTCAGTATCACTGTATTCATCAGAGTCAGGTAAGATACATTTAAATAAATCAAATATGTTTTTTAAGGCTTCTGATCTCCTCTGAAGTTGGACAACAAGCTGGTCGCATATACTGTTATAAGTTTCAACAATAAACTTCTGAGAGCCTTCCAACACTGTGTCATTGCTGGTGTCTTCATCAAAAAATGATTTTCTTTTTGAGACTCGTTTTTTGTTGATCTCTTCATCTTCATTGACTGCTCCGTCAGTTAAAAGTAAAGCCTGTTTTTCTACATTTTTAAAGTCGTTTCTGACCTTAACAATAAATGGTGTAAGAGCACTTAATTGGTTTATAGCTGACACTACAGTTCCATGTTCGGCTTACTCTATTAATTCGTTGCAGCAAGCAATTCCAAAAAATGGTTAAAACTGCATTATCGTATTTTTCAAAGTGATTAGCTAGTGATTTTGCTTCATATCTCATAGCTGGTTTTTCACCCGAATCTTCAGAAATTTTAAGAAGAGCATTCTTTATGTCATTGTAACTCTCTTTTAAAGCAACAACTGCGTCCGCTCGAGTGGACCATCGAGTATCACAGATTTTTTTAACTGTTTTTCGTTTCTTAATACCCTCACTTTTACTTTCTAGAAGCTGCGTAAGGACTTGCCATCTGTGTGTTGATCCTGAAAAAAATGTGTAGATCTTCTGAACAAAATCGACTAAATTTAGCGAATGGCTGGAGCACGGAACATAAAGAGCTGTAGGGCTATGTTCCTTTATCCTCGCTTGCAAGCCAGTGTATTGGCCAGCCATGTTAGCTGTTGTATCAAAGCTCTACCCACGGCAATTTTTTATTTCTAATCCCAAATCTTCAATTTTCTGTAAAACGGTTCGTTCTAGATGCTCAGATTTGTGACATTTTATTGGTGTGAAGCATATAAAATGCTCAACTATCTCGCCTTTATTGTTTACATATCTTAAAATTACTGTAAGTTGATCTGTGTGACTTACGACTGGTGTCGAATCTACTACAATAGAGAAATAAATACTGTATTTTATTTCTTTAACAAAGCTGTTCTGAACTTGGTTTGCCATAAGAACTAAAAATTCGTCATAAGTTTGGTGGGATAAGTAATTAGTTCTGCCTGAACCACAGTGCTGATACTTATCTAAGTGATTTTTAAGAAATTCATCAAATTCTGCTAAGTATTCTAAGCACGTAAAAAAATTACCCTGTCTTTTTGATAACTCAGATTCTTTATGCCCTCTAAACGGAAGGCCTAACTTTGCTAATAGCTTAACAGTTGCTACTACTCTGTGCAATATTTGTCTCCAATACATGCACTCTTTATCAATTTGTGTCGCCAGGTTAGTATCAATTCTGTTCTTTGAATTACTTCTCTTAATAAAAGTAAACATTGCCGTAGCATGCATTTTGGAACATTCATGTTCTTCCAGTAGCCTGCTAGCACATGTCCAGTTTGAAAAACCGTCAAGAAAGGAATTTTTATCTTTTTTTGGGTCTGGAAATAACTTGCACACATAACAATACGCACATTTTGAGGTTTCAGAGAATATTAACCATTCTCTTCGTTCTTTGGCTCCATTTTTTTTCACCCGATAAAAATGGCTCTCATTTAAATTTTTTTAATATTGTTTTCCTTTATCCATGTATTGTTTTTTTACATTTTTTAAATTCCCAACACTTTTCGGTTTGTTTATAAGGTAATATTCAACCATATCTTGAGTTAGATGTGGTGGCCACAATGCTATATCTTGCGGGTACGGGTATGGGATTGGCACATGTTCTACTGAGGTAGGGCATGCAACAAGAAAATCATTACCATCAGTTGCATCAGCGGCATTGTGTTCTGTAGGCCTAGTTTGATTTAAGCTAACTGGCTTTACACAAGGTAAATTATCATTCAATTGACTTTTGTTGATGTTGTAAATTAGTTCATGTTCATTACTTTTACTTTTGTTATTTTCTGAACCTTGCTTAGGCCGGCCTACCTGAAATATCTTCACACTCTTCACTAACCATAATTTGCTCTACGGTGGTTTCTAGATGTAAAGACGAAGAAGGTGCCTTGTCATTATTGCCAGTTGCCTCGTCAGATGCCTCGTCATTTCTAGGTTTTAAAAACACAAACAAACTGTCTTTTTGCTTAATTTCTAATTCGTGTTTTATTTTCTGTCTTTTCCTCTTCTCACTTCCTGAGCAATAATTCCGTTTCATTATTATGGTTTTAGGTAGATTAAACAATCAAGGTTTATAAAACAGTTCAATTACAACACAATGCACTCGTTCAATATTTCACACTAACTAGGTTATGTTGAAGTTTTCACTGTTGCTGCCAGGCGCACAACCAGTGTTCCAACTTCACGAAACAAAATTTGATGCTAATCGTGCGAACTTCACGTTGATTGCAAGTATTGACGTAGAGGGATGCAACATCACCTTTATGACGTAAGAGGTACTAAAATGCGTGAACAATCATCAGATTCTCAGGATTCAGGACACACACACACACACACACACACACACACAACGGTAATGTCGGCAGTATGCAGGTGATGAATAAACAATTATATTTTTGTTTGTGAAAAGAACTCTTAAAAAGAAACTTATATATGAACAGTAAAGACTTAAAGTTTTAAATATAATCACTGTACTGTACATAAATTCAAATGGTAGTTAAAGAAAATAATTTAATTTAACAAGAAAATTTAAAAATACTAATCTTCTGTTGTATGTTAAAATTTGGATGTGTCGGTAGAAATAAATAATAAGTTGGAAGAAAATGTTATATTTTTTATTTTGTTTATAGCAACAATTAGTTTTATTCTTGAGATTTAATATTATTTTTGTTTGTAAATGAGTTGCTATTATTATTTAAAATTTGAGTAAAAGTCAGACACACTGAAATAAAAAGTGTTTAGATAATTTGTTTAACATGTCTATTTAGCTAGTAAGATTAAATGGTTGTTTATTTTTATATGTCACGAACAGCATAGAAGGTTATATTGTATTTTTGTAAACTTATAAAAGATAATATTTTTTTATTTTTGTAATTCGAAATTTTAATAATAGCATATTTTCTATTAATATTAATTAAACACATAATGATTATTTTGAAACGGGTTTAATTAATTATTTCATGTCATCAACATCTCACTCCTCTTTGAAAATTATTTTATTATTGTGCTACTACATATACTTGACGCAATGAGAATAAAAAAAATCCTGCGACCTGGCCGGTGTAATAAACTTCATAGTTGCGTTGAATACATGGTAATGTATTTGTGTATAATACTTGTAACGTTGCAATATATATATATAATTTATTTATTTACACAATAGTGTTATCACAGTTATTATATTTAAAAATGTATATTAGTTCAAAAATATTTAAAAATATATGTTTTGTAACTTCGTGTGTTGTTTTATGGTATAATACTAATTATATGTTCAAAGTATATTTAAAAATTAATAATGCATGATTTCAGTTTTACTTATGCAAAATTTCAGGAAATTAAATATTGTATAGATATAATGTAAATATTTTATATACATTTCAAAGTACTCATAAATAATAATATTAATTTATAAGTAAGTTCACTTTAAATACCCACAAAATGATGAATAATTCATGATATTATTGGTTTCAGGAGGTGTATTCATTGTTATCTTTGTTGGCATTGGCTTGGCATGTATTACTTTGGCATTTGAATATTGGTGGTACAAATACAGACGACCTACTCTGATATCAGATGTAGATAAAGTCAGCAACAAGCAAAGTCAGATCCGTCATAAAGAAAAACTTGATCCAAAATTTTTAGCAGAATATCCAGCATTTAGATCAAGAACTACTTTCCTTGGTTATAATTCAAGGTAACCTTATAACTTTGTGTTGGTTAAATTATGTTTACTTAATAATTAAGTTTTGAAAAAATTAACATGACCAGAAACACTAAAATGTACTGATTATAATTTACATGTTAATTGCATTTATAGTTTGCTAATATAGAACAGCCAAATTGTAAAATATAAAATATAAAAACATTGGAAGCAAAAAGAGTGGCCTAAAAGAACCAATCTGACACCAGGACAGAAAAACATACTTAGAGCTGGATGCTAAAAAAATTCTGTTACAAGTTACATAGAGTTACATGTTAATCTCGGCTTGATGAAACAGTTTGTAAGCTCTGGACAAAGATGGAAATTGTGTCGAATATCTCTGCACAAAGTTCACTGCTCTTTCATGTGCAAAAATTAAAGAAAGGATTTTTGTAGGACCACAAATCAGTACCCTGATAAAAGACAAGCAGTTTGAAAATAGCATGACTACTGCTGAAAAACATGGTTGGAATGCATTAAAAGATGCGATTGAGTACTTTCTAGGAAACAACAAACATCCTGGTTATGCAGATTTTGTGAACAAAATGCTTAAAAAATTTAGAGATTTGGGATGTAATATGAATCCTAATTTACACTTTCTCTTTTCCCATTTATTTGAATTTCCTGAAAACCTTGGGGCAGTGAGTGAGGAGCAGGGTGAGAGATTCCACCAAGATTTTTAAGAAACGGAATGCAGATACAAAGGGTGTTGGGATGATGGAGCACATCAATGATAGCTGATTACTGATGGATGCTCAAAAGAGAGGATTCTGTCATAACACACAATAGAAAAAGCAGGAGAAGAACATCCCAGAGCCATCGAACAAGGTTTTATTGATGTTTTAGACTTATATAGAAACTATTATGTGCATTGTGGAATAAAACAAGCAATGTTTAAATTTTTGCCTGTATACATTTCATAATCTGTGTATATTTTCTACTGTAAATATAAGATTTTTCTTATTTGATTTGTTAAAAATCCTGATGTGCTGTAGAAAAATGGAAGTCATTTTCAAAAATGGTGCTGCTGGATTATATATAATCATATATCAGAACTAAAACAGCTCTCACAAAGTTTCATTCTGTAGACCTGTATAGTTAATAAGAGTACAATTGCTTATGGTTCAGAGTTTGGCATTACATAGAATGCAAAAGAAGAATAACTGCTACTGAAAATAACTGTTTAAGAAGTTTTGGCGTTACTCTCTTAAATCATGTTAAAAAATATATTATTGGACAAAGATTACAGGTAGTAAAGACACTGTTAGACAGCATAGAGAAGAAACAAATATCGTGGATTCATGAGAAGGATTGGGAAGAAAAGATTTTCCAATAATTGCTTAAATATATATTACATACAAGAAGGAAAAGGGGTCTCTGAAGAACACAGTGCAAAGACAGAATAAAATAGCAATAGATAAAAGTAAATTAAACAGGACACTTGAGAAAGTAAAAGGTGGTTAGGTCATGGTATGTGACAAAATGTGCTATATAAATACCACCATATACTTAGTAGATAGTGGGGGTTAGTGGTATTTATATATTTTGTAAAATATTTCTTTTGATTCTGCCTAGCTAGAATTAGACTGCGTACAAATCAAGAGGCTTTTGGAATATGCACATTTATTGATAAGTAACATGCTAAATGTTATTAAAAAAAAAGAATGCCAAGGAGAATATATGTACATGTAATGTTATTTCCGTGTAACATTTGAATTATTCATGAAAATTACCCAGGAACAAGCTTTCATTCTGGGTCTCCAATTATCTGGAATATGTGTTTATCTGATTAAGTGCTGGCAGTGATTCTACTGTCAAATTACTTATCCTAATTTCATCATTTAATTTTATGTCTGTATTGTAAAGTTTAGTGTCAGTGGTGTAATATTAGCATTTTCCTTCAGAACCCACTCATTCTCAATAAATAAATATCATACATTTTGCGCTGTCTTAGGGAGAGTAATTACAAAAAAAGTTTACCCCTTGAAATTTTGTGGTCACTCCTGTAAACAATAATAAACACAATGTAAAGAACACAGAAAGTAAGTTTAATAACTTCAAAAATAATACTTTTATTGTCATTAATGTTCATCTTGGGTGTTAGAGGTTGCTGATATGAATATAATGTCAAAAATCAAAAATTTAAGATGACAGATTCAAAATGGTGACCAGACTTTATATTCTTTATATTTTTAATAGAAATAAGTAATGAAACATACAGTAAACAACGTTCTTTTGCAAAAACATTTGCAGAGCATGTAAATTATATGATTTAAAATATCGGTATGGTTCTCCCATACGTTACTTCCATGTTCTAAGATTTATATTTAAAATCATTTTCAAAATGAACTATTTTCATAGAAAATACTTCTTTCTTTAGCCTTAACCACAGTACTGTGGTCACTATCGTATACCACCTCACGTTAGCGCACTCGATTTTCACTGATGCTGACAGTCGATAGTACTGCCGAAACGTTTGGTTTTGTAGAAAACCTTGGACCACGCCCAACTGCCCAGGAAGGAATTTTAACAACAAACTACTTCTTTGTTGCCGATAACGTAGTACACATGACATAAATAAAAATTATCCCCTCCCCCTTCATCAATCAATTTCATTTATAGAAAATTACCCCCCTCATTTATAGAAAATTACCCCCACCTCTTCATTTATAGATATTTCATCTACGTTTCTACAGTGGATTATTATGATCTGCTTTTCAGGATACTTTATTAATCAAAATTAAGTACTTTACCCTTGTTAAAACATAAAACGATGCAGGTAAACTACCCCTTCCTCTAAACTGATCTTCATCAAAATCAATAGTCCTCTACAATTCAGGGCTGTATGCTTAAAGTTGTTCGATTCTGTTTGAATTTACGGCAATTATCGTTCGTCATGAAAAATTTCTCTTGTTACAACATAAAATGTTGCAGGTACACTGCCCCTTTCCCTTAACCGAGCTTCACCAAAATCAACAGACCTTGAGTTCTCTACAATTTAGGGATGTATGCAAAAACTAATTTGATTATGTTTGAATTTACGGCAGTTATCATTCGTCATAGAAAAAATTAACCTTGTTATCACATAAAATGTTGCAGGTAAACTAATCCTTTCTCTTAACTGATCTTCACTAAAATCAATAGGCCTTCAGTTCTTTACAATTCAGGAACATATGCAAAACATTATTTGATTCTCTTTGAATTTACGGCAGATATCGTTTGTCATAAAAAAATTATCCTTGTTAAAACATAAAATGTTGCAGGTAAACTACCCCTTTCCCTTAACCGATCTTCACCAAAATCAACAGACCTAGAGTACTTAAAACTTAAGGAATACATGCAAAAAATTATTTGATTCCGTTTGAATTTACGGCAGTTATCGTTTGTCTTAGAAAAAATTACCCTTGTTAAAACATAAAATGTTGCAGGTAAACTACCCCTTTCCTTAACCGATCTTCACCAAAAACAATAGGTCTTGAGAACTCTACAATTCAGGGCTGTATACAAAACATTATTTGATTCTGATTGTATTTACGGCAGTTATAATTCGTCATAGAAAGAATTACCCATGTTAAAACATAAAACGTTGCAGGTAAACTACCCCTTTCCCTAAACCGATCTTCATCAAAAACAATAGGTCTTGAGAACTCTACAATTCAGGGCTGTATGCAAAACATTATTTGATTCTGTTTGAATTTGTGGCTGTTATTGTTTGCCATAGAAAATACCCTTGTTAAAACATAAAACGTTGCAGTAAACTACCCCTTTCCCTTAACCGATCTTCACCAAAAATAATAGATCGTGATAACTCTACAGTTCTGGACTGTATGCAAAAAATTGTTTGATTCTGTTTGAATTTGCGGTCGTTTGCAATAGAAAAAAATCTACAGATAGACACACAGACACAAGACAGACAGACACACACACACACACACACACACACACACAGACACTTTTCGAAAAATGACTTTTTTTCATGTTTTGAGGGTAGTACAATCAGAATCTGCAATAATCTTGAACACGATTTTTTTGCCATCACCATACATCCATTTCCTTATGGAACATGGAAGTAAAAATTACAATTTTAATTATGTTACCATAGAAGCATGTAAAATATCGGTATGGAGAACCATACATGACATCCATGTTCTAAGATTTATATTTAAAATCATATTCGAAATGAAATATTTCCATAGAAACTACTTCTTTCTACTTATTGCTTCAGCCTTAACCACAGTACTGTGGTCACTAACGTATACCACCTCATGTTTTCGCACTCGATTTTCACTGATGATGGCAGTCGATGGCACTGCCGAAAAGTCTGGTTTTGCAGAAAACATTGGACTACGGCTAAACAGCCCGGGAAGGAATTTTAACAAAGAACTACTTCTTTGTTGCCGATAACGTAGTACACATATAAAAAATTCTCCCCTCCCCCTTCAACTATAATTTTCATTACTAGAAAATTACCCCCACCCCGTTCACCTAACCTCTTCATTTATAGATATTCCATCTACGTTTCTACAGTGGATTATTATGAGCTTCTTATCAGGATACTTTATTTATCAAAATTAAGTACTTTACTCTTGTTAAAACACTACTCCTTTCCCTAAACCGATCTTCACCGAAAACAATAGGTCTTGAGTACTCTACAAATCAGGGCTGTATGCAAAAAATTATTTGATTCTGTTTGAATTTGCGGCTGTTATCGTTTGCCATAGAAAAAATCTACACACACACAGACACTTTTCGAAAAATGACTTTTTTTCGTGTTTTAAGTGTAGTACAATCAGAATCTACAATAATCTCGAACACGATTTTTTTTTGCCATCACCATACTTCTATTTCCTTAAGGAACATGGAAATTAAAACAAGACGTGTTTACATTTGGGAAAATTTTTTCTTAGTTTTTATATAAAATTTTTGTTGCAAGGTTTTCCCCTTGCCAGTTTTAGAAAATAACCTCCTCTGTCATGTTGTATCGAAGCTGATAGTAAAATGAAACATCGATATGACAATATTTTTAGATTATATTTTTTTTTGGTTTCAATATTTAATCTCTCAGCATCAGCTTCACTTAGAAAAGGTAAAATATTATTATCTGAGAAATTTTCTCTCAACACATGTTAATCTTGTTTTGTTTTTGTTATTTGCAAGAAATCTTTATTGCCCAATTTTGAGATGTGTATCTCCGTTAAATATACAGTCAATCAATAACTTTCAAAATGATCGTTGACACTTTCAACTCACTTAATTTTGTCTTTTATATAGCCATCAAATACTACAAAACAGTTCTGTCATAATCATTTTGTAAGTACTTCCTTCCAAAATTATTTTCTGTAAAAGGTTTCTTCCAATTGCCATTTGACCCAATAAAATAGTATCCCTCCATCATCATATAAGTGAATTCCTCGGGCACCAAACAGTCAAAATCAACATTGTAAGTAATTTAAAAACACATTTCACCTTTCACATTCCAAAATTATCAAACACAGCCAAGAGGAAAAGAGTTCACTTTTAATGCATGTATGTTTCAATCTTGTTGACTAATTTTTTAATACACAAATAAATTAGTTTACTTCATTGAAAAATAAATGTAAATCAACTGGAACCAATACATCATGTAATATTTTCATTTTGCTGTTTATAGATAACAGTGGAGTAACATCTTATTAATTTTAATTATTTTTCTGTTATGTTTTGTGTTACTTTAGAAACACAGTATTCACTTACAAGTTGTAACACCTCACTTAAAAAGTCACTCTCCACATTAATTTACTTCATTAAGTCTGATGAATGATTTGGTCAGAGGATATGCTGAAAAGAATTTACCTCCATGCCTTCAAGACCAAAATCCATCTTTTATAAGTTTTTGAAATTCCTCTAGATACATTTTGTTTTTTAATTCTGTCATGTTTTGAAAAAAAAATTGTCCAGACTACAACCATAGAAAATGCCCAGATGCATGAAAGAATGGCATTATTAACTCACTATAATGTAAATGATAGTTACCAAACATCTATTTCTTCAGCAACAATAAAAACTCACCATTATCGTTTGAAAATATGAGATCCACAACTCAGAATGCTTGCATGTTTTTTCAGTTATAACATATTTATTTTCAAAAATGTCTAACTTTCTAAAAACATACTATTATTTATGTCTAGTGAATTGATCATGTCAAAAATAGTACATACATCCTCTTTAATTGTCAGTGAAGAAAATTCTTTATTAGTTTTTATAAAATTGAAGAAATAGCCTGTAATGATACGGCTTTACCTATGTTTTATTATGTTCCCCTCTTTATAACGCCTCACGTTGTAAGCATCACTTTGTATATAAACTGGATTTTTGTCTTTTATTAGTTATTACAGTATTTGTAATTCAATTTACTATCTTGTTACTGTTAAATCGGTTATTTACTTTGATTTGTAATCTAACGGTTTGGTTTGACGTTACTGTTAATTCGGTTTACTATATATTTTTGTAAATGAGTACCGTATAGCTGTTGGTGTTTATTCCTCGTATGTATGTTAATTATATTTATTTGTTGGTTTGTTTAGGTTTTTGATTTCTTTCATAGATTTTTCTATGATTCGGCAAATAAAATTATTCGCTATCTGCCTCAGACGTTTGTATAACATGGTTGTAATGTAGAAACAATTCTTTAATGAGTACCTTCGATTACCATCTCAATAGATTGAGGTTACTTCTATTTTCGTACTTATCTTCAGAATTACCACACGCTGACGTCTTCTTGGTCTTCGCTCGTTCAGCGTGAAACCTATTAACTTAATACCTTCGAGAAATAAAACACATGGAATTGTATTTAGTAATGATAATGTTCAATATTTATTTTTATTCAAGTTAGTGGAAAATTATGCATTCAACATTAACAATATCATAGATCGATTCTCTCTCAGGGTTTGATTTGTTATTTTTTTAAATTAATATTATAATGTCAAGTTCTTTGGACTGCTATGCAAGGTTCATTTACATTAAAAGAAAAACAAGGAGTACATACAGTACAAATATAGTAATACTTATCATCTAACACAACAGAAATAATGGTAATTAAAATTGAAAATACATTACTAGAAATCCTTTAATTTAGTCTAATGCCGCAAAGCATCATGGGCTTGAAGAATTGACGAAGGCAATATGGCGTCTATTTGGTCTGCTGTTAATCGTGTGAAATGGTTACCCACAGTTTTTATTAATAAAATAAATGTCACTAAGTGTTCTCTGTTTATTACTTATATTTTCTTTGGGCAATAATGTTTTTATCGGTTGCAAATGTTGTTGGGTCGTTCTTAGTGTTGATAGTGATAAATCGTAGATTGGATATTACCTGTAGGTTAGTTGAACTTGTAGAGATATTCGCTGGTTATTATTTAGTTTTATTTTATTCTTCTTTCTTGTTAGTTGTATCTTAGTTATATCTTCATTTTACTTCCATATTTTTAATTAATTTTGGATATTATTTTTCATTATTTCAGTAAATTTTCTTCCTTCTCAGATTAGATTCCCTTATATAAATTTTGTCATTTTTGTATGTGCACTGAACTCAACCGAACTCTCTCGTGTCTAACAATAAAGTGTTTTTAATTTCTTCTTATTTCACCGAGTTGACCAGAAATTAATATGATCCTTATTGGTCCATTTTGTGAGGTTTAGGTGTCGCATGACACTGGTTACAAAAAGTACATTATTTTTCCTCGTATTTTACACCCAAATTACTCTTTAATTATTACATAATCAGACTTAATATAATTTACATGTTGTTTTTTCTGGTAAAATTATGAACGATGTGGTACCACTCATGACCTGTATTTGTAACTTAATAACTAGTTTTGGGGATTTTACTTTTACAAAACAGAATATTTTAGAATTATGGATAGCTGATTGATTGATTTTGGGAAATTATTTGAACTTATTTATTCCTTGCTTTCTAGTAATATTAACTCCTTCAAAACTAAACAAAACTCTTAACTAAAAACCATGTCTTAATGACTAGAACTTCACCTAATGCTAAATAACAACACACTTTTAAACAATTGTCTGTGTGATTAACAAATAACAATATTATATCTGTGTTTACAGTCCATTTTGGATCTGTCTTTATTCGTCTTTGATCTTCATCCTTATTATATTGTCTGTGGGATGGTTATTGATTATTTTCACTGTTTTCCTCTTATTCTTAATTACATTTAGTGAACTAGTTACTATAAATTTGTTACATATTATTTACTCTAAAGTTGTACTGTACTCTTTGTTTTATTATTATTTTCTTTATTTACTGCTCCTAATCTATCTGGGTATTGTCTAACTAGTATAGTTGTTGGTCATAGTCATGTCAGTTATTGGGTTTGGTGTGTTAAATTGGTCTACACCTTCCTTTCTATTTGGGACTTCAACTTTACTTGATAGTAATAATACTGCTTGTTTCTATATCTGTGCTACTCTTCATGGTTTATTATTTGTCTGAAAAGTATAGATTTTGGTTTTGTTACATACTGCCCTCTTTCAGAAGTGATTATTTCTGAACACAACGTTCGGTGTGGATGACATAGTGGAGCAGGGGGTATAGTGAACCACTTTTTTTAAATAAACATATTATAAACATATGAATGAGTCAAAGTTTATTCTTTTTGCACTAGAACATGTATGAATGCTTTACCTTTCCTAAGTTACACCTGAAATTTAAACTTACAGTTCTCCAGGTATCTAAAACCCATTTTTTTTCAAAGAATGAACAATGGTTCACTGTTCCCCAACCATGGGGTAGAATGAACCACAACATGGGGTACACTGAACCATGTATTTATTATTAAAGACTACACTAAATCAATCAAAATAAATTCCACACTACTACATCACAATGCAAACATTATAATTAAGTATAAATCCATGAAAGAAAAACATTTGTAAATTTCCACTTTCACTTCAACGAATGTCCATATTATCAAAATGAATTGCAAAGGAAACATATGACTTCTGCCGTTTGGTTTGTCCATAGGACATAGGATTTATTAAATACATCTCTATTGATGACTCATGCACAGCTTTTATATCTTCTTCTTCAGGATAATAGAAATGTCCTGCTATTTTACGACTCTTCCTTAAATAAGAAATTTCGTAGTCTCCTTCTTCATCCTTGTCTTTTGTAATTTTTCCAACATAGTAAACTTTCTTTTTATGTTCACTTGAAAATGAAACCAAAACAAAGTCACCCATCTTAATTTTTGCTCTGTCAAACTCTGGAAAATGTTCCTCTTCAGAAGTGAGGATTTCAACATCATCTGTCGAGGACACACTCTTGAGCTCGATGTCAGAATCTTGTGAGTCTGAATCATCACACAAAATTTTTTTGTTAACTGGTTTCAGCTGCTTAGTGTTAGGCCTACCTGTCTTCTTCTTTTGTTCTTCCAGAGCTTTTTTTACTGGCGTGTCAGTAGCTATGATGCTTTTACCCCTGCATTTTCCTAACCTACTAGTTTTTCTCTCACTTGCTTTAGGATATGGTTTCAAAGCTTCTGGGGACAAATTTGGGAAAGAAGTCTCTGATCCTGAAACTTCAACAGTAGAACAATCACTAGAAGGGACTCTTATACATGGAGGATCCAAAGGAATCTGGTCAGCAACCAAGGCAGAAACTGGTTGAGGGTGTCGGAACTCATCCAGATATGTCCTCGTTAGGACTGGAATTGGTTTATGTTGAATCATGGTCTTGTGGATCTCTGTTTGTAACTTCGCTCATCATAAAATCAGAATCACTGAAAACATTCCTATGAAAGGGTAAAATCCCAGATTTCCTGAATCCAGCAATAATATTAGTGGGTGTGAGGGCTCTTTCATGGGCAGACTTCACACACTCTGCAACATGGTAAATTGTTACTGGCTTTCCTTGAAGTCTCAGAATACTTGAACCAAGGGCATCACTATAAAATGTTTTGAAGAGACCATAGCATGATACATCAAGTGGCTGTAACTTGTTTGAAGTATGTGGAGGTAGCGTCAAAAGCATCACTCCATTTTCTTTGGCAATATCTAGAGCTCTGATAGATAAATGGCTCTCATGAGTATCGTAAATGAGCAAAGTCGGATTTGACTTGCTGCTATTAGAATGTTTGACGAAATGCTCCATTACAGATCCAAAAAGCTCAGCTGTCTACATCCAGTTTTGGTAGCTAATGCCAGTGTCCCAGGAGGGGCTTTGTCGGTCATCAAAGAACTGACATTAACACGAGGAAAAACCATAACAGGTGGTAGTGCATTTCCGGTAGCACTGACTATACAGCATGTGATAACCTGAACCCCTTTCTCACCACTAGTTGCCTGAGCTACTTGTTTAGTTCCTTTCTGACAAATGACCTTCTGTAATGTTTTAGGTACTGTTGCTGTACTGGTTTCATCAAGATTGAAAATCCTTGTGCCATCACAGAATGCAGGTTCTCGCTTCAGAACTTCCTCTAAGTTGTTGTAAAACATGTTAATATTGTGCTTATTGAAAGATGTCAGCCTGGAGAGACTACAACCTTCAGGTTTTCTGATACTTAGCTCAGGATTTCGTTTTATAAAAAATATACAGCCAATCAAGCCCTGCCATTTTTGTCTCCTTCTAGTTTTCAAGAACTGGTATATAATTTCTCTGCGCAAGTTGAAAAGCTAATTCACAACACTGTACAGTTGTTAGTGCAAAACACATTTGGGATAATTTAATAAGATAATTTACCAGCTCTTTTTCCTGTAATTCGGTGAAAATCCTCCTGTTATCATAGTGTGGCACATATGTCATTTGTGCTGGACTAATGGATTTTTCCCCACATATCTGCATAAAGTTGGATAAGGAATACCAAATGTTTTAGCTAGTTTCCGAAAAGAGTTGTTTCCTCCTACAGCCTCCACTGCTCTTACTGTCGATTATACTTTGTTTTATTTCAAGATTATCGTTCTTCAATTCTTCTAACTTTCAGTTATTCATATAGTGTCTTGTTTAAAATTCTTAAACTGTTGTTCTAATTTAGTATTTACATTTTCAGTTTGTTCTTCTAATTTATTTAGTTCGTCTATATTTTGGTTCAATTCCTCTTTCAGTTTTTTTGTTTGCTTATTTATATTTTCTGCCTGTTTTGTGCTTATTTCATCTACCCAGGCACGCATCATAGTTTGAAGTGCTTCCATATTCACATATTCAAGCTTTCTGGTGCTGCCATAGTGAATTATTATTAAAATATTTTATTTATAATTTATTATTGGTGAACCGTATGCGAGCTTTTATTTATTTATTGTTTAATTATTATTATTTATTTATTTTTATCTACTCATGTTACAATTACACCTGTTTGTTGGGGTGGGCACCAGTTGCGTTATTACAATACAATACACACAACAAATTTAAAATAACTAACATACAAAAATAATTAAAATATAATATTAATTATATCATATAAATTATCAAACACTGGTAATGATAGAGCATACATTAATTATTAAAAGTAGGCATGTCGTGCCCCACTTGGGCGCCAATTTTATATAACGCTACCAGGTATTTAAGCAGTTATAACGATACCAGGTATTTAAACAGTTATAACGATACCAGGTATTTAAACAGTTATAACGATACCAGGTATTTAAACAGTTATAACGATACCAGGTGTAACTGTAATAAGAGTAGTAAATTTATGAGTAGTTAAAATTTCACGTTTATTGTTTAAAAAGCATTATAAATAATAAAACATTGTTAATAATCTGCGCTCAAGATATCACTCATTATTAAGTGTTTATCTCTTAAGCTATATGGTGTTACACACATTTAAAACACTCTTACATCTAGACATGTTAATAATCTTAATCTAGACATTTATTCAAATTGATTTAATAAAAGAAATAAAATTTAAATGTAATTAAGTTTTATTTTAATTGAATTCATTTAAATCAGATCTGACCTCAGCTTGCTCAGTCTATACCAATGTTTTAAAAGTAAATTTAAAATTATATTAATTACTCTTAGACTGGGGTTTGTTTCGTATTCAAAATTTAAATTATTCTTTTCTACAAAATGCAAATATCAAATCATTTCAATTATTTTTCTTTGATAAAAATATATTATCTCAAAATTAAACTCTTTTTTCTTCTTCTATATTTATCTATATGCGATTGCTCATTCTTACGACTAAAACATTTACATAAGACTCTGTTACATTATTTACCTAATTATAAACTTTTTTTTCATTGTCTCTTTATATAGTCTTTGTGAGCTCTTAAAAAAAAAATCATTTATAAATGCATTATGCATGTCACCTCAAGTTTTGATGACCTTACAACTTATTGACGGGGTCCAGCGTTGTCCAGAGTTGGGTTACCGTTACTCCTGGCTTGGCATGGTCCTCGATATATCCAGAGTCCAGCGTTGTTCTCCAACAGTGTGTTGTTGGACACAGTGTGTCCCAGAGAATTAATATTGGCTGCAAGGTGGATCTCGTTTGGCTGTTAGGCGTCTAAAAAGCATCTCCTAACGTCCAGCATCTCGCGTCGCTCTTTGTAGCTTCTCTGTAGATACTCTTGCTGACTTAAACGGTCCCGGTACTCTACGTTTCCCATAACAGTGTAAACATAATTACTGAAAACGTCTTTATTCGTTCGTAGATGAGACTTATAACAAAATAAAACTGTTCTGCCGACGGACAGTGTGTGCAACTGCAACTGTGTCTTGAAATGAAGAGAAGGGCTTCCAGTCGAACGCTTAATTTATACCCTCTCGAGATTCCGCACCTGTTGGTTCTGAAATCATCTTGTTGAGACCTGCAGATCACATGCTAGCCCCCACTCCCGAACCTTTTCATATATTTGCAATTTTCTGCAAATGGCAATGTTTTGTAAGGAATTGAGATAGCACAAATCATAGATAATTTGATAAAGCACTCACTGTATTAATTTGAACATCTTAGTGTAATTTGCGTATTTTTTTGCACACTTTATTTCGCACTGACTTCGCGTAGTGTGTCCTACTAACGTCATTTTCTTACTGTGGAAACTATAAAATTTACACACACTTTGGTGCCTTTTGTTTGTTTATACACTAATTAGTTTTCACACAGTGAATTAAAATAATTATTTTAGTAATTAATTTGGGAGGGTTGCTGGGATTCCTGCCTGTGCATGCATCATTAACACATACAAGATACACATGTAACACACATAGAATCAAGCAGGTGTTCCTTGCCTGTTGGAACAGGTTAATTTCTCCCCTAGTGTAACAATGAAACATTTTTACAATCCCAGACATGTCCATTTACCCCAAACTTATAATAATTTTACAAATTTTACATTTATTTAAATCAATGCTCAATACAGCATATAGCTGTATTGTTGCAATACATTACTAGAAATCCTTTAATTTAGTCTAATGCCGCAAAGCATCATGGGCTTGAAGAATTGACGAAGGCAATATGGCGTCTATTTGGTCTGCTGTTAATCGTGTGAAATGGTTACCCACAGTTTTTATTAATAAAATAAATGTCACTAAGTGTTCTCTGTTTATTACTTATATTTTCTTTGTGCAATAATGTTTTTATCGGTTGCAAATGTTGTTGGGTCATTCTTAGTGTTGATAGTGATAAATCGTAGATTGGATATTACCTGTAGGTTAGATGAACTTGTAGAGATATTCACTGGTTATTATTTAGTTTTATTTGATTCTTCTTTCTTGTTAGTTGTATCTTAGTTATATCTTCATTTTTAATATTATTTTTAATTAATTTTGGATATTATTTTTCATTAATTCAGTAAATTTTCTTCCTTCTCAGATTAGATTCCCTTATATAAATTTTGTCATTTTTGTATGTGCACTGAACTCAACCGAACTCTCTCGTGTCTAACAATAAAGTATTTTTAATTTCTTCTTATTTCACTGAGTTGACCAGAAATTACTATGATCTTTACTGGTCCATTTTGTGAGGTTTAGGTGTCACATGACACCGGTTATAAAAAATACATTATTTTTATATTTTACACCCAAATTACTGCTTAATTATTATAATATAATCAGACTTAATATAATTTACATGTTGTTTTTTTCTGGTAAAATTATGAACGATGTGGTACAGTAATCCCTTAACATTCGCGGATTTAACATTTGCGAAACTTAACTATTCGCGAACCTACTAATGAGAAACAAATTTAACATTCGCATATACGCAACTTGGTTATTCGCGGATTAAAAAAAATATTGTATTAAATTGATTTTTTTTTCATTAGAATATTATAATACTGTACTAATCAATTTTACAAAAAACATTAAGACCACCTGCAAAATACGTAAATAAAATTGTTTAAGGGGTATGAGTAGACTTTCTTTGTGTAGCCGATTCCGAGAATTCCGGCTGACTCCGTGCCGCACACATTGTGTAAACAATTCTGAGAAAATAGACTAGGCTACGGTTTATGTACCCCTCTGTTTACATTTCTCTCAGTTGTTAGTAAGCGTGAGTGACAAAAGGTTCGTGATGCTGCCTCCAGTGAAAAGAGTGAAAAAGGTTTTGCACCTTTCCGAAAAAATTAAAATATTAGATAGGCTACGAGCAGGAGAAAGTGCATCTGCTGTAGGTCGCTTTTTTGATATTAATGAGTCTACTGTTAGATCTATTAAAAAAAATGAAAAGGCTATAAGAGACAGTGTTGCAGCAAGTGCTCCAATCAGTGCAAAGCCGTATCTCAAGTGCGGAACAAGTGTTTGGAAGAAACTGAAAAAGTGTTGTGTCTGGATAGAAGATATGAACCAGAAGAAACGTCCGCTAAGTTCAGCTTTGATACGGGCCAAAGCTAAAAAAATATATGACCTTATCAACCTGGATCCTTCTGAATCATCGTTTAACTTCCAGGCGAGTAAAGGTTGGTTTGACAATTTCAAACATAGGCATAGTTTGCACAACATTAAGTTAGTTGGCGAATCGGCTTCCGCAGAGCATGTAAGTGCTAAAAAATTTCCGGAAGAACTTGCTAAAATTATTGAAACTGGAGGATATCGTCCAAAACAAGTGTTGAACGCTGACGAGACATGGTTGTTCTGGAAGAAAATGCCGAATAGAATTTTTCTGTCCAAAACAGAACGTTCAGCTCCAGGTTTCAAGGCCGCAAAACACCAAGTTTCTCTTCTGTTATGTGCCAACGCATCAGGCGATTTTAAGGTAAAGCCGATGCTGATTTATAGATCGCAAAATCCTCGTCCTCTCAAAGACAAAAATAAAAACGAGTTGCCTGTTTTCTGGAAATCAAATAAGAAAGCATGGGTAACTAGTGCATTGTTTCTGGAATGGTTTAATGACTGCTTCATTCATGAGGTGGAAAAATACCTCTCATATAAAGACCTTGGTTTCAAAGTTCTCCTCATAGTTGATAATGCATCTTGTCATCCGTCTAGTTTAAAAGAGGCCCATCCCAATGTTGAAGTGGTTTTTCTACCCCCGAATATGACGTCGCTAATCCAACCGCTAGGATCAAGGAATCATAGCTACGTTCAAAGCCTACTACACAAGAAGATGTTTAAAACGAATTTTGAACTCCATCGAAGAAAATTCAGAAGCTACAGTAACATATAGTTGGAAAACATTCAACATAGCAAATTGTACTACCGAAATCGATGCATCATTGATGGAATTAAAAGAAAGTTCAATTAATGCTTGTTGGCGAAATCTTTGGCCTCAAGTGGTACAAAAGGAAAACCAGATGCCTTTAATTTCCAAACAAGTTGAAGAGATTGTGGAACTGACTCATCAGGTCGGAGGTGATGGTTTCGACGATATGACGCGAGATGATGTTGAAGAATTAATACAAGAGAATGGTCTTACTGAAGAAGAGCTAATAGAGATCATTGAAGAAAACGTCTTAGAGACCGACAACGACACTGAAGACGAGACCGAGAATCCGGAAACTGAAGGTAAAAGTTTTTCTTGTTTTTCTGTAAAGGTTTTCTAATTGTTTTAAGTTTTCTACAACTTAACATTTTTTATTGCAGGTAAAATATTTTCTTCAAAAGTTATTGGAGAAATTTTAAAGCTCCAACAACAGCTTGTTGAGAAAGCCATAGAAAACGACCCTTCACTGGTGAGAAGCCTTAAATTTAAAAGAGAAATCGAGGCAGCGACCCTTCCTTACACTGAAATGTATAATTGTTCTGTCAAACAATCACAGATCACAAAATATTTTCAACCATCAACTAGCAAATAAACTTTAACTTTCAATATGTATAAAGTACAGTATAATCAATATCTATGTATGTTAATATTACTGCTTAATAAACATAGTACGTACATATTTTTTCGTTTCAATTAAAATTTTACAGAACCTAACCCCCTTTTATACACGGGAAGATAGTCTCAACATTCGCGATTTTGACATTCGCGGAGGTTTCCGCGAATGTAACCCTCGCGAATGTTAAGGGATTACTGTACCACTCATGACCTGTATTTGTAACTTAATAACTAGTTTTGGGGATTTTACTTTTACAAAACAGAACATTTTAGAATTATGGATGGCTGATTGATATGACATTTTGGGAAATTATTATTTGAACTTATTTATTCCTTGCTTTCTAGTAATATTAACTCCTTCAAAACTAAACAAAACTCTTAACAAAAAATGATGTCTTAATTACTAGAACTTCACCTAATGCTAAATAACAACACACTTTTAAACAATTGTCTGAGTGATTAACAAATAACAATATTATATCTGTGTTTACAGTCCATTTTGGATCTGTCTTTATTCGTCTTTGATCTTCATCCTTATTATATTGTCTGTGGGATGGTTATTGATTATTTTCACTGTTTTCCTCTTATTCTTAATTACATTTAGTGAACTAGTTACTATACATTTGTTACATATTATTTACTCTAAAGTTGTATTGTACTCTTTGTTTTATTATTATTTTCTTTATTTACTGCTCCTAATCTATCTGGGTATTGTCTAACTAGTATAGTTGTTGGTCATAGTCATGTCAGTTATTGGGTTTGGTGTGTTAATTTGGTCTACACCTTCCTTTCTATTTGGGACTTCTACTTTACTTGATAGTAATAATACTGCTTGTTTCTATATCTGTGCTACTCTTCATGGTTTATTATTTGTCTTTAAAAGTACAGATTTTGGTCTTGTTACAAGCCATACAAGCAATCACATAAGATATGCTCTAGGGTACGCAACTTTTGTTATTTATGTTATCAACTTTTTTCAGCATACATCCCATACATTACAAAAATTATAAACTTCACCAATCTAGTAACACTGACATGTTGCAGATAAACATAATGTCAGAACTATACCACAAGCTTTGAAGTATAGTGCCTTATTAAACTTCTCACACCTAAATTGGACAGGCCTAATTTATTTATAGACATTTTAAAGCAGTACAAAGTGTATTATACTTACAGATAATTTGTAAATAGGAAAAAATTAATAATACAAATTGTATTATTCCTTGATGTATTATTTTAACATCTCCATATAATCCCTATGATAAACCCTCCGTATCTCCATATATAACCCTTTGATATTTAAAACATCCAAAGGAATTAATTTTGATATTTCAGTGAATCTTAAATTAATTTCTGTATTTGGGATACTAACAATAATTTTTTTCTAATGTTGAACTAACAGAGCAAATGTATACTTCAAAGTAATCTTTTCCAAAGCAATTGATTCTCTAGGATGTACACCTGTTGAAGAAGTTATGATTTCAATAAATCCCAAATATTATCACCATTTTAAACTTTTATTTTATTGTGAATTTATTATTCATTGTTATTGAAAAGTAAACAATTATAATTATTGTATTTTAAACATTCTTATATTAAATATATGGTTTTAGAAGTATGGTTCGTCCATTTGACCTGCTGTCTTGAATTTTTTATTTTTGATATCACATTTGTAATTCACAATCCAATGAATGTCCTAGGTAAAATTTCCATGACAACGTAAACTTTCAGACTTTTAAAGTTACTAAAGTTGTTTACTTTGTTATTTACAATGTGTTTATCAATATTTACAAAATATCAAGGTGTAAACTTTCCGTTTTTACTATCATTAAGACAATGCAAAAAGATAGCAATATCCTTTAAGACAATGCAAAAGGATAGTGATATTCTTTAAGACAATTCATATTGATTCATCAAGAGACACTGAATTCTGAAGTTTTGCTCTTTATGAATCTAGTGGAACTCAATTAAATTTTGGTTAACATGTACTTTAATAGCATATCTTCAGTATCCTCTGGATACTCAAAAATTTCAATACAGAATTAATACTTTTATTTTTTTAAACTTTTAATAGCAGAATTATTGGCTGCTCTACATCATAATGTGTACTATTCAATTCATCAACATTAATACTATATCAATTTATTTGTGTGTGTATATTTTAAATTATATAATTGAATGCTAATGGTTAATCACAATAATTTTCAGGCAAAATGATATTCCTCCTGTATCTGTGAATCGCTGGTGAAGAGAGCTTACAATGAAAGTCTAAAGTTTATTTAAGATTGTATGTAAGGGAGCTGATTATGTTGACAATGTTGGTGCAGTTGTATGGATTAATTCAATTCCGGTACAGATTAGTAACTTAGCCAATTGTAAGCTATATTATTCTGAAAATAGAAGAATAACAAAATGTATTGCACTTAAGAGTCTTTATTTTTTATACTTTTGCACGCACGCACACACGCACACACACACACACACACACACACACACATACACAAGAATATTTGAGAAAATTCTTATACAGTCCATTTTGTGTCTGCATATGTGCATATAATTAAAAAAGTTAATAATATGAACAATACATGAGTTTAAAATCTTATCATACATGGTTATTTATATTTCATTTGTATCTGCTTTGTTTTATTCTTGTTCTTTCAGTTTCCCTGATTAGACGTGTGTATTGTATGGACATTTTATTTACCGTATAAGATTTATATAAATTTTTGAACTTATTAAATTTTACAGAAAATTTATTATACAACAAAAGTGCTAATATTAATGAGACAGTCCATTTTCTCTGTATTGGTGTAAAATGTACATAACTTATGTGTTATGTAAGTGATGACTTGACTGTAAACTACAGTAAAGTGCATCATCCTGTCATATTTAGAATGCATAAATTGGGATTTGATATTGTTGCTTAGTAAAGAGCAATTGACATTAAAAAGTGATGTGAAATTTTTTTTTGGGAAGCTGATATTAAAGAAAGTAAGATCCTAACATTTTTAAAATAATTAAACCATGACTAAGTTTATAAGATAAAGATTAATTTAAAAAGTAACTAAGGGACTATTACATGGAGATAATGAAAATAACAGAGCAACAGAATTTTTGTAATCTTATGACATATTCTTGATTACATTAATTGTAGTTTATTGTGTGTGCACGCACACACACACATACACATTTATTATATACATGATAAAACACAGAACATAATTTTAAAAGAAAAAAGAAAATTACACCCCAGTATGTGGGGTAATAATCAGCACAAGACCCAGGATTAAATATAAAACTACAGAAACTCCACTAACTTTTTCCAGTAATCCAATGTTATGGTGAAATAAGGTTATATTGTTTGAAAAAACACTTGAAGCTATATTAAGAAACATGAAATACTAACACTCACTAATCACAATATTATTTGTAGAAGCTCCACTTGTACACAACAAAATTAAATAATAATAGGTGAAATACTGTACTTATATTGAAACGACAAACAAAATTTCATTTAATAGGGCTACACATAATATAATTTTCATAATGTCATATTTAAAAAAAAAACTTAAATTAACTTTCACTTTTATAATAAGCTTCAAAGGCTTTCACAGCACATGTCATCAAAGTTGTTAATAGATTCTAGACTGTTTAGTCATACTTAACTGTTGTAAACATTGGTGCTATACACTTCAATGGTTCCTGTGACAGGCGTCTTCAGTAGATTTGCTGTTTATATCCCAAAGACTGGAAACCACAATTCTAGAACACTGAAGATGACCTCTTTATATAATGGACCATTTTCAAGCCAACACAGAAGCTCCAGCAGTAAATGAGACCGGTGAAGGGATATGCTGTATATGTCATATATACAGGGTGCCCGGCTCATGTGGGTAGGTTTACACACGCACAAAAAAGCGCATCTGTGCTTGTCTCAGGGAACATGGGTGACATTCCCATCTGAGCCAGTCAGAGAAGTCTGCTGTGTATGGACACATGACAACTATTCCATATACACCTATAATTGTAGTCATAACATGGTGTTACTGCCCTTACCTGTGTAGAAGAGAGTCCACTGAAAATTTCAAGGTTGACAATTGCAGCATCAATAAATGGGGTGAATTCTGACCTAGGATATAGCTTGGCTGGTAGCTTTGGATTGTCTAGACGTAAGCCTACCAAAGAGTAGATAGCTTTAAGTGGGCCAGTGTGGTAGTGGGCCAGTGTGGTGATGGAGCATATCATCCTATACTCTGCATTGAGTCAAAACAAGCTATATGGGGAGATCACTTAACTGATCTAATATTGTTGTTTTCAGCTTTGGAAGATATACACTAGTCCCTGCTAGTGAAGATGGCTGCTGCAGACACTATGAAAGTTTATAGCAACAATTCTTACTTATTGACCAGCAACAACTGATTGACCAAACAAAGTGCCACATCAAGACGATAAGGTCCTATAGTTAAAAAATAAAACAAAAACCAATAATTTAACGATAAGGAGTCATCTTTGTATACAACAATCAACTAACCTAATAATCATAATAAATGGACAAAAGGTTATCAAATGTCAAGTTCATTTAGCAAAGATTATTACACTCTTGCAAGAATACACTTTTATGAGAAAAAGAAGAGAAGAAAAATAACTAAAAGAAAATTTGTATAACTAGATTTATTTGTTACTGTATGGACAATAACAAATAAATCTAGATATTTATTTCCTTAAATTTTTAGTGACCGTCAATCAGTGAATGTTTTAGTGGGTGGTTAGTGAGGATCGGTCAATAATACAACTTTTAGTTATTTTGCGTCGACATTTCGACAATATTTATTGTCATCTTCAGGACCTGTGTATGAAATACAATAGAAATATCAAACATAACGAAACAATTAAATATTTGGGTGAACGTGTTGGTGATGTGAGTGTGTGCGTGCGTATGTATGTATCATTTTTTATGTGAAGACTTATGATAGTTTGTTTACACGAATATCTAGATATTTATCTCATGTTTTAATAAAAATCTCAAAATACTGAAAACAAAATATTGTATTTAGTTTCTTTCCATTAAATTATATTATTGAGCAGTTGAGTGTGTAGTTACATAAATATAATAAAAGTATTTTCAAAGCTTAGTTAGTTTGAATTACATAAAAAAAAACTTTAATGCAGCGTTCAGTACATATTTGTAAAGTCTATATATAAAATATAATGCAATAAAAATGAAGGTAACAACAGTTGCTATTATATCAAGCATTAAGTACTGAAACCAGTTGATGTCAAGTGTAGCAGGTTGTAAGTGCAGTGCTCCTTTATGTCTTAATACATACTCAACCCACCAAATGCCTTTGTCAAGAGGACTTTGTTGAAATCTTTTGATAGAGCCGATATTTTTAACACATTTTCCTTGTGTCTATGACAAAAAATGTACAGCATTATTGACTATAACATAAAGTATTGTATGATATACATGAAAAAATAATTATGGTTCCATCAATACGGTTTTATCATATTCTCAATGAAAAATATATTTTGATAAAAATTATAGTACAGACACAACATATAAAGTATATTGTTATTGATTCAGGTAAAGAGTAACACAAATTCCAATTTTTTTTTTATTCCATGATTCTGTCTGTTAAAAAAGCAGAAGATATGTTGTACATGGTGCATTAAGCACACCATTTAATGAAATAACTCATTTTATTGATACCCATTATATAATTCTTTAATCCTCTTGTATAGAATCATTGTATATCATTTGTATATTGCTGTAGTACATAACAGCAACTGACAATAGAATTTCTCTTTAAGTAAGTTATTTTAACATTGAAAGTGTTTATAAGGACGTGTCACACAATTGCGGCAGATCGCTGGTGCGTTATCAAAAATGGGAACCAGTGAGTTTCCATAGAAACTACTTCTTTGTTGTCAATAACGTAGTACACATATAAAACTTTGCTTATGAATGTGACTACATTTAATACATTTAACTTATAATCTGTACATTGGTAAATGAAAAATGAATTAATTGATTGGTGAATGAAGAACGAATTCATTGATTGGTGAATGAACATAAATATATATATATATATATATTTTAGATTTATTGAAGCATTTTCAATGCCCTTCTCTGTGCATTGCATTTGTGCAATGACTGTAATTTTTTTTTAGTTTGTTACAATATACAAAGTTTGATTTTTCTTAATTATAAACTGTTACAACAGATATATACCACACTTGACTGGAGTATATTCTTTTAACATAACTTTCAAGTGTGTGCAAATTTTGTAAAAGATCATTTCTTTCTAAACGATATATAGTTTCATTGAAAACTGTATATACTCTGCCATTTTCTGCACATGTCCGGCCCAATGCAATCTGTTAATTTGTATGAATTGCACGATCGGAAGATCTTTAAAACTTTCATACAATTCTCGATTACGCAGTTGCCTCCAAATCTCGTTTTCCTTCACAGGGCCATAGATTCTCCTCAGTACCTTCCTCTCAAACACAGCTAGTTTCTGCTCGTCTAGTGTTTTTAGCACCCAGCAGTCCGAGCCATACATCAGAACTGGTCTGATCAAGGTCTTGTAGAGCGTGGTTTTCGTCTCTTTACTTATTAATTTTCATTTAAAATGTTTCACTAGTTCATAGTAACACATATTAGCAGATAATATTCATTTTTTTAAGTAATATTATACATAAATATAATACTACTGAGCATATATGATTTATGCTTTACTGTAATATTAATTCCAAATATATAATTAACATGATAGTAGGAAGAACTCTGGAAAAATAAAGAAAGTAATTTCTATTTCAAATACAATATGATACATGATACACAGTTTACCACATGGAAAGCAGTGTACACTGACAAACCTGAAAGATCAATGTCAATATTGATGACATAGCTGCTGCTCAGTAACTAAATTGAAAAACTACTTCAGTGTTGGTGTATATGTATATTGCAACAATACGTATATTTGCATATTTGCCCAGGGCAGTATGTTTAATATGTAATTAGCATAGAAAGTATAAGGAACAGTTGTATACAGTTTTGGGCAAGAAAATCCAGGCTGGAGCCTGTCAAAAGTAACACCTGCTGTGCCAGTGTAAGATACGGCATGTGTGTGTTTGTGTGTGTGAGCCAGCTGTGACCTGTTTTGAACGACGCGATGGGGTGATGCACTATGAATTGTTTGTTCCAATTAATCAGGTCTTAACAGGATTATAATAAAATAATTACTTGTGTTAAACCTGTAAAAAAGACTTACGCCAATTATAAAAACACCATTGCATTAATGAATTCTTAACAAATGCAGTGATGTAAAATTTATTTCCAGAGATGCAATATTAAAGATGATAACTAATTAGTATTAATTACTAGTGTAATTAAATAGTAATTAAAATGTGTGGTATATGTGAGTGACCAGAGAAAAATTATGCAAACAATGAGATCGCTCATGTGATGAATATGGTCATAAGTTTGCGATAATTAACCAAAAAGTGAGTGTAATAAAAAGGACACTCTGGAGCAAACTGACCATCTCTAACCTGTCGAAAGCAGGAATGTTCCTGTCAAATCGCCACCAGTATAAATACCACTGGCAATTTTGGACGATCACACACTCAGACTCAAGAAATCTACAGGACGTTACGCTGCCCATTTGCCGATCGACTTCTGGACACACACGCACACTACCACACTCACACCAAGACGTAAGGAGGAAATCTGACCCATCACCAACAACAACACTAAGAGACAACGGCCACAGCACCATCATCATCATACTCTCAGCATTCTGGACACACACACACACACACACACACACACACACACACACACACACACACACACACACACACACACACACACACACACACACACACACACACACACACACACACACACACACACACACACACACACACACACACACACACACACACACACACACACATGCAACGGTAACAGCAGTATGCAGGTGATAAAAAACAATTATAGTAATTTTATTATAAAAAGAGCTCTTAAAAAAATGAACTATAAACATTAAAGCATTAAAGTTAGTAAGTTTAAATATTAAGAAATAAGAGAAGTTAATTTAATGACAAAATTTAGAAAAGAAATAATAATCTTTTGTCGTATTTTTGGGTGTGTCAGTATAAGTCCATAATAGATTGGAATGAAATGGTAGATTATTTTATTTTTGTTTATAGCAACAATAAATTCATTCTTGAAACTTAATATTATTTTGTTTGTAACTGAGTTGCTATCAATATTTAAAAGTTGAGTTAATTTCAGACACACAGGAATAAAAAAAATTTAAATACCGGTAACTTGTTTAACATGTTTGTTTAGTCAATAAGATTATATGGGTGTTTATTTTTGTTGTATGTTATGAATAGCATTGCAGGTTACAGTATTAGTGTAAAACTTATAAAGGTAAATATTTATGTGTATAATGTTTGAAATTTTAATATTGAAATTTTTTTTTGTTAATTAATAAATCTTAGAATGATTATTTGAAACGATTTTAAATGATTTATTTCATGGCAACAACATCCCACTCCTCTTTAAAAATTATTTAATTATTGTGCAACTACATATACTTGATGCAACGAGAAACAAAATCCTGCGACCTGGCCAGTGTAATACATATTTAGTTGCGTTGAGTACATGGTAATATATTTGTATAATTGTTGTAACGTTGCATAATGAAATGGCGTGCCCAAAGTGGGGCTCGATATTAAAAGAACCATAATAAATTAACGTGCCATAATAAATTGGCAGGTTCGATAATTAACGTGCCATAATAAAATGGTTCAGAATTATTAAGTGTATTGTTATTAATGTTATTGTATTGTAATTGTAATATTGTTGTGTATTTCACAACTGGTGCTCAACAAAACTAAAAGAGGAGAGAAATTGTTGGTATGAGATAATTAATAATACGGTAATAACAAATATAAATAAACAATATTAAATAAAAAACCAATAGAGTCGCGGTTTACCAATAATAATTAATCATAAATGAATTTAAAATCATCAAAATGGCTACATCACAGAAAGGAGTTGATATTGAGGCAATGTTTAGGAGTCTCCAGGAACAAATGCAAAAGATTAGCGAAGAAAGTAGGGCAGACTTTAAAGTGAATTAGCAAAAAATAATGAACAAATACAAAAGAATAGCAAAGTATTTAAAGCTGAATTTAAAGAGTTTAAAGAGAACTGACTACAAACTGGAAGAAATAAATACGCGTATAGCGGCAGTAGAAATTACAATTGAAACAAAACTGTATGAGCAAACAATTGTAATTGAAAATAAGAGAGAACAGACGTTCATAAATACTGAGGATAATTCTAATGAAATAATTAACACTAGGGAAGAATGCAAAATAAAAATTAAACAATCATACCGTGTTGGCGAAAATATCCAAATGTTGGTTACACACACAGTAGTAGAAAAATTAAAAAAGTAACACAATTGAAACACAGCACTTGTGACGAGGATGCGCACAACAATGATCGATCGAACGTTAATTATAATGACAATAATTATACTTATAATTGTAAAACATACAGTGAGTATTATAACCCACGAATGAAAAAACGGTTAACTATTTATGAAGGCCACATACAAACTGCTACGGAGTGCGTAATCCACGGGAGAGAGAGAGAAGCGAAGAGAGAATTCATTTCTTCGCATCGAAGAAATAAATTCTCACCCTATAAACAGGTGAGTTACACGGTCAAAACAAATGTTCACATGGTAAGTACGCGCTATAACGAGGCAGGAATGCAATACGGAAATGGTACATGTCGGCGACTATGCTACACAAGAACAAGATACGTCCTGTCTACGACCAACAATTATTTAGCTTAGAGAGGGGTGTAAAAGGTGAACAACACACCGCATTTAACGCCCTAATGTAAATAATAATTATTTAAGAAAAAAACATATATTACGTTTTAACTAGTAATAGGCTAAGGAATAATAATAGGTGAACATAATTTAAATAAATAGTAAAAGAAAGTATAAATGAGTTTAGACAAAAATTTAAAACAAATAATAATGGAAAAATTACAGAAAATTAAGTGAATTTAAACGTGAATTGAAACAAGAGATCTTAGATAGAATTGTAGACATGAATAAGTGCATAGATGCAATAGAGTTTAAAGAACAGAAGGCGGAATGGTCTAAAGAATTAAAGATAGTGTTAACCAAGTAGCAGAACAATGGAATGAGAAGTTTATAGTAGCAAAGCAGGAGCAGGGTATGGAAAGAAAGCAATCAGTGAACAAGTCCATGAAAACATCAATAAGACGCAGGAGTTGGAAGCCTGAGTAATAAGGTTGGAAATTGCCATAGTCATTCCTAACAAAACCACAAAGGAATATTCCAGTGAGATAGATACACTAAGGAAAAATCAACGTGGAAAGGTAGATCGCCTAAAAACGGAATTGATAAGGGGAGCAACGAATTTAATGGTAGATCCAACACTGAGTGATGAAAGGACAAAATTGTTACTAAACTGGGAATGAGATATTGATTTAACAGGTAATGTGTTAACTTATAAAGAGAAAAGTAGCTTTATTAGTGAACAATTTCAAGGTTATGCTGTAAGATGGTATACGAATGGTCGATATAATGTAACTACTGACAAACATTTTAAAAACTCATTGTTTGAAGGTTGCTATGGAAAAATTCACACGAATAAAACAAATAAGAGACCAAGTAGAATATGGTAAGTATCAGAATAATGGTAGATTTACCTTAGGGGAGTGTGTAATCCAATGTGTCGAAAGAAATAAATACCTAAGATCCAGATTAATACTCACAATTAAACAACACGAAGTAGTGCGCAAGTTATTACATCACTTTCACCGAGATAGTAAATTCGCCAGTAAAACACTAGGAATTAAAATGATCAAAGAATTGTTAACTTCACTCGGACAGTCCGAACACATGTTTCGCACCGAGTACAGAAATAAAACTAATATTATACTAAGAGAAGAATCGAGAGAGAGAAACGCCAACAGTAGAGGAGAAGTGAGAGCGAGAGAAACAAAACTTTGTAGTAAGTGAACTAATTCTCTTAAATATTTAGCGAGAGGGAAACAGGTAGAAATAAGCCGTCATCAAAAATATAGCGGCATAACTACACACAAAGATTACAGTGATCACTGTTATGTACACAGAACAATTGTAATGTTATGCGGATGTCTATTGTTTATTATGACCAGGGCTGAGTCACACGGTGAGAGAACCAGAATATGAAAAGTCAGCCGACAACGGCGAGAGTGTGTCTCGACGACAACAATAGAAAAACGGAGGCTATGTTGATATTGGGGGAAAAGAATTTGTATCACCCTCCACAACAAGGGGAGTGGTTAGTACCTCCGATAAAAATATTTACTTTTATAAAGAGTTAAAACCCAATTGTGAAGTAGGTAGTTATTAAGAAGTATTTGTAATTATAAGTTACACATGTATATTTGTGTAAATAAAATTTGACTAACAGTCTAGTTTTATTTAAACCAATGTGGGGAATACATGCAATAATACATATATTTGCATATTTGCCCAGGGCGGTATGTTTAATATGTAATTAGCATAGAAAGTATAAGGAACAGTTTTATACAGTTTTGTGCAAGAAAATGCAGGCTGGAGCCTGTCAAAAGTAACACCTGCTGTGCCAGTGTGAGATACGGAGTGCGTGTGTTTGTGTGTGTGAGCCAGCTGTGCCCTGTTTTGAACGACGCGATGGGGTGATGCGCTACGGATTGTTTGTTAAAATTAATCAGGTCTTAACAGGATTATAATAAACTAATTATTTGTGTTAAACCTGTAAGCAAAGACTTACGCAAATTATAAAAACACCATTGCATTAATGAATTCTTAACGAATGCAGTGATGTAAATTTTATTTCCAGAGATGCAATATTAAAGATGCTAACTAATTAGTATTAATTACTAGTGTAATTAAAGAGTAATTAATATGTTATTATATATATAAACTTTCACATATGAACTTACTTTCTTTATCACTTCCCCATATGTTTCGAGGTGTTGTGCCTCTTCCTCAGTGGGAGTAAATACTGAATGTCATTTTACAAAATAACGGTTATGGACTATAGGTGTGTGTGGTGGGGGTTGATTGTGGGAGGGAATTGGCGCTGAGGTTCAAATTGTGTGTTTGGATCAGTGTATCGAATAGTGTATGTGATCTATAATGTAATTGTTCATTTAATATGTTGTTTGGTTGTAGTGCGTGATATCTGTATATTTCAAATTTTTGAGCTGTGTTTAGTTTTCTACTTTTAGGTAAGTAGTGTAATATTTCCATGTTGTGTTCTATGTTTGTGTAACTTTGGTTTTCGTTTTGTAAATGTGTGGCAAATGTGGAATGTATGTATTTTGTGGTGAGGGTGATATCTGTATATTTCAAATTTTTGAGCTGTGTTTAGTTTTCTACTTTTAGGTAAGTAGTGTAATATTTCCATGTTGTGTTCTATGTTTGTGTAACTTTGGTTTTCGTTTTGTGAATGTGTGGCAAATGTGGAATGTATGTATTTTGTGGTGAGGGCTTCTAAATGTTCTGAAAATCTGGAGGAAAAAGATCTTCCCTTCTGGCTGATGTAGAATTGGTGACAATCATTACAATTTAATTTATATACCCCTGTTTTGCTGTATGTGTCTGTGTCTTTGTTAGTATTATTTATGTGTTTCTTAATGGTGTTGTTGGTTCTGTAGGCTACTTGACAATTATGTTTCCTAAATGTGTTTGGAATTTTGTGCGTATTGGAATTGTAGTATGTACGTGTTATGTATTTACTGGGTTGTGTGCTGTTGGTCTGATGTGTTTTACTTTTTGTGTTTAGGATGCGTTTGTGTAGTTTATTTATTAATTCAGGGTTGTATCCATTTTTGACTGCTAAATATTTGATTGTGTTTAATTCTTCTTGGTAGTCATGTGTGTTTAGGGGTATTGAAGTGAGCCTATGGAGCATGTAGTTGAAAGCTGCATGTTTGTGTTGAGTTGGGTGGTTGGATGAGTTATGTATGACCATGTCTGATGTGGTGGGTTTCCTGTATATTTTGTATGTGTGTGTGTTGTTTGTTTTGGTGATTGTAAGGTCTAAGAAGTTTATGCTATTATTTAGTTCTATTTCAAGCGTGAATTTTAATTTATGGTGTATAGTGTTAATGTATTTGTGGAAATTTTCTATTTGTCTTTTGTTGCCAATGTAGAGGAGTTAAATGTCATCAACATACCCATACCAATATATTATTATTATTATTATATTATTACACCAATAAAATAATATATTGGCACAGGTATGTTGATGACATTTTACTCCTCTACAACGGCAACAAAAGACAAACAGAAAATTTCCACAAATACATTAACACCATACACCATAAATTAAAATTCACGCTTGAAATAGAACTAAATAATAGCATAAACTTCTTAGACCTTACAATCACCAAAACAAACAACACACACACATACAAAATATACAGGAAACCCACCACATCAGACATGGTCATACATAACTCATCCAACCACCCAACTCAACACAAACATGCAGCTTTCAACTACATGCTCCATAGGCTCACTTCAATACCCCTAAACACACATGACTACCAAGAAGAATTAAACACAATCAAATATTTAGCAGTCAAAAATGGATACAACCCTGAATTAATAAATAAACTATACAAACGCATCCTAAACACAAAAAGTAAAACACATCAGACCAACAGCACACAACCCAGTAAATACATAACACTTACATACTATAATTCCAATACTCACAAAATTGCAAACACATTTAGGAAACATAATTATAAAGAAGCCTACAGAACAAACAACACAATTAAGAAACACATAAATAATACTAACAAAGACACAGACACATACAGCAAAACAGGGGTATATAAATTAAATTGTAATGATTGTCACCAATTCTACATCGGCCAGACGGGAAGATTTTTTCCTCCAGATTTTCAGAACATTTAAAAGCCCTCACCACAAACTACATACATTCCACATTTGCCACACATTTACAAAACGAAAACCACAGTTATTCAAACATAGAACACAACATGGAAATATTACACTACTTACCTAAAAGTAGAAAACTAAACACAGCTGAACAATTTGAAATATACAGATATCATGCATTACAACCAAACAACATAATAAATGAACAATTACATTATAGATCACATACACTATTCGATACACTGATCCAAACACACAATTTGAACCTCAGCGCCAATTCCCTCCCGCCATCAACCCCCACCACACACAACTATAGTCCATAACTGTTATTCTGTAAAATGACATTCAGTATTTACTCCCACTGAGGAAGAGGCACATCACCTCGATTCGTATGGGGAAGTGATAAAGAAAGTAAGTTCATATGTGAAAGTTTATATATATATATAATAATATTTTATAAAGTGAACGAAGAGGATGAATCAACAAGATAATTAATATGTGTGGTATATGTGAGTGACCAGAGAAAAATTACGCAAACAATGAGATCGCTCATGTGATGAATATGGTCATAAGTTTGCGATAATTAACCAAAAAAAGAGTGTAATAAAAAGGACGCTCTGGAGCGAACTGACCATCTCTAACCTGTCGAAAGCAGGAATGTTCCTGTCAAATCGCCACCAGTATAAATACCACTGGCAATTTTGGACGATCACACACTCAGACTCAAGAAATCTACAGGACGTTACGCTGCCCATTTGCCGATCGACTTCTGGACACGCACACACACTATCACACTTACAACAAGACGTAAGGAGGAATTCTGAACCATCACCAACAACAACACTAAGAGACAACGACCACAGCACCATCATCATCATCATCATCATACTCTCAGCATTCTGGACACACACACACACACACACACGCAACGGTAACAGTAGTATGCAGGTGATAAAAAAAAATTATAGTAATTTTATTATGAAAAGAGCTCTTAAAAAAATGAACTACAAACATTAAAGCATTAAAGTTAGTAAGTTTAAATATTAAGAAATAAGAGAAGTTAATTTAATGACAAAATTTAGAAAAGAAATAATAATCTTTTGTCGTATTTTTGGGTGTGTCAGTATAAGTCCATAATAGATTGGAATGAAATGGTAGATTATTTTATTTTTGTTTATAGCAACAAAAAATTCATTCTTGAAACTTAATATTATTTTGTTTGTAACTGAGTTGCTATCAATATTTAAAGTTGAGTTAATTTCAGACACACAGAAATAAAAAGAATTTAAATACCGGTAACTTGTTTAACATGTTTGTTTAGTCAATAAGATTATATGGGTGTTTATTTTTGTTGTATGTTATGAATAGCATTGCAGTTTACAGTATTTGTGTAAAACTTATAAAGGTAAATATTTATGTGACTAATGTTTGAAATTATAATATTGAAATATTTTTTTGTTAATTAATAAATCTTAGAATGATTATTTGAAACGATTTTAAATGATTTATTTCATGGCAACAACATCCCACTCCTCTTTAAAAATTATTTAATTATTGTGCAACTACATATACTTGATGCAACGAGAAACAAAATCCTGCGACCTGGCCAGTGTAATACATATTTAGTTGCGTTGAGTACATGGTAATATATTTGTATAATTGTTGTAACGTTGCATAATGAAATGGCGTGCCCAAAGTGGGGCTCGATATTAAAAGAACCATAATAAATTAACGTGCCATAATAAATTGGCAGGTTCGATAATTAACGTGCCATAATAAAATGGTTCAGAATTATTAAGTGTATTGTTATTAATGTTATTGTATTGTAATTGTAATATTGTTGTGTATTTCACAACTGGTGCTCAACAAAACTAAAAGAGGAGAGAAATTGTTGGTATGAGATAATTAATAATACGGTAATAACAAATATAAATAAATAATATTAAATAAAAAACCAGTAGAGTCGCGGTTTACCAATAATAATTAATCATAAAACGAATTTAAAATCAACAAAATGGCTACATCACAGAAAGGAGTTGATATTGAGGCAATGTTTAGGAGTCTCCAGGAACAAATGCAAAAGATTAGCGAAGAAAGTAGAGCCGACTTTAAAGCTAAATTAGCACAAAATAATGAACAAATACAAAAGAATAGCAAAGTATTTAAAGCTGAATTTAAAGAGCTTAAAGAGAACTGACTACAAAACTGGAAGAAATAAATACGCGTATAGCGGCAGTAGAAATTACAATTGAAACAAAACTATATGAGCAAACAATTGTAATTGAAAATAAGAGAGAACAGACGTTCATAATTACTGAGGATAATTCTAATGAAATAATTAATACTAGGGAAGAATGCAAAATAAAAATTAAACAATCATACCGTGTTGGCGAAAATATCCAAATTGTTCATTACACACACAGTAGTAAAACAATTAAAAAAGTAACACAATTGAAACACAGCACTTGTGACGAGGATGCGCACAACAATGATCGATCGAACGTTAATTATAATGACAATAATTATACTTATAATTGTAAACCATGCAGTGAGTATTATAACCCACGAATGAAAAAACGGTCAAGTATTTATGAAGGCCACATACAAACTGCTACGGAGTGCGTAAGCCACGGGAGAGAGAGAGAGAAGCGAAGAGAGAATTCGTTTCTTCGCATCGAAGAAATAAATTCTCACCCTATAAACAGGTGAGTTACACGGTCAAAACAAATGTTCACATGGTAAGTACGCGCTATAACGAGGCAGGAATGCAATACGGAAATGGTACATGTCGGCGACTATGCTACACAAGAACAAGATACGTCCTGTCTACGACCAACAATTATTTAGCTTAGAGAGGGGTGTAAAAGGTGAACGACACACCGCATTTAACGCCCTAATGTAAATAATAAATTATTTAAGGAAAAACATATATTACGGTTTTAACTAGTAATAGGATAAGGAATAATAATAGGTGAATATAATTTAAATAAGTAGTAAAAGAAAGTATAAATGAGTTTAGACAAAAAATTAAAACAAATAATAATGGAAAAATTACAGAAAATTAAGTGAATTTAAACGTGAATTGAAACAAGAGATCTTAGATAGAATTGTAGACACGAATAAGTGCATAGATGCATTAGAGTTTAAAGAACAGAAGGCGGAATGGTATAAAGAATTAAAAGATAGTGTTAACCAAGTAGCAGAACAATGGAATGAGAAGTTTATATTAGCAAAGCAGGAGCAGGGTATGGAAAGAAAAGCAATCAGTGAACAAGTCCATGAAAACATCAATAAGACTGTTTTAATAAAAGTTGGAAGCCTGAGTAATAAGGTTGGAAATTGCCGTAGTCATGCCTAATAAAACCACAAAGGAATATTCCAGTGAGATAGATACACTAAGGAAAAATCAACGTGGAAAGGTAGATCGCCTAAAAACGGAATTGATAAGGGGAGCAACGAATTTAATGGTAGATCCAACACTGAGTGATGAAAGGACAAAATTGTTACTAAACTGGGAATGAGATATTGATTTAACAGGTAATGTGTTAACTTATAAAGAGAAAAGTAGCTTTATTAGTGAACAATTTCAAGGTTATGCTGTAAGATGGTATACGAATGGTCGATATAATGTAACTACTGACAAACATTTTAAAAACTCATTGTTTGAAGGTTGCTATGGAAAAATTCACACGAATAAAACAAATAAGAGACCAAGTAGAATATGGTAAGTATCAGAATAATGGTAGATTTACCTTAGGGGAGTGTGTAATCCAATGTGTCGAAAGATATAAATACCTAAGATCAGTGGCGGCGCTAACGTAACGGGGGCCCCCCCGCGAAACTAATTAGGGGGCCCTATAAAAATGGTTAAATTTTGTATACGTAATAGGGGAAAACACTCAAATGAGTTTCTATTTACGTGTGTTTCACAACAATGGTTTGTGAATACTTTCTCGTCTATCACAAAGCGTTTGCAATTTGCAAAGGATGTTTTACAAGTGTACAAACTCTTAAAATTCATTGTTGTTAAATAGACAAAGTTCTATACAAACTATAAAAAAACCAAAATAAAAAGAATGATTTATTTTTACGTCAAAGATCTAAATTCAGACTATGAAACAGTACCGCACACAGAGTGTTAAAAATTTATTATTTAAAAACGAATATCAAAGTAACATTCTAGCTTTTTTCAAACATTTAAATTAGTTTGTACCTGAATTTGTAAAATTCTTGAATATACTCTATACAAGTTCTCCTTAAGTCTAATCCAATTCAATAACACTCGAACTCAAGTAATGTACAATATTTACAGATGAAGATCAACCAAAGTTCACTGTTTTCCTAAGCCTAGTCTTCTTTTTTTAATAGCTAAGAACTTTTCAACCACTTCGTTGATATTAGTTTTCTGTGTCTCTTCATGCTCAATGCTTAACAGTGCCAAGTCACTCAACCGAGTTTGGGCCATGGTACTTCTTAAGTATGACTTAAATTAATTAATTTAAGTTTTGAAAAGCTTCTTTCCGCTGTAGCTGTTGTGACAGGTATGGTTAAATAAAGCTGCAAAGCTGTAGTTAAGTCTGGGAGGCAACTCATAAGGCAGCTGTTTTCTTCAACCAGTAAATTCATCATTTCTCGAATTCTTTTCTTGTGTACAATTTCTTTGGCCATCAGAGCTTTGAAGGATATTACTTGGTCAGGCAGTGATGTGGAAAGGTCACCAGGATACACATTTACCAGAGCCTTATTTTTCTCCACTATTGTCTCTTGTGAGAAGTTTACTAAATTCTGAGGCGTCAGGAATGAAAACCTATCATCAATGCAACGCAATCCTTCGAATCTCATTTGTAGCTGAGCTATTACAATATCTAGTGTTGCATTGAAAACTTTTACTTCAAATGATTTCACTGGGTCGTCAATTCTATGGTCAACTGATAATTCAACAAAGAAGCGTTTTACAACTTGTTTACGCTTATTTTTCATGTTACAAGTTATGTCCCATGACTGGGCCAACTGGGGCCCCCCATGAGGGTCGGGGCCCCCCCGTGCCGCGGGGTCTGCGGTGGCCTTATCGCCGCCACTGCCTAAGATCCAGATTAATACTCACAATTAAACAACACGAAGTAGTGCGCAAGTTATTACATCACTTTCACCGAGATAGTAAATTCGCCAGTAAAACACTAGGAATTAAAATGATCAAAGAATTGTTAACTTCACTCGGACAGTCCGAACACATGTTTCGCACCGAGTACAGAAATAAAACTAATATTATACTAAGAGAAGAATCGAGAGAGAGAAACGCCAACAGTAGAGGAGAAATGAGAGCGAGAGAAACAAAACTTTGTAGTAACTCAACTAATTCTCTTAAATATTTAGAGAAAGGGAAACAGGGAGAAATAAGCCGTCATCAAAAATGTTGCGGCATAACTACACACAAAGATTACAATGATCACTGTTATGTACACAGAACAATTGTAATGTTATGCGGATGTCTATTGTATATTATGACCAGAGGCGAGTCACACGGAGAGAGAACCAGAATAAGAAAAGTCAGCCGACAACGGCGAGAGTGTGTCTCGATGACAACAATTGAAAAACGGAGGATATGTTGATATTGGGGGAAAAGAATTTGTATCACCCTCCACAACAAGGGGAGTGGTTAGTACCTCCGATAAAAATATTTACTTTTATAAAGAGTTAAAACCCAATTGTAAAGTAGGTAGTTATTAAGAAGTATTTGTAATTATAAGTTACACATGTATATTTGTGTAAATAAAATTTGACTAACAGTCAAGTTTTTTTTAAACCAACGTGGGGAATATATGCAATAATACATATATTTGCATATTTGCCCAGGGCGGTATGTTTAATATGTAATTAGCATAGAAAGTATAAGGAACAGTTTTATACAGTTTTGTGCAAGAAAATGCAGGCTGGAGCCTGTCAAAAGTAACACCTGCTGTGCCAGTGTGAGATACGGAGTGCGTGTGTTTGTGTGTGTGAGCCAGCTGTGCCCTGTTTTGAACGACGCGATGGGGTGATGCGCTACGGATTGTTTGTTAAAATTAATCAGGTCTTAACAGGATTATAATAAACTAATTACTTGTGTTAAACCTGTAAGCAAAGACTTACGCCAATTATAAAAACACCATTGCATTAATGAATTCTTAACAAATGCAGTGATGTCAATTATATTTCCAGAGATGCAATATTGAAGATGCTAACTAATTAGTATTAATTACTAGTGTAATTAAAGAGTAATTAATATGTTATTATATATATAAACTTTCACATATGAACTTACTTTCTTTATCACTTCCCCATATGTTTCGAGGTGTTGTGCCTCTTCCTCAGTGGGAGTAAATACTGAATGTCATTTTACAAAATAACGGATATGGACTATAGGTGTGTGTGGTGGGGGTTGATTGTGGGAGGGAATTGGCGCTGAGGTTCAAATTGTGTGTTTGGATCAGTGTATCGAATAGTGTATGTGATCTATAATGTAATTGTTCATTTAATATGTTGTTTGGTTGTAGTGCGTGATATCTGTATATTTCAAATTTTTGAGCTGTGTTTAGTTTTCTACTTTTAGGTAAGTAGTGTAATATTTCCATGTTGTGTTCTATGTTTGTGTAACTTTGGTTTTCGTTTTGTAAATGTGTGGCAAATGTGGAATGTATGTATTTTGTGGTGAGGGTGATATCTGTATATTTCAAATTTTTGAGCTGTGTTTAGTTTTCTACTTTTAGGTAAGTAGTGTAATATTTCCATGTTGTGTTCTATGTTTGTGTAACTTTGGTTTTCGTTTTGTGAATGTGTGGCAAATGTGGAATGTATGTATTTTGTGGTGAGGGCTTTTAAATGTTCTGAAAATCTGGAGGAAAAAGATCTTCCCTTCTGGCTGATGTAGAATTGGTGACAATCATTACAATTTAATTTATATACCCCTGTTTTGCTGTATGTGTCTGTGTCTTTGTTAGTATTATTTATGTGTTTCTTAATGGCGTTGTTGGTTCTGTAGGCTACTTGATAATTATGTTTCCTAAATGTGTTTGGAATTTTGTGCGTATTGGAATTGTAGTATGTACGTGTTATGTATTTACTGGGTTGTGTGCTGTTGGTCTGATGTGTTTTACTTTTTGTGTTTAGGATGCGTTTGTGTAGTTTATTTATTAATTCAGGGTTGTATCCATTTTTGACTGCTAAATATTTGATTGTGTTTAATTCTTCTTGGTAGTCATGTGTGTTTAGGGGTATTGAAGTGAGCCTATGGAGCATGTAGTTGAAAGCTGCATGTTTGTGTTGAGTTGGGTGGTTGGATGAGTTATGTATGACCATGTCTGATGTGGTGGGTTTCCTGTATATTTTGTATGTGTGTGTGTTGTTTGTTTTGGTGATTGTAAGGTCTAAGAAGTTTATGCTATTATTTAGTTCTATTTCAAGCGTGAATTTTAATTTATGGTGTATAGTGTTAATGTATTTGTGGAAATTTTCTATTTGTCTTTTGTTGCCATTGTAGAGGAGTTAAATGTCATCAACATACCCATACCAATATATTATTATTATTATTATATTATTACACCAATAAAATAATATATTGGCACAGGTATGTTGATGACATTTTACTCCTCTACAACGGCAACAAAAGACAAACAGAAAATTTCCACAAATACATTAACACTATACACCATAAATTAAAATTCACGCTTGAAATAGAACTAAATAATAGCATAAACTTCTTAGACCTTACAATCACCAAAACAAACAACACACACACATACAAAATATACAGGAAACCCACCACATCAGACATGGTCATACATAACTCATCCAACCACCCAACTCAACACAAACATGCAGCTTTCAACTACATGCTCCATAGGCTCACTTCAATACCCCTAAACACACATAACTACCAAGAAGAATTAAACACAATCAAATATTTAGCAGTCAAAAATGGATACAACCCTGAATTAATAAATAAACTATACAAACGCATCCTAAACACAAAAAGTAAAACACATCAGACCAACAGCACACAACCCAGTAAATACATAACACTTACATACTATAATTCCAATACGCACAAAATTGCAAACACATTTAGGAAACATAATTATAAAGAAGCCTACAGAACCAACAACACCATTAAGAAACACATAAATAATACTAACAAAGACACAGACACATACAGCAAAACAGGGGTATATAAATTAAATTGTAATGATTGTCACCAATTCTACATCGGCCAGACGGGAAGATTTTTTCCTCCAGATTTTCAGAACATTTAAAAGCCTTCACCACAAACTACATACATTCCACATTTGCCACACATTTACAAAACGAAAACCACAGTTACACAAACATAGAACACAACATGGAAATATTACACTACCTACCTAAAGGTAGAAAACTAAACACAGCTGAACAATTTGAAATATACAGATATCATGCATTACAACCAAACAACATAATAAATGAACAATTACATTATAGATCACATACACTATTCGATACACTGATCCAAACACACAATTTGAACCTCAGCGCCAATTCCCTCCTGCCATCAACCCCCACCACACACACCTATAGTCCATAACCGTTATTCTGTAAAATGACATTCAGTATTTACTCCCACTGAGGAAGAGGCACATTACCTCGATTCGTATGGGGAAGTGATAAAGAAAGTAAGTTCATATGTGAAAGTTTATATATATATAATAATATTTTATAAAGTGAACGAAGAGGATGAATCAACAAGATAATTAATATGTGTGGTATATGTGAGTGACCAGAGAAAAATTACGCAAACAATGAGATCGCTCATGTGATTAATATGGTCATAAGTTTGCGATAATTAACCAAAAAAAGAGTGTAATAAAAAGGACGCTCTGGAGCGAACTGACCATCTCTAACCTGTCGAAAGCAGGAATGTTCCTGTCAAATCGCCACCAGTATAAATACCACTGGCAATTTTGGACGATCACACACTCAGACTCAAGAAATCAACAGGACGTTACGCTGCCCGTTTGCCGATCGACTTCTGGACACGCACACACACTATCACACTTACAACAAGACGTAAGGAAGAATTCTGAACCATCACCAACAACAACACTAAGAGACAACGACCACAGCACCATCATCATCATCATCATCATACTCTCAGCATTCTGGACACACACACACACACACACACACACACACACACACACACACACACACACACACACACACACACACACACACACACACACACACACACACACACACACACACACACACACACACACACACACACACACACGCAACGGTAACAGCAGTATGCAGGTGATAAAAAAAAATTATAGTAATTTTATTATGAAAAGAGCTCTTAAAAAAATGAACTACAAACATTAAAGCATTAAAGTTAGTAAGTTTAAATATTAAGAAATAAGAGAAGTTAATTTAATGACAAAATTTAGAAAAGAAAAAATAATCTTTTGTCGTATTTTTGGGTGTGTCAGTATAAGTCCATAGTAGATTGGAATGAAATGGTAGATTATTTTATTTTTGTTTATAGCAACAAAAAATTCATTCTTGAAACTTAATATTATTTTGTTTGTAACTGAGTTGCTATCAATATTTAAAGTTGAGTTAATTTCAGACACACAGAAATAAAAAGAATTTAAATACCGGTAACTTGTTTAACATGTTTGTTTAGTCAATAAGATTATATGGGTGTTTATTTTTGTTGTATGTTATGAATAACATTGCAGGTTACAGTATTTGTGTAAAACTTATAAAGGTAAATATTTATGTGACTAATGTTTGAAATTATAATATTGAAATATGTTTTTGTTAATTAATAAATTTTAGAATGAATATTTGAAATGATTTTAAATGATTTATTTCATGTCAACAACATCCCACTCCTCTTTAAAAATTATTTAATTATTGTGCAACTACATATACTTGATGCAACGAGAAACAAAATCCTGCGACCTGGCCGGTGTAATACATATTTAGTTGCGTTGAGTACATGGTAATATATTTGTATAATTGTTGTAACGTTGCATAATGAAATGGCGTGCCCAAAGTGGGGCTCGATATTAAAAGAACCATAATAAATTAACGTGCCATAATAAATTGGCAGGTTCGATAATTAACGTGCCATAATAAAATGGTTCAGAATTATTAAGTGTATTGTTATTAATGTTATTGTATTGTAATTGTTATATTGTTGTGTATTTCACAACTGGTGCTCAACAAAACTAAAAGAGGAGAGAAATTGTTGGTATGAGATAATTAATAATACGGTAATAACAAATATAAATAAATAATATTAAATAAAAAACCAGTAGTGTCGCGGTTTACCAATAATAATTAATCATAAAACGAATTTAAAATCAACAAAATGGCTACATCACAGAAAGGAGTTGATATTGAGGCAATGTTTAGGAGTCTCCAGGAACAAATGCAAAAGATTAGCGAAGAAAGTAGAGCCGACTTTAAAGCTAAATTAGCAAAAAATAATGAACAAATACAAAAGAATAGCAAAGTATTTAAAGCTGAATTTAAAGAGCTTAAAGAGAACTGACTACAAAACTGGAAGAAATAAATACGCGTATAGCGGCAGTAGAAATTACAATTGAAACAAAACTATATGAGCAAACAATTGTAATTGAAAATAAGAGAGAACAGACGTTCATAATTACTGAGGATAATTCTAATGAAATAATTAATACTAGGGAAGAATGCAAAATAAAAATTAAACAATCATACCGTGTTGGCGAAAATATCCAAATTGTTCATTACACACACAGTAGTAGAACAATTAAAAAAGTAACACAATTGAAACACAGCACTTGTGACGAGGATGCGCACAACAATGATCGATCGAACGATAATTATAATGACAATAATTATACTTATATTTGTAAACCATGCAGTGAGTATTATAACCCACGAATGAAAAAACGGTCAAGTATTTATGAAGGCCACATACAAACTGCTACGGAGTGCGTAAGCCACGGGAGAGAGAGAGAGAAGCGAAGAGAGAATTCGTTTCTTCGCATCGAAGAAATAAATTCTCACCCTATAAACAGGTGAGTTACACGGTCAAAACAAATGTTCACATGGTAAGTACGCGCTATAACGAGGCAGGAATGCAATACGGAAATGGTACATGTCGGCGACTATGCTACACAAGAACAAGATACGTCCTGTCTACGACCAACAATTATTTAGCTTAGAGAGGGGTGTAAAAGGTGAACGACACACCGCATTTAACGCCCTAATGTAAATATTAATTATTTAAGGAAAAACATATATTACGGTTTTAACTAGTAATAGGATAAGGAATAATAATAGGTGAATATAATTTAAATAAGTAGTAGAAGAAAGTATAAATGAGTTTAGACAAAAAATTAAACAAATAATAATGGAAAAATTACAGAAAATTAAGTGAATTTAAACGTGAATTGAAACAAGAGATCTTAGATAGAATTGTAGACACGAATAAGTGCATAGATGCATTAGAGTTTAAAGAACAGAAGGCGGAATGGTATAAAGAATTAAAAGATAGTGTTAACCAAGTAGCAGAACAATGGAATGAGAAGTTTATAGTAGCAAAGCAGGAGCAGGGTATGGAAAGAAAAGCAATCAGTGAACAAGTCCATGAAAACATCACTAAGACTGTTTTAATAACAGTTGGATGCCTGAGTAATAAGGTTGGAAATTGCCGTAGTCATGCCTAATAAAACCACAAAGGAATATTCCAGTGAGATAGACACTAAGGAAAAATCAACGTGGAAAGGTAGATCGCCTAAAAACGGAATTGATAAGGGGAGCAAAGAATTTAATGGTAGATCCAACACTGAGTGATGAAAGGACAAAATTGTTACTAAACTGGGAATGAGATATTGATTTAACAGGTAATGTGTTAACTTATAAAGAAAAAAGTAGCTTTATTAGTGAACAATTTCAAGGTTATGCTGTAAGATGGTATACGAATGGTCGATATAATGTAACTACTGACAAACATTTTAAAAACTCATTGTTTGAAGGTTGCTATGGAAAAATTCACACGAAAAAACAAATAAGAGACCAAGTAGAATATGGTAAGTATCAGAATAATGGTAGATTTACCTTAGGGGAGTGTGTAATCCAACGTGTCGAAAGAAATAAATACCTAAGATGCAGATTAATACTCACAATTAAACAACACGAAGTTGTGCGCAAGTTATCACATCACTTTCACCGAGATAGTAAATTCGCCAGTAAAACACTAGGAATTAAAACGATCAAAGAATTGTTAACTTCACTCGGACAGTCCGAACACATGTTTCGCACCGAGTACAGAAATAAAACTAATATTATACTAAGAGAAGAATCGAGAGAGAGAAACGCCAACAGTAGAGGAGAAATGAGAGCGAGAGAAAGAAAACTTTGTAGTAAGTGAACTAATTCTCTTAAATATTTAGAGAGAGGGAAACAGGTAGAAATAAGCCGTCATCAAAAATGTAGCGGCATAACTACACACAAAGATTACAATGATCACTGTTATGTACACAGAACAATTGTAATGTTATGCGGATGTCTATTGTTTATTATGACCAGAGCCGAGTCACACGGAGAGAGAACCAGAATAAGAAAAGTCAGCCGACAACGGCGAGAGTGTGTCTCGACGACAACAATAGAAAAACGGAGGCTATGTTGATATTGGGGGAAAAGAATTTGTATCACCCTCCACAATAAGGGGAGTGGATAGTACCTCCGATAAAAATATTTACTTTTATAAAGAGTTAAAACCCAATTGTAAAGTAGGTAGTTATTAAGAAGTATTTGAAATTATAAGTTACACATGTATATTTGTGTAAATAAAATTTGACTAACAGTCAAGTTTTATTTAAACCAACGTGGGGAATATGTGCAATAATACATATATTTGCATATTTGCCCAGGGCGGTATGTTTAATATGTAATTAGCATAGAAAGTATAAGGAACAGTTTATACAGTTTTGTGCAAGAAAATGCAGGCTGGAGCCTGTCAAAAGTAACACCTGCTGTGCCAATGTGAAATACGGCGTGTGTGTGTTTGTGTGAGTGAGCCAGCTGTGACCTGTTTTGAACGACGCGATGGGGTGGTGCGCTACGAATTGTTTTTTCCAATTAATCAAGTCTTAACAGGATTATAATAAAATAATTACTTGTGTTAAACCTGTAAAAAAGACTTACGCCAATTATAAAAACACCATTGCATTAATGAATTCTTAACGAATGCAGTGATGCAAAATTTATCTCCAGAGATGCAAAATTAAGGATGCTAACTTATTAGTATTAATTACTAGTGTAATTAAAGAGTAATTAATATGTGTGGTATATGTGAGTGACCAGAGAAAAATTACGCAAACAATGAGATCGCTCATGTGATGAATATGGTCATAAGTTTGCGATAATTAACCAAAAAGTGAGTGTAATAAAAAGGACACTCTGGAGCGAACTGACCATCTCTAACCTGTCGAAAGCAGGAATGTTCCTGTCAAATCGCCACCAGTATAAATACCACTGGCAATTTTGGACGATCACACACTCAGACTCAAGAAATCTACAGGGCGTTACGCTGCCCGTTTACCGTTCGACTTCTGGACACGCACGCACACTACCACACTCACACCAAGACGTAAGGAGGAATTCTGAGCCATCACCAATAATAACACTAAGAGACAACGGCCACAGCATCATTGTTGCGTACTGGAAGCTCTCGAATTTCTAGAGTTGTTCCAAAGACGCTAAGTGAAAAGGGCTGGTTTTGAAACGTAATAAAGTGGACTGTATTGATGAAGTGGACTGTATTTTATTGAAAATATCAAGATTCATATGCTATTGCCGACACGTGCGGATATTTTAAGGCCATAACGCCCGTAAAATTAGTTTTGTATAAAAGTCGAAAGCCATTGTAAATGGACGCAAGTCGTCTGACTAATTTAGTGCTAGCTGCACATGAAAATATTGAATAACGATCCAGAAGCTGGGACTGGAAGATTGATTTTAACGAGAGCACAGCTCGGAGTCCCTTGATTAACTGAACGAAACTTGACCACCGTCAGCCCAGCTGACTGCCGGCGGCGCTTGATAAGCAAAGTGACGTCATCCGCGCGTGCCGCAATGCGGTGGTTACAACACACAGATAAGAAATACAGTACAAAGTTCGAACATACTGCCCGCTCAAAATCGGGACGATTTTGAAATTTAAATTAATTGGGAACAGTATATTACAAATTATTATCAATGTTATATATGAACAATACATAATATACTTAAAAGGCTTATACATTAAATTGACCCTTGGATTAAAATAAATCACTTCTAACATAAAAATCTGTAAATAACAAAATTCATTAAGCTATCAGAAAAGCTCAAAGGCAAAACAAAACAATTTCTGTGCTAGAAAAGGTACAAAATAAAAAAATCATGATAAAAACGAGTCTTTGCATAACTAACCATGATCTCTCTTGAAGCATGAACATATGGACATGAAATACTTATATTTAAACTTTAACAAAACGTAAGTGACAAACCTTAATTTATATAAGAGAAACCATCTTGAACACTGCTTCATATATAGTAATACAAATAATAAAGACATAACAATGTATATGTATAGCATTAGCATAATGATATCAAAGTTCAATGGTACATGAAGATATGGTAGACATATCCAATGTAAAAATACATAACATGAGTGTACGAGTATACATAATACATAAGGACTGACATAATAATTAAAGGTACATAATAGTATAATAAAGATCAAAAAATTCAATAATACATGACATTGGAAAATACAATACATACATACAATAATTGGTACAATAATAATTCTCAAATGTTGAATATATAATCATATAACAATCCAATAACATATATAAATAATTGATAATACAATGAAAACGCAGTAACTATTGCAATAATAGCTATCAGAACGTAGTAATAATAATTACAACGCTAATGATACAATTGATTTGTATGATCGCCCCGGGAGCCCCGGGCGTATTCCAGGCAATGTGACAAGTTCACATTCCTAGTACGTCTCGTATGGCACACATACGACTTGTCTGTTGCCGCCGGAAGGGGGCATAATTTGTGGATGGGCCGGCGTAAGATACCTAGCGCGGTGCGAACTTCCGCGACGCGCACTATGGAATCTTGACCCGCAAAAACATTAGTAATTACCCCTCGCTTCCACTGTTGGGGGGGGGGGAATTATCGTCCAAAATGAGGGCGAGCTGTCCGACATTCAAATTCCTTAACGTCGTGCGCCATTTTTTGCGCTGCTGCAGCTGGTGCAGATAATCCCTGGACCACCGTTTCCAGATGGATGGCGTAAATTTTTCGAGCAGCTGCCATCTGCCCAAACGACTAGTACTGCTTTGGGTATAGTCGGGTTCCGGAAGTGCAGTCAGTGGAGCACCGACCAAGAAATGAGCGGGAGTTAAGGGTTCAGGGTCCTAGCATCGTCGGACACAGCACATAAAGGGCGTGAATTAAGGCAAGCCTCTATTTGAGAGAGAAGAGTAGAGTACTCCTCAAAATTCAAGATAGTACCGCCGATTACGCGACGCAAATGATATTTAACACTTTTCACTCCGCTTTCCCACAAACCACCGATATGAGGGGCTGAGGGAGGGATAAAGGACCACTTGATACCACGGAGACCGCAAAACTCCTGAGAAGATTACTCAACTCCCTTTGAATTTAAAAATTTGTACAATTCGTGTAAGGTGCGGTTGGCACGACGAAAATTCGTACCATTATCCGAAAATATCTGCGCGGGAATACCTCTGCGCGCGACGAACCTTTTTAAAGCCGCTATAAAGGCGTTGGAGGTGAGATCTGACACCAGTTCTAAATGGATGGCCTTTGTGCACATGCATATAAATAACGCGATGTATGCCTTTGACGTGGACTTTGAGCGCTGCCCGCCATGGCGCAAAAGTACAGGACCGGCGTAGTCCACGGCCGACTGGGAAAATGGCTTTGCAGGCGTGACCTTGGAAGGGGGTAACTGACCTAATAGTTGATTCGCGCCTCTAGCACGGTAACGGAAACAAATGATACACTTATGTATTACTGAGCGGATATAAGATTTGTCGTGAATAATCCAATATTTCTGTCTGAGAGATAATTGGGTTGATTGCACCCCAGCGTGCAACAAACGGATATGTTCATACTTAATTATTAATTTAGTGAGATGAGAATGCGGGTGCAAAATTATTTGATGTTTACTCGCGTAGTTAAGTGAGGAGAGTTGTAGGCGTCCACCTACTCTTAAGATACCTGTGTCATCCAGGAAGGGGTTTAGTGCAAGAATTTTACTGCTGCGAGGAATGCAGCGATGTGCCTCAAGCTCCTTAACTTCTATGCCGAAGTGCAAATGCTGAGATTGGTGAACAAAAAACAAAAGTGTGTCATGCAACTCTTGAGCAGACAAAAAGGACGTTATCCTGTCAACAACCGGGAGCCTAGAGTTGCGAATAAATCTGCGACAATATGCAAAGACGCGAATGAGTCTTGTAAGGGATGAATAATTTTCAACATAGCTATGGGTGGCAGAGGCGACCATTAGTGAGGTTTGGACCTGCTTACGACGTTCTTGCTCAAGGTCGGGGTAAGTACAGGGCGCATGAATGTCGAAGGCGCTAATGGGCCATGATGATGACTCATGGGCTAACCAGGACGGACCATGCCACCATTGAGGATGGCTGTGCAAACTACGAGGGAGGCAACCGCGTGATAAAATGTCGGCAGGGTTGTCAGGTGATAATACATGATGCCAAGTTCCCCGGCCAATAAGACGCTGTATTTCCGCGACATGGTTGGCCACAATTACCTTCCAGTGGGAAGATTGTTGATGTATCCAATGCAACGCTATCATCGAGTCCGAATGGAGATATAGTCCGTCAAAATTGTAGTTGACGGAGTCTAAAACCTTAGAGGTTAACTGCGCTAGCAATAAACAAGCACAAAGTTCAAGCCGGGGTAGCGTTATCTGTTTCAGCGGAGCGACCCTAGATTTAGCACACAACAGGTTTGACGATATGGCGCCGTTCGAATAGACCGCCCGCACATAAATACAACACGTGTAACCTTTAACCGAGGTGTCGGCGAATCCGTGAAGCTATAATGAACTGATCTGATAATTGTTCAGACTCTTAACCGACCTCGCAATTCTAAAATGAGTGTCGGAAACTAATTGAGAGTAGAGTTCCAACCATTGATTGGATAATGACCCAAATAAGGGTTCGTCCCAACTTGTGCCCGCGAACCACAACTGTTGTACAAAATGTTTGCACCAAAACGCAATGGGACCAATAAGACCCAGCGGGTCGTAAATCCCTGCAATGACCGACAACACGCTTCTTTTGTTGAACACGATCGAATTGTCATCATCCCGAACGGTATACAAAAAACTGTCTTTGTCAACGTTCCATTGGATTCCCAATGTACGCACGTTTTGACCGTTGCTGAAGTCATGGGAGACGTGGGCGCGAGAGGCCATAATCTTATGGTGGTTAGAAAACCACTTATGTAACGTAAAACCATATCTGTTTAGCAAATCCACGATGTCGAATTTCATTTTAACTAACACGTTCGGATCATCCGATCCCGTTATAAGATCATCTACATAAAAATCATTGGCTATGGCTATACAAGCCATAGGGTAGTCGGATTTATTTTCGTAGGCTATCTGCGCCAGACAACGTGTAGCAAGGAAAGAGGCACTAGCAGTTCCATACGTAACCGTCCTTAAAGCGTAATGTTGTAGTTCCTTATGCGGCGCGTCACGCCAAACGATGCGCTGCAAGTTTGAATCCTTTGGTTTAACCATAATTTGACGATACATCTTTTCTATGTCTGCAATAAGTACGTATCGGTGGGTACGGAAACGAACCATGATCGAGAACAGATCCTGCTGGATCGTAGGACCGACCATTAGAGTATCGTTGAGGGACAGATTATTTGTCGTTTTAGCGGAGCCGTCAAAGACCACACGCAACTTAGTGGTTAGGCTGGAGCCCTTGAAGACTGCGTGATGAGGCAAATAAAAAATGTCTGATTTGTCAAGCGACAAATCGTAATCATTAAGTGGAGACATATGACCAAGCTTCAAGTATTCACGCATGAACTCGCTATAGCCCTTGTAAAGGGCAGGGTTCTGCTTGAACTTAAACTCTAGCGATTGGAACCTGCGGATAGCTCCGCGGAGAGAATCTCCCAAATGAGATTTATCTTACCTGCGAGGCAGGGATACCACGAATCTCCCTTCGTGGTTGCGGACAGTATTTGTCACAAAATGCTTTTCACACGCCGAGTCCTCAGAGCAGGGTTCACGACTAGAGACCTCCTCCAACTTCCAGAATTCCTTTAGTTGCGAGGAAATCTGACTATCATCCTTACAGACCATAAAGGATGAAACCGTTTATTTATGTCGACATTGAAGGGTAAGTTACCGGCTAGAATAAAGCCTAACTTAGTCTCCTGAATTATAGGAAAGTGCGGGCCGCGCATAAATTTAATAGGTTCGATTAATTGGAGATAATATTGAGCGCCGAGTAGTACATCGACTTGCGACGAGCAGTGTAGGTGTGGATCAGCTAAGAATACGTGCTTCGGTAAATTCAAAGAGGCGAGATCGAACGATTCCGCCGGTAAATCATTAGTTATACTGGGAAGTACGGCACAATGCACGTTTAACGTAAAAGGTTTATAGCGAGAATGTAGCCTTACCTTTGTACTGAAATCAGCCTGGGACAGTGAGTTGTGTATACCCGTTATGGGCAATTGCGATTTAACCAATTGGAGGCCCATTCTACGGGCGAAATCCATTGTGCAGAAATTTGCTTGCGAGCCGGAATCCAATAAAATTCTAACGGGGAATTTTTTACCGGCCTGATTAGTTGTCATACAGACAGCAGTGGATAACAATATTGACTTATTCGTTTGCAACTTTAGTGAACATTGGTTATTGATGGAAGATCCGTCTTTGTTGGGGAAGTGAATCATGGTATGGTGACGCCTAGCACATTTTTTACAAGAAAATTTTGATGGGCATTGCGAACTTTCGTGACCCGGACGAAGGCAATTTAAACAAAGTTTGTTTTTTATTATGACGTTTTTTCTTTCAGGGATAGCAAGCGATGTGAATTGTAAGCAATCAATAATTCTATGTTTACCGTTACATAGTTTACATAAATTATCTCCGACATGAGAATGGAATGCCCCCCTAGGAGCGCTTATCGGTTTAACTGCCTTGCGATAAGGAGTCTTATCGCTGGTATTTAACTTGCTCGTTGACGTAGTTACGCTATCAAGATTTGGTAGCAATTGTCTGCGTGTGTTTAGGAATTTCATGAAATTATTGAAATCAGGGAATTTGTGTTCTGACAAGCTCTCTTTCCACAACCGGAAAGTGTAACTATCAAGTTTTTTAGCTAAGTAATGCATAACAATGATTTCGAATGTGTTTACTGGCAAGTTGAGGTTATTTAAAGCATTGATATTGGCTGTTATTTCATCAATGACTCTAGATATGCTAACTTGGGATTCTTGTTGAATCGATTGTACGGCCAGGACATTCTCGACATGATGGGCGGAGACAATTAGCTTACTGTCATATCTATTCTTCAACAGATCGGTAGCCACCGCGTAATTCTCATGAGTGATTGGCAGTGACTTTATTACGTTAAGCGCCTCGCCAGATAATGACGAGTGCAAATAGTGTAGTTTTTGTATGTCCGTCAGATCGGTTCTGACGTGTATTAGTTCAAGAAAAATATGATAATAATGCTGCCACTCAATAATGCTTCCCGCAAACCGAGGTAATTTAATCGGTTCCAACTGAATGGGGGGGGGGGGTTTAAGATGCTTACTTTCAGCATTAATTAAGGGTTTCTGGCTCATATGCTCAGCTTGCTCCAGCAGGTGTTGCAACTTACACTCTATGTTACAAAGATCGTCTTCAGTTTGGACCCTATCACTCGCTAAAACAAAGTCCGCTTCCTCGGATTCGATTTGGGATTGTATTTCATCGTATTTGGTGGATAATTCCATCAAATGCCGAAGTTTTATTTTTAGCGCATGATGATCGCTGGTTTCCAAATCGAAGTTGTCCGCGAAAGTGTTTACGCGTGATATCGAAGCTTTAATGGTGCCTCGTTTTTTTATTAAAGCTTTTACATCTGCCATGATTATAATTTAAAATATGATTTGGAATACTTTGAGCGCAGAGCAAGTGAACCATAGACCTAAATTTTGATAATCTGAGTACGTTGCGGTAGCTAGCGATCGTTATGTATATGAACACAATACTTGCTACAACATATGCTTACTCCCTCTATTAAAACAACCTCTGTTAGAAATTAAAAATTATTAAAATTATGAATTTAAATGATAATAATACATATAGTCTTGTCTTTGATGTTTGAACTCACAATGAGCTGCTAACTAGTTACTAACGTGTATTGAATAATGATGGTGTGTTTACACAAAGGTGTTAAAAAATAACTGTTAACTATAAAATATTGCTTAGAACGTTAAATATAAGTAAAAGGTTCATAGTCACGTGGACGTTGATCCAGACGTGCTGAAGCTGGCTTCGATCCCGCTGCTCGATCCTGTTAGGAGTTGTTGCACCTCTTGTCTCTACCGGTCAGATGACGCCTGATGTTGCAGCTCTCCATAATTTAAAGCTGTGGAACTTTTTTGATGTAGAATCACTAATGCTGTCCTGCCGTGTCCCGTCGTCTCTGGTTTACTGCTCTGCAGAATCTTGTAGTGTTGATTGTGAGGCAATTTTTGAAAATAATAGAGGCACGCAACTGTCAGCAATCCAAAGTTGAGAATGTTGGGGCTTGAACTAAACGCCGTTTGGGCCCATTAAATGGAATAGTAATGTTGTCGCTGTAGACAAAAAATAAGAAATCCGGTTCGGTTGGACCAAAAATGTTGCGTACTGGAAGCTCTCGAAGTTCTAGAGTTGTTCCAAAGACGCTAAGTGAAAAGAGCTGGTTTTGAAACGTAATAAAGTGGACTGTATTGATGAAGAATAATACTCATTTATTGAAAATATCAAGATTCAAATGCTATTGCCGACACGTACGGATGTTTTAAGGCCATAACGCCCGTAAAATTAGTTTTGTTAAAAGTCGAAATCCATTGTAAATGGACGCAAGTCGTCTGACTAATTTAGTGCAAGCTGCACATGAAAATAATTGAATAATGATCCAGAAGCTGCGGCTGGAAGATTAATTTTAACGAGAGTATAGCTCGGAGTCTCTTGATTAACTGAACTAAACTTGACCACCGTCAGTCCAGCTGACTGCCGGCGGCGCTTGATAAGCAAAGTGACGTCATCCGCGCGTGCCGCAATGCGGTGGTTACAACACACAGATAAGAAATACAGTACAAAGTTCGAACAACCATCATCATCATCATCATCATACTCTCAGCATTCTGGACACACACACACACACACACACACACACACACACACACACACACACACACACACACACACACACACACACACACACACACACACACACACACACACACACACACACACACACACACACACACACACACACACACACACACACACACACACGCACACACACACGCAATGGTAACAGCAGTATGCAGGTGATACAAAATAATTATAGTAATTTTATTGTGAAAAGAGCTCTTAAAAAAAGAACTATAAACATTTAAGCATTAAAGTTAGTAAGATTAAATAGTAGAGGGAAAATTGGGTTCCTGACCAACAAAGGAATGCCGCCTTTCCCACGCTCTAGATCAAAGAGATGCCCCTGTTGCCACGCTCCAAGATTTTTTCCCACGCTCCCCCCACCACAAATGGACCGCAGCATCCCAATGGACCACAGCATCCGCGAATTTCCACGAATATAATTTTTTTTTTAATTTGATTTTTAATTTTTTTTTAATTAAGTTGATTTGCATATCATGGGCGGGTGGGGGGGGGGGTTCAATGGACCACAGCATCCGCGAATTTCCGCGAATATAATTTCTTATTTTTTTAATTAAGCTGATTTGCATATCATTGTTGGGTGGTGGGTGGGGTTAAAGTTGATGTGTGTTATAATGTATATTAAAACTATATAATCAGGGTTACCAACCTTTGTAATATTATAGTGTATAGATCAGGTCTGGCAACATTTTTCTGTGGTGGGAAATTCAAACTATATGAGCAGACGCATTATAGTGTACTTTAAAACTATATATGATTGTTGTCGACTACGATATCGAGTTATCAACTCTCTCTCCCTCTCTCTCTCTCACATTTGAATGTAAGTAACTATCTCGCTCGCTCTCTCTCTTTATGTCATTGGTTTTACTGTGATATCATATTATCAACTGTCCCTCTTGCTCTCTCTCTCTCTATGCCATCGGTTTTACTGTGATATCATGTTATCAACTCTCTCTTTGAATGTAAGTATCTATCTCGCTCGCTCTCACTCTGTCTGTCTGTCTGTCTCTCTCTCTCTCTCTCTCTCTCTCTCTCTCTCTCTCTCTCTCTCTCTCTCTCTCTCTCTCTCTCTCTCTCTCTCTCTCTCTCACATTTGAATGTAAGTAACTATCTCGCTCTCTCTCTTTATGTCATTGGTTTTACTGTGATATCATGTTATCAACTCTCACACACACATACACATTTACTAGATTACTGTTGTGTATGTCTCTCTCTCTCTCTCTCGCTGCAGACGTCGGTAGAAATTCCCTCATTCAAATCGATGACAGCGTCAATAAGGTGTGATTGAATCTTCTGCTGTAGCATTTCCCCTTTCAATTCGTTGACGGCTTCACAATAATAATGTTAGTCTATTGAGTGTGTACTATGTAAATTGTTTGTACATCAATGAATAATATAATCGTGCCAGTTTTAATGTAATGTGTATTGTGTATTGCTGCTGCTGCTGCAAACGTCGGTAGAAATTCCCTCATTCAAATCGTTGACAGCGCCAATAAGGTATGATTTGAATCTTTCGGTGTAGCATTTCCCATAAGTTAATGTACTTTATAAATAATTGCTCACATGTTCAGAGGTTTATAGTGAAATAAATTAAAATAAACCATAATTTGTTTTAAATGACTAAATATATGTATTCACACCACTGTACACAAACTTAAATATGGTTTACAGACCATTGTAATACAATTATTCAAAATACATTTTACATTGATTAAATATATATCACAAACATTGTTATAAAATAAATACAATATTAATAATAATAATTTTTGACATTGTAAGATTTAATTAATAATTTCACGCCTGTAGATACAGTCCACATGGAAGTTTATCTGTAACATAACAATACAGTCGATATTAGAATCACTGATACGATAAATACTCAATTATCACACGCACACGCACAGTCAGTGGAAAGAAAGAATCAATGCGTTAAGTAAGTAAACTTTTTCAAGTATGTGTCATATTCATAAAGTCAATGTACTTTCAAATAATTTCTAATCGAACCAAATATTATTCAACGAAACTTTGTAAATACTAATTAGAATCAATGATACATTTATCACGTACATGCAAATTCAATTATTAAAGTGTTAAGTACTGGGAGTTGAAACTACACACACACACACACACACACACACACACACACACACACACACACACACACACACACACACACACACACACACACACACACACACACAACAATAAATTGTTTGTTAACACGATTGCTACTTACGTCGTTAGGACACAATCTCCACCTGCGTTGTTTGATCCCTCGTCCCTCGATACACTAAATGTAGTTCTTTGGGTTTGATATGTCTGAGCTCCTCATTCGTGAAGACATCTGCATACCTCTTGGGAAGATAGACACGATACTGGTGGTCGCCATCCTCCAACGTAGCAAGCACAGAGTTCCCATATTTTGTGTCCACATTTGTTAAGACCATGATGGGATATTTTTTATTCACTGTCAATTCTGAACATCGCTTGTACTCGATAGCACTTACAGCATTAAACTTTACAAGAAACGACATTATTAGAAGAGAGAAAGACGCTAGTGAACACGTCTGTATCAATCGAGAGAGAACCAAACAATGATGGAATATTCGACACAAAAGGACAACACAATGTGTTAGTGGTGGTGGTGGTGGTAACGACGTCATCAGAAAAGTCTGTGTCCCACTTTCATTTACGGCTTTGCATGTATGAACATGTCTCCCAGACGAAATTAGAGACACCAAAAATATAACAATGTCATTAGGAAAGTCCACATTCCACTTTCATAAGGAAATAATCATCGCTTACAGCTATGCATGTATGTACATGTCCCCAACAGAATTAAGAGATATAAATGTCATCATTCGCTGTGACGTACTTTCTAAATTTTGTCGCACTCACATTAAAAATGTTTGTTTAAAGCAAAAATCATGAATCATCCATTCCCGAATAGCATGCACTTTATAGTTTGCACATCGGTCAGAAGAATTGAAATGTCTAAGACATTCTGTTCCGTGAAATAGATACGGTATGTTTTTAGGACAACCAAAGTCATCGAGATTGATGATATTATTGTGTATTATCTTTGATTGTAAAAAACGTTTTTTCTCAAAATCCTTCACAAACACATATTTAGATATACGTGTATGTGATGTTAACAATGAAACAAGATTGTTGTCCGGTATCTCTCCTTCGCTCCATCTAAGTCTGTGATAATTTGACGTTAACCAGTGGTTTGTCCTAGCGTATTTTGGATTCGTAACGGATGTAGCAGGCGGAGTGAAAATCCAATGTCTACCAGCAAATTTCAGAACGTCCATGATTGACAGTTCCTTCACAATATATTTTCCGTTGTCGTCGAAAAAGCACTGGAAGTCAATTATAACTGCAGTGTTATCCATAATACTGTAAGACAAAGAAACCACACATTACAAACTCTATATATATATATATTATGTTTAAACACACAAATATCGTTGCGATATTAATATGCGAACTTACGTTTACAGACGTCTAGACTGAAGCACCGAGAGACATCAACTGACGAAAGAAACAAAAGTGTTGGGGGGGTACTATACATGGAGGCGATTTTTTTTAGCAGGTGGGGAGGGGACGTCGTCATCGTTCTCCATATTGATGCGACGTATCCGATAATGACCGTACGCAAGTGTATCACGACCATTGTTCACTATATAGCGCTTATCATCATACGGTGACAACGCTTGCTTATTTACGCGCATCGTGTACAGCGTATGATGATCGCTACGTAAACAAAGCGCACTGGTAGAAAACTGACAATGATCAGTGAGACACTTGCGATACATATCGTGTCGTAGACTCCTCTTAATTGCAACTCTGGGTACACCTTTACATACACGTTTTTGACACTCTTTGCTAGGATATTCGTGGGTCACAAGGAACGAATAACATTTCGCTCTGAGTCCCACGAATTCTCTAACAGGACGACCACACGTTTCATCCTTGAACAGTCCGACAACCTTTTTGTTTTTAAGACTATAACAAGAATGAGACGTGGGGTAATCCGACGTGTCAAAAAGTGTAGGTCCTCCTTCATGTCTGCATACAAGTCAGATGTTTGAATACTATACATCAGACTGTCTGTATCCGTCATTAGCAATCTAACGTTACAGCCGTACTTGGCGACAGCATAACGATAATGGAAGTCATACATTATCGTTTTGCTAACGTCAAGCACCGTGAAGCCGACAAACACGGGACGGGAAAGAACGATGGATTTTTTACGGAATGAGAGCCCCACCAGATCGTTCGTATAACGAATCATACGTTTCAGCTTAGGTGTGGAAACTAGTTTTTGAAGCCGTCGTTCATCTGAGACTAGTTCAAAGTCTATATGTTTCCGTACGTTCTCCAGGGACTTGCCGTATACGGCGTTGTTCATCAGTTTGAAAAGGTCTTTTTCAAAGCTGTTGACGGCTGCTTGCCTCTTGCGGGTGTTGAAATCGATAAACGGTTTCAACCAAGCGCTTTGCTTAAAACACAACACCCTATGAGTCGCTTTCAGCTCTAAACCAAGACTTAAATACAACTTCAAATTTCGATAATGGAGAACGTAATTTTGTTTGTCCTCCAAAGTCGTTAACAACTTCTCTACGGATGACATTGTTGACCCTGATTCGTTATACGATGATCTATATATACTCTCGTGTAAACGTTTAGAAAAGGGAGAAAGGATATCGGGTGTTACGCACTGGCGCACAGGTACAAGCGGATAGTCGGAATGCAGGTCGTGTAGTGTATCAGGATAGTGTAGGTCGACCTCGAGGATGTACCCGATGTCGGAATCATCACTCACATTACGTACGTCCAAAGACTCGATTTCATTGCGATCGAGCCATCGGAAGTCTGCGTAAGGGAGTGGTTGCGACATGGCTGCACCGTATAGATTGTTACAGTCCGTATACAGAATGAAGGAGGTCGGTTTCGAAACATCGTACTGATCTGGGATCAGAGGGTTGTTAGCGATGGCATGACGGTTGGATATCATAGCAACGCCCCCACGGACCCCAGACTCAACAAACATATGTTGATTTTTATTTGTCAACAGCTCCAATTCGACCCCCGTCATTTTTAGCATCGCGTTCCAAGCGAGACCAGGAAGCGAGTAAAAATGACACGGGTCCAAACAGTAATCGCGTAAGGCCATGTCCCGAAAACTTTCAAAGACATCTGCCAGCAGCATTACGTCTGTCAACAAATATAGATCATGGTAATCTCCAAACGTACGCAGATTGAATGCACTCCACACGTTTTGTGCTTGCTCGTAATCTGCGTCCGAAATAGACGATTCCATCAACCAGTTATCAAAGTGTTCACGAGCGGGTAGACTTGTTTCATTGAACCGATCAATACTGTCAACGTACTCGTAAGGGTATACCCCCTTGCGTACGAGCAGATTGGTCTGTTCGTCGAAACCCCGTCTAAGCATTTCCTCTCTAAGCAAAGGAAATTGACTCCCGGACGTGGACAGATTGGTAACGAGCGTATCCAGAGAGCGATTAAGAAATTGAAAAGAGTCTACGAAACGCAAGGGACCCAGGGAGAACGACACGTAACGCTCACTAAATGTTGCAATGCAGGATACGTGTCGGTCCTTATATTTTCCCAAACCCTGCATTAAATGGTGACAGTCGTAGCCACGAAGGTTGTGAAAGAAGACGGGGATATAACGAGGCATCTTATAGCTCAGATTGCAGCTATTGTGGGCTGCTCCCAAGAATTTCCCCGTAAGATGACAATGATTGCGTAACTTGTCATCGTCTGCCAAAGGGCGCTCACACAAATGGCAAACGGTGGCGTTAGTGAACGCAACATTGTCATCATCGGACATAATTAATTTTACGTTATGTCGTATAACCTTCATCATATCCTCGACGTCTTTCATCAACCACGAGAAGAAAGTGTCTACAAGTTTTCACCACGATAGACTTTAACCTCTCTCCAGAGACTATGTGTGTGATCAACGATAGCATAGGAGAAACCTGACGGAATATGCATCGCTTCGTATGACGTGGACGATACAGGAGGACAAGGTATTTTCTGATGGACACCACTGCTATCAACTGAGTAGAAGTCACCTAAATCTTTCACTGTCGTCGGGATGTCGTTACCTGGTGAACACGATTGAAGGGGGACGATGAGGGACTCGAAGTCGGCGTAGACAGTAAAGGGTACTTTCAGACAGTGTGCATAATTTTTAAATGACATAAACTTCTCCTCCTCTGTGGGCATTTTGGTTTTCTGTTCACCATAAGGTGTACAGTAGGGGAGATGTTTGGACAGACCATGTTCTGTAGTGAAACGCTGCAGGCAGTAGTCACAGTAAAATGATTTTTCTTTGTGTTTTGTTAGGGAAAATAACAATTTGTTAATGCTAGTGACAAGTCAGTAGTGTTTTCGGCTATTTGTATCGGACAGAAGCAAAAGATTAACATGATGTGACCTGTGCTTATTTGGGGTAATTCTTATTGGGTAAACTTCATTTTTTGATTCGTTTCTGATATTGTCTTCTATATCATAGCCGAAAACGTTTATAGGAATGTCGGGATTCTGTGTTTCAAATTTAGAAATGGAGTTTACAGAAACAGGGTACTCGATGCCGGACATATTTATTGTGTTTATGAAGGAGATGTATTTTGAAACAAATTCTTTATGCTTTTCTTGAGGGTGTATGTGGGCTAGAACAGACCATAGAAAACACATTTCATCTTTGTGGTTCTTGATATTGACTACTGCCTTGGTGAGTGAGAGTTTTCGAGGGGTTGGAATGTAGTAGGACGCTGCTAGTGGCCGGTACCGTCCAACAACCAGTTCCAGCTTCAGTACAGCGTCCACCGACCATCCGCTCCCGTCACGGGTAAAATTGGATATGCTATTCATGATTTTATCGTATGATTCGTCTAGTAGACAGTTCAACTCGTCGTTTTCGTCCGTGAGCAACGTACGACAACGTCCGTGGAAGACAGCGTCTTTCGTTACTTCTTTTTCTTCGCCGCTGTCACCATCTAACACGGTTTTAGTGAAACGTATCCTGCATGCAATATGCCACTTGATATTGCGTAAACGTGTTTGTTCTGCCAGAATATCCTCGCACAATAAAGGTCACACCTCGGTCATTATGGATAATATGTCTTGGTCTCCCGTGTCAGTGTACACGGGTAGGTAGTTGAATGTTGTGACACATCCTCTAACACTGCTGTTTCTCACAATATAAAATCGTGTCATAACTGAAACAATAGAAACATATGTATTAGCTAATAGGAATGATAAATAACACACAGAGAAATTCATGTTTGTGGTAAATAAATAGATAGTGTTCGTTAGTAATACGTTAGTTTATTGTAAACCGTGGCAGCTACTCCTGATTTTAGCATTGAAAGTGAAAGAAGAAAATTGTTCAAGTATTGGGAAGTGACGTTTGTCAGGCCCGACGAGTTAGCGTTTGCCGGGTTTTACCGCTATCCTCTAAATTATGATGTTTTGCGGGCATAGTATGTCATTCATAGACGATAGAGTTAAATGCTTCTGTTGTGGAATTGAATTAGTTCATTGGAGAGAAGGTGACAAACCTATGGTGGAACATGAAAAATTTTCTCCGTCATGTCAATTTCTAAACGATGTCAAGAGAGAGTTCATTGGAGAGAAGGTGGCAAACCTATGGTGGAACATAAAAAAGCAAACCATGAAGATGGCAGCTACTCCTGAATTTAGCATTGAAAGTGAAAGAAGAAAATCGTTCAAGTATTGGGAAGTGTCGTTTGTCAGCCCCGACGAGTTAGCGTTTGCTGGGTTTTACCACTATCCGCTAAATTATGATGTTTGCAGGCATAGTATGTCATTCATAGACGATAGAGTTAAATGCTTTTGTTGTGGAATTGAATTAGGTCATTGGAGAGAAGGTGACAAACCTATGGTGGAACATGAAAAATTTTCTCCGTCATGTCAATTTCTAAACGATGTCAAGAGACAGTTCATTGGAGAGGGTGACAAACCTATGCCAGAACATAAAAAATTTTCTCCGTCATGTCAATTTCTAAACGATGTCAAGAGACTATCTTGTGTACGTTAGACAGAGTTGGATCATACGTTAATTCGTATCAAACAAGTTTGCTTACTACATAATTTCTTAACTGTACCAATTGGTATTTAAATTTACCTTGTTCAGGCTGTTCCTGTTCCTGTCGGTGTTGTTCCGGGTTCTGCTGAAGGCCGGACATGATGATATTCAGACGAGAGACAGAGTGAATACTGAAAAACAAAGGAACTGTTATACATATATATATATATATAGTATTTTTAATGTCGGTATTATGTTAGTGTATCTTAAACCATGAACAACGCACGCAAGACTATAGCTCTAGAGCTACACAGAGCAGCGAGAAGGAATTTCGTTAGACGTGCGGTTGAATTGAAGGGTCTACATGACTTGTACCAGGCGGATCTTGTGGAGATGATACCATACGCTCGAGTGAACAAAGGGTACAAGTACATGATGACAGTGATCAACGCGTTTAGCAAGTACGCGTACGCTGTACCATTGAAAACAAAGACAGGAAAAGAAGTAACGCGCGCACTAGAGCCTATACTAACTGCTAACCGAATGAAATATTTACAGACGGACAACGGGAAGGAGTATTACAACAGCACAGTACAAGCGTTGCTAAAAAAGTATAGTGTGAAACATTACTCAACCTATAGTGAGAAAAAAGCGTCCATAGTGGAACGTTTTAATCGCACACTGAAGACACACATGTATCGAGCTTTCAGCGAACAAGGACACTACCGCTGGTTGGATCTACTACCTATATTGCTGAAATCGTACAACAATACCGTACACAGAACCACTGGTATGAAACCTAGTCAAGTGAATGACGACAACGAACATATAGTGTTGGAACGAATAAGGAAGAACACAGCGCCTAAAATCAGTCCAGTGAAACCACCTAAATTTAAAGTCGGTGACCGTGTTCGTATAAGTAAGTACAAAATGACGTTCGCCAAAGGTTATACACCAAATTGGACTAACGAAATATTCACTGTGGATAAAGTACAATCCACTACCATCCCCGTCACTTATCTGCTAAAAGATCACCTGAACAAAGTGTTGAAAGGTGGTTTTTACGAGCATGAGATTAGTAAGTCCAAAGTCGGCGACGTATACCTAATGGAAAAGGTGTTACAACGCAAAGGTGACAGAGTGCGTGTTCGTTGGCTCGGTTTCGATGGTAAACACGATGCATGGATACATAAGAAAGATCTAATATAAAAAGGTGACAGCACGTGCTGAAAACAGTATGTTTTCGGTATTCACAAAGATGAAGATTGTACAGCAAGCAAACAAATTGCCAATAAAGGATATGGACTTTTTGGCTGGTGACGAAGGCAGCGCTGAACGTAAACATGGTCCGCTATTACCGAACAGTATTCGCTGTATCGTTATGGGCCCAAGTTCTTATGGAAAATCTAATGTGCTATTCAACCTACTGTTTGATGCCAACTGTTTACGTTTCCTAAATGTATACGTGTTTTCAAAATCATTATTTCAGCCAAAATACAGAATGCTAGAAACAGTGATGAAATCACTCGCTGATGAAGGTTTAGGTTATCACGCATACAGCGAGAACGAAGAAGTCCACTACCGAGTGAAATCACTGGTCTCGACTCTGTTATCGTATTCGATGACGTATCGTGTGAAAGACAAAACAATATTCGAAAGTATTTTGCTATGGGGAGATATAGCAGTGTGGACACATTCTATCTATGTCAGACATATAGCCAGATACCGAAACAATTGGTGCGTGACAACGCTAACTTGTTGATATTGTTCAAACAAGACGATCTAAATTTACGTCATGCATACAACGATCACGTCAACATGGATATGAAATATGATGCTTTCAAAGACGTCTGCACAGAAGCGTGGAAGGATCGTTATGGTTCTAGTAATAGACAAAGACTCGTCAATAAATGAAGGTAGATATAGAATCGGCTTTGATCGATTCATAATTGTTTCCGGCGAAGTATAAAAGTGATTGCACTGTAGTAATGTAATCTGTCCTCTTGCTAACACGCGATGGCGATGAATAAGGAGGAACGACTTACGTATGATATAGATACGATAAGCGACAACATAAGGAAAAAATATCATGCATTACAACACGGCATCAGAGAAAGCGACGAGAAGTTCAGAAAAAATTACAAGCCGATTCTGGAACCGTTAGAAGCTATTTCACGAAAGTTAAGTGGTGATATGATGGAGGAGGAGGAGGAGGAGAAGCAGCAGCAGATAAAACAAGAAGAGCCTACACAACACGTAATAACTGAAACCGAAAGTGGCGCGCAGAGTCATAACGCTTCTCATTTCAGTGACGATAGCGCATGGAACCCTAACGCTTCACATTTCAGTGACGATTCATTAGCAAACAAATATATGCGTTTGTGCGAATCGGCTGACTGTAAACGGATTATAGATCGTATGTATGGTGTTCGATACGAGGCCGGTAAATGGATGATAGGTGATTCAAATGTGAAAATCGATGATAACGATAACTTTCATGTAAAAGGAAAAATTTACGAAGGCACGCCCCGTCTGTACGAACTTTTGTTTATGAAACTACCGAAAAAATACAATAAGGACGATATGAGGAAATACAAGTCCATACTACTAGCAACCAACGGACACAAACAAAAGTATAAACACAATACACGAATAAACAGTAACAGTGGTGTCAAGTACCGACTAGTAATATCTAAATTGTTTGCATCGAGTGCGCGAAAACGTACAGGGAGTGGCTACATGGAGATGAAGCCGAACACTGCAATCGATTACGTACATTGGGACGACCCTAACAAGTTGGTTAATCGATTGAGAATGTTAATGGCTTCTCAAAGTAGTGGACATACTGGACATAGGAATGAAATCGTTTCGATATTGGAAGAATTACGTGAAGCCGGCATTATCATATAAAAGCAGACGCACCGTTCTATGACCACCAGTTCTTCATAAATATGAGTGTAGACAAGTTCGGTAGACCCGACAGCACTGTAAGAGTGCGAAAAGAAACTCATCGAAGTCTGCGTGAGGATATCGGTTTAGGAGTGACTAATGACGGTCACTTTGATGTGAAAAATAAAAAGATACGCAACTTGGGTGATCCCGAAGAGCTGCACGATGTTGTTTCTTTGCAGTACGTAAACGATGCGTGCTTACAGTACAAGAACGATGCTACCGTAGACGCAAAAGATCATCGAATAATAATGCTAAACGATCCGCTTAAATCAAGAGATGCGGCCACAAAACGATACGTAGACGCAAAGAGTTTGAGAAAAGATCGTACAGGTAACGTAATCGTTGATGACTGTCGGCTAACGCACGTGCAAGCGCCAGTCACCAGCAAAGACGCTGTGAATTTAGAATTTTTATATGACAACACAATCAGTTTGCAAAGCAATGCTTTCTACGCTGGCGAAAGAAAAATTACGAATATAGCGGACGGAGTAGCTGACGCAGACGCAGTCACTGTGCGACAAATGCACGAATTAAAACTACATATAAAGACTGAATTGTACAAGGTCACTCAGGTATTTCACGCTCATATAATCAATCTGATAAAGTTCGTCTATAAATATCAAGACAGCGCGACACAGCGTTCAGTCCTGTCTGAATATATTGAAGAGGTGGGACGTTTAATAGACGTTCTCGATACGGAAACGGAAATCAAGGATTGGAGATCTGTTTACAAGAATGCACGTACTTCGTAAGAAAAGAATGGGGCGTGGTGTAATTGGAAAAATACTTAAAAACACTGTGCCCGCTATCGTTTCGTCAGTACCTACTTTGATTAATCGAGCGGTGGACGCTTTACCAGTAGAGTTACACCTACCTGGCTACCGATTCTGTGGACCCGGAACAAAACTCAAAGAGAGATTGGCAGGTGGCGAGCGCGGAATCAACGAGCTGGACGAAGCCTGTCGCGAACACGATATCGCCTACGCAAGGTACAAAGACAACAGTCGAAGACGTATAGCTGATCGCGTTCTTGCCGACAAAGCGTGGGAACGAGTGAAAGGTTGGAATTCAGGTGTTAGTGAAAGAGCGTATGCCGCAGCCGTAGCAGCCGCTATGAAAGCAAAATCAGCGGTAGGTGGAGGGAGCTCACGTAGTGGTTGCAGAAAAAAGAAGAAGGGTTCAGGAATTAAACGTCAATCCGCGGGCAAACGCAAAACGACCTCTAGACATACGCGTAACAACACCAAATGCAAAACAGTCTCAAGGCATAAACGTAACAATAAAATAGCATCGGGTCTATACCTGCGTCCTTACAGACAAAAAAACTAATTTGCATACCAGTGCGTGCATTGTCCGACAGCGATTTGTATGTGTACGCAAAACTTTTGAAAATACCTTATTTCAGAGTAGTTTTTATGCGTAACACTTTACCACACAGACCGCCTTGGAAGAACGAGAGAGCGGTTGTTAATCTGGGCAGTGCAGAAGGACCTGGTACGCACTGGGTTTGCTACAAGAAGCGAAACAACCGAGTTTACTACTATGACGCGTATGGTAATATGCGACCACCTCTTGAGCTGACACAGTATTTTGGAACCGACACTGATATTTACTACAATTACGAGCGTGAACAGCCGCCACACACAGTCATCTATGGGCATTTATGTTTGGACTTCTTAACACGTGAGTGACCAGTAAGCGACAAGATGTCTTCGTTGTCGGTCACCTTAACAGGCACGAATGCTGCCGCTCTTGTATGTGACTTTTTCCCACCTCTCGAACTAACAAAGGTGAATGGTATGTAGGTCTATTGGACTTTACTACATACAACAGTATACCGAACGTGGTTGAGGGGAAAACAATGTGTTTCCAGTACTACGGGACGGGACAACGTGGGACTTGATAACTTTACCCACGGGTGCTTATGAAATCGGCGACATAGAAGCCTTCCTCAAAAAGCAGTTAGGAGACTCAAAGATTAGTCTACGTCCTAACAACAATACACTGAAATGTGAACTGACTTGTGCACTGGATATTGACTTTCAACAAACAGCGTGTGGTATCGGTGATATGTTGAGTTTCAAGGAAAAGCGACTGCTTGAAGCGAACAAAACTCACACGTCTGACGCCACAGTTAACATTATAAAAGTGAACAGCATACTAATAAGGTGTAATATAGCGCAAGGATCATACAAGAACAGTAAAAACGAGCACACGCTGCACTCATTCTATCCGTCAGTCGAACCAGGATTCAAAATAATTGAATCACCCACAAACGTCACATACCTACCTGTGAATGTAAGTCGTTTGGACAACATAACATTATCTTTACACAACCAGGACGGCGACGCAATAGATTTTCGTGGAGAAGTCATCACTGTGCGTTTACATCTAAAACGACTATAGACATGGGCTTGTACTTTCTTTCTCCGCCGCTGCTACCACCGTCGTCAGAAATAAAAGAAGAAGGAAGATCAGTTAGGAAGCGCATCAGTACTCGTTCGAAACTGAAACGATTAACATCGGTTAACCGTCGTTTTCTGATTTCACTGGGTTTTGTTGTTGTAAACAAGTAACATGGCGAGTGGAATATTATCTGTGGAGCAGCAACCGTTCTTTGAAGACAGTATCACGCACTTTTCATTTCACTCACACGCGCCGTACGCGACAACAAGATATGGAAACAATGATGAAATACGCGTGCCAATACAACAACAGGACGTCTTTACACTGCCGTCAGAAAGTTTCTTCTACATCGAAGGCAAGTTGGTTAAAAACCCTAGCGTGGCTGCAGATACTGCGCTGAATGTGGAACTGGTGAACAATGCTATAGCATTTCTCTTTGAAGAGATTCGTTACGAGTTGGCCGGAGTGGTAGTGGACCATACCAGAAACGTCGGCGTTACGTCAACTATTAAAACTTTTCTATCACTCAACAACAACGCACATGACGCAATGGAAAACGCAGGTTGGGTGGCACCGACCGCGAACGTGTTAAAAGTGAACGATGACGGTGAATTCAACTTCTGTATTCCACTGAAAATGCTAATGGGATTCACAGAAGACTATACACGCATCGTGCTGAACGTGAAACAAGAACTTATATTCCTACGCACATCTACTGACATAAACGCTATGGTTTTAGCAAGCGGACAGACGGCTGCTAATTGTGTTCTTGAACTGGATAAAGTTTACTGGAAAATGCCTTATGTACATGTAGCTAATGCGTACAGATTACCACTGTTACGACTCATAGAGAAAGACCACCCGATAACTATGTCTTTTAGGGCCTGGGAGTTGCACGAGTATCCTGCCTTACCACAGACTAAAAGGCAGAATTGGATTGTCAAGATCTCGAGTCAGCTAGAAAAATCATGCTTTGTTGTGTTAGCGTTTCAGACAGCAAGAAAGAATGTACTGACAGCACACGCCGATGAATTCGATCACTGTAACGTGACCAATGCGAGACTGTTTCTAAATAACAAGTATTATCCTTACGATAATTTAAACTTGGATATTGGAAAAGACCGTTTTGCATTATTGTACAATATGTACGCCAGTTTTCAAAGTTCGTATTACCACCGTCTAGACGCCAGCCCACTACTGTCACCAGAATTATTCAAATCAAAAGCCCCGCTGTTTGTATTCGATTGTAGCAGACAAGACGATTCGCTCAAGTCTTCAGCGGTTGATGTACGTTTAGAATTTGAAGCGTCATTGAATTTTCCTGCACAGACTACCGCCTACTGTATGATACTACATGATTCACTTGTAGAATATACGCCATTGTCCAACATAGTACATAGACGTGTTTAAGTCTTATTTTATACATATTTTTTAAATACTAGTTTTAAATATATATATATATTTTCATATTTGCAACAACATAATATTGGAGCTGTGTATGTATTTTAATTGTAAAAACTAGTTTAGATATATTTTCATACTTGTAACAATATAATCTTGGAGCTGTGTATGTATTTTTTAATTGTAAAAACTAGTTTAATATATTTTCATACTTGTAACAATATAATCTTGAAGCTGTGTATGTATTTTAATTGTAAAAACTAGTTTAATATAATCTTGGAGCTGTGTATGTATTTTAATAAATGTATATAGTACACACTTTATTATTATTTGTAACCCACTTCCCTCTTGTACATAGATTTTTTACTTACTTGTAACAAACTAGCGAGCGTTGTCCACACACATGTACCCTTAAATGACAGACGTTGTGTATACTGAAGGCTCGTGTGCTTAAATTCAGCTATACCTAAAATATATCTTCGATTAGATGTGTTACAGTGAGAATAAATTTCAGAAATTGTAACAGACACTGACATAGTAATTTGACCACACACACACACACACACACACACACACACACACACACACACACACACACACACACACACACACACACACACACACACACACACACACACACACACACACACACACACACACACACACATACTTATTTTGTACGAGTCATGTATTAAATTCAATAAATAATGCACTTGATAATGTTTTAATGTGAATAATTTTACGTTTAAATAAAATCTGTACATACAATAAATTATGTTCACATATTAACGTATTCAAAATGTTTCATGTACACTTACCAAAATAGCGAGCGTTGTCCACACGCGCGCGCGCGCGCGCGTACCCTTAAATGACAGACGTGTATACTGAAGGCCCGTACGCTTAAATTCAGCTATACCTAAAATGTATCTTCGATTAGAAGTGTAATATAAAAGTACAGTGAGAATAAATTTCGGAAATTGTAACAGACACTGACATAGTAATTTGACCACACACACACACACACACACACACACACACACACACACACACACACACACACACACACACACACACACACACACACACACACACACACACACACACACACACACACACACACACACATATACACTTAGCGATGATATAAAATACTATGAGAATAAATTATTAACGTATTCAAATGTTTCATGTACACTTACCAAAATAGCGTGCGTTGTCCACACACACACACGTACCCTTAAATGTCAGGCGTTGTGTATACTGAAGGCACGTACGCTTAAATTCAGCTATACCTAAAATATATCTTCGATTAGAAGTGTAATATATAAAAGTACAGTGAGAATAAATTTCAGAAATTGTAACAGACACTGACATAGTAATTTTGACCACACACATACACACACACACACACACACACACACGCACTTAGCGATGATATAAAATACTATGAGAATAAATTATTGAAATTGTAGCAGACACTAACACATCAAGTACTGTTTTGGAAATTATACGCTTATAACTACAATCTGCCGTTAAATAACATACACTTGATAATGTATTCAAATCTTTTACTCACCTCTTAAAAATGCTGTTGTACACAATGATCGATTTCACAATGAGTGCGTCGTATCAAGTACACGAAGACTATTACAATGAGAAATTGTGACTGCTCTTCTCTGTGTGTGTGTGTGTGTATATATATATATATATATTGATGTATTATACAACGGTAGTGGGGCGGCTTCTGCGTCCGTTTTGGGAGTAATTACTTTCTAATTCCATAAGTAGCGCGACTTACTGACGGCGCTACGGTTAATTACTATTTTTGGTGTATATAAATTTCTAAATCGTGGTCAATGACCGCCATGTGTCAAAATTAGAAAGTTGGACGCAACGAGGTAGGCGATAAATATATTTCCTGGTGATGACATTTAGTATCGCTAATTACAAAGCTGAATATAAATTTCTAAAACCAGTGTAAAGTCGTGTCAATGACCTCTTGCATTACAATGATCAGTAAACTATATTTTAAGTTTGTGTGTACACAGGTTGTATCTTGCAATCACGAAAATTATTATTTAAACTGATAATTGTTTTTATTAAAATCTTACAATGACGAAATATTATTATTATTTCATATTGTATTTATTTTATATCATTGTTTATAATATATATAAAATTAATAAATGCAAAATGAATTTTTTAAATTACAATGGTCTGTAAACCATATTTAAGTTTGTGTACAGTGGTGTGAATATATATATATATATATATAATCATTTAAAACAAATTATGGTTTATTTTAATTTATTTCGCTATAAACCTCTGAACATGTAAGCAATTATTTGTAAAGTACATTAACTTATGGGAAATGCTACACCGAAAGATTCAAATCATACCTTATTGGCGCTGTCAACGATTTGAATGAGAGAATTTCTACCGACGTTTGCAGGAGGAGCAATACACAATACACATTACATTAAAACTAGCACGATTATATTATTCATTGATGTACAAACAATTTACATAGTACACACTCAATAGACTAACATTATTATTGTGAAGCCGTCAACGAATTGAAAGGGGAAATGCTACAGCAGAAGATTCAATCACACCTTATTGACGCTGTCATCGATTTGAATAAGGGAATTTCTACCGACGTCTGCAGCTCGAGAGAGAAGGAGAGAGAGAGAGCGAGCGAGCGAGATAGTTACTAACATTCAAATGTGAGAGCGAGAGAGAGAGAGAGAGAGACATACACAACAGTAATCTAGTAAATGTGTATGTGTGTGTGAGAGTCGATAACATGATATCACAGTAAAACCAATGACATAAAGAGAGAGAGCGAGATAGTTACTTACATTCAAATGTGAGAGAGAGAGAGAGAGAGAGAGAGAGACGTTACATAAACACAGAGAGAGAGAGAGAGTGAGAGAGAGAGACAGAGATGCAACAGAAATCTACTAAATGTGTGTGTGTGTGTGTGAGAGAGAGAGAGAGAGAGAGAGAGAGAGAGAGATAGTTTTTACATTCAAATGGGAGAGCGAGAGAGAGAGAGAGAGAGCGAGATAGTTACTTACATTCAAAGAGAGAGTTGATAACATTATATCACAGTAAAACCGATGGCATAGAGAGAGAGAGAGAGAGAGAGAGAGCGAGAGAGAGGGAGAGAGAGTTGATAACTCGATATCGTAGTCGAAAACAATCATATATAGTTTTAAAGTACACTATAATGCGTCAGCTCATATAGTTTTAATATGCCCCCACAGAAAAATGTTGCCAGACCTGATCTATACACTATAATATTACAAAGGTTGGTAACCCGGATTATATAGTTTTAATATACATTATAACACACACATTAAGTTTGAACCTTACAGTGAGTATTATAACCCACGAATGAAAAAACGGTCAATTATTTACGAAGGCCACATACAAACTGCTACGGAGTGCGTAAGCCACGGGAGAGAGAGAGAAGCGAAGAGAGAATTCGTTTCTTCGCATCGAAGAAATAAATTCTCACCCTATAAACAGGTGAGTTACACGGTCAAAACAAATGTTCACATGGTAAGTACGCGCTATAACGAGGCAGGAATGCAATACGGAAATGGTACACGTCGGCGACTACGCTACACAAGAACAAGATACGTCCTGTCTACCACCAACCATTATTTAGCTTAGAGAGGGGTGTAAAAGTTGAACGACACACTGCATTTGACGCCCTAATGTAAATAATAATTATTTAAGAAGAAAACATATATTACGGTTTTAACTAGTAATAGGATAAGGAATAGGTGAATATAATTTAAATAAGTAGTAAAAGAAAGTATAAATGAGTTTAGACAAAAAATTAAAACAAATAATAATGGAAAAATTACAGAAAATTAAGTGAATTTAAACGTGAATTGAAACAAGAGATCTTAGATAGAATTGTAGACACGAATAAGTGCATAGATGCATTAGAGTTTAAAGAACAGAAGGCGGAATGGCCTAAAGAATTAAAAGATAGTGTTAACCAAGTAGCAGAACAATGGAATGAGAAGTTTATAGTAGCAAAGCAGGAGCAGGGTATGGAAAGAAAAGCAATCAGTGAACAAGTCCATGAAAACATCAATAAGACGCAGGAGTTGGAAGCCTGAGTAATAAGGTTGGAAATTGCCGTAGTCATGCCTAATAAAACCACAAAGGAATATTCCAGTGAGATAGATACACTAAGGAAAAATCAACGTGGAAAGGTAGATCGCCTAAAAACGGAATTGATAAGGGGAGCAACAAATTGAATGGTAGATCTATCACTGAGTGATGAAAGGACAAAATTTTTACTGAACTGGGAATGAGATATGGATTTAACAGGTAATGTGTTAACTTATAAAGAGAAAAGTAGCTTTATTAGTGAACAATTTCAAGGTTATGCTGTAAGATGGTATAATAATGGTCGATATAATGTAACTACTAACAAACATATTAAAAACTCATTGTTTGAAGGTTGCTATGGAAAAATTCACACGAAAAAACAAATAAGAGACCAAGTAGAATATGTTAAGTATCAGAATAATGGTAGATTTACCTTAGGAGAGTGTGTAATCCAACGTGTCGAAAGAAATAAGTTACGTTGTGTTACGTTCTAAAGAAATAAATTAGTAAGTGAACTAATTCTCTTAAATATTTAGAGAGAGGGAAACAGGTAGAAATAAGCCGTCATCAAAAATGTAGCGGCATAACTACACACAAAGATTACAATGATCACTGTTATGTACACAGAACAATTGTAATGTTATGCGGATGTCTATTGTTTATTATGACCAGAGCCGAGTCACACGGAGAGAGAACCAGAATAAGAAAAGTCAGCCGACAACGGCGAGAGCGTGTCTCGACGACAACAATAGAAAAACGGAGGCTATGTTGATATTGGGGGAAAAGAATTTGTATCACCCTCCACAATAAGGGGAGTGGTTAGTACCTCCGATAAAATTATTTACGTTTAAAAAGAGTTAAAACCCAAGTGTAAAGTAGTTATTAAGATGTAATTGTAATTATAAGTTACACATGTATATTTGTGTAAATAAAATTTGACTAACAGTCAAATTGTATTTAAATCAACGTGGGGAATATATGCAACAATACATATATTTGCATATTTGCCCAGGGCGGTATGTTTAAAATGTAATTAGCATAGAAAGTATAAGGAACAGTTTTATACAGTTTTGTGCAAGAAAATGCAGGCTGGAGCCTGTCAAAAGTAACACCTGCTGTGCCAGTGTGAGATACGGCGTGTGTGTGTGAGCCAGCTGTGACCGGTTTTGAACGACGCGATGGAGTGATGTGCTACGAATTGTTTGTTCCAATTAATCAGGTCTTAACAGGATTATAATAAACTAATTACTTGTGTTAATCCTGTAAGCAAAGACTTACGCCAATTATAAAAACACCATTGCATTAATGAATTCTTAACGAATGCAGTGATGCAAAATTTATTTCCAGAGATGCAATATTAAAGATGCTAACTAATTAGTATTAATTACTAGTGTAATTAAAGAGTAATTAATATGTGTGGTATACGTGAGTGACCAGAGAAAAATTACGCAAACAATGAGATCGCTCATGTGATGAATATGGTCATAAGTTTGCGATAATTAACCAAAAAGTGAGTGTAATAAAAAGGACGCTCTGGAGCGAAATGACCATCTCTAACCTGTCGAAAGCAGGAATGTTCATGTCAAATCGCCACCAGTATAAATACCACTGGCAATTTTGGACGATCACACACTCAGACTCAAGAAATCTACAGGACGTTACGCTGCCCGTTTGCCGATCGACTTCTGGACACGCACGCACACTACCACACTCACACCAAGACGTAAGGAGGAATTCTGAACCATCACCAACAACAACACTAAGAGTCAACGACCACAGCACCATCATCATCATCATACTCTCAGCATTCTGGACACACACACAGACTCGCAACGGTAACAGCAGTATGCAGGTGATACAAAATAATTATAGTAATTTTATTGTGAAAAGAGCTCTTTAAAAAATGAACTATAAACATTAAAGCATTAAAGTTAGTAAGTTTAAAAATTAAGAAATAAGAGAAGTTAATTTAATGACAAAATTTAGAAAAGAAATAATAATCTTTTGTCGTATTTTTGGCTGTGTCAGTATAAGTCCATAATAGGTTGCAATGAAATGGTAGATTATTTTATTTTTGTTTATAGCAAAATAAATTCATTCTTGAAACTTAATATTATTTTGTTTGTAACTGAGTTGCTATCAATATTTAAAGTTGAGTTAATTTCAGACACACAGAAATAAAAAGAATTTAAATACCGGTAACTTGTTTAACATGTTTGTTTAGTCAATAAGATTATATGGCTGTTTATTTTTGTTATATGTTATGAATAGCATTACAGGTTACAGTATTTGTGTAAAACTTGTAAAGGTAAATATTTATGTGTCTAATGTTTGAAATTATAATATTGAAATATTTTTTTGTTAATTAATAAATCTTAGAATGATTATTTGAAACGATTTTAAATGATTTATTTCATGTCAACAACATCTCATTCCTCTTTAAAAATTATTTAATTATTGTGCAACTACATATACTTGACGCAACGAGAAACAAAATCCTACGACCTGGCCTGTGTAATACATATTTAGTTGCGTTGAGTACATGATAATATATTTGTATAATTGTTGTAACGTTGCATAATGAAATGGCGTGCCCAAAGTGGGGCTCGATATTAAAAGAACCATAATAAATTAACGTGCCATAATAAATTGGCAGGCTCGATAATTAACGTGCCATAATAAAATGGTTCAGAATTATTAAGTGTATTTTTATTAATGTTATTGTATTGTAATTGTAATATTGTTGTGTATTTCAAAACTGGTGCTCAACAAAACTAAAAGAGGAGAGAAATTGTTGGTATGAGATAATTAATAATACGGTAATAACAAATATAAATAAATAATATTAAACAAAAAACCAATAGAGTCGCGGTTTACCAATAATAATTAATCATAAAACGAATTTAAAATCAACAAAGTGGCTACATCGCAGAAAGGAGTTGATATTGAGGCAATGTTTAGGAGTCTCCAGGAACAAATGCAAAAGATTAGCGAAGAAAGTAGGGCCGACTTTAAAGCTGAATTAGCAAAAAATAATGAACAAATACAAAAGAATAGCAAAGTATTTAAAGCTGAATTTAAAGAGTTTAAAGAGAACTGACTACAAACTGGAAGAAATAAATACGCGTATAGCGGCAGTAGCAATTACAATTGAAACAAAACTATATGAGCAAACAATTGTAATTGAAAATAAGAGAGAACAGACGTTCATAATTACTGAGGATAATTCTAATGAAATAATTAACACTAGGGAAGAATGAAAAATAAAAATTAAACAATCATACCGTGTTGGCGAAATATCCAAATTGTTGGTTACACACACAGTAGTAGAACAATTAAAAAATTAACACAATTGAAACACAGCACTTGTGACGAGGATGCGCACAACAATGATCGATCGAACGTTAATTATAATGACAATAATTATACTTATAATTGTAAACCATACAGTGAGTATTATAACCGACGAATGAAAAAACGGTCAACTATTTACGAAGGCCACATACAAACTGCTACGGAGTGCGTAAGCCACGGGAGAGAGAGAGAAGCGAAGAGAGAATTCGTTTCTTCGCATCGAAGAAATAAATTCTCACCCTATAAACAGGTGAGTTACACGGTCAAAACAAATGTTCACATGGTACGTACGCGCTATAACAAGGCAGGAATGCAATACGGAAATAGTATACGTCGGCGACTATGCTACACAAGAACAAGATACGTCCTGTCTACGACCAACCATTATTTAGCTTAGAGAGGGGTGTAAAAGTTGAACGACACACTGCATTTAACGCCCTAATGTAAATAATAATTGTTTAAGAAGAAAACATATATTACGGTTTTAACTAGTAATAGGATAAGGAATAATAATAGGTGAATATAATTTAAATAAGTAGTAAAAGAAAGTATAAATGAGTTTAGACAAAAAATTAAAACAAATAATAATGGAAAAATTACAGAAAATTAAGTGAATTTAAACGTGAATTGAAACAAGAGATCTTAGATAGAATTGTACACACGAATAAGTGCATAGATGCATTAGAGTTTAAAGAACAGAAGGCGGAATGGTATAAAGAAATAAAAGATAGTGTTAACCAAGTAGCAGAACAATGGAATGAGAAGTTTATAGTAGCAAAGCAGGAGCAGGGTATGGAAAGAAAAGCAATCAGTGAACAAGTCCATGAAAACATCAATAAGACGCAGGAGTTGGAAGCCTGAGTAATAAGGTTGGAAATTGCCGTAGTCATGCCTAATAAAACCACAAAGGAATATTCCAGTGAGATACACTAAGGAAAAATCAACGTGGAAATGTAGATCGCCTAAAAACGGAATTGATAAGGGGAGCAACGAATTTAATGGTAGATCCAACACTGAGTGATGAAAGGACAAAATTTTTACTGAACTGGGAATGAGATATGGATTTAACAGGTAATGTGTTAACTTATAAAGAGAAAAGTAGCTTTATTAGCTAACAATTTCAAGGTTATGCTGTAAGATGGTATACGAATGGTCGATATAATGTAACTACTAACAAACATTTTAGAAACTCATTGTTTGAAGGTTGCTATGGAAAAATTCACACGAAAAAACAAATAAGAAACCAAGTAGAATATGGTAAATATCAGAATAATGGTAGATTTACCTTGGGAGAGTATGTAATCCAACGTGTCGAAAGAAATAAATACCTAAGATCCAGATTAACACTCACAATTAAACAACACGAAGTAGTGCGCAAGTTATCACATCACTTTCACCGAGATAGTAAATTCGCCAGTAAAACACTAGGAATTAAAACGATCAAAGAATTGTTAACTTCACTCGGACAGTGCGAACACATGTTTCTCACCGAGTACAGAAATAAAACTAATATTATACTAAGAGAAGAATCGAGAGGGAGAAACGCCAATAGTAGAGGAGAAATGAGAGCGAGAGAAACAAAACTTTGTAGTAAGTGAACTAATTCTCTTAAATATTTAGAGAGAGGGAAACAGGTAAAAATAAGCCGTCATCAAAAATGTAGCGGCATAACTACATACAAAGATTACAATGATCACTGTTATGTACACAGAACAATTGTAATGTTGTGAGGACGTGTATTGTTTATTATGACCAGAGCCGAGTCACACGGAGAGAGAACCAGAATAAGAAAAGTCAGCCGACAACGGCGAGAGTGTGTCTCGACGACAACAATAGAAAAACGGAGGCTATGTTGATGCTGGGGGAAAAGAATTTTTATCACCCTCCACAATAAGGGGAGTGGTTAGCACCTCCGATAAAAATATTTACATTTATAAAGTGTTAAAACCCAAGTGTTGTGACGATTTAAATAAAAGAAATAATCAAGAAAATAAAAATTTTTAAAAATTAAGGTTGCGAGCTATTTTCCATTTAAATCTCACTGTATTAATATAAAAAACCTGTATGTACTCAGTATGAGAGGAAGCAGTAATTAGTTAGTTAGAAGATACTCTAATAAAAAGATAAATTGTAAAGAGTTATTAATATCGTATTTAACCCTTTGCTTGTGAGCAAGCGCTGTCCTGTTGATTCCAGACTCGACATGTTTTCCGAGTCTTGTGTAAGTTAGAATAAGATAAAAAACCTAATGTTAATAATTAAAAATCTGAAGACACAGATAGTCGCTAAAACAACTGATTTAAATTATGTATATTTGTTTAGGGATAGTTTGTATAAATAAAAATGTTAACATAAAGAGAGACAGGGACTATATTCTCGCGCGGTAATTGCCCCACTACCACTGTGTCCAGTACCAGGCGAAGGGAGCAGAATTTCGCTCTCTCGCAATGGTGACTTCGTACAGTATAGACGTAAGAGCTATGCTCTTAAAATATGTTAACTATACTTTGTTTTACCTTAAGATGGTATACCAGAAATAGCTGCTTAAAGCATCTGGATGTGTTAACTAATATAGTTATGTAAATAAACAAGAGATTTAAAGTGTAAAACTCGAAAAGTAAAACGGTGTAACACAAGATGACTTCGAACTTCAAGAAATAACAACACTTCCAACGTCATACCTGGAGATGTGAACTATCAGAAGCCACAAACTCTAGTACACGCGACAGAATATGCAGATCAGGACATCCGAGAATCTACAAGATCATCGTAGAAGGTTCAACCTGCGAACTTTGGAGCCCTTTTCTGACGAAGACCAGACCGAGATGACGACGTAGCTGTTCCTGTTTCCCAAGACGGATACCCCAGGACGAGTCTTCTGCATACCAATTAAAAGGTGACTCGATAGCCTGTCTATCGAGGGTTACTAATATTTGTTACACAACACATCTTGAAAGAGACTTTCCAGAAACTATTAACTTTGTAAAGACTTATAAATTAAATCTAAGAATTTCATGTAACTATTCTAACTTCATACATTGTAACAGTTTATATGCTAATGTAGAGTAATATAATTCAAGCAATAATACCATTCTTCCAATGGTTGAATAAAAGAAAGTCTTGCAAGCTAATATCATGAATTGATTATGACTAAAAGTTGTAATGAATAAATACCGAAGGTTACCCGGATCCGAGGTGTAGCGATATAGAATCAATTTTGATCCCAAAGTTTAATGAAACCTTTCAAATAACTTAATAATTGAATTAGTAATGTCGTGGGATCTGTCAGTAAATGTTTTTAAATGTTAAATAAAGAGAAGTCTTCTTGTTACACACATATGAGGAGTGCTTAAATCAATTGTATACCTTGCCATTGTTTCCTTACACAGTTAGTAAGTAATTTGTTATATTAATTATTTGTGATACATTCTGTTACAACGTAGGCAGCCCATCTAATTAACGGAGTTTAATTACGATGGGTTCCCTGGATTTGTAACGCGGCGAAAAGACGTTACAAAAGTGCGCCACTCTGCTGCTTAAAAGTTAAAGTAGTTGTAAGCATCGCGACGCAAACAAAATTGCGTCATCTTTTTAAAAAAAAAAAAGGAAATAAAGGAAAGAGTTTTATTTGTGTATAGAGTGTCACAAACAAATTGCGCCACTTGTGACATGCAAACAAAATTGCATCACTATGCGTGGATAATTTGTATGAACAATAACTAAATATATAATATTGATCTATGCACTCAGGAAGTTACCTTAATAACTTTAATGTTCAAAACATATTTAATAGTGTATTAAGTTACGTAAATGATAGTATGTATAAGTGAAATATCCTTAGCGTCATACAATGCATACAGCTTTTGCACTCTATAGGCCAGTAGGAACCTGCATTATTCGATATAATTACTTGCATACATGAATTGTGACCAAACATAACAATTTTGGTCAACCGAACAATCTGTAACAGGTTTGTTTACGACAATCCATGACCTGTTGTTTCCTGAATCATTCTGCACAGTGTATGTCCAACTATATAGCTTACATACACTAGTATGTATCAAAAAAATTAATTAAAAATAACTTTGTTAATAATAATAAAGTAATTATGTAGAAGTTCGTGATTTAAAACTTGTGAACAAAATAATTAATTTATTTAATTGAGAAAAGTTTATGAATGAACGGAGTCAAAGTGTTGTCAAGGGTAATAATAATAATAGATTTGTTGAATAAGATTGTGCTCCCCTTCTCTCGTTTATAACGGTATAAAGTAGTTGTGTTATTCATCGCATTGTGTAGAGAACAATAAGAGTAAAAACCCCTTTCTCACTGACACACCAGTTCCTTGTTAACTAAACACAGAGGGTGACCTACATTCCAGAAAACAGCTGATCGGCTATTTAACCTTGAAAAATATCTGTGTGTGATTTCTGTCTCTCCCTTAGAAGAGAAATTGTTCTTTTCTAATTTGTGTAAATTGATTACTTATGAATTTATAATATATATATGTAATATACTAGTATTAATTTTAAGTACGTGCTAATGTGTTAGAACAAAATGGCCCAATTTAACCCGGATTTGTTATTAGAAGACGAGCTATCTTACGAAGCCCTTTTGCGTGGACTACCCCATGCTGATGTAACAGTCGCGGAATTACGAAGGTCAATTCGCGAATGTGGATTTGATGCGCCCGTGCAATTAAACTATCTAAGCCAACTCGATTATGAAAGCGAGAAAGAAATTTGTAATGCCAAGTATAGTGAACTATACTTATTGTCTCTAACACTCCAAGACGAGAAATCTCCGGCAAGAATTTTGCGGACTACCCAGAGAATAGAGCATTTAACCAGGCGAATAAAAAATTTGTCGATCTGGCCGAATCTCACAGAAATACCCGTTGATGTACAAAAGCTAGCAGACGAAGCTCTACGCCGCTTACCTTCAATTATTAACGATTTAAGACGAAAATCCGACTCATTCAGGATGGACGAAATAGAGAAATCATTAATGAAATTACACACCTCCCCAGTACAATCCCCCACCACTGGTTTACCTCCGCCTAACTCGGATCGGAACTCACCTATCGTATCGCAAGTGCAAGCGAACCCAGAACAAAATACTGATACAGATGTAAATGCCCCTCCTCCCGAGCATTTTCAGTTTCGTCCCGGAAATAATGAATTGACCACCACCTCCAATGAATTCAATCGCCCTCATCGAGGAATTACACCTATGAACTATAACGCAGATCTATACGGTAAAATGACTCACCCTGTGGAGAAGATTTTAACCGAAATCCCTTATACAGATGGCTTAAATGTTTCCAAATTACTAACATTTATTAGTTATCTTCTTCAGATAAAGGATCTACAGCAGCTGAATGACTGGCAAATTTTAGAAGTTCTGTTACCAAAGTGTAAACCCCCGTTAAAAAATCGTGTCCTAGAAGCCCTAACCTCTACATTCCCAGTAGAAGAGCTACATAGGTCTATAATAAAATACTTTATTCCCACCGGCATCTATGAGGAAATAAAAAGAAAGACAGTACTCCGAGTACAAGGACATCAGGAGAGATTAGCTCACTACATCTCCGATATTAGGGAGTCCTCTCGACTACTACGTGTAAGCTGGAATGAAACACAACTGGTGGACACCATTTTAATAGGCGTGTCACCTGAAGAAAGATCTCGACTATCATTGATGAATAGACCCAATACAATTGCTGATCTAGAACAGTGCAGTATCCATTCTTCAAATGTATGGTACTCAGATCAAAATAGAGAAGCAATGAAAACCTCTGGAACTAATAGACATCAATTGCGAGCACTACTGCCTGATGTAACAACCTCGTATGAAAGACAAGTTTCTAGTAGACCTCACCATGTGCGCAAAGCTGGTAAGTTAACTGTAAACCCAGATAAAGCGGAAACCAAGTACTCACCTCGCAGAAAACCCACCTGTTATAATTGTGGCAAATATGGGCACATAAGAAGAGAGTGCAAAAGTAAGCCATTGGAACGGAATAACCCCAATTCAAAAAACATGTAAGGCAGGGAGACCCGAAAACCTGTGTCTTCCGCAGCTACTTGAAATTGGGTAAACTAAAAGAAACCAGTAATAATAATAATAATGAATTATTCTGTAACCAAGTGAAAAACAAAAAAGGTGCGAAAGAAATCGACCCCTATGTGCGAGAATTTCGTGAAAAGTGTAATGCGATTAATAGATGTAAATGGAAAAAAAATCTACTACCATTAATACGAGTCGACTTAGGCGTTACATCCCCCATCGCCTTAATTGATTCGGGATCTAGTAGAACTTTAATCAGCCAAGAATTAGCGGACATGTTAGCTAAACATCATCTAGTAAAACGGAACCAACCTGTGAATATAAAGTGTGCTAAAGCTGATAAACGTAAAATAAATATAAACCTGAGCATTACCGTTAAGGTTAAAATAAAAAACCTAAGTTGGATGTTTACAATGTTAGTATGTAAAGAATTAGGACCTGCTTTAATATTAGGTGCAGATTTTATTAGTAAGACAGGAATGATTCTTGACATCTACAAGCGAGAATTTTATTTCAGATTTGACCGTGCAAGAAAACATAAATTTGATAGTAATGAAGATAAACGTTGTTCATCTACTGCACATGTAATACACCAAGATTCAGATTTATCTCACCTAGAACGAAGAGATAGAGTCAAAATAATAAAACTAATAAAAGAATTTTCCTCGGTTCTTACACCTAAGCTAGGACTTACGGACCTAATAGAGTATAAAATTAATCTGAGTGATCAGAAAGTAATACGACTACCTCCGTACAAGTTGTCGCCTCCCAAGATGGAAGTCATGCGAAACCATATCAATAAGTTATTGGACCAAGGAGTCATAGAACCCTCTACGTCCCCATATTCTTCACCCTCCTTTTTAGCACCGAAAGGACCAGATAAACACCGACTAGTTGTAGACTACAGGCAATTAAATAAAAGAATAGAATTTGAATCAATCCCTCTTCCAGACATCCATAGTGCGTTTCATTATTTTGCTAAAGCTATGGTCTTTACGGTAATGGATCTGAATCAAGCTTTTCACCAAATACCTCTTTCAGAAGAATCCAAACGTCTAACCGCGTTTGCAGTTCCTTTTAACTTGTACCAATTTACTAGGGTACCCTTTGGAATATCTCAAGGAAGTTCCGTATGTAGTAGACTATTGGAAAAGATATTTCACGACATTAAATTTAAATATGTGTACCACTATTTGGACGACATCGTAATATACAGTGAATCAATGGAACAACATCTCAAACATTTGCGTGAAGTGTTATCTCGGTTACTAAGAGCAGGATTAACGGTGAACCCAAATAAGGTAAGTTTTGCTGTCCCTCAGTTTTCTTTCTTAGGACACATCGTGAAAGCGAATGGAAAGGTAAGCATTGACCCCGAACGTACCCGCGCTATTAGAGAATTTGCACCCCCACGAGATGCAAAAGGTATAGCCCGATTTTTAGGTATGGTGAATTATTTCCACAAATATATTCCCCATCTTGCCGAAATAGCAGCACCCCTAAACTCCTTACGAAAGAAGGGAACGAAGTTCGAATTGAGCTCAATACATCAAAACGCGTTTGAGCAACTTAAAGAAAGCATTATATCTTCCCCAGTGTTGCAATTAGCTGATTTCACAAAACCATTCGTCGTGCAAACCGACAGTTCCAGTGTAGCGTTAGGTGCAGTGATATACCAAGAGATAGATAACTGTAGACTACCAATTAGTTATGCATCACGAACACTGAGCGATCAAGAAAGAAAGTATTCCGCATATGAACTGGAATGTTTAGCAATTGTTTTTGCGTTCGAAAAGTTTAAACCCTTCCTAGAACATAAAGAATTCCTTTTGGAAACCGACAATCAGGCGTTATCATGGTTATTGAATCACCCTAAACAATTAGGACGAATTGGCAGATGGATATTGAAATTAAACTGCTACAAATTCAGAGTGCAGCATATTAAAGGTACTCACAATGTAGTCGCCGATACCCTGTCCCGTATGTTCCAGTCACCCACTAAAACTTCCGAAAACATAGTGAAGCCGGAAATAGCAAGTGCTAACGCCGTAATTACTGAATTCCCCCTTGCCTTTACAAACATTGCCCTGTATCAACAACAAGACCCCTTACTGAAGCCTATTATAGAACAACTTACCCAAGGTATTAAATCCGAGAAGTACGTATTGAGTAAGAATGTATTGTGTCTCAAGATAAGAGACGGAAAGGAATTAAGAATAATAGCCCCGGATGTAATTAAGCCCATGCTAATGGAATACTTCCATTCATCTACCATAGGAGCCCATATGGGAATCAATAAGACGATACATCGTATTCGAAAGGAATATCATTGGAACAATATGAACTGCGAAATAGCCCACTTCGTAAAGAAATGTTCATTATGCGCCCTTAGTAAACCCGCCAGAAATACTCAAGTAAGCCAATTGATATCAGAAATCCCAAAGACCCCTTTTTCGAAACTTTATCTAGATTTCTCAGGTCCGTATCCACGATCCAAATCAGGAAATACCATGTTACTGATATGTGTAGATTCGTTCACCAAATTTGTTTGGATGTATCCCATGCGACGAGCATTAGCGTCGACAACAGTTAAAATACTACAGGAAAGACTATTTAAAGACTACGGTACTCCAGTACGTATAGTATCTGATAACGGTCCGCAGTTTAAAGCAAAAGAATTTAAGAATATGTGTTTCAAGTTAGGGATAGACCATATAACCACTACAGAGTATCGACCGCAAGGCAATATTGCTGAAAGGTATCTACGAAACCTCAAATCTGCGCTAATCGCCTATCATGCGAACGATCACACGTCGTGGGACCAAAATCTATCCTGGATTCAATACGCTTTTAATTCAGCTTACCACGAAGGTCACAAGTCGACCCCGTTCGAGTTACTATACAAGTATCGACCAAACCACCCTTTGTCCACAAGATGGAATATACACGATCTGCTGCCTCCGCAAATAACGGATAAGCAGATAAAGCGAATATGGAACAAAGCCCGCTCTAACTTAAGAGCAAGCTTGGAAAAATCCAGAAGATACCACGAGAAAGGTAATCATAGCAACTCAGTCAGGTACCAAGTAGGTGACTTAGTAATGTACAAGACTCACCCCATTAGTAGTGCGATTGATAAGACCACCTCTAAACTATCCTTCCGATGGTGTGGCCCTTACCAAATCCAAAAGTACCTAACTCCAGTTACAGTAGCCCTGTGCGAACCTGCAACTCAGAAATATGTGCGGAGAACGCATATTTCGCAACTAAAGTTGTATAAGAAGAAGTGACGGTATAGTATAACCCAAAAAAAAGGGAATACTAGGCAGTAAAGAAAAGTATATTCTGAATCCTGAAAAATGTAAAACGTAGAGTTTGGAAACGAGGCCTGATCAACCTGAGTTCCAGTTCTGCGAAGCATGCATTAATGAATAATCATTAACTAGATGGGTACTAACACTCATTAACTACATGAGTTATATAGGACTCACAGAAGAAAAGATGGAATTCTAAATATTAAAGATTTAGAAAGTTACTCTACAGAAGAGAGAGTAAGACAAACAAAAAAACCGGTAGTAAAATTAAGTGATAGAGATAAGAAAGAGTTTTGTGTTTTAATTGTGTGAATATTAAGTGTAAATAGTATAAAAAAAAAAGGTAGTTTATAAGAATATAAAGTATACTGTGTTGTAACTATAGGAAATAACTATGTGGACAACGTTGTAAAGTGTCCAACAACTATGTGAAAGAAATTACACACACTAACCCCATTCATACTCCCAGTCCCCAATTGTGAGTAAAAAAAAAAAAAAAAAAAAAAAAAAAAAACTTAACCGTAGCGTGCAAATTAAGCGGTGGAGTATGTGACGATTTAAATAAAAGAAATAATCAAGAAAATAAAAATTTTTAAAAATTAAGGTTGCGAGCTATTTTCCATTTAAATCTCACTGTATTAATATAAAAAACCTGTATGTACTCAGTATGAGAGGAAGCAGTAATTAGTTAGTTAGAAGATACTCTAATAAAAAGATAAATTGTAAAGAGTTATTAATATCGTATTTAACCCTTTGCTTGTGAGCAGGAGCTGTCCTGTTGATTCCAGACTCGACATGTTTTCCGAGTCTTGTGTAAGTTAGAATAAGATAAAAAAACCTAATGTTAATAATTAAAAATCTGAAGACACAGATAGTCGCTAAAACAACTGATTTAAATTATGTATATTTGTTTAGGGATAGTTTGTATAAATAAAAATGTTAACATAAAGAGAGACAGGGACTATATTCTCGCGCGGTAATTGCCCCACTACCACTGTGTCCAGTACCAGGCGAAGGGAGCAGAATTTCGCTCTCTCGCAATGGTGACTTCGTACAGTATAGACGTAAGAGCTATGCTCTTAAAATATGTTATCTATACTTTGTTTTACCTTAAGATGGTATACCAGAAATAGCTGCTTAAAGCATCTGGATGTGTTAACTAATATAGTTATGTAAATAAACAAGAGATTTAAAGTGTAAAACTCGAAACGTAAAAAAGGTGTAACACAAGATGACTTCGAACTTCAAGAAATAACAACACTTCCAACGTCATACCTGGAGATGTGAACTATCAGAAGCCACAAACTCTAGTACACGCGACAGAATATGCAGATCAGGACATCCAAGAATCTACAAGATCATCGTAGAAGGTTCAACCTGCGAACTTTGGAGCCCTTTTCTGACGAAGACCAGACCGAGATGACGACGTAGCTGTTCCTGTTTCCCAAGACGGATACCCCAGGACGAGTCTTCTGCATACCAATTAAAAGGTGACTCGATAGCCTGTCTATTGAGGGTTACTAATATTTGTTACACAACACATCTTGAAAGAGACTTTTCAGAAACTATTAACTTTGTAAAGACTTATAAATTAAATCTAAGAATTTCATGTAACTATTCTAACTTCATACGTTGTAACAGTTTATATGCTAATGTAGAGTAATATAATTCAAGCAATAATACCATTCTTCCAATGGTTGAATAAAAGAAAGTCTTGCAAGCTAATATCATGAATTGATTATGACTAAAAGTTGTAATGAATAAATACCGAAGGTTACCCGGATCCGAGGTGTAGCGATATAGAATCAATTTTGATCCCAAAGTTTAATGAAACCTTTCAAATAACTTAATAATTGAATTAGTAATGTCGTGGGATCTGTCAGTAAATGTTTTTAAATGTTAAATAAAGAGAAGTCTTCTTGTTACACACATATGAGGAGTGCTTAAATCAATTGTATACCTTGCCATTGTTTCCTTACACAGTTAGTAAGTAATTTGTTATATTAATTATTTGTGATACATTCTGTTACAACGTAGGCAGCCCATCTAATTAACGGAGTTTAATTACGATGGGTTCCCTGGATTTGTAACGCGGCGAAAAGACGTTACAGTGTAAAGTACTTATTAAGATGTAATTGTAATTATAAGTTACACAAGTGTATTTGTGTAAATAAAATTTGACTAACAGTCAAGTTTTATTTTACCCAACGTGGGAAATATATGCAACAATACATATATTTGCATATTTGCCCAGGGCGGTATGTTTAATATGTAATTAGCATAGAAAGTATAAGGAGAAGTTTTATACAGTTTTGTGCAAAAAAATGCAGGCTGGAGCCTGTCAAAAGTAACACCTGCTGTGCCAGTGTGAGATACGGCGTGTGTGTGTTTGTGTGTGTGAGCCAGCTTTCCCGGTTTTGAACGACGCGATGGGGTGATGCGCTACGAATTGTTTGTTCCAATTAATCAGGTCTTAACAGGATTATAATAAACTAATTACTTGTGTTAATCCTGTAAGCAAAGACTTATAAAAACACCATTGCATTAATGAATTCTTAACGAATGCAGTGATGCAAAATTTATTTCCAGAGATGCAATATTAAAGATGCTAACTAATTAGTATTAATTACTAGTGTAATTAAAGAGTAATTAATATGTGTGGTATACGTGAGTGACCAGAGAAAAATTACGCAAACAATGAGATCGCTCATGTGATGAATATGGTCATAAGTTTGCGATAATTAACCAAAAAGTGAGTGTAATAAAAAGGACGCTCTGGAGCGAACTGACCATCTCTAACCTGTCGAAAGCAGGAATGTTCCTGTCAAATCGCCACCAGTATAAATACCACTGGCAATTTTGGACGATCACACACTCAGACTCAAGAAATCTACAGGACGTTACGCTGCCCGTTTGCCGATCGACTTCTGGACATGCACGCACACTACCACACTCACACCAAGACGTAAGGAGGAATTCTGAACCATCACCAACAACAACACTAAGAGTCAACGACCACAGCACCATCATCATCATCATACTCTCAGCATTCTGGACACACACACAGACTCGCAACGGTAACAGCAGTATGCAGGTGATACAAAATAATTATAGTAATTTTATTGTGAAAAGAGCTCTTTAAAAAATGAACTATAAACATTAAAGCATTAAAGTTAGTAAGTTTAAAAATTAAGAAATAAGAGAAGTTAATTTAATGACAAAATTTAGAAAAGAAATAATAATCTTTTGTCGTATTTTTGGCTGTGTCAGTATAAGTCCATAATAGGTTGCAATGAAATGGTAGATTATTTTATTTTTGTTTATAGCAAAATAAATTCATTCTTGAAACTTAATATTATTTTGTTTGTAACTGAGTTGCTATCAATATTTAAAGTTGAGTTAATTTCAGACACACAGAAATAAAAAGAATTTAAATACCGGTAACTTGTTTAACATGTTTGTTTAGTCAATAAGATTATATGGCTGTTTATTTTTGTTATATGTTATGAATAGCATTACAGGTTACAGTATTTGTGTAAAACTTGTAAAGGTAAATATTTATGTGTCTAATGTTTGAAATTATAATATTTAAATATTTTTTTGTTAATAAATAAATCTTAGAATGATTATTTGAAACGATTTTAAATGATTTATTTCATGTCAACAACATCTCATTCCTCTTTAAAAATTATTTAATTATTGTGCAACTACATATACTTGACGCAACGAGAAACAAAATCCTACGACCTGGCCTGTGTAATACATATTTAGTTGCGTTGAGTACATGATAATATATTTGTATAATTGTTGTAACGTTGCATAATGAAATGGCGTGCCCAAAGTGGGGCTCGATATTAAAAGAACCATAATAAATTAACGTGCCATAATAAATTGGCAGGCTCGATAATTAACGTGCCATAATAAAATGGTTCAGAATTATTAAGTGTATTTTTATTAATGTTATTGTATTGTAATTGTAATATTGTTGTGTATTTCAAAACTGGTGCTCAACAAAACTAAAAGAGGAGAGAAATTGTTGGTATGAGATAATTAATAATACGGTAATAACAAATATAAATAAATAATATTAAATAAAAAACCAATAGAGTCGCGGTTTACCAATAATAATTAATCATAAAACGAATTTAAAATCAACAAAGTGGCTACATCGCAGAAAGGAGTTGATATTGAGGCAATGTTTAGGAGTCTCCAGGAACAAATGCAAAAGATTAGCGAAGAAAGTAGGGCCGACTTTAAAGCTGAATTAGCAAAAAATAATGAACAAATACAAAAGAATAGCAAAGTATTTAAAGCTGAATTTAAAGAGTTTAAAGAGAACTGACTACAAACTGGAAGAAATAAATACGCATATAGCGGCAGTAGAAATTACAATTGAAACAAAACTATATGAGCAAACAATTGTAATTGAAAATAAGAGAGAACAGACGTTCATAATTACTGAGGATAATTCTAATGAAATAATTAACACTAGGGAAGAATGAAAAATAAAAATTAAACAATCATACCGTGTTGGCGAAATATCCAAATTGTTGGTTACACACACAGTAGTAGCACAATTAAAAAATTAACACAATTGAAACACAGCACTTGTGACGAGGATGCGCACAACAATGATCGATCGAACGTTAATTATAATGACAATAATTATACTTATAATTGTAAACCATACAGTGAGTATTATAACCGAAGAATGAAAAAACGTTCAACTATTTACGAAGGCCACATACAAACTGCTACGGAGTGCGTAAGCCACGGGAGAGAGAGAGAAGCGAAGAGAGAATTCGTTTCTTCGCATCGAAGAAATAAATTCTCACCCTATAAACAGGTGAGTTACACGGTCAAAACAAATGTTCACATGGTACGTACGCGCTATAACAAGGCAGGAATGCAATACGGAAATGGTATACGTCGGCGACTATGCTACACAAGAACAAGATACGTCCTGTCTACGACCAACCATTATTTAGCTTAGAGAGGGGTGTAAAAGTTGAACGACACACTGCATTTAACGCCCTAATGTAAATAATAATTGTTTAAGAAGAAAACATATATTACGGTTTTAACTAGTAATAGGATAAGGAATAATAATAGGTGATATAATTTAAATAAGTAGTAAAAGAAAGTATAAATGAGTTTAGACAAAAAATTAAAACAAATAATAATGGAAAAATTACAGAAAATTAAGTGAATTTAAACGTGAAATGAAACAAGAGATCTTAGATAGAATTGTAGACACGAATAAGTGCATAGATGCATTAGAGTTTAAAGAACAGAAGGCGGAATGGTCTAAAGAATTAAAAGATAGTGTTAACCAAGTAGCAGAACAATGGAATGAGAAGTTTATAGTAGCAAAGCAGGAGCAGGGTATGGAAAGAAAAGCAATCAGTGAACAAGTCCATGAAAACATCAATAAGACACAGGAGTTGGAAGCCTGAGTAATAAGGTTGGAAATTGCCGTAGTCATGCCTAATAAAACCACAAAGGAATATTCCAGTGAGATACACTAAGGAAAAATCAACGTGGAAATGTAGATCGCCTAAAAACGGAATTGATAAGGGGAGCAACGAATTTAATGGTAGATGCAACACTGAGTGATGAAAGGACAAAATTTTTACTGAACTGGGAATGAGATATTGATTTAACAGGTAATGTGTTAACTTATAAAGAGAGAAGTAGCTTTATTAGCGAACAATTTCAAGGTTATGCTGTAAGATGGTATACGAATGGTCGATATAATGTAACTACTAACAAACATTTTAGAAACTCATTGTTTGAAGGTTGCTATGGAAAAATTCACACGAAAAAACAAATTAGAGACCAAGTAGAATATGGTAAATATCAGAATAATGGTAGATTTACCTTGGGAGAGTATGTAATCCAACGTGTCGAAAGAAATAAATACCTAAGATCCAGATTAACACTCACAATTAAACAACACGAAGTAGTGCGCAAGTTATCACATCACTTTCACCGAGATAGTAAATTCGCCAGTAAAACTATAGGAATTAAAACGATCAAAGAATTGTTAACTTCACTCGGACAGTGCGAACACATGTTTCTCACCGAGTACAGAAATAAACTAATATTATACTAAGAGAAGAATCGAGAGGGAGAAACGCCAATAGTAGAGGAGAAATGAGAGCGAGAGAAACAAAACTTTGTAGTAAGTGAACTAATTCTATTAAATATTTAGAGAGAGGGAAACAGGTAGAAATAAGCCGTCATCAAAAATGTAGCGGCATAACTACACACAAAGATTACAATGATCACTGTTATGTACACAGAACAATTGTAATGTTATGCGGATGTCTATTGTTTATTATGACCAGAGCCGAGTCACACGGAGAGAGAACCAGAATAAGAAAAGTCAGCCGACAACGGCGAGAGTGTGTCTCGACGACAACAATAGAAAAACGGAGGCTATGTTGATGTTTGGGGAAAAGAATTTGTATCACCCTCCACAATAAGGGGAGTGGTTAGCACCTCCGATAAAAATATTTACATTTATAAAGTGTTAAAACCCAAGTGTAAAGTACTTATTAAGATGTAATTGTAATTATAAGTTACACAAGTGTATTTGTGTAAATAAAATTTGACTAACAGTCAAGTTTTATTTTACCCAACGTGGGAAATATATGCAACAATACATATATTTGCATATTTGCCCAGGGCGGTATGTTTAATATGTAATTAGCATAGAAAGTATAAGGAACAGTTTTATACAGTTTTGTGCAAAAAAATGCAGGCTGGAGCCTGTCAAAAGTAATACCTGCTGTGCCAGTGTGAGATACGGCGTGTGTGTGTTTGTGTGTGTGAGCCAGCTTGCCCGGTTTTGAACGACGCGATGGGGTGATGCGCTACGAATTGTTTGTTCCAATTAATCAGGTCTTAACAGGATTATAATAAACAAATTACTTGTGTTAATCCTGTAAGCAAAGACTTATAAAAACACCATTGCATTAATGAATTCTTAACGAATGCAGTGATGCAAAATTTATTTCCAGAGATGCAATATTAAAGATGCTAACTAATTAGTATTAATTACTAGTGTAATTAAAGAGTAATTAATATGTGTGGTATATGTGAGTGACCAGAGAAAAATTACGCAAACAATGAGATCGCTCATGTGATGAATATGGTCATAAGTTTGCGATAAATAACCAAAAAGTGAGTGTAATAAAAAGGACGCTCTGGAGCGAACTGACCATCTCTAACCTGTCGAAAGCAGGAATGTTCCTGTCAAATCGCCACCAGTATAAATACCACTGGCAATTTTGGACGATCACACACTCAGACTCAAGAAATCTACAGGACGTTACGCTGCCCGTTTGCCGATCGACTTCTGGACACGCACGCACACTACCACACTCACACCAAGACATAAGGAGGAATTCTGAACCATCACCAACAACAACACTAAGAGACAACGACCACAGCACCATCATCATCATCATCATACTCTCAGCATTCTGGACACACACACAGACTCGCAACGGTAACAGCAGTATGCAGGTGATACAAAATAATTATAGTAATTTTATTGTGAAAAGAGCTCTTTAAAAAATGAACTATAAACATTAAAGCATTAAAGTTAGTAAGTTTAAAAATTAAGAAATAAGAGAAGTTAATTTAATGACAAAATTTAGAAAAGAAATAATAATCTTTTGTCGTATTTTTGGCTGTGTCAGTATAAGTCCATAATAGGTTGCAATGAAATGGTAGATTATTTTATTTTTGTTTATAGCAAAATAAATTCATTCTTGAAACTTAATATTATTTTGTTTGTAACTGAGTTGCTATCAATATTTAAAGTTGAGTTAATTTCAGACACACAGAAATAAAAAGAATTTAAATACCGGTAACTTGTTTAACATGTTTGTTTAGTCAATAAGATTATATGGCTGTTTATTTTTGTTATATGTTATGAATAGCATTACAGGTTACAGTATTTGTGTAAAACTTGTAAAGGTAAATATTTATGTGTCTAATGTTTGAAATTATAATATTGAAATATTTTTTTGTTAATTAATAAATCTTAGAATGATTATTTGAAACGATTTTAAATGATTTATTTCATGTCAGCAACATCTCATTCCTCTTTAAAAATTATTTAATTATTGTGCAACTACATATACTTGACGCAACGAGAAACAAAATCCTACGACCTGGCCTGTGTAATACATATTTAGTTGCGTTGAGTACATGGTAATATATTTGTATAATTGTTGTAACGTTGCATAATGAAATGGCGTGCCCAAAGTGGGGCTCGATATTAAAAGAACCATAATAAATTAACGTGCCATAATAAATTGGCAGGCTCGATAATTAACGTGCCATAATAAAATGGTTCAGAATTATTAAGTGTATTTTTATTAATGTTATTGTATTGTAATTGTAATATTGTTGTGTATTTCAAAACTGGTGCTCAACAAAACTAAAAGAGGAGAGAAATTGTTGGTATGAGATAATTAATAATACGGTAATAACAAATATAAATAAATAATATTAAATAAAAAACCAATAGAGTCGCGGTTTACCAATAATAATTAATCATAAAACGAATATAAAATCAACAAAGTGGCTACATCGCACAAAGGAGTTGATATTGAGGCAATGTTTAGGAGTCTCCAGGAACAAATGCAAAAGATTAGCGAAGAAAGTAGGGCCGACTTTAAAGCTGAATTAGCAAAAAATAATGAACAAATACAAAAGAATAGCAAAGTATTTAAAGCTGAATTTAAAGAGTTTAAAGAGAACTGACTACAAACTGGAAGAAATAAATACGCGTATAGCGGCAGCAGAAATTACAATTGAAACAAAACTATATGAGCAAACAATTGTAATTGAAAATAAGAGAGAACAGACGTTCATAATTACTGAGGATAACTCTAATGAAATAATTAACACTAGGGAAGAATGAAAAATAAAAATTAAACAATCATACCGTGTTGGCGAAATATCCAAATGTTGGTTACACACACAGTAGTAGAACAATTAAAAAAGTAACACAATTGAAACACAGCACTTGTGACGAGGATGCGCACAACAATGATCGATCGAACGTTAATTATAATGACAATAATTATACTTATAATTGTAAACCATACAGTGAGTATTATAACCGATGAATGAAAAAACGTTCAACTATTTACGAAGGCCACATACAAACTGCTACGGAGTGCGTAAGCCACGGGAGAGAGAGAGAAGCGAAGAGAGAATTCGTTTCTTCGCATCGAAGAAATAAATTCTCACCCTATAAACAGGTGAGTTACACGGTCAAAACAAATGTTCACATGGTACGTACGCGCTATAACAAGGCAGGAATGCAATACGGAAATGGTATACGTCGGTGACTATGCTACACAAGAACAAGATACGTCCTGTCTACGAACAAACATTATTTAGCTTAGAGAGGGGTGTAAAAGTTGAACGACACACTGCATTTAACGCCCTAATGTAAATAATAATTGTTTAAGAAGAAAACATATATTACGGTTTTAACTAGTAATAGGATAAGGAATAATAATAGGTGATATAATTTAAATAAGTAGTAAAAGAAAGTATAAATGAGTTTAGACAAAAAATTAAAACAAATAATAATGGAAAAATTACAGAAAATTAAGTGAATTTAAACGTGAAATGAAACAAGAGATCTTAGATAGAATTGTAGACACGAATAAGTGCATAGATGCATTAGAGTTTAAAGAACAGAAGGCGGAATGGTCTAAAGAATTAAAAGATAGTGTTAACCAAGTAGCAGAACAATGGAATGAGAAGTTTATAGTAGCAAAGCAGGAGCAGGGTATGGAAAGAAAAGCAATCAGTGAACAAGTCCATGAAAACATCAATAAGACGCAGGAGTTGGAAGCCTGAGTAATAAGGTTGGAAATTGCCGTAGTCATGCCTAATAAAACCACAAAGGAATATTCCAGTGAGATACACTAAGGAAAAATCAACGTGGAAATGTAGATCGCCTAAAAACGGAATTGATAAGGGGAGCAACGAATTTAATGGTAGATGCAACACTGAGTGATGAAAGGACAAAATTTTTACTGAACTGGGAATGAGATATTGATTTACCAGGTAATGTGTTAACTTATAAAGAGAGAAGTAGCTTTATTAGCAAACAATTTCAAGGTTATGCTGTAAGATGGTATACGAATGGTCGATATAATGTAACTACTAACAAACATTTTAGAAACTCATTGTTTGAAGGAAAAATTCACACGAAAAAACAAATTAGAGACCAAGTAGAATATGGTAAATATCAGAATAATGGTAGGTTTACCTTGGGAGAGTATGTAATCCAACGTGTCGAAAGAAATAAATACCTAAGATCCAGATTAACACTCACAATTAAACAACACGAAGTAGTGCGCAAGTTATCACATGACTTTCACCGAGATAGTAAATTCGCCAGTAAAACAATAGGAATTAAAACGATCAAAGAATTGTTAACTTCACTCGGACAGTGCGAACACATGTTTCTCACCGAGTACAGAAATAAACTAATATTATACTAAGAGAAGAATCGAGAGGGAGAAACGCCAATAGTAGAGGAGAAATGAGAGCGAGAGAAACAAAACTTTGTAGTAAGTGAACTAATTCTATTAAATATTTAGAGAGAGGGAAACAGGTAGAAATAAGCCGTCATCAAAAATGTAGCGGCATAACTACACACAAAGATTACAATGATCACTGTTATGTACACAGAACAATTGTAATGTTATGCGGATGTCTATTGTTTATTATGACCAGAGCCGAGTCACACGGAGAGAGAACCAGAATAAGAAAAGTCAGCCGACAACGGCGAGAGTGTGTCTCGACGACAACAATAGAAAAACGGAGGCTATGTTGATGTTGGGGGAAAAGAATTTGTATCACCCTCCACAATAAGGGGAGTGGTTAGCACCTCCGATAAAAATATTTACATTTATAAAGTGTTAAAACCCAAGTGTAAAGTACTTATTAAGATGTAATTGTAATTATAAGTTACACAAGTGTATTTGTGTAAATAAAATTTGACTAACAGTCAAGTTTTATTTTACCCAACGTGGGAAATATATGCAACAATACAAACAATACATATATTTGCATATTTGCCCAGGGCGGTATGTTTAATATGTAATTAGCATAGAAAGTATAAGGAACAGTTTTATACAGTTTTGTGCAAAAAAATGCAGGCTGGAGCCTGTCAAAAGTAATACCTGCTGTGCCAGTGTGAGATACGGCGTGTGTGTGTTTGTGTGTGTGAGCCAGCTTGCCCGGTTTTGAACGACGCGATGGGGTGATGCGCTACGAATTGTTTGTTCCAATTAATCAGGTCTTAACATGATTATAATAAACAAATTACTTTTGTTAATCCTGTAAGCAAAGACTTATAAAAACACCATTGCATTAATGAATTCTTAACGAATGCAGTGATGCAAAATTTATTTCCAGAGATGCAATATTAATGATGCTAACTAATTGGTATTAATTACTAGTGTAATTAAAGAGTAATTAATATGTGTGGTATATGTGAGTGACCAGAGAAAAATTACGCAAACAATGAGATCGCTCATGTGATGAATATGGTCATAAGTTTGCGATAAATAACCAAAAAGTGAGTGTAATAAAAAGGACGCTCTGGAGCGAACTGACCATCTCTAACCTGTCGAAAGCAGGAATGTTCCTGTCAAATCGCCACCAGTATAAATACCACTGGCAATTTTGGACGATCACACACTCAGACTCAAGAAATCTACAGGACGTTACGCTGCCCGTTTGCCGATCGACTTCTGGACACGCACACACACTACCACACTCACACCAAGACGTAAGGAGGAATTCTGAACCATCACCAACAACAACACTAAGAGACAACGACCACAGCACCATCATCATCATCATCATACTCTCAGCATTCTGGACACACACACAGACTCGCAACGGTAACAGCAGTATGCAGGTGATACAAAATAATTATAGTAATTTTTTTGTGAAAAGAGCTCTTTAAAAATGAACTATAAACATTAAAGCATTAAAGTTAGTAAGTTTAAAAATTAAGAAATAAGAGAAGTTAATTTAATGACAAAATTTAGCAAAGAAATAATAATCTTTTGTCGTATTTTTGGCTGTGTCAGTATAAGTCCATAATAGGTTGCAATGAAATGGTAGATTATTTTATTTTTGTTTATAGCAAAATAAATTCATTCTTGAAACTTAATATTATTTTGTTTGTAACTGAGTTGCTATCAATATTTAAAGTTGAGTTAATTTCAGACACACAGAAATAAAAAGAATTTAAATACCGGTAACTTGTTTAACATGTTTGTTTAGTCAATAAGATTATATGGCTGTTTATTTTTGTTATATGTTATGAATAGCATTACAGGTTACAGTATTTGTGTAAAACTTGTAAAGGTAAATATTTATGTGTCTAATGTTTGAAATTATAATATTGAAATATTTTTTTGTTAATTAATAAATCTTAGAATGATTATTTGAAACGATTTTAAATGATTTATTTCATGTCAACAACATCTCATTCCTCTTTAAAATTATTTAATTATTGTGCAACTACATATACTTGACGCAACGAGAAACAAAATCCTACGACCTGGCCTGTGTAATACATATTTAGTTGCGTTGAGTACATGGTAATATATTTGTATAATTGTTGTAACGTTGCATAATGAAATGGCGTGCCCAAAGTGGGGCTCGATATTAAAAGAACCATAATAAATTAACGTGCCATAATAAATTGGCAGGCTCGATAATTAACGTGCCATAATAAAATGGTTGAGAATTATTAAGTGTATTTTTATTAATGTTATTGTATTGTAATTGAAATATTGTTGTGTATTTCAAAACTGGTGCTCAACAAAACTAAAAGAGGAGAGAAATTGTTGGTATGAGATAATTAATAATACGGTAATAACAAATATAAATAAATAATATTAAATAAAAAACCAATAGAGTCGCGGTTTACCAATAATAATTAATCATAAAACGAATTTAAAATCAACAAAGTGGCTACATCGCACAAAGGAGTTGATATTGAGGCAATGTTTAGGAGTCTCCAGGAACAAATGCAAAAGATTAGCGAAGAAAGTAGGCCGACTTTAAAGCTGAATTAGCAAAAAATAATGAACAAATACAAAAGAATAGCAAAGTATTTAAAGCTGAATTTAAAGAGTTTAAAGAGAACTGACTACAAACTGGAAGAAATAAATACGCGTATAGCGGCAGTAGAAATTACAATTGAAACAAAACTATATGAGCAAACAATTGTAATTGAAAATAAGCGAGAACAGACGTTCATAATTACTGAGGATAACTCTAATGAAATAATTAACACTAGGGAAGAATGAAAAATAAAAATTAAACAATCATACCGTGTTGGCGAAATATCCAAATGTTGGTTACACACACAGTAGTAGAACAACTAAAAAAGTAACACAATTGAAACACAGCACTTGTGACGAGGATGCGCACAACAATGATCGATCGAACGTTAATTATAATGACAATAATTATACTTATAATTGTAAACCATACAGTGAGTATTATAACCGACGAATGAAAAAACGTTCAACTATTTACGAAGGCCACATAAAAACTGCTACGGAGTGCGTAAGCCACGGGAGAGAGAGAGAAGCGAAGAGAGAATTCGTTTCTTCGCATCGAAGAAATAAATTCTCACCCTATAAACAGGTGAGTTACACGGTCAAAACAAATGTTCGCATGGTACGTACGCGCTATAACAAGGCAGGAATGCAATACGGAAATGGTATACGTCGGCGACTATGCTACACAAGAACAAGATACGTCCTGTCTACGACCAACCATTATTTAGCTTAGAGAGGGGTGTAAAAGTTGAACGACACACTGCATTTAACGCCCTAATGTAAATAATAATTATTTAAGAAGAAAACATATATTACGGTTTTAACTAGTAATAGGATAAGGAATAATAATAGGTGATATAATTTAAATAAGTAGTAAAAGAAGTATAAATGAGTTTAGACAAAAAATTAAAACAAATAATAATGGAAAAATTACAGAAAATTAAGTGAATTTAAACGTGAAATGAAACAAGAGATCCTAGTTAGAATTGTAGACACGAATAAGTGCATAGATGCATTAGAGTTTAAAGAACAGAAGGCGGAATGGTCTAAAGAATTAAAAGATAGTGTTAACCAAGTAGCAGAACAATGGAATGAGAAGTTTATAGTAGCAAAGCAGGAGCAGGGTATGGAAAGAAAAGCAATCAGTGAACAAGTCCATGAAAACATCAATAAGACGCAGGAGTTGGAAGCCTGAGTAATAAGGTTGGAAATTGCCGTAGTCATGCCTAATAAAACCACAAAGGAATATTCCAGTGAGATACACTAAGGAAAAATCAACGTGGAAATGTAGATCGCCTAAAAACGGAATTGATAAGGGGAGCAACGAATTTAATGGTAGATGCAACACTGAGTGATGAAAGGACAAAATTTTTACTGAACTGGGAATGAGATATTGATTTAACAGGTAATGTGTTAACTTATAAAGAGAAAAGTAGCTTTATTAGTGAACAATTTCAAGGTTATGCTGTAAGATGGTATACGAATGGTCGATATAATGTAACTACTAACAAACATTTTAGAAACTCATTGTTTGAAGGTTGCTATGGAAAAATTCACACGAAAAAACAAATTAGAGACCAAGTAGAATATGGTAAATATCAGAATAATGGTAGATTTACCTTGGGAGAGTATGTAATCCAACGTGTCGAAAGAAATAAATACCTAAGATCCAGATTAACACTCACAATTAAACAACACGAAGTAGTGCGCAAGTTATCACATCACTTTCACCGAGATAGTAAATTCGCCAGTAAAACAATAGGAATTAAAACGATCAAAGAATTGTTAACTTCACTCGGACAGTGCGAACACATGTTTCTCACCGAGTACAGAAATAAACTAATATTATACTAAGAGAAGAATCGAGAGGGAGAAACGCCAATAGTAGAGGAGAAATGAGAGCGAGAGAAACAAAACTTTGTAGTAAGTGAACTAATTCTCTTAAATATTTAGAGAGAGGGAAACAGGTAGAAATAAGCCGTCATCAAAAATGTAGCGGCATAACTACACACAAAGATTACAATGATCACTGTTATGTACACAGAACAATTGTAATGTTATGCGGATGTCTATTGTTTATTATGACCAGAGCCGAGTCACACGGAGAGAGAACCAGAATAAGAAAAGTCAGCCGACAACGGCGAGAGTGTGTCTCGACGACAACAATAGAAAAACGGAGGCTATGTTGATGTTGGGGGAAAAGAATTTGTATCACCCTCCACAATAAGGGGAGTGGTTAGCACCTCCGATAAAAATATTTACATTTATAAAGTGTTAAAACCCAAGTGTAAAGTACTTATTAAGATGTAATTGCAATTATAAGTTACACAAGTGTATTTGTGTAAATAAAATTTGACTAACAGTCAAGTTTTATTTTACCCAACGTGGGAAATATATGCAACAATACATATATTTGCATATTAGCCCAGGGCGGTATGTTTAATATGTAATTAGCACAGAAAGTATAAGGAACAGTTTTATACAGTTTTGTGCAAAAAAATGCAGGCTGGAGCCTGTCAAAAGTAATACCTGCTGTGCCAGTGTGAGATACGGCGTGTGTGTGTTTGTGTGTGTGAGCCAGCTTGCCCGGTTTTGAACGACGCGATGGGGTGATGCGCTACGAATTGTTTGTTCCAATTAATCAGGTCTTAACAGGATTATAATAAACTAATTACTTGTGTTAATCCTGTAAGCAAAGACTTATAAAAACACCATTGCATTAATGAATTCTTAACGAATGCAGTGATGCAAAATTTATTTCCAGAGATGCAATATTAATGATGCTAACTAATTAGTATTAATTACTAGTGTAATTAAAGAGTAATTAATATGTGTGGTATATGTGAGTGACCAGAGAAAATTACGCAAACAATGAGATCGCTCATGTGATGAATATGGTCATAAGTTTGCGATAAATAACCAAAAAGTGAGTGTAATAAAAAGGACGCTCTGGAGCGAACTGACCATCTCTAACCTGTCGAAAGCAGGAATGTTCCTGTCAAATCGCCACCAGTATAAATACCACTGGCAATTTTGGACGATCACACACTCAGACTCAAGAAATCTACAGGACGTTACGCTGCCCGTTTGCCGATCGACTTCTGGACACGCACGCACACTACCACACTCACAACAAGACGTAAGGAGGAATTCTGAACCATCACCAACAACAACACTAAGAGACAACGACCACAGCACCATCATCATCATCATCATACTCTCAGCATTCTGGACACACACACAGACTCGCAACGGTAACAGCAGTATGCAGGTGATACAAAATAATTATAGTAATTTTATTGTGAAAAGAGCTCTTTAAAAAATGAACTATAAACATTAAAGCATTAAAGTTAGTAAGTTTAAAAATTAAGAAATAAGAGAAGTTAATTTAATGACAAAATTTAGAAAAGAAATAATAATCTTTTGTCGTATTTTTGGCTGTGTCAGTATAAGTCCATAATAGGTTGCAATGAAATGGTAGATTATTTTATTTTTGTTTATAGCAAAATAAATTCATTCTTGAAACTTAATATTATTTTGTTTGTAACTGAGTTGCTATCAATATTTAAAGTTGAGTTAATTTCAGACACACAGAAATAAAAAGAATTTAAATACCGGTAACTTGTTTAACATGTTTGTTTAGTCAATAAGATTATATGGCTGTTTATTTTTGTTATATGTTATGAATAGCATTACAGGTTACAGTATTTGTGTAAAACTTGTAAAGGTAAATATTTATGTGTCTAATGTTTGAAATTATAATATTGAAATATTTTTTTGTTAATTAATAAATCTTAGAATGATTATTTGAAACGATTTTAAATGATTTATTTCATGTCAACAACATCTCATTCCTCTTTAAAAATTATTTAATTATTGTGCAACTACATATACTTGACGCAACGAGAAACAAAATCCTACGACCTGGCCTGTGTAATACATATTTAGTTGCGTTGAGTACATGGTAATATATTTGTATAATTGTTGTAACGTTGCATAATGAAATGGCGTGCCCAAAGTGGGGCTCGATATTAAAAGAACCATAATAAATTAACGTGCCATAATAAATTGGTAGGCTCGATAATTAACGTGCCATAATAAAATGGTTGAGAATTATTAAGTGTATTTTTATTAATGTTATTGTATTGTAATTGTAATATTGTTGTGTATTTCAAAACTGGTGCTCAACAAAACTAAAAGAGGAGAGAAATTGTTGGTATGAGATAATTAATAATACGGTAATAACAAATATAAATAAATAATATTAAATAAAAAACCAATAGAGTCGCGGTTTACCAATAATAATTAATCATAAAACGAATTTAAAATCAACAAAGTGGCTACATCGCACAAAGGAGTTGATATTGAGGCAATGATTAGGAGTCTCCAGGAACAAATGCAAAAGATTAGCGAAGAAAGTAGGGCCGACTTTAAAGCTGAATTAGCAAAAAATAATGAACAAATACAAAAGAATAGCAAAGTATTTAAAGCTGAATTTAAAGAGTTTAAAGAGAACTGACTACAAACTGGAAGAAATAAATACGCGTATAGCGGCAGTAGAAATTACAATTGAAACAAAACTATATGAGCAAACAATTGTAATTGAAAATAAGCGAGAACAGACGTTCATAATTACTGAGGATAACTCTAATGAAATAATTAACACTAGGGAAGAATGAAAAATAAAAATTAAACAATCATACCGTGTTGGCGAAATATCCAAATGTTGGTTACACACACGGTAGTAGAACAACTAAAAAAGTAACACAATTGAAACACAGCACTTGTGACGAGGATGCGCACAACAATGATCGATCGAACGTTAATTATAATGACAATAATTATACTTATAATTGTAAACCATACAGTGAGTATTATAACCGACGAATGAAAAAACGTTCAACTATTTACGAAGGCCACATAAAAACTGCTACGGAGTGCGTAAGCCACGGGAGAGAGAGAGAAGCGAAGAGAGAATTCGTTTCTTCGCATCGAAGAAATAAATTCTCACCCTATAAACAGGTGAGTTACACGGTCAAAACAAATGTTCACATGGTACGTACGCGCTATAACAAGGCAGGAATGCAATACGGAAATGGTATACGTCGGCGACTATGCTACACAAGAACAAGATACGTCCTGTCTACGACCAACCATTATTTAGCTTAGAGAGGGGTGTAAAAGTTGAACAACACACTGCATTTAACGCCCTAATGTAAATAATAATTATTTAAGAAGAAAACATATATTACGGTTTTAACTAGTAATAGGATAAGGAATAATAATAGGTGATATAATTTAAATAAGTAGTAAAAGAAAGTATAAATGAGTTTAGACAAAAAATTAAAACAAATAATAATGGAAAAATTACAGAAAATTAAGTGAATTTAAACGTGAAATGAAACAAGAGATCCTAGTTAGAATTGTAGACACGAATAAGTGCATAGATGCATTAGAGTTTAAAGAACAGAAGGCGGAATGGTCTAAAGAATTAAAAGATAGTGTTAACCAAGTAGCAGAACAATGGAATGAGAAGTTTATAGTAGCAAAGCAGGAGCAGGGTATGGAAAGAAAAGCAATCAGTGAACAAGTCCATGAAAACATCAATAAGACGCAGGAGTTGGAAGCCTGAGTAATAAGGTTGGAAATTGCCGTAGTCATGCCTAATAAAACCACAAAGGAATATTCCAGTAAGATACACTAAGGAAAAATCAACGTGGAAATGTAGATCGCCTAAAAACGGAATTGATAAAGGGAGCAACGAATTTAATGGTAGATGCAACACTGAGTGATGAAAGGACAAAATTTTTACTGAACTGGGAATGACATATTGATTTAACAGGTAATGTGTTAACTTATAAAGAGAAAAGTAGCTTTATTAGCGAACAATTTCAAGGTTATGCTGTAAGATGGTATACGAATGGTCGATATAATGTAACTACTAACAAACATTTTAGAAACTCATTGTTTGAAGGTTGCTATGGAAAAATTCACACGAAAAAACAAATTAGAGACCAAGTAGAATATGGTAAATATCAGAATAATGGTAGATTTACCTTGGGAGAGTATGTAATCCAACGTGTCGAAAGAAATAAATACCTAAGATCCAGATTAACACTCACAATTAAACAACACGAAGTAGTGCGCAAGTTATCACATCACTTTCACCGAGATAGTAAATTCGCCAGTAAAACAATAGGAATTAAAACGATCAAAGAATTGTTAACTTCACTCGGACAGTGCGAACACATGTTTCTCACCGAGTACAGAAATAAACTAATATTATACTAAGAGAAGAATCGAGAGGGAGAAACGCCAATAGTAGAGGAGAAATGAGAGCGAGAGAAACAAAACTTTGTAGTAAGTGAACTAATTCTCTTAAATATTTAGAGAGAGGGAAACAGGTAGAAATAAGCCGTCATCAAAAAGGTAGCGGCATAACTACACACAAAGATTACAATGATCACTGTTATGTACACAGAACAATTGTAATGTTATGCGGATGTCTATTGTTTATTATGACCAGAGCCGAGTCACACGGAGAGAGAACCAGAATAAGAAAAGTCAGCCGACAACGGCGAGAGTGTGTCTCGACGACAACAATAGAAAAACGGAGGCTATGTTGATGTTGGGGGAAAAGAATTTGTATCACCCTCCACAATAAGGGGAGTGGTTAGCACCTCCGATAAAAATATTTACATTTATAAAGTGTTAAAACCCAAGTGTAAAGTACTTATTAATATGTAATTGCAATTATAAGTTACACAAGTGTATTTGTGTAAATAAAATTTGACTAACAGTCAAGTTTTATTTTACCCAACGTGGGAAATATATGCAACAATACATATATTTGCATATTTGCCCAGGGCGGTATGTTTAATATGTAATTAGCATAGAAAGTATAAGGAACAGTTTTATACAGTTTTGTGCAAAAAAATGCAGGCTGGAGCCTGTCAAAAGTAATACCTGCTGTGCCAGTGTGAGATACGGCGTGTGTGTGTTTGTGTGTGTGAGCCAGCTTGCCCGGTTTTGAACGACGCGATGGGGTGATGCGCTACGAATTGTTTGTTCCAATTAATCAGGTCTTAACAGGATTATAATAAACAAATTACTTGTGTTAATCCTGTAAGCAAAGACTTATAAAAACACCATTGCATTAATGAATTCTTAACGAATGCAGTGATGCAAAATTTATTTCCAGAGATGCAATATTAAAGATGCTAACTAATTAGTATTAATTACTAGTGTAATTAAAGATTAATTAATATGTGTGGTATATGTGAGTGACCAGAGAAAAATTACGCAAACAATGAGATCGCTCATGTGATGAATATGGTCATAAGTTTGCGATAAATAACCAAAAAGTGAGTGTAATAAAAAGGACGCTCTGGAGCGAACTGACCATCTCTAACCTGTCGAAAGCAGGAATGTTCCTGTCAAATCGCCACCAGTATAAATACCACTGGCAATTTTGGACGATCACACACTCAGACTCAAGAAATCTACAGGACGTTACGCTGCCCGTTTGCCGATCGACTTCTGGACACGCACGCACACTACCACACTCACAACAAGACGTAAGGAGGAATTCTGAACCATCACCAACAACAACACTAAGAGACAACGACCACAGCACCATCATCATCATCATCATACTCTCAGCATTCTGGACACACACACAGACTCGCAACGGTAACAGCAGTATGCAGGTGATACAAAATAATTATAGTAATTTTATTGTGAAAAGAGCTCTTTAAAAAATGAACTATAAACATTAAAGCATTAAAGTTAGTAAGTTTAAAAATTAAGAAATAAGAGAAGTTAATTTAATGACAAAATTTAGAAAAGAAATAATAATCTTTTGTCGTATTTTTGGCTGTGTCAGTATAAGTCCATAATAGGTTGCAATGAAATGGTAGATTATTTTATTTTTGTTTATAGCAAAATAAATTCATTCTTGAAACTTAATATTATTTTGTTTGTAACTGAGTTGCTATCAATATTTAAAGTTGAGTTAATTTCAGACACACAGAAATAAAAAGAATTTAAATACCGGTAACTTGTTTAACATGTTTGTTTAGTCAATAAGATTATATGGCTGTTTATTTTTGTTATATGTTATGAATAGCATTACAGGTTACAGTATTTGTGTAAAACTTGTAAAGGTAAATATTTATGTGTCTAATGTTTGAAATTATAATATTGAAATATTTTTTTGTTAATTAATAAATCTTAGAATGATTATTTGAAACGATTTTAAATGATTTATTTCATGTCAACAACATCTCATTCCTCTTTAAAAATTATTTAATTATTGTGCAACTACATATACTTGACGCAACGAGAAACAAAATCCTACGACCTGGCCTGTGTAATACATATTTAGTTGCGTTGAGTACATGGTAATATATTTGTATAATTGTTGTAACGTTGCATAATGAAATGGCGTGCCCAAAGTGGGGCTCGATATTAAAAGAACCATAATAAATTAACGTGCCATAATAAATTGGCAGGCTCGATAATTAACGTGCCATAATAAAATGGTTGAGAATTATTAAGTGTATTTTTATTAATGTTATTGTATTGTAATTGTAATATTGTTGTGTATTTCAAAACTGGTGCTCAACAAAACTAAAAGAGGAGAGAAATTGTTGGTATGAGATAATTAATAATACGGTAATAACAAATATAAATAAATAATATTAAATAAAAAACCAATAGAGTCGCGGTTTACCAATAATAATTAATCATAAAACGAATTTAAAATCAACAAAGTGGCTACATCGCACAAAGGAGTTGATATTGAGGCAATGTTTAGGAGTCTCCAGGAACAAATGCAAAAGATTAGCGAAGAAAGTAGGGCCGACTTTAAAGCTGAATTAGCAAAAAATAATGAACAAATACAAAAGAATAGCAAAGTATTTAAAGCTGAATTTAAAGAGTTTAAAGAGAACTGACTACAAACTGGAAGAAATAAATACGCGTATAGCGGCAGTAGAAATTACAATTGAAACAAAACTATATGAGCAAACAATTGTAATTGAAAATAAGCGAGAACAGACGTTCATAATTACTGAGGATAACTCTAATGAAATAATTAACACTAGGGAAGAATGAAAAATAAAAATTAAACAATCATACCGTGTTGGCGAAATATCCAAATGTTGGTTACACACACAGTAGTAGAACAACTAAAAAAGTAACACAATTGAAACACAGCACTTGTGACGAGGATGCGCACAACAATGATCGATCGAACGTTAATTATAATGACAATAATTATACTTATAATTGTAAACCATACAGTGAGTATTATAACCGACGAATGAAAAAACGTTCAACTATTTACGAAGGCCACATAAAAACTGCTACGGAGTGCGTAAGCCACGGGAGAGAGAGAGAAGCGAAGAGAGAATTCGTTTCTTCGCATCGAAGAAATAAATTCTCACCCTATAAACAGGTGAGTTACACGGTCAAAACAAATGTTCACATGGTACGTACGCGCTATAACAAGGCAGGAATGCAATACGGAAATGGTATACGTCGGCGACTATGCTACACAAGAACAAGATACGTCCTGTCTACGACCAACCATTATTTAGCTTAGAGAGGGGTGTAAAAGTTGAACGACACACTGCATTTAACGCCCTAATGTAAATAATAATTATTTAAGAAGAAAACATATATTACGGTTTTAACTAGTAATAGGATAAGGAATAATAATAGGTGATATAATTTAAATAAGTAGTAAAAGAAAGTATAAATGAGTTTAGACAAAAAATTAAAACAAATAATAATGGAAAAATTACAGAAAATTAAGTGAATTTAAACGTGAAATGAAACAAGAGATCTTAGATAGAATTGTAGACACGAATAAGTGCATAGATGCATTAGAGTTTAAAGAACAGAAGGCGGAATGGTCTAAAGAATTAAAAGATAGTGTTAACCAAGTAGCAGAACAATGGAATGAGAAGTTTATAGTAGCAAAGCAGGAGCAGGGTATGGAAAGAAAAGCAATCAGTGAACAAGTCCATGAAAACATCAATAAGACGCAGGAGTTGGAAGCCTGAGTAATAAGGTTGGAAATTGCCGTAGTCATGCCTAATAAAACCACAAAGGAATATTCCAGTGAGATACACTAAGGAAAAATCAACGTGGAAATGTAGATCGCCTAAAAACGGAATTGATAAGGGGAGCAACGAATTTAATGGTAGATGCAACACTGAGTGATGAAAGGACAAAATTTTTACTGAACTGGGAATGAGATATTGATTTAACAGGTAATGTGTTAACTTATAAAGAGAAAAGTAGCTTTATTAGCGAACAATTTCAAGGTTATGCTGTAAGATGGTATACGAATGGTCGATATAATGTAACTACTAACAAACATTTTAGAAACTCATTGTTTGAAGGTTGCTATGGAAAAATTCACACGAAAAAACAAATTAGAGACCAAGTAGAATATGGTAAATATCAGAATAATGGTAGATTTACCTTGGGAGAGTATGTAATCCAACGTGTCGAAAGAAATAAATACCTAAGATCCAGATTAACACTCACAATTAAACAACACGAAGTAGTGCGCAAGTTATCACATCACTTTCACCGAGATAGTAAATTCGCCAGTAAAACAATAGGAATTAAAACGATCAAAGAATTGTTAACTTCACTCGGACAGTGCGAACACATGTTTCTCACCGAGTACAGAAATAAACTAATATTATACTAAGAGAAGAATCGAGAGGGAGAAACGCCAATAGTAGAGGAGAAATGAGAGCGAGAGAAACAAAACTTTGTAGTAAGTGAACTAATTCTCTTAAATATTTAGAGAGAGGGAAACAGGTAGAAATAAGCCGTCATCAAAAATGTAGCGGCATAACTACACACAAAGATTACAATGATCACTGTTATGTACACAGAACAATTGTAATGTTATGCGGATGTCTATTGTTTATTATGACCAGAGCCGAGTCACACGGAGAGAGAACCAGAATAAGAAAAGTCAGCCGACAACGGCGAGAGTGTGTCTCGACGACAACAATAGAAAAACGGAGGCTATGTTGATGTTGGGGGAAAAGAATTTGTATCACCCTCCACAATAAGGGGAGTGGTTAGCACCTCCGATAAAAATATTTACATTTATAAAGTGTTAAAACCCAAGTGTAAAGTACTTATTAAGATGTAATTGCAATTATAAGTTACACAAGTGTATTTGTGTAAATAAAATTTGACTAACAGTCAAGTTTTATTTTACCCAACGTGGGAAATATATGCAACAATACATATATTTGCATATTTGCCCAGGGCGGTATGTTTAATATGTAATTAGCATAGAAAGTATAAGGAACAGTTTTATACAGTTTTGTGCAAAAAAATGCAGGCTGGAGCCTGTCAAAAGTAATACCTGCTGTGCCAGTGTGAGATACGGCGTGTGTGTGTTTGTGTGTGTGAGCCAGCTTGCCCGGTTTTGAACGACGCGATGGGGTGATGCGCTACGAATTGTTTGTTCCAATTAATCAGGTCTTAACAGGATTATAATAAACAAATTACTTGTGTTAATCCTGTAAGCAAAGACTTATAAAAACACCATTGCATTAATGAATTCTTAACTATTGCAGTGATGCAAAATTTATTTCCAGAGATGCAATATTAAAGATGCTAACTAATTAGTATTAATTACTAGTGTAATTAAAGAGTAATTAATATGTGTGGTATATGTGAGTGACCAGAGAAAAATTACGCAAACAATGAGATCGCTCATGTGATGAATATGGTCATAAGTTTGCGATAAATAACCAAAAAGTGAGTGTAATAAAAAGGACGCTCTGGAGCGAACTGACCATCTCTAACCTGTCGAAAGCAGGAATGTTCCTGTCAAATCGCCACCAGTATAAATACCACTGGCAATTTTGGACGATCACACACTCAGACTCAAGAAATCTACAGGACGTTACGCTGCCCGTTTGCCGATCGACTTCTGGACACGCACGCACACTACCACACTCACAACAAGACGTAAGGAGGAATTCTGAACCATCACCAACAACAACACTAAGAGACAACGACCACAGCACCATCATCATCATCATCATACTCTCAACATTCTGGACACACACACAGACTCGCAACGGTAACAGCAGTATGCAGGTGATACAAAATAATTATAGTAATTTTATTGTGAAAAGAGCTCTTTAAAAAATGAACTATAAACATTAAAGCATTAAAGTTAGTAAGTTTAAAAATTAAGAAATAAGAGAAGTTAATTTAATGACAAAATTTAGAAAAGAAATAATAATCTTTTGTCGTATTTTTGGCTGTGTCAGTATAAGTCCATAATAGGTTGCAATGAAATGGTAGATTATTTTATTTTTGATTATAGCAAAATAAATTCATTCTTGAAACTTAATATTATTTTGTTTGTAACTGAGTTGCTATCAATATTTAAAGTTGAGTTAATTTCAGACACACAGAAATAAAAAGAATTTAAATACCGGTAACTTGTTTAACATGTTTGTTTAGTCAATAAGATTATATGGCTGTTTATTTTTGTTATATGTTATGAATAGCATTACAGGTTACAGTATTTGTGTAAAACTTGTAAAGGTAAATATTTATGTGTCTAATGTTTGAAATTATAATATTGAAATATTTTTTTGTTAATTAATAAATCTTAGAATGGTTATTTGAAACGATTTTAAATGATTTATTTCATGTCAACAACATCTCATTCCTCTTTAAAAATTATTTAATTATTGTGCAACTACATATACTTGACGCAACGAGAAACAAAATCCTACGACCTGGCCTGTGTAATACATATTTAGTTGCGTTGAGTACATGGTAATATATTTGTATAATTGTTGTAACGTTGCATAATGAAATGGCGTGCCCAAAGTGGGGCTCGATATTAAAAGAACCATAATAAATTAACGTGCCATAATAAAATGGTTGAGAATTATTAAGTGTATTTTTATTAATGTTATTGTATTGTAATTGTAATATTGTTGTGTATTTCAAAACTGGTGCTCAACAAAACTAAAAGAGGAGAGAAATTGTTGGTATGAGATAATTAATAATACGGTAATAACAAATATAAATAAATAACATTAAATAAAAAACCAATAGAGTCGCGGTTTACCAATAATAATTATACATAAAACGAATTTAAAATCAACAAAGTGGCTACATCGCACAAAGGAGTTGATATTGAGGCAATGTTTAGGAGTCTCCAGGAACAAATGCAAAAGATTAGCGAAGAAAGTAGGGCCGACTTTAAAGCTGAATTAGCAAAAAATAATGAACAAATACAAAAGAATAGCAAAGTATTTAAAGCTGAATTTAAAGAGTTTAAAGAGAACTGACTACAAACTGGAAGAAATAAATACGCGTATAGCGGCAGTAGAAATTACAATTGAAACAAAACTATATGAGCAAACAATTGTAATTGAAAATAAGAGAGAACAGACGTTCATAATTACTGAGGATAACTCTAATGAAATAATTAACACTAGGGAAGAATGAAAAATAAAAATTAAACAATCATACCGTGTTGGCGAAATATCCAAATGTTGGTTACACACACAGTAGTGGAACAATTAAAAAAGTAACACAATTGAAACACAGCACTTGTGACGAGGATGCGCACAACAATGATCGATCGAACGTTAATTATAATGACAATAATTATACTTATAATTGTAAACCATACAGTGAGTATTATAACCGACGAATGAAAAACGTTCAACTATTTACGAAGGCCACATACAAACTGCTACGGAGTGCGTAAGCCACGGGAGAGAGAGAGAAGCGAAGAGAGAATTCGTTTCTTCGCATCGAAGAAATAAATTCTCACCCTATAAACAGGTGAGTTACACGGTCAAAACAAATGTTCACATGGTACGTACGCGCTATAACAAGGCAGGAATGCAATACGGAAATGGTATACGTCGGCGACTATGCTACACAAGAACAAGATACGTCCTGTCTACGACCAACCATTATTTAGCTTAGAGAGGGGTGTAAAAGTTGAACGACACACTGCATTTAACGCCCTAATGTAAATAATAATTGTTTAAGAAGAAAACATATATTACGGTTTTAACTAGTAATAGGATAAGGAATAATAATAGGTGATATAATTTAAATAAGTAGTAAAAGAAAGTATAAATGAGTTTAGACAAAAAATTAAAACAAATAATAATGGAAAAATTACAGAAAATTAAGTGAATTTAAACGTGAAATGAAACAAGAGATCTTAGATAGAATTGTAGACACGAATAAGTGCATAGATGCATTAGAGTTTAAAGAACAGAAGGCGGAATGGTCTAAAGAATTAAAAGATAGTGTTAACCAAGTAGCAGAACAATGGAATGAGAAGTTTATAGTAGCAAAGCAGGAGCAGGGTATGGAAAGAAAAGCAATCAGTGAACAAGTCCATGAAAACATCAATAAGACGCAGGAGTTGGAAGCCTGAGTAATAAGGTTGGAAATTGCCGTAGTCATGCCTAATAAAACCACAAAGGAATATTCCAGTGAGATACACTAAGGAAAAATCAACGTGGAAATGTAGATCGCCTAAAAACGGAATTGATAAGGGGAGCAACGAATTTAATGGTAGATGCAACACTGAGTGATGAAAGGACAAAATTTTTACTGAACTGGGAATGAGATATTGATTTAACAGGTAATGTGTTAACTTATAAAGAGAAAAGTAGCTTTATTAGCGAACAATTTCAAGGTTATGCTGTAAGATGGTATACGAATGGTCGATATAATGTGACTACTAACAAACATTTTAGAAACTCATTGTTTGAAGGTTGCTATGGAAAAATTCACACGAAAAAACAAATTAGAGACCAAGTAGAATATGGTAAATATCAGAATAATGGTAGATTTACTTTGGGAGAGTATGTAATCCAACGTGTCGAAAGAAAGAAATACCTAAGATCCAGATTAACACTCACAATTAAACAACACGAAGTAGTGCGCAAGTTATCACATCACTTTCACCGAGATAGTAAATTCGCCAGGAAACAATAGGAATTAAAACGATCAAAGAATTGTTAACTTCACTCGGACAGTGCGAACACATGTTTCTCACCGAGTACAGAAATAAACTAATATTATACTAAGAGAAGAATCGAGAGGGAGAAACGCCAATAGTAGAGGAGAAATGAGAGCGAGAGAAACAAAACTTTGTAGTAAGTGAACTAATTCTCTTAAATATTTAGAGAGAGGGAAACAGGTAGAAATAAGCCGTCATCAAAAATGTAGCGGCATAACTACACACAAAGATTACAATGATCACTGTTATGTACACAGAACAATTGTAATGTTATGCGGATGTCTATTGTTTATTATGACCAGAGCCGAGTCACACGGAGAGAGAACCAGAATAAGAAAAGTCAGCCGACAACGGCGAGAGTGTGTCTCGACGACAACAATAGAAAAACGGAGGCTATGTTGATGTTGGGGGAAAAGAATTTGTATCACCCTCCACAATAAGGGGAGTGGTTAGCACCTCCGATAAAAATATTTACATTTATAAAGTGTTAAAACCCAAGTGTAAAGTACTTATTAAGATGTAATTGTAATTATAAGTTACACAAGTGTATTTGTGTAAATAAAATTTGACTAACAGTCAAGTTTTATTTTACCCAACGTGGGAAATATATGCAACAATACATATATTTGCATATTTGCCCAGGGCGGTATGTTTAATATGTAATTAGCATAGAAAGTATAAGGAACAGTTTTATACAGTTTTGTGCAAAAAAATGCAGGCTGGAGCCTGTCAAAAGTAATACCTGCTGTGCCAGTGTGAGATACGGCGTGTGTGTGTTTGTGTGTGTGAGCCAGCTTGCCCGGTTTTGAACGACGCGATGGGGTGATGCGCTACGAATTGTTTGTTCCAATTAATCAGGTCTTAACAGGATTATAATAAACAAATTACTTGTGTTAATCCTGTAAGCAAAGACTTATAAAAACACCATTGCATTAATGAATTCTTAACGAATGCAGTGATGCAAAATTTATTTCCAGAGATGCAATATTAAAGATGCTAACTAATTAGTATTAATTACTAGTGTAATTAAAGAGTAATTAATATGTGTGGTATATGTGAGTGACCAGAGAAAAATTACGCAAACAATGAGATCGCTCATGTGATGAATATGGTCATAAGTTTGCGATAATTAACCAAAAAGTGAGTGTAATAAAAAGGACGCTCTGGAGCGAACTGACCATCTCTAACCTGTCGAAAGCAGGAATGTTCCTGTCAAATCGCCACCAGTATAAATACCACTGGCAATTTTGGACGATCACACACTCAGACTCAAGAAATCTACAGGACGTTACGCTGCCCGTTTGCCGATCGACTTCTGGACACGCACGCACACTACCACACTCACACCAAGACGTAAGGAGGAATTCTAAACCATCACCAACAACAACACTAAGAGACAACGACCATAGCACCATCATCATCATCATACTCTCAGCACTCTGGACACACACACAGACTCGCAACGGTAACAGCAGTATGCAGGTGATACAAAATAATTATAGTAATTTTATTGTGAAAAGAGCTCTTTAAAAAATGAACTATAAACATTAAAGCATTAAAGTTAGTAAGTTTAAAAATTAAGAAATAAGAGAAGTTAATTTAACGACAAAATTTAGAAAAGAAATAATAATCTTTTGTCGTATTTTTGGCTGTGTCAGTATAAGTCCAAAATAGGTTGCAATGAAATGGTAGATTATTTTATTTTTGTTTATAGCAAAATAAATTCATTCTTGAAACTTAATATTATTTTGTTTGTAACTGAGTTGCTATCAATATTTAAAGTTGAGTTAATTTCAGACACACAGAAATAAAAAGAATTTAAATACCGGTAACTTGTTTAACATGTTTGTTTAGTCAATAAGATTATATGGCTGTTTATTTTTGTTATATGTTATGAATAGCATTACAGGTTACAGTATTTGTGTAAAACTTGTAAAGGTAAATATTTATGTGTCTAATGTTTGAAATTATAATATTGAAATATTTTTTTGTTAATTAATAAATCTTAGAATGATTATTTGAAACGATTTTAAATGATTTATTTCATGTCAACAACATCTCATTCCTCTTTAAAAATTATTTAATTATTGTGCAACTACATATACTTGACGCAACGAGAAACAAAATCCTACGACCTGGCCTGTGTAATACATATTTAGTTGCGTTGAGTACATGGTAATATATTTGTATAATTGTTGTAACGTTGCATAATGAAATGGCGTGCCCAAAGTGGGGCTCGATATTAAAAGAACCATAATAAATTAACGTGCCATAATAAATTGGCAGGCTCGATAATTAACGTGCCATAATAAAATGGTTGAGAATTATTAAGTGTATTTTTATTAATGTTATTGTATTGTAATTGTAATATTGTTGTGTATTTCAAAACTGGTGCTCAACAAAACTAAAAGATGAGAGAAATTGTTGGTATGAGATAATTAATAATACGGTAATAACAAATATAAATAAATAATATTAAATAAAAAACCAATAGAGTCGCGGTTTACCAATAATAATTAATCATAAAACGAATTTAAAATCAACAAAGTGGCTACATCGCACAAAGGAGTTGATATTGAGGCAATGTTTAGGAGTCTCCAGGAACAAATGCAAAAGATTAGCGAAGAAAGTAGGGCCGACTTTAAAGCTGAATTAGCAAAAAATAATGAACAAATACAAAAGAATAGCAAAGTATTTAAAGCTGAATTTAAAGAGTTTAAAGAGAACTGACTACAAACTGGAAGAAATAAATACGCGTATAGCGGCAGTAGAAATTACAATTGAAACAAAACTATATGAGCAAACAATTGTAATTGAAAATAAGAGAGAACAGACGTTCATAATTACTGAGGATAACTCTAATGAAATAATTAACACTAGGGAAGAATGAAAAATAAAAATTAAACAATCATACCGTGTTGGCGAAATATCCAAATGTTGGTTACACACACAGTAGTGGAACAATTAAAAAAGTAACACAATTGAAACACAGCACTTGTGACGAGGATGCGCACAACAATGATCGATCGAACGTTAATTATAATGACAATAATTATACTTATAATTGTAAACCATACAGTGAGTATTATAACCGACGAATGAAAAACGTTCAACTATTTACGAAGGCCACATACAAACTGCTACGGAGTGCGTAAGCCACGGGAGAGAGAGAGAAGCGAAGAGAGAATTCGTTTCTTCGCATCGAAGAAATAAATTCTCACCCTATAAACAGGTGAGTTACACGGTCAAAACAAATGTTCACATGGTACGTACGCGCTATAACAAGGCAGGAATGCAATACGGAAATGGTATACGTCGGCGACTATGCTACACAAGAACAAGATACGTCCTGTCTACGACCAACCATTATTTAGCTTAGAGAGGGGTGTAAAAGTTGAACGACACACTGCATTTAACGCCCTAATGTAAATAATAATTGTTTAAGAAGAAAACATATATTACGGTTTTAACTAGTAATAGGATAAGGAATAATAATAGGTGATATAATTTAAATAAGTAGTAAAAGAAAGTATAAATGAGTTTAGACAAAAAATTAAAACAAATAATAATGGAAAAATTACAGAAAATTAAGTGAATTTAAACGTGAAATGAATCAAGAGATCTTAGATAGAATTGTAGACACGAATAAGTGCATAGATGCATTAGAGTTTAAAGAACAGAAGGCGGAATGGTCTAAAGAATTAAAAGATAGTGTTAACCAAGTAGCAGAACAATGGAATGAGAAGTTTATAGTAGCAAAGCAGGAGCAGGGTATGGAAAGAAAAGCAATCAGTGAACAAGTCCATGAAAACATCAATAAGACGCAGGAGTTGGAAGCCTGAGTAATAAGGTTGGAAATTGCCGTAGTCATGCCTAATAAAACCACAAAGGAATATTCCAGTGAGATACACTAAGGAAAAATCAACGTGGAAATGTAGATCGCCTAAAAACGGAATTGATAAGGGGAGCAACGAATTTAATGGTAGATGCAACACTGAGTGATGAAAGGACAAAATTTTTACTGAACTGGGAATGAGATATTGATTTAACAGGTAATGTGTTAACTTATAAAGAGAAAAGTAGCTTTATTAGCGAACAATTTCAAGGTTATGCTGTAAGATGGTATACGAATGGTCGATATAATGTGACTACTAACAAACATTTTAGAAACTCATTGTTTGAAGGTTGCTATGGAAAAATTCACACGAAAAAACAAATTAGAGACCAAGTAGAATATGGTAAATATCAGAATAATGGTAGATTTACTTTGGGAGAGTATGTAATCCAACGTGTCGAAAGAAAGAAATACCTAAGATCCAGATTAACACTCACAATTAAACAACACGAAGTAGTGCGCAAGTTATCACATCACTTTCACCGAGATAGTAAATTCGCCAGGAAACAATAGGAATTAAAACGATCAAAGAATTGTTAACTTCACTCGGACAGTGCGAACACATGTTTCTCACCGAGTACAGAAATAAACTAATATTATACTAAGAGAAGAATCGAGAGGGAGAAACGCCAATAGTAGAGGAGAAATGAGAGCGAGAGAAACAAAACTTTGTAGTAAGTGAACTAATTCTCTTAAATATTTAGAGAGAGGGAAACAGGTAGAAATAAGCCGTCATCAAAAATGTAGCGGCATAACTACACACAAAGATTACAATGATCACTGTTATGTACACAGAACAATTGTAATGTTATGCGGATGTCTATTGTTTATTATGACCAGAGCCGAGTCACACGGAGAGAGAACCAGAATAAGAAAAGTCAGCCGACAACGGCGAGAGTGTGTCTCGACGACAACAATAGAAAAACGGAGGCTATGTTGATGTTGGGGGAAAAGAATTTGTATCACCCTCCACAATAAGGGGAGTGGTTAGCACCTCCGATAAAAATATTTACATTTATAAAGTGTTAAAACCCAAGTGTAAAGTACTTATTAAGATGTAATTGTAATTATAAGTTACACAAGTGTATTTGTGTAAATAAAATTTGACTAACAGTCAAGTTTTATTTTACCCAACGTGGGAAATATATGCAACAATACATATATTTGCATATTTGCCCAGGGCGGTATGTTTAATATGTAATTAGCATAGAAAGTATAAGGAACAGTTTTATACAGTTTTGTGCAAAAAAATGCAGGCTGGAGCCTGTCAAAAGTAATACCTGCTGTGCCAGTGTGAGATACGGCGTGTGTGTGTTTGTGTGTGTGAGCCAGCTTGCCCGGTTTTGAACGACGCGATGGGGTGATGCGCTACGAATTGTTTGTTCCAATTAATCAGGTCTTAACAGGATTATAATAAACTAATTACTTGTGTTAATCCTGTAAGCAAAGACTTATAAAAACACCATTGCATTAATGAATTCTTAACGAATGCAGTGATGCAAAATTTATTTCCAGAGATGCAATATTAAAGATGCTAACTAATTAGTATTAATTACTAGTGTAATTAAAGAGTAATTAATATGTGTGGTATATGTGAGTGACCAGAGAAAAATTACGCAAACAATGAGATCGCTCATGTGATGAATATGGTCATAAGTTTGCGATAATTAACCAAAAAGTGAGTGTAATAAAAAGGACGCTCTGGAGCGAACTGACCATCTCTAACCTGTCGAAAGCAGGAATGTTCCTGTCAAATCGCCACCAGTATAAATACCACTGGCAATTTTGGACGATCACACACTCAGACTCAAGAAATCTACAGGACGTTACGCTGCCCGTTTGCCGATCGACTTCTGGACACGCACGCACACTACCACACTCACACCAAGACGTAAGGAGGAATTCTAAACCATCACCAACAACAACACTAAGAGACAACGACCATAGCACCATCATCATCATCATACTCTCAGCATTCTGGACACACACACAGACTCGCAACGGTAACAGCAGTATGCAGGTGATACAAAATAATTATAGTAATTTTATTGTGAAAAGAGCTCTTTAAAAAATGAACTATAAACATTAAAGCATTAAAGTTAGTAAGTTTAAAAATTAAGAAATAAGAGAAGTTAATTTAACGACAAAATTTAGAAAAGAAATAATAATCTTTTGTCGTATTTTTGGCTGTGTCAGTATAAGTCCAAAATAGGTTGCAATGAAATGGTAGATTATTTTATTTTTGTTTATAGCAAAATAAATTCATTCTTGAAACTTAATATTATTTTGTTTGTAACTGAGTTGCTATCAATATTTAAAGTTGAGTTAATTTCAGACACACAGAAATAAAAAGAATTTAAATACCGGTAACTTGTTTAACATGTTTGTTTAGTCAATAAGATTATATGGCTGTTTATTTTTGTTATATGTTATGAATAGCATTACAGGTTACAGTATTTGTGTAAAACTTGTAAAGGTAAATATTTATGTGTCTAATGTTTGAAATTATAATATTGAAATATTTTTTTGTTAATTAATAAATCTTAGAATGATTATTTGAAACGATTTTAAATGATTTATTTCATGTCAACAACATCTCATTCCTCTTTAAAAATTATTTAATTATTGTGCAACTACATATACTTGACGCAACGAGAAACAAAATCCTACGACCTGGCCTGTGTAATACATATTTAGTTGCGTTGAGTACATGGTAATATATTTGTATAATTGTTGTAACGTTGCATAATGAAATGGCGTGCCCAAAGTGGGGCTCGATATTAAAAGAACCATAATAAATTAACGTGCCATAATAAATTGGCAGGCTCGATAATTAACGTGCCATAATAAAATGGTTGAGAATTATTAAGTGTATTTTTATTAATGTTATTGTATTGTAATTGTAATATTGTTGTGTATTTCAAAACTGGTGCTCAACAAAACTAAAAGATGAGAGAAATTGTTGGTATGAGATAATTAATAATACGGTAATAACAAATATAAATAAATAATATTAAATAAAAAACCAATAGAGTCGCGGTTTACCAATAATAATTAATCATAAAACGAATTTAAAATCAACAAAGTGGCTACATCGCACAAAGGAGTTGATATTGAGGCAATGTTTAGGAGTCTCCAGGAACAAATGCAAAAGATTAGCGAAGAAAGTAGGGCCGACTTTAAAGCTGAATTAGCAAAAAATAATGAACAAATACAAAAGAATAGCAAAGTATTTAAAGCTGAATTTAAAGAGTTTAAAGAGAACTGACTACAAACTGGAAGAAATAAATACGCGTATAGCGGCAGTAGAAATTACAATTGAAACAAAACTATATGAGCAAACAATTGTAATTGAAAATAAGAGAGAACAGACGTTCATAATTACTGAGGATAACTCTAATGAAATAATTAACACTAGGGAAGAATGAAAAATAAAAATTAAACAATCATACCGTGTTGGCGAAATATCCAAATGTTGGTTACACACACAGTAGTGGAACAATTAAAAAAGTAACACAATTGAAACACAGCACTTGTGACGAGGATGCGCACAACAATGATCGATCGAACGTTAATTATAATGACAATAATTATACTTATAATTGTAAACCATACAGTGAGTATTATAACCGACGAATGAAAAACGTTCAACTATTTACGAAGGCCACATACAAACTGCTACGGAGTGCGTAAGCCACGGGAGAGAGAGAGAAGCGAAGAGAGAATTCGTTTCTTCGCATCGAAGAAATAAATTCTCACCCTATAAACAGGTGAGTTACACGGTCAAAACAAATGTTCACATGGTACGTACGCGCTATAACAAGGCAGGAATGCAATACGGAAATGGTATACGTCGGCGACTATGCTACACAAGAACAAGATACGTCCTGTCTACGACCAACCATTATTTAGCTTAGAGAGGGGTGTAAAAGTTGAACGACACACTGCATTTAACGCCCTAATGTAAATAATAATTGTTTAAGAAGAAAACATATATTACGGTTTTAACTAGTAATAGGATAAGGAATAATAATAGGTGATATAATTTAAATAAGTAGTAAAAGAAAGTATAAATGAGTTTAGACAAAAAATTAAAACAAATAATAATGGAAAAATTACAGAAAATTAAGTGAATTTAAACGTGAAATGAAACAAGAGATCTTAGATAGAATTGTAGACACGAATAAGTGCATAGATGCATTAGAGTTTAAAGAACAGAAGGCGGAATGGTCTAAAGAATTAAAAGATAGTGTTAACCAAGTAGCAGAACAATGGAATGAGAAGTTTATAGTAGCAAAGCAGGAGCAGGGTATGGAAAGAAAAGCAATCAGTGAACAAGTCCATGAAAACATCAATAAGACGCAGGAGTTGGAAGCCTGAGTAATAAGGTTGGAAATTGCCGTAGTCATGCCTAATAAAACCACAAAGGAATATTCCAGTGAGATACACTAAGGAAAAATCAACGTGGAAATGTAGATCGCCTAAAAACGGAATTGATAAGGGGAGCAACGAATTTAATGGTAGATGCAACACTGAGTGATGAAAGGACAAAATTTTTACTGAACTGGGAATGAGATATTGATTTAACAGGTAATGTGTTAACTTATAAAGAGAAAAGTAGCTTTATTAGCGAACAATTTCAAGGTTATGCTGTAAGATGGTATACGAATGGTCGATATAATGTGACTACTAACAAACATTTTAGAAACTCATTGTTTGAAGGTTGCTATGGAAAAATTCACACGAAAAAACAAATTAGAGACCAAGTAGAATATGGTAAATATCAGAATAATGGTAGATTTACTTTGGGAGAGTATGTAATCCAACGTGTCGAAAGAAAGAAATACCTAAGATCCAGATTAACACTCACAATTAAACAACACGAAGTAGTGCGCAAGTTATCACATCACTTTCACCGAGATAGTAAATTCGCCAGGAAACAATAGGAATTAAAACGATCAAAGAATTGTTAACTTCACTCGGACAGTGCGAACACATGTTTCTCACCGAGTACAGAAATAAACTAATATTATACTAAGAGAAGAATCGAGAGGGAGAAACGCCAATAGTAGAGGAGAAATGAGAGCGAGAGAAACAAAACTTTGTAGTAAGTGAACTAATTCTCTTAAATATTTAGAGAGAGGGAAACAGGTAGAAATAAGCCGTCATCAAAAATGTAGCGGCATAACTACACACAAAGATTACAATGATCACTGTTATGTACACAGAACAATTGTAATGTTATGCGGATGTCTATTGTTTATTATGACCAGAGCCGAGTCACACGGAGAGAGAACCAGAATAAGAAAAGTCAGCCGACAACGGCGAGAGTGTGTCTCGACGACAACAATAGAAAAACGGAGGCTATGTTGATGTTGGGGGAAAAGAATTTGTATCACCCTCCACAATAAGGGGAGTGGTTAGCACCTCCGATAAAAATATTTACATTTATAAAGTGTTAAAACCCAAGTGTAAAGTACTTATTAAGATGTAATTGTAATTATAAGTTACACAAGTGTATTTGTGTAAATAAAATTTGACTAACAGTCAAGTTTTATTTTACCCAACGTGGGAAATATATGCAACAATACATATATTTGCATATTTGCCCAGGGCGGTATGTTTAATATGTAATTAGCATAGAAAGTATAAGGAACAGTTTTATACAGTTTTGTGCAAAAAAATGCAGGCTGGAGCCTGTCAAAAGTAATACCTGCTGTGCCAGTGTGAGATACGGCGTGTGTGTGTTTGTGTGTGTGAGCCAGCTTGCCCGGTTTTGAACGACGCGATGGGGTGATGCGCTACGAATTGTTTGTTCCAATTAATCAGGTCTTAACAGGATTATAATAAACTAATTACTTGTGTTAATCCTGTAAGCAAAGACTTATAAAAACACCATTGCATTAATGAATTCTTAACGAATGCAGTGATGCAAAATTTATTTCCAGAGATGCAATATTAAAGATGCTAACTAATTAGTATTAATTACTAGTGTAATTAAAGAGTAATTAATATGTGTGGTATATGTGAGTGACCAGAGAAAAATTACGCAAACAATGAGATCGCTCATGTGATGAATATGGTCATAAGTTTGCGATAATTAACCAAAAAGTGAGTGTAATAAAAAGGACGCTCTGGAGCGAACTGACCATCTCTAACCTGTCGAAAGCAGGAATGTTCCTGTCAAATCGCCACCAGTATAAATACCACTGGCAATTTTGGACGATCACACACTCAGACTCAAGAAATCTACAGGACGTTACGCTGCCCGTTTGCCGATCGACTTCTGGACACGCACGCACACTACCACACTCACACCAAGACGTAAGGAGGAATTCTAAACCATCACCAACAACAACACTAAGAGACAACGACCATAGCACCATCATCATCATCATACTCTCAGCATTCTGGACACACACACAGACTCGCAACGGTAACAGCAGTATGCAGGTGATACAAAATAATTATAGTAATTTTATTGTGAAAAGAGCTCTTTAAAAAATGAACTATAAACATTAAAGCATTAAAGTTAGTAAGTTTAAAAATTAAGAAATAAGAGAAGTTAATTTAACGACAAAATTTAGAAAAGAAATAATAATCTTTTGTCGTATTTTTGTCTGTGTCAGTATAAGTCCAAAATAGGTTGCAATGAAATGGTAGATTATTTTATTTTTGTTTATAGCAAAATAAATTCATTCTTGAAACTTAATATTATTTTGTTTGTAACTGAGTTGCTATCAATATTTAAAGTTGAGTTAATTTCAGACACACAGAAATAAAAAGAATTTAAATACCGGTAACTTGTTTAACATGTTTGTTTAGTCAATAAGATTATATGGCTGTTTATTTTTGTTATATGTTATGAATAGCATTACAGGTTACAGTATTTGTGTAAAACTTGTAAAGGTAAATATTTATGTGTCTAATGTTTGAAATTATAATATTGAAATATTTTTTTGTTAATTAATAAATCTTAGAATGATTATTTGAAACGATTTTAAATGATTTATTTCATGTCAACAACATCTCATTCCTCTTTAAAAATTATTTAATTATTGTGCAACTACATATACTTGACGCAACGAGAAACAAAATCCTACGACCTGGCCTGTGTAATACATATTTAGTTGCGTTGAGTACATGGTAATATATTTGTATAATTGTTGTAACGTTGCATAATGAAATGGCGTGCCCAAAGTGGGGCTCGATATTAAAAGAACCATAATAAATTAACGTGCCATAATAAATTGGCAGGCTCGATAATTAACGTGCCATAATAAAATGGTTGAGAATTATTAAGTGTATTTTTATTAATGTTATTGTATTGTAATTGTAATATTGTTGTGTATTTCAAAACTGGTGCTCAACAAAACTAAAAGAGGAGAGAAATTGTTGGTATGAGATAATTAATAATACGGTAATAACAAATATAAATAAATAATATTAAATAAAAAACCAATAGAGTCGCGGTTTACCAATAATAATTATACATAAAACGAATTTAAAATCAACAAAGTGGCTACATCGCACAAAGGAGTTGATATTGAGGCAATGTTTAGGAGTCTCCAGGAACAAATGCAAAAGATTAGCGAAGAAAGTAGGGCCGACTTTAAAGCTGAATTAGCAAAAAATAATGAACAAATACAAAAGAATAGCAAAGTATTTAAAGCTGAATTTAAAGAGTTTAAAGAGAACTGACTACAAACTGGAAGAAATAAATACGCGTATAGCGGCAGTAGAAATTACAATTGAAACAAAACTATATGAGCAAACAATTGTAATTGAAAATAAGAGAGAACAGACGTTCATAATTACTGAGGATAACTCTAATGAAATAATTAACACTAGGGAAGAATGAAAAATAAAAATTAAACAATCATACCGTGTTGGCGAAATATCCAAATGTTGGTTACACACACAGTAGTGGAACAATTAAAAAAGTAACACAATTGAAACACAGCACTTGTGACGAGGATGCGCACAACAATGATCGATCGAACGTTAATTATAATGACAATAATTATACTTATAATTGTAAACCATACAGTGAGTATTATAACCGACGAATGAAAAACGTTCAACTATTTACGAAGGCCACATACAAACTGCTACGGAGTGCGTAAGCCACGGGAGAGAGAGAGAAGCGAAGAGAGAATTCGTTTCTTCGCATCGAAGAAATAAATTCTCACCCTATAAACAGGTGAGTTACACGGTCAAAACAAATGTTCACATGGTACGTACGCGCTATAACAAGGCAGGAATGCAATACGGAAATGGTATACGTCGGCGACTATGCTACACAAGAACAAGATACGTCCTGTCTACGACCAACCATTATTTAGCTTAGAGAGGGGTGTAAAAGTTGAACGACACACTGCATTTAACGCCCTAATGTAAATAATAATTGTTTAAGAAGAAAACATATATTACGGTTTTAACTAGTAATAGGATAAGGAATAATAATAGGTGATATAATTTAAATAAGTAGTAAAAGAAAGTATAAATGAGTTTAGACAAAAAATTAAAACAAATAATAATGGAAAAATTACAGAAAATTAAGTGAATTTAAACGTGAAATGAAACAAGAGATCTTAGATAGAATTGTAGACACGAATAAGTGCATAGATGCATTAGAGTTTAAAGAACAGAAGGCGGAATGGTCTAAAGAATTAAAAGATAGTGTTAACCAAGTAGCAGAACAATGGAATGAGAAGTTTATAGTAGCAAAGCAGGAGCAGGGTATGGAAAGAAAAGCAATCAGTGAACAAGTCCATGAAAACATCAATAAGACGCAGGAGTTGGAAGCCTGAGTAATAAGGTTGGAAATTGCCGTAGTCATGCCTAATAAAACCACAAAGGAATATTCCAGTGAGATACACTAAGGAAAAATCAACGTGGAAATGTAGATCGCCTAAAAACGGAATTGATAAGGGGAGCAACGAATTTAATGGTAGATGCAACACTGAGTGATGAAAGGACAAAATTTTTACTGAACTGGGAATGAGATATTGATTTAACAGGTAATGTGTTAACTTATAAAGAGAAAAGTAGCTTTATTAGCGAACAATTTCAAGGTTATGCTGTAAGATGGTATACGAATGGTCGATATAATGTGACTACTAACAAACATTTTAGAAACTCATTGTTTGAAGGTTGCTATGGAAAAATTCACACGAAAAAACAAATTAGAGACCAAGTAGAATATGGTAAATATCAGAATAATGGTAGATTTACTTTGGGAGAGTATGTAATCCAACGTGTCGAAAGAAAGAAATACCTAAGATCCAGATTAACACTCACAATTAAACAACACGAAGTAGTGCGCAAGTTATCACATCACTTTCACCGAGATAGTAAATTCGCCAGGAAACAATAGGAATTAAAACGATCAAAGAATTGTTAACTTCACTCGGACAGTGCGAACACATGTTTCTCACCGAGTACAGAAATAAACTAATATTATACTAAGAGAAGAATCGAGAGGGAGAAACGCCAATAGTAGAGGAGAAATGAGAGCGAGAGAAACAAAACTTTGTAGTAAGTGAACTAATTCTCTTAAATATTTAGAGAGAGGGAAACAGGTAGAAATAAGCCGTCATCAAAAATGTAGCGGCATAACTACACACAAAGATTACAATGATCACTGTTATGTACACAGAACAATTGTAATGTTATGCGGATGTCTATTGTTTATTATGACCAGAGCCGAGTCACACGGAGAGAGAACCAGAATAAGAAAAGTCAGCCGACAACGGCGAGAGTGTGTCTCGACGACAACAATAGAAAAACGGAGGCTATGTTGATGTTGGGGGAAAAGAATTTGTATCACCCTCCACAATAAGGGGAGTGGTTAGCACCTCCGATAAAAATATTTACATTTATAAAGTGTTAAAACCCAAGTGTAAAGTACTTATTAAGATGTAATTGTAATTATAAGTTACACAAGTGTATTTGTGTAAATAAAATTTGACTAACAGTCAAGTTTTATTTTACCCAACGTGGGAAATATATGCAACAATACATATATTTGCATATTTGCCCAGGGCGGTATGTTTAATATGTAATTAGCATAGAAAGTATAAGGAACAGTTTTATACAGTTTTGTGCAAAAAAATGCAGGCTGGAGCCTGTCAAAAGTAATACCTGCTGTGCCAGTGTGAGATACGGCGTGTGTGTGTTTGTGTGTGTGAGCCAGCTTGCCCGGTTTTGAACGACGCGATGGGGTGATGCGCTACGAATTGTTTGTTCCAATTAATCAGGTCTTAACAGGATTATAATAAACAAATTACTTGTGTTAATCCTGTAAGCAAAGACTTATAAAAACACCATTGCATTAATGAATTCTTAACGAATGCAGTGATGCAAAATTTATTTCCAGAGATGCAATATTAAAGATGCTAACTAATTAGTATTAATTACTAGTGTAATTAAAGAGTAATTAATATGTGTGGTATATGTGAGTGACCAGAGAAAAATTACGCAAACAATGAGATCGCTCATGTGATGAATATGGTCATAAGTTTGCGATAATTAACCAAAAAGTGAGTGTAATAAAAAGGACGCTCTGGAGCGAACTGACCATCTCTAACCTGTCGAAAGCAGGAATGTTCCTGTCAAATCGCCACCAGTATAAATACCACTGGCAATTTTGGACGATCACACACTCGGACTCAAGAAATCTACAGGACGTTACGCTGCCCGTTTGCCGATCGACTTCTGGACACGCACGCACACTACCACACTCACACCAAGACGTAAGGAGGAATTCTAAACCATCACCAACAACAACACTAAGAGACAACGACCATAGCACCATCATCATCATCATACTCTCAGCATTCTGGACACACACACAGACTCGCAACGGTAACAGCAGTATGCAGGTGATACAAAATAATTATAGTAATTTTATTGTGAAAAGAGCTCTTTAAAAAATGAACTATAAACATTAAAGCATTAAAGTTAGTAAGTTTAAAAATTAAGAAATAAGAGAAGTTAATTTAACGACAAAATTTAGAAAAGAAATAATAATCTTTTGTCGTATTTTTGGCTGTGTCAGTATAAGTCCAAAATAGGTTGCAATGAAATGGTAGATTATTTTATTTTTGTTTATAGCAAAATAAATTCATTCTTGAAACTTAATATTATTTTGTTTGTAACTGAGTTGCTATCAATATTTAAAGTTGAGTTAATTTCAGACACACAGAAATAAAAAGAATTTAAATACCGGTAACTTGTTTAACATGTTTGTTTAGTCAATAAGATTATATGGCTGTTTATTTTTGTTATATGTTATGAATAGCATTACAGGTTACAGTATTTGTGTAAAACTTGTAAAGGTAAATATTTATGTGTCTAATGTTTGAAATTATAATATTGAAATATTTTTTTGTTAATTAATAAATCTTAGAATGATTATTTGAAACGATTTTAAATGATTTATTTCATGTCAACAACATCTCATTCCTCTTTAAAAATTATTTAATTATTGTGCAACTACATATACTTGACGCAACGAGAAACAAAATCCTACGACCTGGCCTGTGTAATACATATTTAGTTGCGTTGAGTACATGGTAATATATTTGTATAATTGTTGTAACGTTGCATAATGAAATGGCGTGCCCAAAGTGGGGCTCGATATTAAAAGAACCATAATAAATTAACGTGCCATAATAAATTGGCAGGCTCGATAATTAACGTGCCATAATAAAATGGTTGAGAATTATTAAGTGTATTTTTATTAATGTTATTGTATTGTAATTGTAATATTGTTGTGTATTTCAAAACTGGTGCTCAACAAAACTAAAAGATGAGAGAAATTGTTGGTATGAGATAATTAATAATACGGTAATAACAAATATAAATAAATAATATTAAATAAAAAACCAATAGAGTCGCGGTTTACCAATAATAATTAATCATAAAACGAATTTAAAATCAACAAAGTGGCTACATCGCACAAAGGAGTTGATATTGAGGCAATGTTTAGGAGTCTCCAGGAACAAATGCAAAAGATTAGCGAAGAAAGTAGGGCCGACTTTAAAGCTGAATTAGCAAAAAATAATGAACAAATACAAAAGAATAGCAAAGTATTTAAAGCTGAATTTAAAGAGTTTAAAGAGAACTGACTACAAACTGGAAGAAATAAATACGCGTATAGCGGCAGTAGAAATTACAATTGAAACAAAACTATATGAGCAAACAATTGTAATTGAAAATAAGAGAGAACAGACGTTCATAATTACTGAGGATAACTCTAATGAAATAATTAACACTAGGGAAGAATGAAAAATAAAAATTAAACAATCATACCGTGTTGGCGAAATATCCAAATGTTGGTTACACACACAGTAGTGGAACAATTAAAAAAGTAACACAATTGAAACACAGCACTTGTGACGAGGATGCGCACAACAATGATCGATCGAACGTTAATTATAATGACAATAATTATACTTATAATTGTAAACCATACAGTGAGTATTATAACCGACGAATGAAAAACGTTCAACTATTTACGAAGGCCACATACAAACTGCTACGGAGTGCGTAAGCCACGGGAGAGAGAGAGAAGCGAAGAGAGAATTCGTTTCTTCGCATCGAAGAAATAAATTCTCACCCTATAAACAGGTGAGTTACACGGTCAAAACAAATGTTCACATGGTACGTACGCGCTATAACAAGGCAGGAATGCAATACGGAAATGGTATACGTCGGCGACTATGCTACACAAGAACAAGATACGTCCTGTCTACGACCAACCATTATTTAGCTTAGAGAGGGGTGTAAAAGTTGAACGACACACTGCATTTAACGCCCTAATGTAAATAATAATTGTTTAAGAAGAAAACATATATTACGGTTTTAACTAGTAATAGGATAAGGAATAATAATAGGTGATATAATTTAAATAAGTAGTAAAAGAAAGTATAAATGAGTTTAGACAAAAAATTAAAACAAATAATAATGGAAAAATTACAGAAAATTAAGTGAATTTAAACGTGAAATGAAACAAGAGATCTTAGATAGAATTGTAGACACGAATAAGTGCATAGATGCATTAGAGTTTAAAGAACAGAAGGCGGAATGGTCTAAAGAATTAAAAGATAGTGTTAACCAAGTAGCAGAACAATGGAATGAGAAGTTTATAGTAGCAAAGCAGGAGCAGGGTATGGAAAGAAAAGCAATCAGTGAACAAGTCCATGAAAACATCAATAAGACGCAGGAGTTGGAAGCCTGAGTAATAAGGTTGGAAATTGCCGTAGTCATGCCTAATAAAACCACAAAGGAATATTCCAGTGAGATACACTAAGGAAAAATCAACGTGGAAATGTAGATCGCCTAAAAACGGAATTGATAAGGGGAGCAACGAATTTAATGGTAGATGCAACACTGAGTGATGAAAGGACAAAATTTTTACTGAACTGGGAATGAGATATTGATTTAACAGGTAATGTGTTAACTTATAAAGAGAAAAGTAGCTTTATTAGCGAACAATTTCAAGGTTATGCTGTAAGATGGTATACGAATGGTCGATATAATGTGACTACTAACAAACATTTTAGAAACTCATTGTTTGAAGGTTGCTATGGAAAAATTCACACGAAAAAACAAATTAGAGACCAAGTAGAATATGGTAAATATCAGAATAATGGTAGATTTACTTTGGGAGAGTATGTAATCCAACGTGTCGAAAGAAAGAAATACCTAAGATCCAGATTAACACTCACAATTAAACAACACGAAGTAGTGCGCAAGTTATCACATCACTTTCACCGAGATAGTAAATTCGCCAGGAAACAATAGGAATTAAAACGATCAAAGAATTGTTAACTTCACTCGGACAGTGCGAACACATGTTTCTCACCGAGTACAGAAATAAACTAATATTATACTAAGAGAAGAATCGAGAGGGAGAAACGCCAATAGTAGAGGAGAAATGAGAGCGAGAGAAACAAAACTTTGTAGTAAGTGAACTAATTCTCTTAAATATTTAGAGAGAGGGAAACAGGTAGAAATAAGCCGTCATCAAAAATGTAGCGGCATAACTACACACAAAGATTACAATGATCACTGTTATGTACACAGAACAATTGTAATGTTATGCGGATGTCTATTGTTTATTATGACCAGAGCCGAGTCACACGGAGAGAGAACCAGAATAAGAAAAGTCAGCCGACAACGGCGAGAGTGTGTCTCGACGACAACAATAGAAAAACGGAGGCTATGTTGATGTTGGGGGAAAAGAATTTGTATCACCCTCCACAATAAGGGGAGTGGTTAGCACCTCCGATAAAAATATTTACATTTATAAAGTGTTAAAACCCAAGTGTAAAGTACTTATTAAGATGTAATTGTAATTATAAGTTACACAAGTGTATTTGTGTAAATAAAATTTGACTAACAGTCAAGTTTTATTTTACCCAACGTGGGAAATATATGCAACAATACATATATTTGCATATTTGCCCAGGGCGGTATGTTTAATATGTAATTAGCATAGAAAGTATAAGGAACAGTTTTATACAGTTTTGTGCAAAAAAATGCAGGCTGGAGCCTGTCAAAAGTAATACCTGCTGTGCCAGTGTGAGATACGGCGTGTGTGTGTTTGTGTGTGTGAGCCAGCTTGCCCGGTTTTGAACGACGCGATGGGGTGATGCGCTACGAATTGTTTGTTCCAATTAATCAGGTCTTAACAGGATTATAATAAACAAATTACTTGTGTTAATCCTGTAAGCAAAGACTTATAAAAACACCATTGCATTAATGAATTCTTAACGAATGCAGTGATGCAAAATTTATTTCCAGAGATGCAATATTAAAGATGCTAACTAATTAGTATTAATTACTAGTGTAATTAAAGAGTAATTAATATGTGTGGTATATGTGAGTGACCAGAGAAAAATTACGCAAACAATGAGATCGCTCATGTGATGAATATGGTCATAAGTTTGCGATAATTAACCAAAAAGTGAGTGTAATAAAAAGGACGCTCTGGAGCGAACTGACCATCTCTAACCTGTCGAAAGCAGGAATGTTCCTGTCAAATCGCCACCAGTATAAATACCACTGGCAATTTTGGACGATCACACACTCAGACTCAAGAAATCTACAGGACGTTACGCTGCCCGTTTGCCGATCGACTTCTGGACACGCACGCACACTACCACACTCACACCAAGACGTAAGGAGGAATTCTAAACCATCACCAACAACAACACTAAGAGACAACGACCATAGCACCATCATCATCATCATACTCTCAGCATTCTGGACACACACACAGACTCGCAACGGTAACAGCAGTATGCAGGTGATACAAAATAATTATAGTAATTTTATTGTGAAAAGAGCTCTTTAAAAAATGAACTATAAACATTAAAGCATTAAAGTTAGTAAGTTTAAAAATTAAGAAATAAGAGAAGTTAATTTAACGACAAAATTTAGAAAAGAAATAATAATCTTTTGTCGTATTTTTGGCTGTGTCAGTATAAGTCCAAAATAGGTTGCAATGAAATGGTAGATTATTTTATTTTTGTTTATAGCAAAATAAATTCATTCTTGAAACTTAATATTATTTTGTTTGTAACTGAGTTGCTATCAATATTTAAAGTTGAGTTAATTTCAGACACACAGAAATAAAAAGAATTTAAATACCGGTAACTTGTTTAACATGTTTGTTTAGTCAATAAGATTATATGGCTGTTTATTTTTGTTATATGTTATGAATAGCATTACAGGTTACAGTATTTGTGTAAAACTTGTAAAGGTAAATATTTATGTGTCTAATGTTTGAAATTATAATATTGAAATATTTTTTTGTTAATTAATAAATCTTAGAATGATTATTTGAAACGATTTTAAATGATTTATTTCATGTCAACAACATCTCATTCCTCTTTAAAAATTATTTAATTATTGTGCAACTACATATACTTGACGCAACGAGAAACAAAATCCTACGACCTGGCCTGTGTAATACATATTTAGTTGCGTTGAGTACATGGTAATATATTTGTATAATTGTTGTAACGTTGCATAATGAAATGGCGTGCCCAAAGTGGGGCTCGATATTAAAAGAACCATAATAAATTAACGTGCCATAATAAATTGGCAGGCTCGATAATTAACGTGCCATAATAAAATGGTTGAGAATTATTAAGTGTATTTTTATTAATGTTATTGTATTGTAATTGTAATATTGTTGTGTATTTCAAAACTGGTGCTCAACAAAACTAAAAGAGGAGAGAAATTGTTGGTATGAGATAATTAATAATACGGTAATAACAAATATAAATAAATAATATTAAATAAAAAACCAATAGAGTCGCGGTTTACCAATAATAATTAATCATAAAACGAATTTAAAATCAACAAAGTGGCTACATCGCACAAAGGAGTTGATATTGAGGCAATGTTTAGGAGTCTCCAGGAACAAATGCAAAAGATTAGCGAAGAAAGTAGGGCCGACTTTAAAGCTGAATTAGCAAAAAATAATGAACAAATACAAAAGAATAGCAAAGTATTTAAAGCTGAATTTAAAGAGTTTAAAGAGAACTGACTACAAACTGGAAGAAATAAATACGCGTATAGCGGCAGTAGAAATTACAATTGAAACAAAACTATATGAGCAAACAATTGTAATTGAAAATAAGAGAGAACAGACGTTCATAATTACTGAGGATAACTCTAATGAAATAATTAACACTAGGGAAGAATGAAAAATAAAAATTAAACAATCATACCGTGTTGGCGAAATATCCAAATGTTGGTTACACACACAGTAGTGGAACAATTAAAAAAGTAACACAATTGAAACACAGCACTTGTGACGAGGATGCGCACAACAATGATCGATCGAACGTTAATTATAATGACAATAATTATACTTATAATTGTAAACCATACAGTGAGTATTATAACCGACGAATGAAAAACGTTCAACTATTTACGAAGGCCACATACAAACTGCTACGGAGTGCGTAAGCCACGGGAGAGAGAGAGAAGCGAAGAGAGAATTCGTTTCTTCGCATCGAAGAAATAAATTCTCACCCTATAAACAGGTGAGTTACACGGTCAAAACAAATGTTCACATGGTACGTACGCGCTATAACAAGGCAGGAATGCAATACGGAAATGGTATACGTCGGCGACTATGCTACACAAGAACAAGATACGTCCTGTCTACGACCAACCATTATTTAGCTTAGAGAGGGGTGTAAAAGTTGAACGACACACTGCATTTAACGCCCTAATGTAAATAATAATTGTTTAAGAAGAAAACATATATTACGGTTTTAACTAGTAATAGGATAAGGAATAATAATAGGTGATATAATTTAAATAAGTAGTAAAAGAAAGTATAAATGAGTTTAGACAAAAAATTAAAACAAATAATAATGGAAAAATTACAGAAAATTAAGTGAATTTAAACGTGAAATGAAACAAGAGATCTTAGATAGAATTGTAGACACGAATAAGTGCATAGATGCATTAGAGTTTAAAGAACAGAAGGCGGAATGGTCTAAAGAATTAAAAGATAGTGTTAACCAAGTAGCAGAACAATGGAATGAGAAGTTTATAGTAGCAAAGCAGGAGCAGGGTATGGAAAGAAAAGCAATCAGTGAACAAGTCCATGAAAACATCAATAAGACGCAGGAGTTGGAAGCCTGAGTAATAAGGTTGGAAATTGCCGTAGTCATGCCTAATAAAACCACAAAGGAATATTCCAGTGAGATACACTAAGGAAAAATCAACGTGGAAATGTAGATCGCCTAAAAACGGAATTGATAAGGGGAGCAACGAATTTAATGGTAGATGCAACACTGAGTGATGAAAGGACAAAATTTTTACTGAACTGGGAATGAGATATTGATTTAACAGGTAATGTGTTAACTTATAAAGAGAAAAGTAGCTTTATTAGCGAACAATTTCAAGGTTATGCTGTAAGATGGTATACGAATGGTCGATATAATGTGACTACTAACAAACATTTTAGAAACTCATTGTTTGAAGGTTGCTATGGAAAAATTCACACGAAAAAACAAATTAGAGACCAAGTAGAATATGGTAAATATCAGAATAATGGTAGATTTACTTTGGGAGAGTATGTAATCCAACGTGTCGAAAGAAAGAAATACCTAAGATCCAGATTAACACTCACAATTAAACAACACGAAGTAGTGCGCAAGTTATCACATCACTTTCACCGAGATAGTAAATTCGCCAGGAAACAATAGGAATTAAAACGATCAAAGAATTGTTAACTTCACTCGGACAGTGCGAACACATGTTTCTCACCGAGTACAGAAATAAACTAATATTATACTAAGAGAAGAATCGAGAGGGAGAAACGCCAATAGTAGAGGAGAAATGAGAGCGAGAGAAACAAAACTTTGTAGTAAGTGAACTAATTCTCTTAAATATTTAGAGAGAGGGAAACAGGTAGAAATAAGCCGTCATCAAAAATGTAGCGGCACAACTACACACAAAGATTACAATGATCACTGTTATGTACACAGAACAATTGTAATGTTATGCGGATGTCTATTGTTTATTATGACCAGAGCCGAGTCACACGGAGAGAGAACCAGAATAAGAAAAGTCAGCCGACAACGGCGAGAGTGTGTCTCGACGACAACAATAGAAAAACGGAGGCTATGTTGATGTTGGGGGAAAAGAATTTGTATCACCCTCCACAATAAGGGGAGTGGTTAGCACCTCCGATAAAAATATTTACATTTATAAAGTGTTAAAACCCAAGTGTAAAGTACTTATTAAGATGTAATTGTAATTATAAGTTACACAAGTGTATTTGTGTAAATAAAATTTGACTAACAGTCAAGTTTTATTTTACCCAACGTGGGAAATATATGCAACAATACATATATTTGCATATTTGCCCAGGGCGGTATGTTTAATATGTAATTAGCATAGAAAGTATAAGGAACAGTTTTATACAGTTTTGTGCAAAAAAATGCAGGCTGGAGCCTGTCAAAAGTAATACCTGCTGTGCCAGTGTGAGATACGGCGTGTGTGTGTTTGTGTGTGTGAGCCAGCTTGCCCGGTTTTGAACGACGCGATGGGGTGATGCGCTACGAATTGTTTGTTCCAATTAATCAGGTCTTAACAGGATTATAATAAACAAATTACTTGTGTTAATCCTGTAAGCAAAGACTTATAAAAACACCATTGCATTAATGAATTCTTAACGAATGCAGTGATGCAAAATTTATTTCCAGAGATGCAATATTAAAGATGCTAACTAATTAGTATTAATTACTAGTGTAATTAAAGAGTAATTAATATGTGTGGTATATGTGAGTGACCAGAGAAAAATTACGCAAACAATGAGATCGCTCATGTGATGAATATGGTCATAAGTTTGCGATAATTAACCAAAAAGTGAGTGTAATAAAAAGGACGCTCTGGAGCGAACTGACCATCTCTAACCTGTCGAAAGCAGGAATGTTCCTGTCAAATCGCCACCAGTATAAATACCACTGGCAATTTTGGACGATCACACACTCGGACTCAAGAAATCTACAGGACGTTACGCTGCCCGTTTGCCGATCGACTTCTGGACACGCACGCACACTACCACACTCACACCAAGACGTAAGGAGGAATTCTAAACCATCACCAACAACAACACTAAGAGACAACGACCATAGCACCATCATCATCATCATACTCTCAGCATTCTGGACACACACACAGACTCGCAACGGTAACAGCAGTATGCAGGTGATACAAAATAATTATAGTAATTTTATTGTGAAAAGAGCTCTTTAAAAAATGAACTATAAACATTAAAGCATTAAAGTTAGTAAGTTTAAAAATTAAGAAATAAGAGAAGTTAATTTAACGACAAAATTTAGAAAAGAAATAATAATCTTTTGTCGTATTTTTGGCTGTGTCAGTATAAGTCCAAAATAGGTTGCAATGAAATGGTAGATTATTTTATTTTTGTTTATAGCAAAATAAATTCATTCTTGAAACTTAATATTATTTTGTTTGTAACTGAGTTGCTATCAATATTTAAAGTTGAGTTAATTTCAGACACACAGAAATAAAAAGAATTTAAATACCGGTAACTTGTTTAACATGTTTGTTTAGTCAATAAGATTATATGGCTGTTTATTTTTGTTATATGTTATGAATAGCATTACAGGTTACAGTATTTGTGTAAAACTTGTAAAGGTAAATATTTATGTGTCTAATGTTTGAAATTATAATATTGAAATATTTTTTTGTTAATTAATAAATCTTAGAATGATTATTTGAAACGATTTTAAATGATTTATTTCATGTCAACAACATCTCATTCCTCTTTAAAAATTATTTAATTATTGTGCAACTACATATACTTGACGCAACGAGAAACAAAATCCTACGACCTGGCCTGTGTAATACATATTTAGTTGCGTTGAGTACATGGTAATATATTTGTATAATTGTTGTAACGTTGCATAATGAAATGGCGTGCCCAAAGTGGGGCTCGATATTAAAAGAACCATAATAAATTAACGTGCCATAATAAATTGGCAGGCTCGATAATTAACGTGCCATAATAAAATGGTTGAGAATTATTAAGTGTATTTTTATTAATGTTATTGTATTGTAATTGTAATATTGTTGTGTATTTCAAAACTGGTGCTCAACAAAACTAAAAGATGAGAGAAATTGTTGGTATGAGATAATTAATAATACGGTAATAACAAATATAAATAAATAATATTAAATAAAAAACCAATAGAGTCGCGGTTTACCAATAATAATTAATCATAAAACGAATTTAAAATCAACAAAGTGGCTACATCGCACAAAGGAGTTGATATTGAGGCAATGTTTAGGAGTCTCCAGGAACAAATGCAAAAGATTAGCGAAGAAAGTAGGGCCGACTTTAAAGCTGAATTAGCAAAAAATAATGAACAAATACAAAAGAATAGCAAAGTATTTAAAGCTGAATTTAAAGAGTTTAAAGAGAACTGACTACAAACTGGAAGAAATAAATACGCGTATAGCGGCAGTAGAAATTACAATTGAAACAAAACTATATGAGCAAACAATTGTAATTGAAAATAAGAGAGAACAGACGTTCATAATTACTGAGGATAACTCTAATGAAATAATTAACACTAGGGAAGAATGAAAAATAAAAATTAAACAATCATACCGTGTTGGCGAAATATCCAAATGTTGGTTACACACACAGTAGTGGAACAATTAAAAAAGTAACACAATTGAAACACAGCACTTGTGACGAGGATGCGCACAACAATGATCGATCGAACGTTAATTATAATGACAATAATTATACTTATAATTGTAAACCATACAGTGAGTATTATAACCGACGAATGAAAAACGTTCAACTATTTACGAAGGCCACATACAAACTGCTACGGAGTGCGTAAGCCACGGGAGAGAGAGAGAAGCGAAGAGAGAATTCGTTTCTTCGCATCGAAGAAATAAATTCTCACCCTATAAACAGGTGAGTTACACGGTCAAAACAAATGTTCACATGGTACGTACGCGCTATAACAAGGCAGGAATGCAATACGGAAATGGTATACGTCGGCGACTATGCTACACAAGAACAAGATACGTCCTGTCTACGACCAACCATTATTTAGCTTAGAGAGGGGTGTAAAAGTTGAACGACACACTGCATTTAACGCCCTAATGTAAATAATAATTGTTTAAGAAGAAAACATATATTACGGTTTTAACTAGTAATAGGATAAGGAATAATAATAGGTGATATAATTTAAATAAGTAGTAAAAGAAAGTATAAATGAGTTTAGACAAAAAATTAAAACAAATAATAATGGAAAAATTACAGAAAATTAAGTGAATTTAAACGTGAAATGAAACAAGAGATCTTAGATAGAATTGTAGACACGAATAAGTGCATAGATGCATTAGAGTTTAAAGAACAGAAGGCGGAATGGTCTAAAGAATTAAAAGATAGTGTTAACCAAGTAGCAGAACAATGGAATGAGAAGTTTATAGTAGCAAAGCAGGAGCAGGGTATGGAAAGAAAAGCAATCAGTGAACAAGTCCATGAAAACATCAATAAGACGCAGGAGTTGGAAGCCTGAGTAATAAGGTTGGAAATTGCCGTAGTCATGCCTAATAAAACCACAAAGGAATATTCCAGTGAGATACACTAAGGAAAAATCAACGTGGAAATGTAGATCGCCTAAAAACGGAATTGATAAGGGGAGCAACGAATTTAATGGTAGATGCAACACTGAGTGATGAAAGGACAAAATTTTTACTGAACTGGGAATGAGATATTGATTTAACAGGTAATGTGTTAACTTATAAAGAGAAAAGTAGCTTTATTAGCGAACAATTTCAAGGTTATGCTGTAAGATGGTATACGAATGGTCGATATAATGTGACTACTAACAAACATTTTAGAAACTCATTGTTTGAAGGTTGCTATGGAAAAATTCACACGAAAAAACAAATTAGAGACCAAGTAGAATATGGTAAATATCAGAATAATGGTAGATTTACTTTGGGAGAGTATGTAATCCAACGTGTCGAAAGAAAGAAATACCTAAGATCCAGATTAACACTCACAATTAAACAACACGAAGTAGTGCGCAAGTTATCACATCACTTTCACCGAGATAGTAAATTCGCCAGGAAACAATAGGAATTAAAACGATCAAAGAATTGTTAACTTCACTCGGACAGTGCGAACACATGTTTCTCACCGAGTACAGAAATAAACTAATATTATACTAAGAGAAGAATCGAGAGGGAGAAACGCCAATAGTAGAGGAGAAATGAGAGCGAGAGAAACAAAACTTTGTAGTAAGTGAACTAATTCTCTTAAATATTTAGAGAGAGGGAAACAGGTAGAAATAAGCCGTCATCAAAAATGTAGCGGCATAACTACACACAAAGATTACAATGATCACTGTTATGTACACAGAACAATTGTAATGTTATGCGGATGTCTATTGTTTATTATGACCAGAGCCGAGTCACACGGAGAGAGAACCAGAATAAGAAAAGTCAGCCGACAACGGCGAGAGTGTGTCTCGACGACAACAATAGAAAAACGGAGGCTATGTTGATGTTGGGGGAAAAGAATTTGTATCACCCTCCACAATAAGGGGAGTGGTTAGCACCTCCGATAAAAATATTTACATTTATAAAGTGTTAAAACCCAAGTGTAAAGTACTTATTAAGATGTAATTGTAATTATAAGTTACACAAGTGTATTTGTGTAAATAAAATTTGACTAACAGTCAAGTTTTATTTTACCCAACGTGGGAAATATATGCAACAATACATATATTTGCATATTTGCCCAGGGCGGTATGTTTAATATGTAATTAGCATAGAAAGTATAAGGAACAGTTTTATACAGTTTTGTGCAAAAAAATGCAGGCTGGAGCCTGTCAAAAGTAATACCTGCTGTGCCAGTGTGAGATACGGCGTGTGTGTGTTTGTGTGTGTGAGCCAGCTTGCCCGGTTTTGAACGACGCGATGGGGTGATGCGCTACGAATTGTTTGTTCCAATTAATCAGGTCTTAACAGGATTATAATAAAAAAATTACTTGTGTTAATCCTGTAAGCAAAGACTTATAAAAACACCATTGCATTAATGAATTCTTAACGAATGCAGTGATGCAAAATTTATTTCCAGAGATGCAATATTAAAGATGCTAACTAATTAGTATTAATTACTAGTGTAATTAAAGAGTAATTAATATGTGTGGTATATGTGAGTGACCAGAGAAAAATTACGCAAACAATGAGATCGCTCATGTGATGAATATGGTCATAAGTTTGCGATAATTAACCAAAAAGTGAGTGTAATAAAAAGGACGCTCTGGAGCGAACTGACCATCTCTAACCTGTCGAAAGCAGGAATGTTCCTGTCAAATCGCCACCAGTATAAATACCACTGGCAATTTTGGACGATCACACACTCGGACTCAAGAAATCTACAGGACGTTACGCTGCCCGTTTGCCGATCGACTTCTGGACACGCACGCACACTACCACACTCACACCAAGACGTAAGGAGGAATTCTAAACCATCACCAACAACAACACTAAGAGACAACGACCATAGCACCATCATCATCATCATACTCTCAGCATTCTGGACACACACACAGACTCGCAACGGTAACAGCAGTATGCAGGTGATACAAAATAATTATAGTAATTTTATTGTGAAAAGAGCTCTTTAAAAAATGAACTATAAACATTAAAGCATTAAAGTTAGTAAGTTTAAAAATTAAGAAATAAGAGAAGTTAATTTAATGACAAAATTTAGAAAAGAAATAATAATCTTTTGTCGTATTTTTGGCTGTGTCAGTATAAGTCCAAAATAGGTTGCAATGAAATGGTAGATTATTTTATTTTTGTTTATAGCAAAATAAATTCATTCTTGAAACTTAATATTATTTTGTTTGTAACTGAGTTGCTATCAATATTTAAAGTTGAGTTAATTTCAGACACACAGAAATAAAAAGAATTTAAATACCGGTAACTTGTTTAACATGTTTGTTTAGTCAATAAGATTATATGGCTGTTTATTTTTGTTATATGTTATGAATAGCATTACAGGTTACAGTATTTGTGTAAAACTTGTAAAGGTAAATATTTATGTGTCTAATGTTTGAAATTATAATATTGAAATATTTTTTTGTTAATTAATAAATCTTAGAATGATTATTTGAAACGATTTTAAATGATTTATTTCATGTCAACAACATCTCATTCCTCTTTAAAAATTATTTAATTATTGTGCAACTACATATACTTGACGCAACGAGAAACAAAATCCTACGACCTGGCCTGTGTAATACATATTTAGTTGCGTTGAGTACATGGTAATATATTTGTATAATTGTTGTAACGTTGCATAATGAAATGGCGTGCCCAAAGTGGGGCTCGATATTAAAAGAACCATAATAAATTAACGTGCCATAATAAATTGGCAGGCTCGATAATTAACGTGCCATAATAAAATGGTTCAGAATTATTAAGTGTATTTTTATTAATGTTATTGTATTGTAATTGTAATATTGTTGTGTATTTCAAAACTGGTGCTGAACAAAACTAAAAGAGGAGAGAAATTGTTGGTATGAGATAATTAATAATACGGTAATAACAAATATAAATAAATAATATTAAATAAAAAACCAATAGAGTCGCGGTTTACCAATAATAATTAATAATAAAACGAATTTAAAATCAACAAAGTGGCTACATCGCACAAAGGAGTTGATATTGAGGCAATGTTTAGGATTCTCCAGGAACAAATGCAAAAGATTAGCGAAGAAAGTAGGGCCGACTTTAAAGCTGAATTAGCAAAAAATAATGAACAAATACAAAAGAATAGCAAAGTATTTAAAGCTGAATTTAAAGAGTTTAAAGAGAACTGACTACAAACTGGAAGAAATAAATACGCGTATAGCGGCAGTAGAAATTACAATTGAAACAAAACTATATGAGCAAACAATTGTAATTGAAAATAAGAGAGAACAGACGTTCATAATTACTGAGGATAACTCTAATGAAATAATTAACACTAGGGAAGAATGAAAAATAAAAATTAAACAATCATACCGTGTTGGCGAAATATCCAAATGTTGGTTACACACACAGTAGTGGAACAATTAAAAAAGTAACACAATTGAAACACAGCACTTGTGACGAGGATGCGCACAACAATGATCGATCGAACGTTAATTATAATGACAATAATTATACTTATAATTGTAAACCATACAGTGAGTATTATAACCGACGAATGAAAAAACGTTCAACTATTTACGAAGGCCACATACAAACTGCTACGGAGTGCGTAAGCCACGGGAGAGAGAGAGAAGCGAAGAGAGAATTCGTTTCTTCGCATCGAAGAAATAAATTCTCACCCTATAAACAGGTGAGTTACACGGTCAAAACAAATGTTCACATGGTACGTACGCGCTATAACAAGGCAGGAATGCAATACGGAAATGGTATACGTCGGCGACTATGCTACACAAGAACAAGATACGTCCTGTCTACGACCAACCATTATTTAGCTTAGAGAGGGGTGTAAAAGTTGAACGACACACTGCATTTAACGCCCTAATGTAAATAATAATTGTTTAAGAAGAAAACATATATTACGGTTTTAACTAGTAATAGGATAAGGAATAATAATAGGTGATATAATTTAAATAAGTAGTAAAAGAAAGTATAAATGAGTTTAGACAAAAAATTAAAACAAATAATAATGGAAAAATTACAGAAAATTAAGTGAATTTAAACGTGAAATGAAACAAGAGATCTTAGATAGAATTGTAGACACGAATAAGTGCATAGATGCATTAGAGTTTAAAGAACAGAAAGCGGAATGGTCTAAAGAATTAAAAGATAGTGTTAACCAAGTAGCAGAACAATGGAATGAGAAGTTTATAGTAGCAAAGCAGGAGCAGGGTATGGAAAGAAAAGCAATCAGTGAACAAGTCCATGAAAACATCAATAAGACGCAGGAGTTGGAAGCCTGAGTAATAAGGTTGGAAATTGCCGTAGTCATGCCTAATAAAACCACAAAGGAATATTCCAGTGAGATACACTAAGGAAAAATCAACGTGGAAATGTAGATCGCCTAAAAACGGAATTGATAAGGGGAGCAACGAATTTAATGGTAGATGCAACACTGAGTGATGAAAGGACAAAATTTTTACTGAACTGGGAATGAGATATTTATTTAACAGGTAATGTGTTAACTTATAAAGAGAAAAGTAGCTTTATTAGCGAACAATTTCAAGGTTATGCTGTAAGATGGTATACGAATGGTCGATATAATGTAACTACTAACAAACATTTCAGAAACTCATTGTTTGAAGGTTGCTATGGAAAAATTCACACGAAAAAACAAATTAGAGACCAAGTAGAATATGGTAAATATCAGAATAATGGTAGATTTACCTTGGGAGAGTATGTAATCCAACGTGTCGAAAGAAATAAATACCTAAGATCCAGATTAACACTCACAATTAAACAACACGAAGTAGTGCGTAAGTTATCACATCACTTTCACCGAGATAGTAAATTCGCCAGGAAACAATAGGAATTAAAACGATCAAAGAATTGTTAACTTCACTCGGACAGTGCGAACACATGTTTCTCACCGAGTACAGAAATAAACTAATATTATACTAAGAGAAGAATCGAGAGGGAGAAACGCCAATAGTAGAGGAGAAATGAGAGCGAGAGAAACAAAACTTTGTAGTAAGTGAACTAATTCTCTTAAATATTTAGAGAGAGGGAAACAGGTAGAAATAAGCCGTCATCAAAAATGTAGCGGCATAACTACACACAAAGATTACAATGATCACTGTTATGTACACAGAACAATTGTAATGTTATGCGGATGTCTATTGTTTATTATGACCAGAGCCGAGTCACACGGAGAGAGAACCAGAATAAGAAAAGTCAGCCGACAACGGCGAGAGTGTGTCTCGACGACAACAATAGAAAAACGGAGGCTATGTTGATGTTGGGGGAAAAGAATTTGTATCACCCTTCACAATAAGGGGAGTGGTTAGCACCTCCGATAAAAATATTTACATTTATAAAGTGTTAAAACCCAAGTGTAAAGTACTTATTAAGATGTAATTGTAATTATAAGTGACACAAGTGTATTTGTGTAAATAAAATTTGACTAACAGTCAAGTTTTATTTTACCCAACGTGGGAAATATATGCAACAATACATATATTTGCATATTTGCCCAGGGCGGTATGTTTAATATGTAATTAGCATAGAAAGTATAAAGAACAGTTTTATACAGTTTTGTGCAAAAAAATGCAGGCTGGAGCCTGTCAAAAGTAATACCTGCTGTGCCAGTGTGAGATACGGCGTGTGTGTGTTTGTGTGTGTGAGCCAGCTTGCCCGGTTTTGAACGACGCGATGGGGTGATGCGCTACGAATTGTTTGTTCCAATTAATCAGGTCTTAACAGGATTATAATAAACTAATTACTTGTGTTAATCCTGTAAGCAAAGACTTATAAAAACACCATTGCATTAATGAATTCTTAACGAATGCAGTGATGCAAAATTTATTTCCAGAGATGCAATATTAAAGATGCTAACTAATTAGTATTAATTACTAGTGTAATTAAAGAGTAATTAATATGTGTGGTATATGTGAGTGACCAGAGAAAAATTACGCAAACAATGAGATCGCTCATGTGATGAATATGGTCATAAGTTTGCGATAATTAACCAAAAAGTGAGTGTAATAAAAAGGACGCTCTGGAGCGAACTGACCATCTCTAACCTGTCGAAAGCAGGAATGTTCCTGTCAAATCGCCACCAGTATAAATACCACTGGCAATTTTGGACGATCACACACTCAGACTCAAGAAATCTACAGGACGTTACGCTGCCCGTTTGCCGATCGACTTCTGGACACGCACGCACACTACCACACTCACACCAAGACGTAAGGAGGAATTCTGAACCATCACCAACAACAACACTAAGAGACAACGACCACAGCACCATCATCATCATCATACTCTCAGCATTCTGGACACACACACAGACTCGCAACGGTAACAGCAGTATGCAGGTGATACAAAATAATTATAGTAATTTTATTGTGAAAAGAGCTCTTTAAAAAATGAACTATAAACATTAAAGCATTAAAGTTAGTAAGTTTAAAAATTAAGAAATAAGAGAAGTTAATTTAATGACAAAATTTAGAAAAGAAATAATAATCTTTTGTCGTATTTTTGGCTGTGTCAGTATAAGTCCATAATAGGTTGCAATGAAATGGTAGATTATTTTACTTTTGTTTATAGCAAAATAAATTCATTCTTGAAACTTAATATTATTTTGTTTGTAACTGAGATGCTATCAATATTTAAAGTTGAGTTAATTTCAGACACACAGAAATAAAAAGAATTTAAATACCGGTAACTTGTTTAACATGTTTGTTTAGTCAATAAGATTATATGGCTGTTTATTTTTGTTATATGTTATGAATAGCATTACAGGTTACAGTATTTGTGTAAAACTTGTAAAGGTAAATATTTATGTGTCTAATGTTTGAAATTATAATATTGAAATATTTTTTTGTTAATCAATAAATCTTAGAATGATTATTTGAAACGATTTTAAATGATTTATTTCATGTCAACATCTCATTCCTCTTTAAAAATTATTTAATTATTGTGCAACTACATATACTTGACGCAACGAGAAACAAAATCCTACGACCTGGCCTGTGTAATACATATTTAGTTGCGTTGAGTACATGGTAATATATTTGTATAATTGTTGTAACGTTGCATAATAAAATGGCGTGCCCAAAGTGGGGCTCGATATTAAAAGAACCATAATAAATTAACGTGCCATAATAAATTGGCAGGGTCGATAATTAACGTGCCATAATAAAATGGTTGAGAATTATTAAGTGTATTTTTATTAATGTTATTGTATTGTAATTGTAATATTGTTGTGTATTTCAAAACTTGTGCTCAACAAAACTAAAAGAGGAGAGAAATTGTTGGTGTGAGATAATTAATAATACGGTAATAACAAATATAAATAAATAATATTAAATAAAAAACCAATAGAGTCGCGGTTTACCAATAATAATTAATCATAAAATGAATTTAAAATCAAGAAAGTGGCTACATCGCACAAAGCAGTTGATATTGAGGCAATGTTTAGGAGTCTCCAGGAACAAATGCAAAAGATTAGCGAAGAAAGTAGGGCCGACTTTAAAGCTGAATTAGCAAAAAATAATGAACAAATACAAAAGAATAGCAAAGTATTTAAAGCTGAATTTAAAGAGTTTAAAGAGAACTGACTACAAACTGGAAGAAATAAATACGCGTATAGCGGCAGTAGAAATTACAATTGAAACAAAACTATATGAGCAAACAATTGTAATTGAAAATAAGAGAGAACAGACGTTCATAATTACTGAGGATAACTCTAATGAAATAATTAACACTAGGGAAGAATGAAAAATAAAAATTAAACAATCATACCGTGCTGGCGAAATATCCAAATGTTGGTTACACACACAGTAGTAGAACAATTAAAAAAGTAACACAATTGAAACACAGCACTTGTGACGAGGATGCGCACAACAATGATCGATCGAACGTTAATTATAATGACAATAATTATACTTATAATTGTAAACCATACAGTGAGTATTATAACCGACTAATGAAAAAACGTTCAACTATTTACGAAGGCCACATACAAACTGCTACGGAGTGCGTAAGCCACGGGAGAGAGAGAGAAGCGAAGAGAGAATTCGTTTCTTCGCATCAAAGAAATAAATTCTCACCCTATAAACAGGTGAGTTACACGGTCAAAACAAATGTTCACATGGTACGTACGCGCTATAACGAGGCAGGAATGCAATACGGAAATGGTATACGTCGGCGACTATGCTACACAAGAACAAGATACGTCCTGTCTACGACCAACCATTATTTAGCTTAGAGAGGGGTGTAAAAGTTGAACGACACACTGCATTTAACGCCCTAATGTAAATAATAATTGTTTAAGAAGAAAACATATATTACGGTTTTAACTAATAATAGGATAAGGAATAATAATAGGTGATATAATTTAAATAAGTAGTAAAAGAAAGTATAAATGAGTTTAGACAAAAAATTAAAACAAATAATAATGGAAAAATTACCAGAAAATTAAGTGAATTTCAACGTGAAATGAAACAAGAGATCTTAGATAGAATTGTAGACACGAATAAGTGCATAGATGCATTAGAGTTTAAAGAACAGAAGGCGGAATGGTCTAAAGAATTAAAAGATAGTGTTAACCAAGTAGCAGAACAATGGAATGAGAAGTTTATAGTAGCAAAGCAGGAGCAGGGTATGGAAAGAAAAGCAATCAGTGAACAAGTCCATGAAAACATCAATAAGACGCAGGAGTTGGAAGCCTGAGTAATAAGGTTGGAAATTACCGTAGTCATGCCTAATAAAACCACAAAGGAATATTCCAGTGAGATACACTAAGGAAAAATCAACGTGGAAATGTAGATCGCCTAAAAACGGAATTGATAAGGGGAGCAACGAATTTAATGGCAGATCCAACACTGAGTGATGAAAGGACAAAATTTTTACTGAACTGGGAATGAGATATTGATTTAACAGGTAATGTGTAAACTTATAAAGAGAAAAGTAGCTTTATTAGCGAACAATTTCAAGGTTATGCTGTAAGGTGGTATACGAATGGTCGATATAATGTAACTACTAACAAACATTTTAGAAACTCACTGTTTGAAGGTTGCTATGGAAAAATTCACACGAAAAAACAAATTAGAGACCAAGTAGAATATGGTAAATATCAGAATAATGGTAGATTTACCTTGGGAGAGTATGTAATCCAACGTGTCGAAAGAAATAAATACCTAAGATCCAGATTAACACTCACAATTAAACAACACGAAGTAGTGCGCAAGTTATCACATCACTTTCACCGAGATAGTAAATTCGCCAGTAAAACACTAGGAATTAAAACGATCAAAGAATTGTTAACTTCACTCGGACAGTGCGAACACATGTTTCTCACCGAGTACAGAAATAAAACTAATATTATACTAAGAGAAGAATCGAGAGGGAGAAACGCTAATAGTAGAGGAGAAATGAGAGCGAGAGAAACAAAACTTTGTAGTAAGTGAACTAATTCTCTTAAATATTTAGAGAGAGGGAAACAGGTAGAAATAAGCCGTCATCAAAAATGTAGCGGCATAACTACACACAAAGATTACAATGATCACTGTTATGTACACAGAACAATTGTAATGTTATGCGGATGTCTATTGTTTATTATGACCAGAGCCGAGTCACACGGAGAGAGAACCAGAATAAGAAAAGTCAGCCGACAACGGCGAGAGTGTGTCTCGACGACAACAATAGAAAAACGGAGGCTATGTTGATGTTGGGGGAAAAGAATTTGTATCACCCTCCACAATAAGGGGAATGGTTAGCACCTACGATAAAAATATTTATATTTATAAAGTGTTAAAACCCAAGTGTAAAGTACTTATTAAGATGTAATTGTAATTATAAGTTACACAAGTGTATTTGTGTAAATAAAATTTGACTAACAGTCAAGTTTTATTTTACCCAACGTGGGAAATATATGCAACAATACATATATTTGCATATTTGCCCAGGGCGGTATGTTTAATATGTAATTAGCATAGAAAGTATCAGGAACAGTTTTATACAGTTTTGTGCAAAAAAATGCAGGCTGGAGCCTGTCAAAAGTAATACCTGCTGTGCCAGTGTGAGATATGGTATGTGTGTGTTTGTGTGTGTGAGCCAGCTTGCCCGGTTTTGAACGACGCGATGGGGTGATGCGCTACGAATTGTTTGTTCCAATTAATCAGGTCTTAACAGGATTATAATAAACTAATTACTTGTGTTAATCCTGTAAGCAAAGACTTATAAAAACACCATTGCATTAATGAATTCTTAACGATTGCAGTGATGCAAAATTTATTTCCAGAGATGCAATATTAAAGATGCTAACTAATTAGTATTAATTACTAGTGTAATTAAAGAGTAATTAATATGTGTGGTATATGTGAGTGACCAGAGAAAAATTACGCAAACAATGAGATCGCTCATGTGATGAATATGGTCATAAGTTTGCGATAATTAACCAAAAAGTGAGTGTAATAAAAAGGACGATCTGGAGCGAACTGACCATCTCTAACCTGTCGAAAGCAGGAATGTTCCTGTCAAATCGCCACCAGTATAAATACCACTGGCAATTTTGGACGATCACACACTCAGACTCAAGAAATCTACAGGACGTTACGTTGCCCGTTTGCCGATTGACTTCTGGACACGCACGCACACTACCACACTCACACTACCACACTCACACCAAGACGTAAGGAGGAATTCTGAACCATCACCAACAACAACACTAAGAGACAACGACCACAGCACCATCATCATCATCATACTCTCAGCATTCTGGACACACACACAGACTCGCAACGGTAACAGCAGTATGCAGGTGATACAAAATAATTATAGTAATTTTATTGTGAAAAGAGCTCTTTAAAAAATGAACTATAAACATTAAAGCATTAAAGTTAGTAAGTTTAAAAATTAAGAAATAAGAGAAGTTAATTTAATGACAAAATTTAGAAAAGAAATAATAATCTTTTGTCGTATTTTTGGCTGTGTCAGTATAAGTCCATAATAGGTTGCAATGAAATGGTAGATTATTTTATTTTTGTTTATAGCAAAATAAATTCATTCTTGAAACTTAATATTATTTTGTTTGTAACTGAGTTGCTATCAATATTTAAAGTTGAGTTAATTTCAGACATACAGAAATAAAAAGAATTTAAATACCGGTAACTTGTTTAACATGTTTGTTTAGTCAATAAGATTATATGGCTGTTTATTTTTGTTATATGTTATGAATAGCATTACAGGTTACAGTATTTGTGTAAAACTTGTAAAGGTAAATATTTATGTGTCTAATGTTTGAAATTATAATATTGAAATATTTTTTTGTTAATTAATAAATCTTAGAATGATTATTTGAAACGATTTTAAATGATTTATTTCATGTCAGCAGCATGTCATTCCTCTTTAAAATTATTTAATTATTGTGCAACTACATATACTTGACGCAACGAGAAACAAAATCCTACGACCTGGCCTGTGTAATACATATTTAGTTGCGTTGAGTACATGGTAATATATTTGTATAATTGTTGTAACGTTGCATAATGAAATGGCGTGCCCAAAGTGGGGCTCGATATTAAAAGAACCATAATAAATTAACGTGCCATAATAAATTGGCAGGCTCGATAATTAACGTGCCATAATAAAATGGTTCAGAATTATTAAGTGTATTTTTATTAATGTTATTGTATTGTAATTGTAATATTGTTGTGTATTTCAAAACTGGTGCTGAACAAAACTAAAAGAGGAGAGAAATTGTTGGTATGAGATAATTAATAATACGGTAATAACAAATATAAATAAATAATATTAAATAAAAAACAAATAGAGTCGCGGTTTACCAATAATAATTAATCATAAAACGAATTTAAAATCAACAAAGTGGCTACATCGCACAAAGGAGTTGATATTGAGGCAATGTTTAGGAGTCTCCAGGAACAAATGCAAAAGATTAGCGGAGAAAGTAGGGCCGACTTTAAAGCTGAATTAGCAAAAAATAATGAACAAATACAAAAGAATAGCAAAGTATTTAAAGCTGAATTTAAAGAGTTTAAAGAGAACTGACTACAAACTGGAAGAAATAAATACGCGTATAGCGGCAGTAGAAATTACAATTGAAACAAAACTATATGAGCAAACAATTGTAATTGAAAATAAGAGAGAACAGACGTTCATAATTACTGAGGATAATTCTAATGAAATAATTAACACTAGGGAAGAATGAAAAAAAAAAATTAAACAATCATACCGTGCTGGCGAAATATCCAAATGTTGGTTACACACACAGTAGTAGAACAATTAAAAAAGTAACACAATTGAAACACAGCACTTGTGACGAGGATGCGCACAACAATGATCGATCGAACGTTAATTATAATGACAATAATTATACTTATAATTGTAAACCATACAGTGAGTATTATAACCGACGAATGAAAAAACGGTCAACTATTTACGAAGGCCACATACAAACTGCTACGGAGTGCGTAAGCCACGGGAGAGAGAGAGAAGCTAAGAGAGAATTCGTTTCTTCGCATCGAAGGAATAAATTCTCACCCTATAAACAGGTGAGTTACACGGTCAAAACAAATGTTCACATGGTACGTACGCGCTATAACGAGGCAGGAATGCAATACGGAAATGGTATACGTCGGCGACTATGCTACACAAGAACAAGATACGTCCTGTCTACGACCAACCATTATTTAGCTTAGAGAGGGGTGTAAAAGTTGAACGACACACTGCATTTAACGCCCTAATGTAAATAATAATTGTTTAAGAAGAAAACATATATTACGGTTTTAACTAGTAATAGGATAAGGAATAATAATAGGTGAATATAATTTAAATAAGTAGTAAAAGAAAGTATAAATGAGTTTAGACAAAAAATTAAAACAAATAATAATGGAAAAGTTACAGAAAATTAAGTGAATTTAAACGTGAATTGAAACAAGAGATCTTAGATAGAATTGTAGACACGAATAAGTGCATAGATGCATTAGAGTTTAAAGAACAGAAGGCGGAATGGTCTAAAGAATTAAAAGATAGTGTTAACCAAGTAGCAGAACAATGGAATGAGAAGTTTATAGTAGCAAAGCAGGAGCAGGGTATGGAAAGAAAAGCAATCAGTGAACAAGTCCATGAAAACCTCAATAAGACGCAGGAGTTGGAAGCCTGAGTAATAAGGTTGGAAATTGCCGTAGTCATGCCTAATAAAACCACAAAGGAATATTCCAGTGAGGTACACTAAGGAAAAATCAACGTGGAAAGGTAGATCGCCTAAAAACGGAATTGATAAGGGGAGCAACGAATTTAATGGTAGATCCAACACTGACTGATGAAAGGACAAAATTTTTACTGAACTGGGAATGAGATATTGATTTAACAGGTAATGTGTTAACTTATAAAGAGAAAAGTAGCTTTATTTGCGAACAATTTCAAGGTTATGCTGTAAGATGGTATACGAATGGTCGATATAATGTAACTACTAACAAACATTTTAGAAACTCACTGTTTGAAGGTTGCTATGGAAAAATTCACGCGAAAAAACAAATTAGAGACCAAGTAGAATATGGTAAATATCAGAATAATGGTAGATTTACCTTGGGAGAGTATGTAATCCAACGTGTCGAAAGAAATAAATACCTAAGATCCAGATTAACACTCAGAATTAAACAACACGAAGTAGTGCGCACGTTATCACATCACTTTCACCGAGATAGTAAATTCGCCAGTAAAACACTAGGAATTAAAACGATCAAAGAATTGTTAACTTCACTCGGACAGTGCGAACACATGTTTCTCACCGAGTACAGAAATAAAACTAATATTATACTAAGAGAAGAATCGAGAGGGAGAAACGCCAATAGTAGAGGAGAAATGAGAGCGAGAGAAACAAAACTTTGTTGTAAGTGAACTAATTCTCTTAAATATTTAGAGAGAGGGAAACAGGTAGAAATAAGCCGTCATCAAAAATGTAGCGGCATAACTACACACAAAGATTACAATGATCACTGTTATGTACACAGAACAATTGTAATGTTATGCGGATGTCTATTGTTTATTATGACCAGAGCCGAGTCACACGGAGAGAGAACCAGAATAAGAAAAGTCAGCCGACAACGGCGAGAGTGTGTCTCGACGACAACAATAGAAAAACGGAGGCTATGTTGATATTGGGGGAAAAGAATTTGTATCACCCTCCACAACAAGGGGAGTGGTTAGTACCTACGATAAAAATATTTGCTTTTATAAAGAGTTAAAACCCAATTGTAAAGTACTTATTAAGATGTAATTGTAATTATAAGTTACACAAGTGTATTTGTGTAAATAAAATTTGACTAACAGTCAAGTTTTATTTTACCCAACGTGGGAAATATATGCAACAATACATATATTTGCATATTTGCCCAGGGCGGTATGTTTAATATGTAATTAGCATAGAAAGTATAAGGAACAGTTTTATACAGTTTTGTGCAAAAAAATGCAGGCTGGAGCCTGTCAAAAGTAATACCTGCTGTGCCAGTGTGAGATACGGCGTGTGTGTGAGCCAGCTTGCCCGGTTTTGAACGACGCGATGGGGTGATGCGCTACGAATTGTTTGTTCCAATTAATCAGGTCTTAACAGGATTATAATAAACTAATTACTTGTGTTAATCCTGTAAGCAAAGACTTATAAAAACACCATTGCATTAATGAATTCTTAACGATTGCAGTGATGCAAAATTTATTTCCAGAGATGCAATATTAAAGATGCTAACTAATTAGTATTAATTACTAGTGTAATTAAAGAGTAATTAATATGTGTGGTATATGTGAGTGACCAGAGAAAAATTACGCAAACAATGAGATCGCTCATGTGATGAATATGGTCATAAGTTTGCGATAATTAACCAAAAAGTGAGTGTAATAAAAAGGACGCTCTGGAGCGAACTGACCATCTCTAACCTGTCGAAAGCAGGAATGTTCCTGTCAAATCGCCACCAGTATAAATACCACTGGCAATTTTGGACGATCACACACTCAGACTCAAGAAATCTACAGGACGTTACGCTGCCCGTTTGCCGATCGACTTCTGGACACGCACGCACACTACCACACTCACACCAAGACGTAAGGAGGAATTCTGAACCATCACCAACAACAACACTAAGAGACAACGACCACAGCACCATCATCATCATCATACTCTCAGCATTCTGGACACACACACAGACTCGCAACGGTAACAGCAGTATGCAGGTGATACAAAATAATTATAGTAATTTTATTGTGAAAAGAGCTCTTTAAAAAATGAACTATAAACATTAAAGCATTAAAGTTAGTAAGTTTAAAAATTAAGAAATAAGAGAAGTTAATTTAATGACAAAATTTAGAAAAGAAATAATAATCTTTTGTCGTATTTTTGGCTGTGTCAGTATAAGTCCATAATAGGTTGCAATGAAATGGTAGATTATTTTATTTTTGTTTATAGCAAAATAAATTCATTCTTGAAACTTAATATTATTTTGTTTGTAACTGAGTTGCTATCAATATTTAAAGTTGAGTTAATTTCAGACACACAGAAATAAAAAGAATTTAAATACCGGTAACTTGTTTAACATGTTTGTTTAGTCAATAAGATTATATGGCTGTTTATTTTTGTTATATGTTATGAATAGCATTACAGGTTACAGTATTTGTGTAAAACTTGTAAAGGTAAATATTTATGTGTCTAATGTTTGAAATTATAATATTGAAATATTTTTTTGTTAATTAATAAATCTTAGAATGATTATTTGAAACGATTTTAAATGATTTATTTCATGTCAACAACATCTCATTCCTCTTTAAAAATTATTTAATTATTGTGCAACTACATATACTTGACGCAACGAGAAACAAAATCCTACGACCTGGCCTGTGTAATACATATTTAGTTGCGTTGAGTACATGGTAATATATTTGTATAATTGTTGTAACGTTGCATAATGAAATGGCGTGCCCAAAGTGGGGCTCGATATTAAAAGAACCATAATAAATTAACGTGCCATAATAAATTGGCAGGCTCGATAATTAACGTGCCATAATAAAATGGTTCAGAATTATTAAGTGTATTTTTATTAATGTTATTGTATTGTAATTGTAATATTGTTGTGTATTTCAAAACTGGTGCTCAACAAAACTAAAAGAGGAGAGAAATTGTTGGTATGAGATAATTAATAATACGGTAATAACAAATATAAATAAATAATATTAAACAAAAAACCAATAGAGTCGCGGTTTACCAATAATAATTAATCATAAAACGAATTTAAAATCAACAAAGTGGCTACATCGCACAAAGGAGTTGATATTGAGGCAATGTTTAGGAGTCTCCAGGAACAAATGCAAAAGATTAGCGAAGAAAGTAGGGCCGACTTTAAAGCTGAATTAGCAAAAAATAATGAACAAATACAAAAGAATAGCAAAGTATTTAAAGCTGAATTTAAAGAGTTTAAAGAGAACTGACTACAAACTGGAAGAAATAAATACGCGTATAGCGGCAGTAGAAATTACAATTGAAACAAAACTATATGAGCAAACAATTGTAATTGAAAATAAGAGAGAACAGACGTTCATAATTACTGAGGATAATTCTAATGAAATAATTAACACTAGGGAAGAATGAAAAATAAAAATTAAACAATCATACCGTGTTGGCGAAATATCCAAATTGTTGGTTACACACACAGTAGTAGAACAATTAAAAAAGTAACACAATTGAAACACAGCACTTGTGACGAGGATGCGCACAACAATGATCGATTGAACGTTAATTATAATGACAATAATTATACTTATAATTGTAAACCATACAGTGAGTATTATAACCGACGAATGAAAAAACGGTCAACTATTTACGAAGGCCACATACAAACTGCTACGGAGTGCGTAAGCCACGGGAGAGAGAGAGAAGCGAAGAGAGAATTCGTTTCTTCGCATCGAAGAAATAAATTCTCACCCTATAAACAGGTGAGTTACACGGTCAAAACAAATGTTCACATGGTACGTACGCGCTATAACGAGGCAGGAATGCAATACGGAAATGGTATACGTCGGCGACTATGCTACACAAGAACAAGATACGTCCTGTCTACGACCAACCATTATTTAGCTTAGAGAGGGGTGTAAAAGTTGAACGACACACTGCATTTAACGCCCTAATGTAAATAATAATTGTTTAAGAAGAAAACATATATTACGGTTTTAACTAGTAATAGGATAACGAATAATAATAGGTGAATATAATTTAAATAAGTAGTAAAAGAAAGTATAAATGAGTTTAGACAAAAAATTAAAACAAATAATAATGGAAAAGTTACAGAAAATTAAGTGAATTTAAACGTGAATTGAAACAAGAGATCTTAGATAGAATTGTAGACACGAATAAGTGCATAGATGCATTAGAGTTTAAAGAACAGAAGGCGGAATGGTCTAAAGAATTAAAAGATAGTGTTAACCAAGTAGCAGAACAATGGAATGAGAAGTTTATAGTAGCAAAGCAGGAGCAGGGTATGGAAAGAAAAGCAATCAGTGAACAAGTCCATGAAAACCTCAATAAGACGCAGGAGTTGGAAGCCTGAGTAATAAGGTTGGAAATTGCCATAGTCATGCCTAATAAAACCACAAAGGAATATTCCAGTGAGATACACTAAGGAAAAATCAACGTGGAAAGGTAGATCGCCTAAAAACGGAATTGATAAGGGGAGCAACGAATTTAATGGTAGATCCAACACTGACTGATGAAAGGACAAAATTTTTACTGAACTGGGAATGAGATATTGATTTAACAGGTAATGTGTTAACTTATAAAGAGAAAAGTAGCTTTATTTGCGAACAATTTCAAGGTTATGCTGTAAGATGGTATACGAATGGTCGATATAATGTAACTACTAACAAACATTTTAGAAACTCATTGTTTGAAGGTTGCTATGGAAAAATTCACGCGAAAAAACAAATTAGAGACCAAGTAGAATATGGTAAATATCAGAATAATGGTAGATTTACCTTGGGAGAGTATGTAATCCAACGTGTCGAAAGAAATAAATACCTAAGATCCAGATTAACACTCACAATTAAACAACACGAAGTAGTGCGCACGTTATCACATCACTTTCACCGAGATAGTAAATTCGCCAGTAAAACACTAGGAATTAAAACGATCAAAGAATTGTTAACTTCACTCGGACAGTGCGAACACATGTTTCTCACCGAGTACAGAAATAAAACTAATATTATACTAAGAGAAGAATCGAGAGGGAGAAACGCCAATAGTAGAGGAGAAATGAGAGCGAGAGAAACAAAACTTTGTTGTAAGTGAACTAATTCTCTTAAATATTTAGAGAGAGGGAAACAGGTAGAAATAAGCCGTCATCAAAAATGTAGCGGCATAACTACACACAAAGATTACAATGATCACTGTTATGTACACAGAACAATTGTAATGTTATGCGGATGTCTATTGTTTATTATGACCAGAGCCGAGTCACACGGAGAGAGAACCAGAATAAGAAAAGTCAGCCGACAACGGCGAGAGTGTGTCTCGACGACAACAATAGAAAAACGGAGGCTATGTTGATATTGGGGGAAAAGAATTTGTATCACCCTCCACAACAAGGGGAGTGGTTAGTACCTACGATAAAAATATTTGCTTTTATAAAGAGTTAAAACCCAATTGTAAAGTACTTATTAAGATGTAATTGTAATTATAAGTTACACAAGTGTATTTGTGTAAATAAAATTTGACTAACAGTCAAGTTTTATTTTACCCAACGTGGGAAATATATGCAACAATACATATATTTGCATATTTGCCCAGGGCGGTATGTTTAATATGTAATTAGCATAGAAAGTATAAGGAACAGTTTTATACAGTTTTGTGCAAAAAAATGCAGGCTGGAGCCTGTCAAAAGTAATACCTGCTGTGCCAGTGTGAGATACGGCGTGTGTGTGTTTGTGTGTGTGAGCCAGCTTGCCCGGTTTTGAACGACGCGATGGGGTGATGCGCTACGAATTGTTTGTTCCAATTAATCAGGTCTTAACAGGATTATAATAAACTAATTACTTGTGTTAATCCTGTAAGCAAAGACTTATAAAAACACCATTGCATTAATGAATTCTTAACGATTGCAGTGATGCAAAATTTATTTCCAGAGATGCAATATTAAAGATGCTAACTAATTAGTATTAATTACTAGTGTAATTAAAGAGTAATTAATATGTGTGGTATATGTGAGTGACCAGAGAAAAATTACGCAAACAATGAGATCGCTCATGTGATGAATATGGTCATAAGTTTGCGATAATTAACCAAAAAGTGAGTGTAATAAAAAGGACGCTCTGGAGCGAACTGACCATCTCTAACCTGTCGAAAGCAGGAATGTTCCTGTCAAATCGCCACCAGTATAAATACCACTGGCAATTTTGGACGATCACACACTCAGACTCAAGAAATCTACAGGACGTTACGCTGCCCGTTTGCCGATCGACTTCTGGACACGCACGCACACTACCACACTCACACCAAGACGTAAGGAGGAATTCTGAACCATCACCAACAACAACACTAAGAGACAACGACCACAGCACCATCATCATCATCATACTCTCAGCATTCTGGACACACACACAGACTCGCAACGGTAACAGCAGTATGCAGGTGATACAAAATAATTATAGTAATTTTATTGTGAAAAGAGCTCTTTAAAAAATGAACTATAAACATTAAAGCATTAAAGTTAGTAAGTTTAAAAATTAAGAAATAAGAGAAGTTAATTTAATGACAAAATTTAGAAAAGAAATAATAATCTTTTGTCGTATTTTTGGCTGTGTCAGTATAAGTCCATAATAGGTTGCAATGAAATGGTAGATTATTTTATTTTTGTTTATAGCAAAATAAATTCATTCTTGAAACTTAATATTATTTTGTTTGTAACTGAGTTGCTATCAATATTTAAAGTTGAGTTAATTTCAGACACACAGAAATAAAAAGAATTTAAATACCGGTAACTTGTTTAACATGTTTGTTTAGTCAATAAGATTATATGGCTGTTTATTTTTGTTATATGTTATGAATAGCATTACAGGTTACAGTATTTGTGTAAAACTTGTAAAGGTAAATATTTATGTGTCTAATGTTTGAAATTATAATATTGAAATATTTTTTTGTTAATTAATAAATCTTAGAATGATTATTTGAAACGATTTTAAATGATTTATTTCATGTCAACAACATCTCATTCCTCTTTAAAAATTATTTAATTATTGTGCAACTACATATACTTGACGCAACGAGAAACAAAATCCTACGACCTGGCCTGTGTAATACATATTTAGTTGCGTTGAGTACATGGTAATATATTTGTATAATTGTTGTAACGTTGCATAATGAAATGGCGTGCCCAAAGTGGGGCTCGATATTAAAAGAACCATAATAAATTAACGTGCCATAATAAATTGGCAGGCTCGATAATTAACGTGCCATAATAAAATGGTTCAGAATTATTAAGTGTATTTTTATTAATGTTATTGTATTGTAATTGTAATATTGTTGTGTATTTCAAAACTGGTGCTCAACAAAACTAAAAGAGGAGAGAAATTGTTGGTATGAGATAATTAATAATACGGTAATAACAAATATAAATAAATAATATTAAACAAAAAACCAATAGAGTCGCGGTTTACCAATAATAATTAATCATAAAACGAATTTAAAATCAACAAAGTGGCTACATCGCACAAAGGAGTTGATATTGAGGCAATGTTTAGGAGTCTCCAGGAACAAATGCAAAAGATTAGCGAAGAAAGTAGGGCCGACTTTAAAGCTGAATTAGCAAAAAATAATGAACAAATACAAAAGAATAGCAAAGTATTTAAAGCTGAATTTAAAGAGTTTAAAGAGAACTGACTACAAACTGGAAGAAATAAATACGCGTATAGCGGCAGTAGAAATTACAATTGAAACAAAATTATATGAGCAAACAATTGTAATTGAAAATAAGAGAGAACAGACGTTCATAATTACTGAGGATAATTCTAATGAAATAATTAACACTAGGGAAGAATGAAAAATAAAAATTAAACAATCATACCGTGTTGGCGAAATATCCAAATTGTTGGTTACACACACAGTAGTAGAACAATTAAAAAAGTAACACAATTGAAACACAGCACTTGTGACGAGGATGCGCACAACAATGATCGATCGAACGTTAATTATAATGACAATAATTATACTTATAATTGTAAACCATACAGTGAGTATTATAACCGACGAATGAAAAAACGGTCAACTATTTACGAAGGCCACATACAAACTGCTACGGAGTGCGTAAGCCACGGGAGAGAGAGAGAAGCGAAGAGAGAATTCGTTTCTTCGCATCGAAGAAATAAATTCTCACCCTATAAACAGGTGAGTTACACGGTCAAAACAAATGTTCACATGGTACGTACGCGCTATAACGAGGCAGGAATGCAATACGGAAATGGTATACGTCGGCGACTATGCTACACAAGAACAAGATACGTCCTGTCTACGACCAACCATTATTTAGCTTAGAGAGGGGTGTAAAAGTTGAACGACACACTGCATTTAACGCCCTAATGTAAATAATAATTATTTAAGAAGAAAACATATATTACGGTTTTAACTAGTAATAGGATAAGGAATAATAATAGGTGAATATAATTTAAATAAGTAGTAAAAGAGAGTATAAATGAGTTTAGACAAAAAATTAAAACAAATAATAATGGAAAAATTACAGAAAATTAAGTGAATTTAAACGTGAATTGAAACAAGAGATCTTAGATAGAATTGTAGACACGAATAAGTGCATAGATGCATTAGAGTTTAAAGAACAGAAGGCGGAATGGTATAAAGAATTAAAAGATAGTGTTAACCAAGTAGCAGAACAATGGAATGAGAAGTTTATAGTAGCAAAGCAGGAGCAGGGTATGGAAAGAAAAGCAATCAGTGAACAAGTCCATGAAAACATCAATAAGACGCAGGAGTTGGAAGCCTAATAAGGTTGGAAATTGCCGTAGTCATGCCTAATAAAACCACAAAGGAATATTCCAGTGAGATTGATACACTAAGGAAAAATCAACGTGGAAATATAGATCGCCTAAAAACGGAATTGATAAGGGGAGCAACGAATTTAATGGTAGATCCAACACTGACTGATGAAAGGACAAAATTTTTACTGAACTGGGAATGAGATATTGATTTAACAGGTAATGTGTTAACTTATAAAGAGAAAAGTAGCTTTATTTGCGAACAATTTCAAGGTTATGCTGTAAGATGGTATACGAATGGTCGATATAATGTAACTACTAACAAACATTTTAGAAACTCATTGTTTGAAGGTTGCTATGGAAAAATTCACGCGAAAAAACAAATTAGAGACCAAGTAGAATATGGTAAATATCAGAATAATGGTAGATTTACCTTGGGAGAGTATGTAATCCAACGTGTCGAAAGAAATAAATACCTAAGATCCAGATTAACACTCACAATTAAACAACACGAAGTAGTGCGCACGTTATCACATCACTTTCACCGAGATAGTAAATTCGCCAGTAAAACACTAGGAATTAAAACGATCAAAGAATTGTTAACTTCACTCGGACAGTGCGAACACATGTTTCTCACCGAGTACAGAAATAAAACTAATATTATACTAAGAGAAGAATCGAGAGGGAGAAACGCCAATAGTAGAGGAGAAATGAGAGCGAGAGAAACAAAACTTTGTTGTAAGTGAACTAATTCTCTTAAATATTTAGAGAGAGGGAAACAGGTAGAAATAAGCCGTCATCAAAAATGTAGCGGCATAACTACACACAAAGATTACAATGATCACTGTTATGTACACAGAACAATTGTAATGTTATGCGGATGTCTATTGTTTATTATGACCAGAGCCGAGTCACACGGAGAGAGAACCAGAATAAGAAAAGTCAGCCGACAACGGCGAGAGTGTGTCTCGACGACAACAATAGAAAAACGGAGGCTATGTTGATATTGGGGGAAAAGAATTTGTATCACCCTCCACAACAAGGGGAGTGGTTAGTACCTACGATAAAAATATTTGCTTTTATAAAGAGTTAAAACCCAATTGTAAAGTACTTATTAAGATGTAATTGTAATTATAAGTTACACAAGTGTATTTGTGTAAATAAAATTTGACTAACAGTCAAGTTTTATTTTACCCAACGTGGGAAATATATGCAACAATACATATATTTGCATATTTGCCCAGGGCGGTATGTTTAATATGTAATTAGCATAGAAAGTATAAGGAACAGTTTTATACAGTTTTGTGCAAAAAAATGCAGGCTGGAGCCTGTCAAAAGTAATACCTGCTGTGCCAGTGTGAGATACGGCGTGTGTGTGAGCCAGCTTGCCCGGTTTTGAACGACGCGATGGGGTGATGCGCTACGAATTGTTTGTTCCAATTAATCAGGTCTTAACAGGATTATAATAAACTAATTACTTGTGTTAATCCTGTAAGCAAAGACTTATAAAAACACCATTGCATTAATGAATTCTTAACGATTGCAGTGATGCAAAATTTATTTCCAGAGATGCAATATTAAAGATGCTAACTAATTAGTATTAATTACTAGTGTAATTAAAGAGTAATTAATATGTGTGGTATATGTGAGTGACCAGAGAAAAATTACGCAAACAATGAGATCGCTCATGTGATGAATATGGTCATAAGTTTGCGATAATTAACCAAAAAGTGAGTGTAATAAAAAGGACGCTCTGGAGCGAACTGACCATCTCTAACCTGTCGAAAGCAGGAATGTTCCTGTCAAATCGCCACCAGTATAAATACCACTGGCAATTTTGGACGATCACACACTCAGACTCAAGAAATCTACAGGACGTTACGCTGCCCGTTTGCCGATCGACTTCTGGACACGCACGCACACTACCACACTCACACCAAGACGTAAGGAGGAATTCTGAACCATCACCAACAACAACACTAAGAGACAACGACCACAGCACCATCATCATCATCATACTCTCAGCATTCTGGACACACACACAGACTCGCAACGGTAACAGCAGTATGCAGGTGATACAAAATAATTATAGTAATTTTATTGTGAAAAGAGCTCTTTAAAAAATGAACTATAAACATTAAAGCATTAAAGTTAGTAAGTTTAAAAATTAAGAAATAAGAGAAGTTAATTTAATGACAAAATTTAGAAAAGAAATAATAATCTTTTGTCGTATTTTTGGCTGTGTCAGTATAAGTCCATAATAGGTTGCAATGAAATGGTAGATTATTTTATTTTTGTTTATAGCAAAATAAATTCATTCTTGAAACTTAATATTATTTTGTTTGTAACTGAGTTGCTATCAATATTTAAAGTTGAGTTAATTTCAGACACACAGAAATAAAAAGAATTTAAATACCGGTAACTTGTTTAACATGTTTGTTTAGTCAATAAGATTATATGGCTGTTTATTTTTGTTATATGTTATGAATAGCATTACAGGTTACAGTATTTGTGTAAAACTTGTAAAGGTAAATATTTATGTGTCTAATGTTTGAAATTATAATATTGAAATATTTTTTTGTTAATTAATAAATCTTAGAATGATTATTTGAAACGATTTTAAATGATTTATTTCATGTCAACAACATCTCATTCCTCTTTAAAAATTATTTAATTATTGTGCAACTACATATACTTGACGCAACGAGAAACAAAATCCTACGACCTGGCCTGTGTAATACATATTTAGTTGCGTTGAGTACATGGTAATATATTTGTATAATTGTTGTAACGTTGCATAATGAAATGGCGTGCCCAAAGTGGGGCTCGATATTAAAAGAACCATAATAAATTAACGTGCCATAATAAATTGGCAGGCTCGATAATTAACGTGCCATAATAAAATGGTTCAGAATTATTAAGTGTATTTTTATTAATGTTATTGTATTGTAATTGTAATATTGTTGTGTATTTCAAAACTGGTGCTCAACAAAACTAAAAGAGGAGAGAAATTGTTGGTATGAGATAATTAATAATACGGTAATAACAAATATAAATAAATAATATTAAACAAAAAACCAATAGAGTCGCGGTTTACCAATAATAATTAATCATAAAACGAATTTAAAATCAACAAAGTGGCTACATCGCACAAAGGAGTTGATATTGAGGCAATGTTTAGGAGTCTCCAGGAACAAATGCAAAAGATTAGCGAAGAAAGTAGGGCCGACTTTAAAGCTGAATTAGCAAAAAATAATGAACAAATACAAAAGAATAGCAAAGTATTTAAAGCTGAATTTAAAGAGTTTAAAGAGAACTGACTACAAACTGGAAGAAATAAATACGCGTATAGCGGCAGTAGAAATTACAATTGAAACAAAATTATATGAGCAAACAATTGTAATTGAAAATAAGAGAGAACAGACGTTCATAATTACTGAGGATAATTCTAATGAAATAATTAACACTAGGGAAGAATGAAAAATAAAAATTAAACAATCATACCGTGTTGGCGAAATATCCAAATTGTTGGTTACACACACAGTAGTAGAACAATTAAAAAAGTAACACAATTGAAACACAGCACTTGTGACGAGGATGCGCACAACAATGATCGATCGAACGTTAATTATAATGACAATAATTATACTTATAATTGTAAACCATACAGTGAGTATTATAACCGACGAATGAAAAAACGGTCAACTATTTACGAAGGCCACATACAAACTGCTACGGAGTGCGTAAGCCACGGGAGAGAGAGAGAAGCGAAGAGAGAATTCGTTTCTTCGCATCGAAGAAATAAATTCTCACCCTATAAACAGGTGAGTTACACGGTCAAAACAAATGTTCACATGGTACGTACGCGCTATAACGAGGCAGGAATGCAATACGGAAATGGTATACGTCGGCGACTATGCTACACAAGAACAAGATACGTCCTGTCTACGACCAACCATTATTTAGCTTAGAGAGGGGTGTAAAAGTTGAACGACACACTGCATTTAACGCCCTAATGTAAATAATAATTATTTAAGAAGAAAACATATATTACGGTTTTAACTAGTAATAGGATAAGGAATAATAATAGGTGAATATAATTTAAATAAGTAGTAAAAGAGAGTATAAATGAGTTTAGACAAAAAATTAAAACAAATAATAATGGAAAAATTACAGAAAATTAAGTGAATTTAAACGTGAATTGAAACAAGAGATCTTAGATAGAATTGTAGACACGAATAAGTGCATAGATGCATTAGAGTTTAAAGAACAGAAGGCGGAATGGTATAAAGAATTAAAAGATAGTGTTAACCAAGTAGCAGAACAATGGAATGAGAAGTTTATAGTAGCAAAGCAGGAGCAGGGTATGGAAAGAAAAGCAATCAGTGAACAAGTCCATGAAAACATCAATAAGACGCAGGAGTTGGAAGCCTAATAAGGTTGGAAATTGCCGTAGTCATGCCTAATAAAACCACAAAGGAATATTCCAGTGAGATTGATACACTAAGGAAAAATCAACGTGGAAATATAGATCGCCTAAAAACGGAATTGATAAGGGGAGCAACGAATTTAATGGTAGATCCAACACTGACTGATGAAAGGACAAAATTTTTACTGAACTGGGAATGAGATATTGATTTAACAGGTAATGTGTTAACTTATAAAGAGAAAAGTAGCTTTATTAGTGAACAATTTCAAGGTTATGCTGTAAGATGGTATACGAATGGTCGATATAATGTAACTACTAACAGACATTTTAGAAACTCATTGTTTGAAGGTTGCTATGGAAAAATTCACACGAAAAAACAAATTAGAGACCAAGTAGAATATGGTAAATATCAGAATAATGGTAGATTTACCTTGGGAGAGTATGTAATCCAACGTGTCGAAAGAAATAAATACCTAAGATCCAGATTAACACTCACAATTAAACAACACGAAGTAGTGCGCAAGTTATCACATCACTTTCACTGAGATAGTAAATTCGCCAGTAAAACACTAGGAATTAAAACGATCAAAGAATTGTTAACTTCACTCGGACAGTGCGAACACATGTTTCTCACCGAGTACAGAAATAAAACTAATATTATACTAAGAGAAGAATCGAGAGGGAGAAACGCCAATAGTAGAGGAGAAATGAGAGCCAGAGAAACAAAACTTTGTAGTAAGTGAACTAATTCTCTTAAATATTTAGAGAGACGGAAACAGGTAGAAATAAGCCGTCATCAAAAATGTAGCGGTATAACTACACACGAAGATTACAATGATCACTGTTATGTACACAGAACAATTGTAATGTTATGCGGATATCTATTGTTTATTATGACCAGAGCCGAGTCACACGGAGAGAGAACCAGAATAAGAAAAGTCAGCCGACAACGGCGAGAGTGTGTCTCGACGACAACAATAGAAAAACGGAGGCTATGTTGATGTTGGGGGAAAAGAATGTGTATCACCCTCCACAATAAGGGGAGTGGTTAGCACCTCCGATAAAAATATTTACATTTATAAAGTGTTAAAACCCAAGTGTAAAGTAATTATTAAGATGTAATTGTAATTATAAGTTACACATGTGTATTTGTGTAAATAAAATTTGACTAACTGTCAAGTTTTATTTTACCCAACGTGGGAAATATATGCAACAATACATATATTTGCATATTTGCCCAGGGCAGTATGTTTAATATGTAATTAGCATAGAAAGTATAAGGAACAGTTTTATACAGTTTTGTGCAAAAAAATGCAGGCTGGAGCCTGTCAAAAGTAACACCTGCTGTGCCAGTGTGAGATACGGCGTGTGTGTGTTTGTGTGTGTGAGCCAGCTTGCCCGGTTTTGAACGACGCGATGGGGTGATGCGCTAATAATTGTTTGTTCCAATTAATCAGGTCTTAACAGGATTATAATAAACTAATTACTTGTGTTAATCCTGTAAGCAAAGACTTATAAAAACACCATTGCATTAATGAATTCTTAACGAATGCAGTGATGCAAAATTTATTTCCAGAGATGCAATATTAAAGATGCTAACTAATTAGTATTAATTACTAGTGTAATTAAAGAGTAATTAATATGTGTGGTATATGTGGGTGACCAGAGAAAAATTACGCAAACAATGAGATCGCTCATGTGATGAATATGGTCATAAGTTTGCGATAATTAACCAAAAAGTGAGTGTAATAAAAAGGACGCTCTGGAGCGAACTGACCATCTCTAACCTGTCGAAAGCAGGATTGTTCCTGTCAAATCGCCACCAGTATAAATACCACTGGCAATTTTGGACGATCACACACTCAGACTCAAGAAATTTACAGGACGTTACGCTGCCCGTTTGCCGATCGACTTCTGGACACGCACGCACACTACCACACTACGCACACTATATATATATATTATTATTATTACTATATATATATATATTATTATTATTACTATATATATATGTATATATGTATATATGTAAATATGTATATATATATATATATATAAATAATATATTAATATATACTTATATATAAATATTTATAATAATAATAGTATGTTTTTCTTTTTTTTAATTTCAATATAAAAAAAAAGAAAAACATACTATTATATATATATATACATATATATATATTTATTATATATGAATATATAAATGTGGTAATACAGTAATATTAACATTAATATTTTTAATTTAACCATAAACATACTGTATAAAATCATAAATATTTAAAAACCGGGATTACTCAAATGAGTGAATATTGTTGTAAAAGCTCTGTTTACAAAGGTTTGATGCCATGATTTATAAATTAATGTGAAAATATAATAATATATCTCAAAAAATTCACCAGCCATGAATTCTTATTTTTATTGTGAGGAAACATCGATTAAAAATAATACGTTTTTGAGTGAATATTGCTTTAAAGGGATTGTTTGACATTTTGGAAAACTATGCTATTAATAAATAAGTAAAAAGGAGGAGTTTTATTCTAGCTTGAAAATTAAATATTTAATTATATTACATGCATAACTTTAAATTGATTGAAAACTATCTAAATGATAATTATCCATAGCGCAGTATTAAGTATTATTAATTATTAATTTTAGAGATAATAATTTTATTTATAGAGGACAAAACTCGTGCCAGCAGTTGCGGTTACACGATTCTCTAAATTTAATTATATTAGTTTCAGTTAAAAATAAATTAATAGTAAGGTTTTTAAATTTTTGTGAAATAATGTATAAATATGTGTTTACTTTTATGTCTGAGAAACTTTTATCTAAAACTAGGATTAGATACCCTATTATTGAAAGTGTGAATAAAATAACTAGATTATTAATAGTTATGATCTTTAAATTCAAAGAATTTGGCGGTAATTTATCTAATCAGAGGAATCTGTTTTGTAATCGATAACCCACGATAGATTTCACTTTATATAAATTTGTATACCTCTGTCAAGAATGCTTTATCAGAATAATTTTCATTTATTTTATTAATAAAATGTCAGGTCAAGGTGCAGTTAATTTTAAAGAAAGAATGGATTATATTATTATAAAAATGAATTGTTTTCTATAATGAAAATCATGAAATTGGATTTGAAAGTAAATTTATTAAATATAGTTTTTTGAATTTAGGTTTTAAATTATGTACATATCGCCCGTCACTCCCACTATAAAGTGGGATAAGTCGTAACAAAGTAGCTGTACTGGAAAGTGTGGCTAGAGTGCAAATTAGAGCTTAAGGCATATTATTTACACTAATAAAAATTATTGATTTATCAATATAATTTGAATAATAATTTAAATTTATAATTAATTTATTGAGATTATTTTAAGTAAAAATAATTATTTAGTTTTAGTACTATTTATGGAAAAAATATTTTTAATTGAACTGTGAAGATCAAACAATAAATATAAATAAGTAAAATTATAATTTGTACCTTTTGTATCAGGGTTAATTAATTATATATAAAAATTTATTTTTCCCGAATTATAGTGATTGTTATTTATTGTAATATAAATATTAATAAAATAATTTTAGTGATGAAACTTCTCTCGAACTATAATATTTCTGGTTTCTTAAGAATTAAATTTAATTTAAAATAAATATTATAACTTATATTTTAATATAAAGTTTTATATTTATTTAATTATATTAAGGATAAGCTAAATATAATTTCTATAATATTTTAGATTTTAATTAATTAAATAGGCTTGCAATTAGCCTTTTTATATGAGTAAGTTAAATTTTATTTTCTATTTTAATACATTTAATATATTTTAGGTATATATTAAGAAAATTAAATTAATAAAAATATTTTTATTAAAATGATTAAATTAGTAAATTATGATAAGTTGTATTTAAGAACTAGGCAAATATAATTTTCACCTGTTTACCAAAAACATGTCCTTTAGAAAAATATTAAAGGTCTATTCTGCCCAATGATATTTTAATGGCCGCGGTAAGTTGACCGTGCAAAGGTAGCATAATAATTAGTCTTTTAATTGAAGGCTTGTATGAATGAATGGATGAAAAATTTTCTTTTTTAATTAAAATAGATTGAATTTAGAGTTTAAGTAAAAAATCTTAGATAAATAAGTGGGACGAGAAGACCCTATAGAATTTTAAATAAATTTGTTTTACTAGAATTTAGAATTAACAACTGAAAAAATTATTTTATTTTTTGTTGGGGTGACATTATAATAAATAAAACTTTAAATGAACTTTTCATAAATTAATGTTTAATTGATCCAATTTTTTTGATTATAAGATTAAATTACCTTAGGGATAACAGCGTTATTAATTTGGAGAGTTCATATCGATAAATTAGATTGCGACCTCGATGTTGGATTAAGAAAAGAGTTTAGAGCAAAATCTAAATATTCTGGGTCTGTTCGACCTTTAATTTCTTACATGATCTGAGTTCAAATCGGCGTGAGCCAGGTTGGTTTCTATCTACTAATATATTTTTGATATTAGTACGAAAGGACCATGTCAAATAATTTAATTTATTCTATTTTAGCAAAAAGTGCATTAAATTTAGAATTTAATTATGTAATAATATTACATGTAGAAAATGTTTATAATTACTATTTTAATTACTGCTTTGTTTATTTTGATTGGTGTTGCATTTTTAACTTTGATGGAGCGTAAGATTTTAAGATATATTCAAATTCGTAAGGGTCCAAATAAAGTAGGATTTATTGGTATTTTACAACCATTTTCAGATGCTATTAAGTTAATCTTAAAAGAGAGAAATATACCAATGTTATCCAATTATTTAATTTATATAATTAGACCTGTGTTAGGCTTATTTAATTCTTTACTATTGTGAGTCATTTATCCATACTTAATCAATTGTGTTTCGTTCAATATGGGTATAATATTTTTTTTTTGTTGTACAAGAATAGGGGTTTATAGTTTAATGATTACAGGCTGATCATCAAATTCTAATTACGCTATATTGGGTTGTATTCGATCAATTGCTCAAACTATTTCATATGAAGTCAGTCTCGTATTAATTATTTTGTGCCCTATTGTAATAATTGAGAGTTTTAATTTAATTGAATTTTATTTTTTTCAACAATTTATATGATTAGTATTTCTGTTTTTTCCTTTGAGAATTTGTTGAATTTCATCATCAATAGCTGAAACTAATCGATCACCATTTGATTTTTCTGAAGGGGAATCAGAATTAGTTTCTGGATTTAATGTTGAGTATAGAGGTGTAGGATTTGCATTTATTTTTTTAGCTGAATATGCTAGAATTATTTTTATGAGTATAATATTTTGTTTAATATTTCTAGGTAGAAAAATTAATTCTTTAGTTTTTCCTATTCAACTAACATTAATTTCATTTTTATTTATTTGAGTTCGAGGTACTTTACCTCGTTATCGTTATGATAAATTAATATATTTAGCATGAAAATCATATTTACCAGTAAGTTTAAATTTATTGATTTTTTTTTTCATGATTAAATCTATTATTTAGTTCATTAAAAATTGTCTTACTATTAAGTTAATAGAACTTAATTTTCTTTTCTTTACTTTCAAAGTAAATGCTTTATTTATAAGCTAATTAACTATTTAATTAATTTATCTCAAAAAGATTTAATTATGGGGTCTAAAACAAAATATATAAAATAAATTGTTGTTAAAAGTATCCCGATCTTGATATATGGGTATTCAACAGGACAAGCTCCAATCCAAGTTAATAAAACTAAAACAATGAACAAGTATCAAAATAAAATTTGATTAATAGGGTAATTTAATAGTCCTATAAATTTTGAATTGTTTATGAAGGGAACAAAAATTAAAATAAAAATTGATATGAATAATGCAATTACTCCTCCTAATTTATTAGGAATAGATCGTAGGATTGCATATGCAAATAAGAAGTATCATTCTGGTTGAATATGTTTTGGAGTAACTAATGGGTTTGCTGGAGTAAAATTATCAGGGTCACTTAATTTATATGGTTCAAGTATCATATAACAAAAAAAAATAATTAAAATTAATAAAAATCCTAGCATATCTTTAATAGAAAAATAAGGATGGAATGGAATTTTATCATTATTTGAATTAATTCCAAGTGGATTGTTTGACCCCATAACATGCAAGAAAATAAGGTGTACAATTGTTAATGCTAAAACAACAAATGGTATAATAAAATGGAAAGAATAAAATCGAGTTAATGTTGCATTATCAACAGCAAACCCTCCTCAAATTCAATTTACCAAAGTTGTCCCAAGATATGGAATTGCTGACAATAAATTTGTAATGACTGTTGCTCCTCAAAATGATATTTGTCCTCATGGAAGAACATAACCTATAAAAGCAGTAGCTATTAAAGTTAATAAAATGATCACTCCTACAGCTCAAGTTTCAAAATTTTTATATGAACCATAATATAGTCCTTGCCCAACATGCAGATAAACACAAATAAAAAATAATGAAGCTCCATTTGCGTGTGAAATTCGTAATATTCATCCATGATTAATATCACGACAAATATGTCTTAATCTATTAAATGCACTTGCTACATCTGCATTATAATGTATTGACAAAAATAATCCAGTTAAAATTTGAACAACTAAGCATATTCCTAGCAGCGATCCATAATTTCATCAATATGATAAATTCGTAGCTGCCGGTAAATCAATTAGTGAATTATTTATTATTTTAATTAGTGGGTGTGTACGTCGAGTGATGCTTAACATTCGTTAAAATTTTCTCCATAAAGGAGACAATTTAATTCTAATAATATTCACAACAACAATCAATGTAAATAGAAGATAAATAACTAACATAATAGTTATTATTCCTGACGGAAATATATATAATTTTTTAATTATAAATCTATCAAATAAATTATTCATTTCCAATAATTTATTAACTCTATCTATCTTAAATTTAATAACATTTATAGTTATAATCAAAATTCAAATAATTATGTTTAATATTAATAATTTTATTGAAAAATAAAATTTTTCATTTGAAGCAATTCTTGATATATACATAAATAAAATTAATATTCCTCCAATAAAAACAAGAAATAAGATATAAGAAAAAAAATAGGAATTTATATAAAATATACAAATAATTCTGGTTAGTATTGTTTGTATTAATAAAATAGATCCCATTGATAATGGGTGCTTCATAAAAATAAAATTTATTGATAATAGAATTGTAATTGATATTATAATTTTCATACAGAAGATAATTTAATAAAAATGTAAGCTTTGGGTGCTTAAAATGATTCTTTACTCTCTTCTGAAGTTTTAAAATTATTAATTTATCTTAGATTTACAAGATCTAAATTTTTTTTAAACTATTAAAACAAATGAATCTGTCATTACCTTTATTGTATTTAATTATATTTATATCGGGCATTATCTCATTATGTTTAAATCGAAAACATATCATGATAAGTTTATTAAGATTAGAGTTAATAATTTTAAGATTATTTTGTATATTTTCTGCATTTCTATCAATTGAATTAAATGATATATATATATTAATAGTTTTGCTAACATTTAGTGTTTGTGAAGGAGTTGTAGGATTGTCAAGATTGATTAATATGATTCGATCACATGGTAATGATCAACTATTATCAATATCTTTAAAAACATGTTAAAATTAATTTTATTTTCATTATTTTTAACCCCTTTATTATTTAACATGTGGTTATTAAGAAATATACTAATTCTTTTAGTGCTATTTATCATCTTATTCTTCAGAAAAGATTTAATTATACTAAGATATAATATATATATAGATAATATTTCATATAGATTAATTATTCTTACAATTTGAATTACTTTCTTAATAATTAATTCTAGTCCTTTATATAAATATAATAATATGAATTTATTTTTGTTTATAGTGTTATTATTAATAACATTATTAATTTTATCATTTTGTTCATACAATATTATGATATTTTATATCTTTTTTGAAACTAGTTTAATCCCTACCATAATTATTATCATAGGATGAGGGTATCAACCTGAACGAGTGAATGCTAGATATTATTTATTGTTTTATACTTTATTCGCATCTCTCCCCATATTAGTTTCAATTATATATATGTATAGAAATAATATAACTAATATTATAATGTTAATGAGATCAAATAATAGGTTTATTTACTTGGGGATAACATTAGCATTCATAATTAAGGTTCCGTTATTTATATGTCATTTTTGATTACCAAAAGCTCATGTCGAAGCACTTGTTTCTGGTTCTATAATTTTGGCTGGAATTCTTTTAAAATTAGGAACTTATGGCTTAATTCGTGTTATATATATTATACCAGTAATATTTATCAATTATAGATTCATCTGGATTTCTATTTCATTAATAGGGGGAATTATGATTAGATTATCTTGTATAATGCAAATTGATATAAAATCTATAATTGCATACTCTTCTGTAGCTCACATAAGATTAGTTATTGGAGGAATTATAACAATAAATATATGAGGTATAGTCGGAGCATATTTCATAATAATTGGACATGGTTTATGTTCATCTGCTTTATTTTGCTTAGCAAATATTTCTTATGAACGTTCGGGAAGACGTAGAATCCTAATTAATAAAGGAATATTAAGATTTATGCCTTCAATAACTCTCATATGATTTTTAATATCTTCTAGAAATATTTCATGTCCTCCAACAATTAGTCTAGCAGGAGAAATTATAATTTTAAATAGATTAATGTCTTGAAATCCCTTGTGTATAGTTTTCCTATCTTTTTCTTCATTTTTATCAGCTTGTTATAGTTTATATCTATACTCTCATACCCAACATGGAATAATTTTCTCGGGTTGTTACTCTTTCAATTCTGGGAACGTGCGTGAATTTTTTTAAATTATAATACATTGAATTCCATTAAATTTAATTATTTTGAAATTAACATTATTAATATAATTCAATTAGTTTAAAATAAAACATTAAATTGTGGATTTAAAAATATAAATTTATATTGGATCATTACTAAAAATAAACTTAATACATATATTTTCTTAATTTTATTGATTTTAAGATTAATAATATTAATTTTATCAATAAATATGATTATTTTTGATTATGCAATTATAATAGAATGACTGATTGTTACAATTAATTCATGTAATATTTATATAACATTAATTTTTGATTTTATATCAACTTTATTTCTTTCAACTGTTATATTTATTTCATCAATGGTTATATTATATAGAGGTATATATATGATAAATGATAAATATATTAATCGATTTATTTATATTATTATAATATTTGTAATGTCAATAGTATTATTAATTATTAGACCTAATATAGTAAGTATTCTCATTGGATGAGATGGATTAGGATTAGTATCATATTGTTTAGTTGTTTATTATCAAAATTTAAATTCTAGAAATGCTGGGATATTAACAGCATTAATAAATCGTATTGGAGATGTTATAATCCTTTTATTAATTGCATGAATGATAAATTTTGGATCTTGAAATTTTATATCTTTTATTAATAAGATAATAATGAGTCCAATAATTATACTAGTTATTATTGCAGGATTTACAAAAAGAGCTCAAATTCCTTTTTCTTCATGACTTCCAGCAGCTATGGCTGCTCCAACTCCAGTATCGGCCCTTGTTCACTCATCAACATTAGTTACTGCAGGAGTATATTTAATTATTCGATTCAGAAATTTAATTATATCATTCAATCTAATTCAAGTATTTTTAATGCTATCATTACTAACAATAATTATATCAGGTCTAGCTGCAAATTTTGAATTTGACTTAAAAAAAAATATTGCATTATCAACTTTAAGACAATTAGGAATTATAATATCAATTTTAATATTTGGTTATCCAATATTATCCTTTTTTCATCTTATTATTCATGCTTTATTTAAGGCATCACTTTTTTTATGTGCTGGAGTATTGATTCATAGATTAATGAATAATCAAGATATTCGCATAATGGGCTGTATAAGTTATAATATACCAATAACTAGAACATTCATAAATATTGCAAATTTATCATTATGTGGGATACCCTTTATGAGAGGGTTTTATTCAAAAGATTTAATTATAGAAATAATGTGCTCCAGAAATACTAACTTTTTAATTTTATTATTGATATATGTTGGAATTGGAATAACATCTTTCTATTCTGCCCGATTAACATATTTTTCAATAAGCATAAATTTTAGTTATTATAATTTTAGTTCACAAAACGAGTCATTTAATAGTATATTAAAGAGAATCATGGTTTTATCTATTTATTCAATTTTATCAGGGTCTATATTTAGATGAATCATATTTAATAATCCTGTAAGAATTATTCTCCCCATCAAGGGAAAGATAATAGCAATGGCTCTATCTTTTCTAGGGTTATTAATTGGATATGAGATATCCATGTTTTCATCTATAGTAAAAAAATTTACAAGAGAGTTCATAAATTCCATGTGATTTTTAAAACAACTATCAACCTTTCACACTCAATTTCTTATTTTAAAAAATTCACTTATATTTAAAAAATCAATTGATTTGGGATGAGGAGAAAAAATTGGGCCCCAAGGCATGATTGAATTGATAAAATTAATTATAATATTTAATATTAATATAAGAAAAAATAATTTCAAGATTCAAATAATAACATTTATTGCTTGATTTCTAATTATGATATATTTAAATAGCTTAAACATTAGAGCATAATATTGGAGATATTAAGGTAATAAATATTTTTAAATATTTACAAGGGTTTTCCTCTCTTTTCAATGAAAATGAAATGTTTTATAAACTTTATAAATAAGGAAAAAACGGAGTTTAACCGCTTTAAAAGCTAGTTAGCAGCTGCTTTTATTCTTATTTCCTTTTAATTGGAAATTATATGTTCAATAACTTTATTAACAATAAAGTGCCTTATTTTTGGCTTCAATTAATAAACAAAGGAATAAAGATTCTTTTTTTAGGTCGAAACTAAATGTATTTATTACTTCATTGCTTTTAAGAATGGCTAATATGAGCACCTATTGATTGCAATCCAATAATTATAATTAAATACATTCCCGTTAAATTCAATTTAACATACTATTTTTTCATTCATGATATAAGCCTAATATTAAAAATAATAAAAATAACAATATCACTAAATAAATTTCAATAATATTAATAGTTGTTATTACAATAACCATGGGTATAATAATCACTAATTCAACATCAAAAATAAGGAAGATGACTGCAATTATAAAAAAATGTCTTGAAAAAGGAATTCGAGATGACTCAAAAGGATCGAATCCACACTCAAATGGAGATGATTTTTCACGATCAATTATTGATTTAGTTGACACAAAATATAAAAGAGTTATTAAAGTAAATAAAATTAATAATATCATAATACAGTAACTTACAACATTGAAAATTATTCTATTTAAAAATTAATCCTTTTAATTGGAAGTTAAACATACTTATATACTAATAGAATATTTATCTACCCCATCAGTAAATTGATATATATAAAAATAGTCAAACAATATCAACAAAATGTCAATACCAAGCAGCTGCTTCAAAACCAAAATGATGAGTTCTAGAGAAATGAAATTTCAATTGACGTAATAAACAGATTATAATGAACATTCTTCCAATAATAACATGAATCCCATGAAACCCTGTTGATACAAAAAATGTTGATCCGTATACAGAATCTGAAATACAAAACGATGATTCAAAATATTCATATACCTGAAGAATAGTAAAATATATACCTAATATTAAAGTTAATAAAATACCATAAACAGATTCATTATGTTTACTTTCTATTATGGAATGATGAGCTCACGTAATTGTTACTCCAGAACACAATAAAATTATAGTATTTAATAGAGGAATTTGTATTGGGTTAAAAGGCATAATTCCAGAAGGAGGTCAATTTATACCAATTTCTATAACAGGTCTTAATCTTCTATGAAAAAATCCCCAAAAGAAAGAAATAAAAAAGAAAATTTCTGACACAATAAATAAAATTATTCCTAATTTTAAACCTCTCACTACAACTATTGTGTGAAATCCTATAAACGTCCCTTCACGCGAAATGTCACGTCATCATTGAATTATAGTTAAAATTAAAATTAAAAATCCAAAAAATAATAAAATAAAATTTTGTATATGAAATATTATTACTATACCAGAAACAAAAGTCAGAGCCCCGATTGACCCCGTTAGAGGTCATGGTCTACAGTCAACTAAATGATATGGATGATTATTCATTAAGATACTTCTCTATAATACAGAGTTCTTAAAACTGTAAAAACATAAGATTGAATTATACAAACTGCTGATTCAAATAATATCAATAATATCTGAATTAAAATAATTAGATTTATATAAATTTCTAAATTAGTTGATCTATTTCCTAATAATGTTATTAGTAAATGACCAGCAATCATATTTGCTGTTAGACGAATAGCCAAGGACCCCGGTCGAATTAAATTTCTGACAGTTTCAATACATACTATGAAAGGTATTAAAATTATTGGAGTTCCTATTGGAACTAAATGACAAAACATATGATTTGTATTGTTAACAAATCCAAATAAAATAAAAGTCAATCAAAGAGGAAGAGCTAAACTAAGAGAAAATACTAGATGTCTTGATCTAGTGAAAATATATGGAAACAATCCAAGAAAGTTATTGAATAGAATAAAAATAAATAAAGAACAAAACAATAATGATCTACCAAAAGATCCTGAACTTATTAATAAATTTAATTCAAAACTTATTGTATTTAAAACTTTATTAATAAAAATTATATAACGACTAGGAATATATCATAACCCTATAGGCATGAATAATAATAAAATTAAAGAACTTAATCAATTTAATGAAAATAACCCTGTTGATGGATCAAAAGTTGAAAATAAATTTGTTATCATAATCAGTTATATAAATTATTAAAATTATTAATCAAATTTATCTTTGGAATTTTCATAAAAGAAAAATAAATAAAAGTTATAATTAAAATAACAATTAATAAAAAAAAGAAAAACAAAAAACATCAATTTATTGGAGATATTTGTGGGATAGAAAAATACCATTCTTAGTTTCTTGAATCTGACAGATTGATGTTTTTATAATAAACTAACTTTTCATCATTAAAAGTAGTCGTTAGTTACTATAAATTGGTTTAAGAGACCATCACTTACTTTCAGTCACTTAATGAATAGCTTATTAATCAATTAATAAAACAATTTATATCAACTCTTTCAATAACAATAGGTATAAATCTATGATTTGCTCCACAAATTTCAGAACATTGTCCAAATGATATACCAGGTCGATTAATAAATATTCTTGCTTGGTTTAATCGACCAGGCACGGCATCCACTTTAATTCTCATAGATGGTATAGCTCATGAATGAATAACATCAAATGATGAAATCAATAATCGAATTTGAGTACTAAAAGGTAAAATCGTTCGATTATCTACTTCTAATAAACGGAACTCTCTAATTAATATTTCATTTTGAGATTTTATATAAGAATCAAATTCAATATTTAAAAAATCTGAATATTCGTATGATCAATATCATTGATGACCAATAATTTTTAAAGTTATTAAAGGTTTATTAATTTCATCCAATAAGTATAATAATCGTAAGGATGGAAATGCAATAAAAATTAATGTTAAAGCTGGTAGAAGTGTTCAAAAAAATTCAATTAACTGTCCCTCTAATAAAAGTCGATTAACAATATTATTAAATATGATAACTGTTATTATATAAGTAACAATTGAAGTGATAATAATTAAAATAGTTAAAGTATGATCATGAAAAAATATTAACTGTTCTATTAATGGTGATATAGCGTCCTGCATATTAATATAAGATCAATTAGAAATTTCTAACAAAAATTATTTATATATGAATCTTAAATTCATCGCACTTCATCTGCCATATTAGAATTGAACTAATAATGGAATCTCACTATATGAGTGCTCAGACGGAGGAAGTTTATGTAACCATTCAATAGAAGAATTTATATTAATTGAATATAAAATCAACCGATGTGAAATAAATCTTTCTCAAATAATAAACAATAAAAATAAAATTCCAATAAATGAAATTCTTCTTCCAATAGAAGATATAATGTTTCATGATATAAATGCATCAGGATAATCTGAATATCGACGTGGCATACCTCTCAATCCTAAAAAATGTTGGGGAAAAAAGGTTAAATTTACCCCGATAAACATAATCAAAAAATGAATTTTTAATCAATTAGAATTTAAAGATAATCCAGTAAATAAAGGATATCAATGAATAAATCTTCCTAAAATTGCAAATACTGCACCTATTGATAACACATAATGAAAATGGGCTACAACATAATATGTATCATGTAATACAATATCAATTGATGAATTAGCTAAAATCACCCCAGTCAATCCACCAATAGTAAAAAGAAAAACAAAACCTACTGCTCATAAAATTGAAGGTCTTATCTTGATTTTAACTCCTCTCAGAGTTGCTAATCATCTAAAAACTTTAATTCCAGTTGGAACAGCAATAATTATTGTAGCAGAAGTAAAATAAGCCCATGTATCAACATCCATACCAACTGTAAATATATGATGTGCTCAAACAACAAATCCTAAAATACCAATTGATATTATAGCATAAATTATTCCTAGTGATCCAAAAGATTCAATTTTTCCTCTTTCTTGAGTGATAATGTGAGAAATTAGTCCAAATCCAGGCAAAATTAAAATATATACTTCAGGATGTCCAAAAAATCAAAATAAATGTTGGTATAAAATTGGATCTCCTCCACCTGAAGGATCAAAAAAAGAAGTATTCAAATTTTGATCAGTTAATAATATTGTAATTGCACCAGCTAAAACTGGTAATGAAAGCAATAATAAAAAAGCAGTAATTAATACTGCCCACACAAATAAAGGTAGCCGATCCATGTATATTCCCACTGATCGTATATTAAAAATTGTTCTAATAAAATTAACTGCACCTAGGATTGAGCTAGCTCCAGCCAAATGTAAAGAAAAAATAGTTAAATCAACACAAGATCCTGAGTGTGCAACGCCTCTTGACAACGGAGGATAAACTGTCCAACCAGTATCTGCACCTCTATCAACTATTCTACCAATTAATAATAATGTCAATGAAGGTGGTAATAATCAAAAACTTATATTATTTATTCGAGGGAAAGCCATATCAGGAGCACCAATTATCAAAGGAACCAATCAATTCCCAAATCCTCCAATCATAACTGGCATCACTATAAAAAAAATTATAACGAAAGCATGAGCAGTAACAATCACATTATAAATTTGATCATCTCCAATAAAAGATCCAGGAATGCCTAATTCAACACGAATAAGAACTCTTAAAGTTGTACCTACTATTCCCGATCAAATCCCAAAAATGAAATATAATGTTCCAATGTCTTTATGATTAGTTGAGAAAAATCACTTATTCATAACTAATCATTGATTTATTCCCAATTGAGATGACTGAATTAGGTAATAAACTGTAAATTTATTTATGGATATACTTTCCTCTCAATAATCTAATCTAATCTTTCTTCCCTATTCTCTTATTTTTTTTCTTCAATCTAGTCTTATATTTAATAATAATATTAAATTGCAAATTTAAAGGTGATTAAAATAAATCTAAGGCTTACAAGAAATTATATTTTTAACTTTGAAGGATAATAGTTTTATTAACTTAAAACCTTACTAATTCATAACATTAAATAAGGTTACAACTATAAATCCAATCAATAAAGAATTTACTATAAATAATGTATTATTTAATCTAAAAGTTGACAACTTTAAAGATATATTGTTTATCATTAACCCTGTCATTACAACTCGCAAATAATAAAATAACACTAATAAAGCAGTTATTACTAAAATTAAACATAAAAAATACATTTTATTAACCAAAAGACAATAAATCATCATAAATTTTGGGAAAACCCCTAAAAATGGTGGTAATCCACCTATTGACATAAAAATAATTATTAACATTAATGATTTAACCCTATTGTTAAACAAAATAAAAATTTGATTTAAATAATTCATATTATTTATTCAAAACAGATAACAAGTCAAAAATAAAGAGAGGGAATAAATTAAAAAATATACCAGCCATATATAATTTATTAATATAACCCCTCTAAAAATTCAACTTAAATTGTAAATTGATGAATATGCTAAAATTTTTCGAATTGATGAATAACACAGCCCCCCTAATGAGCCTCAAATACATGATAAAACAATAAATAAAATCAATCTTATATCTAAATAACTCAATAAAATAATGGGAATAATCCTCTGAACGGTTATAATTAAAAAAGACACTAGTCAAGACAACCCATCAATTACTGAAATATATCAATAATGGAATGGAGGAGATCCAATTTTAATTATTAAACTAATTATAATAAAATATTTTACCTGAAATAATATTCCTAAAATAACAACAAACAGGAATAATAGTCTTGAACCCATTCTCTGAATAATAAAATATTTAATTATTGACTCAGATGAGTAAACTCTCATTTTATTCATTATAAAAGGCAAAAATGATACCATATTTATCTCGACTCCTATTCAACAACCCAGCCAATTGGTTGAACAAATCGCCAATATAATACCAAAAAACAAGAATGCCACAAATACTATATAAGAGGAATTTTTTTTAATTAAAAAGAGGATAATTTTCCATAAATGAGGTATGAACCCATTAGCTTAATTTTAGCTTATCTTTTATATGTTGTAGTTTATGAAGAACATTAATTTTTGATATTAAAAGACAGTTTAATTCTGTTAACATAATAAGAGTATAATATTACATAATTTATTCTATCAAAATAACCCTTTTCACTCAGGCATCTTATTTTTTATTTTTATTTTTTTTTTATATATGACTTATAATATCTGGTGTACGTTTTATTATACAATAGACTTACAGCCAATACTAGATTCGCAACTTTATATACTCTTTCCTTCATTTTTTCCTATTTCTATTTATTGATTAAAATAAATTTACGGAACTGAATAACTAGTAACAGTTAAAGAGTTAGCTAAAATACAATAATTACATCAATTTTTGTACACCCACATTTTGCAAATCCGGTCCATAAAATATATGCTTACAGTATGTTTATAGTTAAATTAAAAATATTAATGTTAATATTACTGTATTACCACATTTATATATTCATATACAATAAATATATATACATATGTATATATATATATATACATATGTATATATATATATATATATATATATAATAGTACGTTTTTCTTTTTTTTTTTATTGAAGTATAAAAAAAAAGAAAAACATACTATTATTATTATAAATATTTATATATAAATATATATTAATATATTATTTATATATAAATATATATATTATTATTATTATTATTACTATATATATATATTATTATTATTATTACTATATATATATATACTCACACCAAGACGTAAGGAGGAATTCTGAACCATCACCAACAACAACACTAAGAGACAACGACCACAGCACCATCATCATCATCATACTCTCAGCATTCTGGACACACACACAGACTCGCAACGGTAACAGCAGTATGCAGGTGATACAAAATAATTATAATAATTTTACTGTGAAAAGAGCTCTTAAAAAAATGAACTATAAACATTAAAGCATTAAAGTTAGTAAGTTTAAATATTAAGAAATAAGAGAAGTTAATTTAATGACAAAATTTAGAAAAGAAATAATAATCTTTTGTCGTATTTTTGGGTGTGTCAGTATAAGTCCATAATAGATTGGAATGAAATGGTAGATTATTTTATTTTTGTTTATAGCAACAATAAATTAATTCTTGAAACTTAATATTATTTTGTTTGTAACTGAGTTGCTATCAATATTTAAAGTTGAGTTAATTTCAGCCACACAGAAATAAAAAGAATTTAAATACCGGTAACTTGTTTAACATGTTTGTTTAGTCAATAAGATTATATGGGTGTTTATTTTTGTTGTATGTTATGAATAGCATTGCAGGTTACAGTATTTGTGTAAAACTTATAAAGGTAAATATTTATGTGTCTAATGTTTGAAATTATAATATTGAAATATTTTTTTGTTAATTAATAAATCTTAGAATGATTATTTGAAACGATTTTAAATGATTTATTTCATGTCAACAACATCACACTCCTCTTTAAAAATTATTTAATTATTGTGCAACTACATATTCTTGTCGCAACGAGAAACAAAACCCTGCGACCTGGCCTGTGTAATACATATTTAGTTGCGTTGAGTACATGGCAATATATTTGTATAATTGTTGTAACGTTGCATAATGAAATGGCGTGCCCAAAGTGGGGCTCGATATTAAAAGAACCATAATAAATTAACGTGCCATAATAAATTGGCAGGCTCGATAATTAACGTGCCATAATAAAATGGTTCAGAATTATTAAGTGTATTGTTATTAATGTTATTGTATTGTAATTGTAATATTGTTGTGTATTTCACAACTGGTGCTCAACAAAACTAAAAGAGGAGAGAAATTGTTGGTATGAGATAATTAATAATACGGTAATAACAAATATAAATAAATAATATTAAATAAAAAACCAATAGAGTCGCGGTTTACCAATAATAATTAACCATAAAACGAATTTAAAATCAACAAAATGGCTACATCGCAGAAAGGAGTTGATATTGAGGCAATGTTTAAGAGTCTCCAGGAACAAATGCAAAAGATTGGCGAAGAAAGTAGGGCCGACTTTAAAGCTGAATTAGCAAAAAATAATGAACAAATACAAAAGAATAGCAAAGTATTTAAAGCTGAATTTAAAGAGTTTAAAGAGAACTGACTACAAACTGGAAGAAATAAATACGCGTATAGCGGCAGTAGAAATTACAATTGAAACAAAACTATATGAGCAAACAATTGTAATTGAAAATAAGAGAGAACAGACGTTCATAATTACTGAGGATAATTCTAATGAAATAATTAACACTAGGGAAGAATGAAAAATAAAAATTAAACAATCATATCGTGTTGGCGAAAATATCCAAATTGTTGGTTACACACATAGTAGTAGAACAATTAAAAAATTAACACAATTGAAACACAGCACTTGTGACGAGGATGCGCACAACAATGATCGATCGAACGTTAATTATAATGACAATAATTATACTTATAATTGTAAACCATACAGTGAGTATTATAACCGACGAATGAAAAACGGTCAACTATTTACGAAGGCCACATACAAACTGCTACGGAGTGCGTAAGCCACGGGAGAGAGAGAGAAGCGAAGAGAGAATTCGTTTCTTCGCATCGAAGAAATAAATTCTCACCCTATAAACAGGTGAGTTACACGGTCAAAACAAATGTTCACATGGTAAGTACGCGCTATAACGAGGCAGGAATGCAATACGGAAATGGTATACGTCGGCGACTATGCTACACAAGAACAAGATACGTCCTGTCTACGACCAACCATTATTTAGCTTAGAGAGGGGTGTAAAAGTTGAACGACACACCGCATTTAACGCTCTAATGTAAATAATAATTATTTAAGAAGAAATCATATATTACGGTTTTAACTAGTAATAGGATAAGGAATAATAATAGGTGAATATAATTTAAATAAGTAATAAAAGAAAGTATAAATGAGTTTAGACAAAAAATTAATACAAATAATAATGGAAAAATTACAGAAAATTAAGTGAATTTAAACGTGAATTGAAACAAGAGATCTTAGATAGAATTGTAGACACGAATAGTGCATAGATGCATTAGAGTTTTGTGCCGGCCGTTTTACTAACCCGCGATTAAATACGAAAAATAAACCGTATTATACTGTATATTTATTATATTATATAAATAATATTTCATAACGCGCAATTGTTTAGCTGTTTCGGTGTTTAACGAAGCGGCGAAAAATAGTTTAGCTGTTTCTGTGTTTAACGTTTAACGAAACGGCGAAATTTTGTTCGTCGTGGTACATGCCACCCAAGCATTCTGTTGGTCGCCTTGTTCGCCTGGAAGCTGCAATTCAGTAAAGCGCATTTCCATACGTTTTTCGCTTGTCTCGTGTGGTCGCCGACATAGTCAACACCTCCTACCTCTTCGACAGAGCGAAGAAGTCTTTTGTAAATAATTCTATCACCCAGCATGGGTAGATAAACTCGTACAAAACTGCGGTAAGTTGCATTAACACATATATTATGCGTTTCATAAAAAAGAAAATGTACATTTCAATATAGTAAGTGTGAAAGGAAGTTGTTAATTTTACAACCGCGTGGCGTATATCTGAAGTAGTCAATCTCCAATATATCTGAAGTATTCAATATAACCAATATCGTAATTAAGAGACAATATTTGTCTGTTTCACTGTAGTGCGGGAAAATCCTGCAATTTTAGCCAATGTAATAGTTTTCGAATGTGGTAACATGTGCTAGTGCACGAGTAGACAGGTTACAGTGTGTCAAACGTTTGCCCACATAAGCATAATCAAACTTAAAAATTATATGTTGGTTTTGGGGGAGTCTAAATTTTAACTAAAACGAACCAAGTAATGAGTTTAAAGTGTTACGAGTTGGCCGGTTCAAATTGTTATATACGGTTCTACCCAGTGTGCGTGACGGCTTATAGAGTGAGAATACCGTAAGTATTGGGACCAGTCCTCTAATTATTTATGTATGCGCAGGGCCCCTGGTCTTAGACGTGGACGCTGGCACAGGATGAACATCTCCGCCTGAACGAGTAACAAAGGCTCTCGACTTCGCCTGTCGTAGGTGACAGCAACATGACCACGTCCAACCAACACCACAGGCCCTGGATGTAGGAACTTTAACATCACCAGGTGACCTCAAACCATTTATTATGATTTTATTTTGATCTACACAGACACCCGGATCTGTGCTGTTAACACCTTATAACACTTGTGGAGTATGAGTGATACACTGTCACATTTCGTTCATCTTTCAAACGTTTTAATCAGGCCCCACTTTAACTAGACAGAATTGTGCGCGGATTTTGGGGGAACTTTGTTGATAATGTACTAACTTGGTATTAAGTGTAAGCCCGAGGGCTGGCATGCATCCAAGGCCTATCACATTTAATTCACTCATTATTTTCTTTCTAGTTTCCAGTAAAAGGGGGGTATTTCAAGTATTAGGGGACTGGTAGTTCAAATATGTAAGGGAGCGTTCCGTGGGTGACAGGATGAACCCCACCGGCTGGTAGGGTTCAGCTATAATTCCTGTCAACTTAGTTCAGACAACCACGGTCATTTCGCATATTTAAATTACATTTTGGGGTTATGTAAGGGTAATAAGCTTCTGATTCAGTAACAGTCCGGCCCCTGTTTAATCCTGTATAGGCAGCCTTGTATGCAGACATAGGCATGCTCCAGGCTTAGGAACATGTTGGTTCCCGGGCCAATCCAGTTTTCTTAAAATGTTACATAACGGATCAGGTCATATAATTATTGTAAATTTTTAAACGCTATCGCTAAAATATATTTCTTACACAAAATTTATAAATTATTATCTCAGAAAATTCACAAATAGTGTTCAGGTCAAGGAAAGATGGTGGCTTACCGTCTTTCCTATTTATTATCCTCAGTTATAAATTTTCTGACTTATTGATTATAATCTTACCAAGTTTAAGAGCACTTTAATGTTACATCTGGCATTTTGGCCTGCCCAGATTCGTGGGAGCACTAGTGATATCTTTATACTTTCGGATGTCTGTAGAGAAATGTCAAAAAGAAAAAAAGGGGTATATAGGCGAGTGGCTATGTTTTCAAAATTATAAGGGTGTCGGTTATTGATATAGTGAGACTTATAATGTGGATGTGATGGAGATATATATATATTTATATTTATATGTGTATTTATGTCAATTATGTAGGTGTTATTTTTGTGGGTATGTGTGGGGAAGATTTATTTATACAAACATATTTGCAATTATAAAAAAAAAACAAAAATAAAACAATTGTTACCTTATATGATATTTATGTGATTTATGTAGGTGTTACTTTTGTGGGTTATATACGGGGAGATTTATACAAAGCAAATCTTGCATTTATAAAAAACAAAAAGAAAACAATTGTTACCTATATATGCTATTTATGTGATTTATGTTTGTGTTACTATTGTGGGGTATGTACGGGGAAGATTTATACAAAAATTCACATTTATAAAAAACAAAGGAAACCAATTGTTACACTATATGCTATACACTCAAGTACTCAATAAATGATATTGTTGGTTATAACAGAGAGTTTAATTGCAAGTCCCGTCCCACTGGACCCAGCGCATTTTGGCTTCTCTAGGATTTGGCCTAGTTTTAAATAACTAGTGGCCCGTCTTCAAAAAAAAAAAAAAAAAACTTCAAAAAAAATGTTTCAAAAAAATTTTTTTTTTAAATCAATTTTTTGTATAAAGCATAAAACATCTAAAGAGGCGTTACACATTTGGTAGCAGAGCGTGGTTGTATCTAGGGTTAAACCCTTGAATCCTTTGGGTGTGAGGGGGCTTGCAAACTCGGGAATAGTTCTGGCAAATTGGAACTTTAAAGATTTTTTTTTTTTAATTAACATCTATGCTTTATCATGTTGAGTTATGTCTATTGTTGTTGAGTATATTGGGTGAATGGATAATTGTTCGCCTTTTGTGTTATTTGTAAACTTGGTGTCGCCACGTGATGTAAAATTTTGGGGGGAATTTTTTTTTGAAACTTGAAGTACCGCAGTTCTGTGGCGAGGTGTTGGGAAAAGGATTTCGCGTTGTATTTTTAAAATGATAGTGAGGGCGTTTATAGGCATGCGGTATGGCCCAATCGGCAGTCGGTCTCGTCCGAGGTATGGGAGCCGAAGTTAGTGTACAAATTTTGGGAATTTGTTGTTGTTCGTTGGTCGGTAAATATTTTGTTCCTTGTTAAATTGGATGTCGTGTGTTGTGTAAGTGTTGCGTTTTTTCTTGTGTGGTGTTGTCGAGAGCCAGTTCAGGCTAGTGGCCGCGTCCTCGCAACGCTAGGGGGCCCGCAGTTTGCTTGAAGGAAGAGTATAGTACTCGAGTTTTTCCGTTTTTGTTTAATTGTCTATTCTTGTTGTGCGTTAGGTGTTTCGTGGGGATTTATGTTTGGTTGTTGTGTGTTGTGAATTGCGCAATTCTGGCGGCGGTATGCTACCAGAAATTGCCCCACCCCCTTTCAGGAGTTCTCCAGAAACTTTCGGTGGTAGATGGAATAGATGAGGAGCAGCTGTTGGTTTTCTTGGACCTTGTCCTGCAGTTGGCAGATATCGCGGGGGTGTCCGATGGGAAGGTCTTGTCCCTTATATATCCGTATTGCCGGGGTTCATTGGCAGGGTTGGTCACCAACACTCTGCGTCGGGGCGGCAGTGTCGACGCTTTTCACGGGGAAGTGTTGGATTTCTTCATACCCCATCGACGACGTGCCCAGCTTAAGTTTGATTTATTCTATCGCCTACAGGCCAACGGAGAGGCGTTGGGGGACTTCGTGCACGACATACGGAAAGCTGCCCGGGTATTAAGGTTGGGGTTGCCCGAGACGGAAGTTATACAAGCAATTCTGGAAGGACTGAATCCCCAAGAGAGATCTCGTTTGATATTCGCGGACCGTCCACGTTGTTTCGCGGATCTTTACCGGTTGTGTGTGGTTTCTAGTACTGTCCAGGCGGGGACGAGTCCCGGGGAAGAGCTGCTACAGATGTCCAATACTCCACTGGTTTGTTAGGAAGAGCTAAAAAGGACAAACATGGCGGTTGGAGAAGAACACAAGAATCTGTCAGAAAAACTGAATATTCCGGAAGTAATGGAGGCTACAAGGGGGTGGCAAGTGAGAAGACGGTAGCAACGGTTACAGCAGAGAAAAGAAATAAGTATGAAATTAACAGGGGAAGAAGAAGTTATATCAGTGAACAAACATCGGCAAGTAGGGATCCTGTAGGAAGTCTTTATTCCTATTTGGGAAGAAAAGAAACTTTAAAGGTTCCAGAGGAATTACAAGTGCCTAATAGAGTTGTTGATGAAGAAGGCGAAGAGAAAGAAGAAGAGGGGAATTATTTCGTGGGATCAATACAAGACGACAAGAACACGTCTGTTGATACTGAATACAGGATTCAAAGAGGGCGTCATGGTTGAATCCAGATGCCGCAGAATTTGTTCCTGTATCTCCATCTCGGTTCGTGGGGGATCCGAATCCTGTAACATCATCATCGCCTACGAAGGGACATGAGAAGTCACTTGATGGTGGAGCTTTACCATTGTCAGTAGAATTTAATTTAGACATTGCACATGGACCTGGACAGCTGGATTCCAGGGTGAGAAATGTTGAGGACGTTGTAGTTGCCGAGAGTGGTGAAGAAGAGGAATCGAAGGAAGAGGCAGAAGAGCGGTCTGCACATGCTGCGCAGGGGAGTATAGTTGCAAGCGTTAGGGAGACTGAAGAGTCTGAGTTTGCGGATGGACTCGGGGATGTCCAGGCTGCAAGTGTGGTAGAAGTAGATGAGGTAGAAGTTGAGGAGAAATTGGGTGGCAGCGTTGTGGAGTGTGTGAGTGAGGATGATGTAGTGTGTGCAGATTTGTGGATGGCTTCTGTAAGTAGTGTTGAGGATTCCGAGGAATGGAAAGAAGTTTCATGCGGACTAGGTGAGCAACTAGACAGTGTTCCGCAACCTTTTTTTACTCACGGCACACCCCAGACGGGCCTAGACTCAACACGGCACACCAAAATGTCTGTCCCCTCAAAATCATATGAATCTTAATATAATTACGAAATATTACGTCGTTATGTAATCAATTTTTATTATTATTATTATCATCATTATTGTTATTATTATTATTATTATTATTATTATAAAACAAGAATAGACTCATGCATTTATTAACAATTTATTAACTTTAATTCACTGTAGAAAATACGAATTTTAAAGTAAATAACTCTACTCATACCTTCAATGTGGTACTTGAGCCTGCTTAGCTGCACACAGACGGCTGATTCGTGGCGGAATCGTTGACAAAACAAGCCTCATTTCTTCATCGATGGATTTGAGTCTCTCTCTCTTTGATGTTTTAATTTCAGTCAACGTCGAGAAGCCCAGTTCACACAAATATGTAGTTGAAAATGGTAATAACACATTAACTGCCATCTCGGAGATAGCCGGGTATTCACTGCTTATTGACAACCAAAATGTTTCCAAAGGCACTTCAAAAAAGTTTAATTTCAATGTTCTGTCTGCTTTCAAATCTGCCAGTTCCTCTTGTAAGCCTAAATTATTCGGAAGATGTTTCGAATCCATAATGAATGGGTCACGAACCCAGTCAAAATCTTCAACACTCTCTCCAAAATATGTTTTGAAATTCTGCTGCAAGAGTACTGAATGTTCTTTAATTAAGTCCATCAACACCTTATTATCGTCAGCAATTGGCCATACAGTTGGGAACATCTCACACGATCCATTTTCAATTGTCTGTATCCACAAATTTAACTTATTAATAAATCCTTGAATCTTATCCATACTAGTCAGAATATTTTCTTTTCTACCTTGCATTTTTCTGTTTACTTCATTCAAGTGTACGAAAATATCGGAAAGATATGCCAACTTAGATACCCATTCATCATCTGCAAATAAATCCGCATACTCATGCCCCTCAATAGTCAAAAATGCAAGTACCTCCTCTTTAAGTTCAAACATTCGCGTTAACACTTCACCTCGAGATAAACCATCGTACATCTGTATGTAGCAGAAGTGTAGTGTGCTCTGATCCCATTTCTTGACACAAAACGTTAAAAAGCCGCATATTTAGGGGCCGCGATTTGATGAAGTTTACGACTTTTACTACTTCGTCCATCACAATTTTCAGAGGAGATGGCAAAGACTTAGCAACAATGGCTTCGCGGTGAATGAGACAATGGTCGGTTCGTAAGTTAGGATTTACTTCGTGTACTTTACCCACGAATCCTTTCACTCGGCCTGTCATAGAAGCGGCTCCGTCTGTACAAACACTAACGCAATCCTCCCATGTTAATTCATTACGGACCACATATTCATTAGTCGTACGAAATATTTCTTCCCCGGTTGCTCGTTCGGGTAGTTATTTGCAAAAAAAGAAATTAGTTGCAATTACATCCCCATCAACATACCTTATGTAGGAAAGAAGTTGTGCGTGACCGCCAATATCGGTGGACTCGTCGATCTGAAGTGAGAACTTTCGACTGCTCTTTATTTTCTCCTTCATAATGTCTTCGATGTCACTGGACATGTCACTAACTCGGCGGCTGATTGTGTCAGCAGAGAGAGGAATTTTTGAAATTTCAGTACCAGCTTCTAAACCCAGGACTATTTTTACCATTTCTTTACACGCGGGCATTAACAACGTTTCTGCTATTGTGTGTGGTTTTTTGGCCTTTACGATAAGTTCGGCTACCTTATAGCTAGCTTCCTGTACTTTTTGCGAAACACGTACCGACGTAGTCATGAGCGCCACTTGTTTTTTATTTTGTTCCAACAACCGACGAAAATAATTCACATCTTTACTTAACAGAGAGGAATGTTTTGTTGACAAATGTCGTTTCAATTTACTGGGAACCATAGCAGCATTACTGAGTTTTTCACCACACACAACACACTCGGGGATTGGGCATGTTTTATCACCACACCAAAAAACCCGTAAGATAAATAATTATCACTATATTGCCGGTGAACTACTTTGTGTTTCTTTTTTTCGGGCTCGATGGTCTCACTACTTGCACTCGAGGACGGACCACTCCGTACAAGGAACTTATCCATATCGAAAAAAAATTGTTTAATAACACTGTAATAGAAAATAGTAAGAGTGGTGTAGCAATCACAATATTCGCACTACTGCAGAGCACAGCTGTGATAGAACTGAACTGAAATACTGTAACTGTGTCTGACAATATGTGGGTCCTTCGGCGAAGGAAAAGAGCAATAAAGTTTAAGAAGCGCCGACAAACAGGCACAAATATCAAAACAAGGCAATAAAATAATAAAAGAGAGGGAAATGTTTGCTAATCCCCGCAATTTTAGTTAAAAGCACGTACAGCCAGCCGTACACAAAAGATGCGGTGTTACAAAGAACTCTCTTGAATAGAGTTTAGAACGTTTAGAGTTTTGAACGTAAATTCTATTGTATGATTGGTGCGGGCCGCTAAAAGGCTTGCTAAAAGTCTTACGCGGCTTTCTTTGCGGTGAACACAAAGCTTGCCGCCTGTAACCCATCAAACCGGCCCAATATTTCAGGCGAGAATACAAATAACTTAAGATAAGCAAACTATAACAACAATATTGAGTAAATAAGTTACATTTAATTTCTATGAAAATATAACAGTTATCAGCATGTATTAAAGAATAAACAAGCACCTTCTTACTTAAAATCGACAATTAATTTATTACAATAATAGGTAAAAGTTCGCGTCACACCTTTCACCTTGTGACGGCACACTATTGTGCCGCGGCACACCGGTTGCGGAACACTGAACTAGAGGATGAAGATGTGCGGTGTCGTGATAGTGATTTAGATTATGTAGAGGAAGAAAAGGAAGAGGTGGAAGAAAGAGAACCAGGGGAGGTAGAAGCAGAGGAGTTAGAGGTTGAGGATAATCCAAATCGGGGTAAAAGTAGTCAGGTAAGTTGCCTCGATTCTGATTCAGAAGAAACAAATCAGTACAGCTCAACACGAGATAATTTCTCAGAGAGTGGTGTCAGAAAGGAACGAGTACCTAAAGTGCGTCATAGAAAGGTGAGAAGAAGCGGTTAACGGGTAGCGGGTAGATGTTCCCCACAGTCCCAGTGGTGTTCGTCTACTTCAGGGTTGCGCCCCTGCCTCAGCGAGCCTTGGTTTTCTCCACCCCTCCTTATTCTCGGAGGGAACCATGTCCTTAACCTTAGTCCTAGCTATTGACCTTTCAATGATCCTTGCCCTTTTCATCTTCCCAATTTTCCTACCCCTCCCATTAGAAAAACAAAATAAAATAAAAACAAAAAATAGAAAAGGAAAAAGAAACAAAAAAAATTAGGAAAAGGAAAAAGAAAAGGAAAAATATCAAAAAGGAGTTAGAAAACAAGTTAGTTGGCAGAGATGTGACTACGTTGGTGTAGTGATGTTAGTGTTAGATTGTTGGTTGTTGTTTTATGGGGATACCAGATATTGTCGAGGTAGTTTGTTTGGTGCATAAGAGCAAAAATACGTTGTTTGTCGTTTCATGGGGAGTCTAGATATTGACATAGTAACTTGTAACCAGCTGTATCGTTGTAAAATATGTTATCTGGGCGAGTTGGACTATGAGCCGTTGACAGCCGTCTGCAGGGTGGAATGTAGTTGTTGTCGTTTTCGTAATCTGATAAACCCGTCCTTGTCTCATGTAACTGTTCTATGCTTGATATGTCAATTTCACGGTCGACCTGCTTTGTTCATCAGCTGATCTATTATTGAGATTGAACTTTGTTATCAAATGGCCATGCCGCATTCCCCGGTTGATTTCCCTGGTGTATTTTGTTGAGAGAGAGAGTGGCCTAGACGGAGCTGTGGAGAGTTACCCCCCCTATAGTTATGGTCTTTTAAAGAGTAAGAGAAGGGATGATGTTCGCGTGCCCTCTATGCGGTCTTCTCTGTCCGGCTAAGCGGGGCCGTCCGCCCTAGTGTAGGGATGTGGGCCAGCCATATGGCAAGGATGGAGAAGCCTTGTTGGTGCATGTGGCTCGTCGGTCCAAGAGGTGGACAAAAGGAGTAGTACGGTCACTCACATACCAAGGTGGGTGATACCTTGTTTGGTCTTCGGACGGGTATGTGAGTGGGACCGGTGGAAGTAGGTGATGGTCACCGGAGAGGGTGACGTGTTGGGGCGGCCACGTGGGGTTGGCATGGCGGAGAGGGTCGCATGGGGATGGTCGCAGTTGTGAGGAGTTTTTTGTTCTGAGCCTCTGTGCTTCTGAGAGCGAAGACTACTGCGAATACTGATGGAAACCCGTGTTGTAGAAGACAATATTGGAATACACTGCAGGGTACCCCTCTGTCTAAGTGTGGGCAACTAGGTTGCCCTTTTGGGCTGGGGGTGTGCCGGTCGTTTTACGAACCGGCGATTAAATATGAAAAATAAACCGTATTATACTGTATATTTATTATATTATATAAATAATATTTCATAACGCGCAATTGTTTAGCTGTTTTGGTGTTTAACGAAGCGGCGAAAATTAGTTTAGCTGTTCCTGTGTTTAACGTTTAACGAAACGGCGAAATTTTGTTCGTCGTGGTACATGCCACCCACGCATTCTGGTGGTCGCCTTGTTCGCCTGGAAGCTGCAATTCAGTAAAGCGCATTTCCATACGTTTTTCGCTTGTCTCGTGTGGTCGCCGACATAGTCAACACCTCCTACCTCTTCGACAGAGCGAAGAAGTCTTTTGTAAATAATTCTATCACCCAGCATGGGTAGATAAATTCGCACAAAACTGCGGTAAGTTGCATTAACACATATATTATGCGTTTCATAAAAAAGAAAATGTACATTTCAATATAGTAAGTGTGAAAGGAAGTTGTTAATTTTACAACCGCGTGGCGTATATCTGAAGTAGTCAATCTCCAATATATCTGAAGTATTCAATATAACCAATATCGTAATTAAGAGACAATATTTGTCTGTTTCACTGTAGTGCGGGAAAATCCTGCAATTTTAGCCAATGTAATAGTTTTCGAATGTGGTAACATGTGCTAGTGCACGAGTAGACAGGTTACAGTGTGTCAAACGTTTGCCCACATAAGCATAATCAAACTTAAAAATTATATGTTGGTTTTGGGGGAGTCTAAATTTTAACTAAAACGAACCAAGTAATGAGTTTACCGGTTCAAATTGTTATATACGGTTCTACCCAGTGTGCGTGACGCCTTATAGAGTGAGAATACCGTAAGTATTGGGACCAGTCCTCTAATTATTTATGTATGCGCAGGGCCCCTGGTCTTAGACGTGGACGCTGGCACAGGATGAACATCTCCGCCTGAACGAGTAACAAAGGCTCTCGACTTCGCCTGTCGTAGGTGACACAACATGACCACGTCCAACCAACACCACAGGCCCTGGAAGTAGGAACTTTAACATCACCAGGTGACCTCAAACCATTTATTATGATTTTATTTTGATCTACACAGACACCCGGATCTGTGCTGTTAACACCTTATAACACTTGTGGAGTATGAGTGATACACTGTCACATTTCGTTCATCTTTCAAACGTTTTAATCAGGCCCCATTTTAACTAGACAGAATTGTGCGCGGATTTTGGGGGAACTTTGTTGATAATGTACTAACTTGGTATTAAGTGTAAGCCCGGGGGCTGGCATGCATCCAAGGCCTATCACATTTAATTCACTCATTATTTTCTTTCTAGTTTCCAGTAAAAGGGGGGTATTTCAAGTATTAGGGGACTGGTAGTTCAAATATGTAAGGGAGCGTTCCGTGGGTGACAGGATGAACCCCACCGGCTGGTAGGGTTCAGCTATAATTCCTGTCAACTTAGTTCAGACAACCACGGTCATTTCACATATTTAAATTACATTTTGGGGTTATGTAAGGGTAATAAGCTTCTGATTCAGTAACAGTCCGGCCCCTGTTTAATCCTGTATAGGCAGCCTTGTATGCAGACATAGGCATGCTCCAGGCTTAGGAACATGTTGGTTCCCGGGCCAATACAGTTTTCTTAAAATGTTACATAACGGATCACGTCATATAATTATTGTAAATTTTTAAACGCTATCGCTAAAATATATTTCTTACACAAAATTTATAAATTATTATTTCAGAAAATTCACAAATACAGTTCAAGTCAAGGAAAGATGGTGGCTTACCGTCTTTCCTATTTATTATCCTCAGTTATAAATTTTCTGACTTATTGATTATAATCTTACCAAGCTTAAGAGCACTTTAATGTTACATCTGCCATTTTGGCCAGCCCAGATTCGTGGGAGCACTAGTGATATCTTTATACTTTCGGATGTCTGTAGAGAAATGTCAAAAAGAAAAAAAGGGGTATATAGGCGAGTGGCTATGTTTTCAAAATTATAAGGGTGTCGGTTATTGATATAGTGAGACTTATAATGTGGATGTGATGGATATATATATATATATTTATATTTATATGTGTATTTATGTCAATTATGTATGTGTTACTTTTGTGGGTGTGTGGGGAAGATTTATTTATACAAACATATTTGCAATTATAAAAAAAAAAACAAAAATAAAACAATTGTTACCTTATATGGTATTTATGTGATTTATGTAGGTGTTACTTTTGTGGGTTATATACGGGGAGATTTATACAAAGCAAATTTTGCATTTATAAAAAACAAAAAGAAAACAATTGTTACCTATATATGCTATTTATGTGATTTATGTTTGTGTTACTATTGTGGGGTATGTACGGGGAAGATTTATACAAAAATTCACATTTATAAAAAACAAAGGAAACCAATTGTTACACTATATGCTATACATTCAAGTACTCAATAAATGATATTGTTGGTTATAACAGAGAGTTTAATTACAAGTCCCGTCCCACTGGACACAGCGCATTTTGGCTTCTCTAGGCTTTGGCCTAGTTTAAAATAACTAGTGGCCCCTCTTCAAAAAAAAAAAAAACTTAAAAAAAAAATTTTCAAAAAAAAATTTTTTTTTTAAACAATTTTTGTATAAAGCATAAAACATCTAAAGAGGGGTTACAGTTTAAAGGACAGAAGGCTGAATGGTCTAAAGAATTAAAAGATAGTGTTAACCAAGTAGCAGAACAATGGAATGAGAAGTTTATAGTAGCAAAGCAGGAGCAGGGTATGGAAAGAAAAGCAATCAGTGAACACGTCCATGAAAACATCAATAAGACGCAGGAATTGGAAGCCTGAGTAATAAGGTTGGAAATTGCTGTAGTCATGCCTAATAAAACCACAATGGAATATTCCAGTGAGATAGATACACTAAGGAAAAATCAACGTGGAAAGGCGCCTAAAAACGGAATTGATAAGGGGAGCAACGAATTTAGTGGTAGATCCAACACTGAGTGATGAAAGGACGAAATTGTTACTGAACTGGGAATGAGATATGGATTTAACAGGTAATGTGTTAACTTATAAAGAGAAAAGTAGCTTTATTAGTGAACAATTTCAAGGTTATGCTGTAAGATGGTATACGAATGATCGATATAATGTAACTACTAACAAACATTTTAAAAACTCATTGTTTGAAGGTTGCTATGGAAAAATTCACACGAAAAACCAAATAAGAGACCAAGTAGAATATGGTAAGTATCAGAATAATGGTAGGTTTACCTAAGGAGAGTGTGTCGAAAGAAATAAATACCTAAGATCCAGATTAACACTCACAATTAAACAACACGAAGTAGTGCGCAAGTTATGACATCACTTTCACCGAACACGTTTCGCACCGAGTACAGAAATAAAACTAGTATTATACTAAGAGAAGAATCGAGGCAGAGAAACGCCAACAGTAGAGGAGAAGTGAGAGCGAGAGAAACAAAACTTTGTAGTAAGTCAACTAATTCTCTTAAATATTTAGAGAGAGGGAAACAGGTAGAAATAAGCCGTCATCAAAAATGTAGCGGCATAACTACACACAAAGATTACAATGATCACTGTTATGTACACAGAACAATTGTAATGTTATGCGGATATCTATTGTTTATTATGACCAGAGCCGAGTCACACGGAGACAGAACCAGAATAAGAAAAGTCAGCCGACAACGGCGAGAGTGTGTCTCGACGACAACAATAGAAAAACGGAGGCTATGTTGATATTGGGGGAAAATAATTTGTATCACCCTCCACAACAAGGGTTGTGGAGAGATCCTCCGATAAAAATATTTACTTTTATAAAGAGTTAAAACCCAATTGTAAAGTAGGTAGTTATTAAGAAGTATTTGTAATTATAAGTTACACATGTATATTTGTGTAAATAAAATTTGACTAACAGTCAAGTTTTATTTAAACCAACGTGGGGAATAAATGCAACAATACATATATTTGCATATTTGCCCAGGGCGGTATGTTTAATATGTAATTGGCATAGAAAGTATAAGGAACAGTTTTATACAGTTTTGTACAAGAAAATGCAGGCTGGAGCCTGTCAAAAGTAACACCTGCTGTGCCAGTGTGAGATACGCGTGTGTGTGTTTGTGTGTGTTAGCCAGCTGTGACCGGTTTTGAACGACGCGATGGGGTGATGCGCTACGAATTGTTTGTTCTAATTAATCAGGTCTTAACAGGATTATAATAAACTAATTACTTGTGTTAATCCTGTAAGCAAAGACTTACGCCAATTATAAAAACACCATTGCATTAATGAATTCTTAACGAATGCAGTGATGTAAATTTTATTTCCAGAGATGCAATATTAAAGATGCTAACTAATTAGTATTAATTACTAGCGTAGTTAAAGAGTAATTAATATGTGTGTTATATGTGAGTGACCAGAGAAAAATTACGCAAACAATGAGATCACTAAGATAAGAGAAGTTAATTTAATGACAAAATTTAGAAAAGAAATAATAATCTTTTTTGTCGTATTTTTGGGTGTGTCAGTATAAGTCCATAATAGATTGGAATGAAATGGTAGATTATTTTATTTTTGTTTATAGCAACAATAAATTCATTCTTGATACTTAATATTATTTTGTTTGTAACTGAGTTGCTATCAATATTTAAAGTTGAGTTAATTTCAGACACACAGAAATAAAAAGAATTTAAATACCGGTAACTTGTTTAACATGTTTGTTTAGTCAATAAGATTATATAGCTGTTTATTTTTGTTGTATGTTATGAATAGCATTGCAGGTTACAGTATTTGTGTAAAACTTATAAAGGTAAATATTTATGTGTCTAATGTTTGGAATTATAATATTGAAATTTTTTTGTTAATTAATAAATCTTAGAATGATTATTTGAAACGATTTTAAATGATTTATTTCATGTCAACAACATCTCACTCCTCTTTAAAAATTATTTAATTATTGTGCAACTACATATACTTGACGCAACGAGAAACAAAATCCTGCGATCTGGCCGGTGTAATACATATTTAGTTGCGTTTAGTACATGGTAATATATTTGTATAATTGTTGTAACGTTTGTAAAAGACTCGTTTGTGGTGTATTTATAATGATGTCTTTCACCCTTGGTAATCGTCTTTGTAACAGACGTTTATGTGTGACGAGCGATTTTTGTCACCCGTAGTAATCGTCTAATTCGTAATATAACTGTGTAATTGTGGGTATATTATTGGGTATTAATTTGTTAAATACCTTTGTGAAAATCAATCGTGTGTAGCGGGCCGGGTTATGCCTTTTCTCAATACTTACTGGCTAACCGTATCTCTCGTCGTTCAATTCAAATCTTACCGCCTCGCCACCTGATTGGCTCACTTTGTCTTGCAGTGTCGAATTCGCTAACTGTAGTATGTTGGTGTTTTGTTTTTAAAAATTTCCTTATATTACGTTGTTTTAGAAGAATCAAACATACAGCAGTTGAAGAATATTAAAATTTATTGAACTCTTCTTTATATTACCTGTTCAATTACAGTTAATGAATAATACATATATTTATGTTGATACCGGCGTTTACAAATTGCTCGGTTGGCATCGATCAGTCGTACGTAAGAAAAACGTCATGGCGTACATATTACGTTTACAATTAATATTGTTTGTCTCAGAGAATAAGTCCTTTTTGACTACAGAAGTTGGATTATCGGCTACAAAAATGCACAAAATTATAACATTCCTTAAAACTTAATACACAATAGTTGATATACTAACACATACAAAGTAAGTTATTGGCAATGAGAATCAGAATAGCTTTGGTTAAATTCTTGTCAGCACGTTATGTTTTTTGAAAACTATTATAATTTAATATAAAAGTATATTGATTAATTAAGTTTTATTGAGAGTGATATGTTGATTAAATTCAGTTATTGAGTCAAATTTGTGATCAGTGAAGTGAAAATATATTTAGTTCGTTATTATGGATAATTGGAAATTTATTTTGAAGTGAATTTGTTATTTTATACTCATCGATTTCTTGACGTGGCTTCTCCGATGATCGTCTTCTTCTTCAGGAAACCTCTAGTAGTCCTCTCTTCTTTGGATTGTCCGAAATACCCGTTCAAATGGTTCCAATTCGAAGTTCGGCTTCCATCAGTTCTCGTAGATGTTCGATGTCCTCAGGTTGAGTTAGGTAAATCCACTTCTTCCTTCTGGATAGGTCGTCTATTACGTTAATTTGAAGTATTCGTATTTTTTACCATGATTTTTATGGTTTAATTATTTTAATAGTCGTTCATCTCATCAGTTGTAGTTTGGAAAGCTTCTCCTATACTTCTTCTTTCAAAATTTATTAAATTTTAAAGTTTTTAAAGTTAATTTTAGATCGAGAGCTTCATACATCCGCCCTCCGCGTTAGTCAATAATGAAGTAATTAGAATTCCAACGGTATTTTATGTAATAAGCGTCAGTTGCTATGGTTACCTATCGAATTATGCTATTTCGCATTGGTCAATATCTTATGATATTGTTATATTCTAACGTTTTATTTTGGTTTAAATTTATAAAATATCTTCAAATTATGATTTCTTTCTTATATTAGTAGTAACATCAATTATATGAACACCATTGTTCTTCTTTTTTGTTAAGGATTATTTTGATATCCCTCATGATTACTTTTGAATAGTTAATAACATTTTCCTTATCTTCTTATTTGTATTTTTTATGTATTTATTTTTAATCTGGATATTATTTATATATTTTTGTACTAGATACACTTACTTAACTGCTTAAACATTTGATATACTCTGATTGATACTGGGTTATTGTTTTCTTTTTTTTTTTCAACTTACAAAGTTCCTTCACTAAATGTTAGGCCTAGAGCCTAGACTTCCCCATACTACTATTTAACATTCTTTATAACTCATTAGCTTTATATATTGGTACATTAAACAATTTTTTATAGAAACAGATAATAAAACATTGGTGCTTCTAACCACACCTCTTATTATAAAAACAAACATTTTCTTACCAGGCTCAAACCTGAAATTCAACTTCTAACTGTTTTTGGTTTTCTTATTTCTATCTTGCTTATTTTATAAGTTAATAAATTCCATGGTTTCTTTTAAAGCAATAATGAAACTCTTATAATACTAATTTTAAACAGTACCTTACACCATATATCTCACTTACTAATTCCTTCACTAAAATACAGTGTCTGTCTTTCTTATTTTCCACTCGAATAACTTAATTTCCATCTTATTTTATATTCATTCTCACTTACTATTATTGAAATTACTAATGGTACAATTAGTTCAGTCTTATGTGATAACAGATAGTTCTATCAAAGGCTGTTTACCTATACTATTACAGTCTGCTTCTTAAGTACTTTATACTGTACACTCATTGCACTTTTTCCTTCATAGGTTTCTTCATTTATTAACACTTCACATCTTCATAATATGCTACTTACATAGCTTGTCACCATCTACTTATATTTATTCACTTCTTTATCTCATTCACTTGATATTACTCACACTGTTTGTCTACATATTTTAATATCACTGTGTGGTTATTGGTCATTAATAATTACTTTATTTTCAATTCACATTGATCACTTTTTGTTATTAATTATTGCCTTTATTTGACTCAATGAATTTTTTACGTGCTTTGACTATGTTTATCATTATTAATTGGGTATTGTTATTTTTAGCTTCCTACCTGATATTTATAAGTACATGTTTCTTCTTCTTTCATATAATAAACATAATATCTCTATCTTACTTGTTATTGTTTACATGGTTACATCTTATTTATGCCCTAACTGGTTTAGTGCATTGTTTTACGTACATATATTAGTCATATTTTGGGGATTACAAATGTTGTTGTTATATTCTTGGTTACATTTGGTTTCTTGTTCCTTCTTTCTTGTTTTTCTCCAATCTATTGGGTTAAGTCATTGTCAGTTCCTTTGTCAATTGTCATTTCGTAATTTGGTCATTAATCTTTGAGTTATAAGTTTTTTGACATTTCTTCTTATCTTCAGCTTTTTTTTGTTTGTTAATTAGGCTATTAGTGTATTTTCACTATCTTATGTCATGTTACATAATGCAACGCCGCCAAAATCGATTATTTCGAAAATGAAGTTTATTTTTTCTGAAATTATCAATATAGTTCTTTTACTCAGGTTGTTATTATTTGTTAATTAATTAATTTGGAATTCATCAATCGCTACTTTCTTCTTTATTTATTTTTATTAAGTCATGGTTCATGATATGGTACATGGTATTATTCTCCTTCTTTACTCTTTCATTACGAGTGTTATCCCTTGTATGTTCTATCTCCCTAAAATTTTCTTTTTTTTATTCATATAAGTTGGTACTAGCCAGAGGGCACGTGTGGCTCTATTACTCTGCTATCCATTTATACACATTTTGAGTTCAGAGGTCATGCCTATCTGCTCAATAATATAAAATAATTGTTGAACGTATCTCAACATAAAATCATCATATAATAATATTAATAATAATCATAATAATAGTCGTCTATTTTCGACTGATATAATATCAATACAATAAAACACTCTTGGGATTAATTATTCTCTCTTTTATACATCTCATGACCTTTTCTTCTCAGTGATTTATTTTGATTCCTTTTCTATGCTTATGGCGATGTTTAATAGATATTTTGCATTGTTCATCAATTTACTTCATAGGATACTTATTTTATTGGTTATCACTTTCTTTCTCATTTATAATCAATATTAACAGTGGAGCTGGTTTCTGGTTTACTTATATTTTTCATCATTGATTGTCCATTTAATATGTCATTGTCATTTTTTATTTGATTGTTTTGTCTTTTCTTTTTGTGAAACGTTAATTCTTTGTTATTCCCTTTTGTAATAGGGTTAGTTAATGATGTTATGTAACGTCATCATTATTTGTTTAACATTTTATTATTTTATGTCAGTTTTTATGGTGCTTCATTATATATATATATATTTTTTTTTCAAAATTACATCCTTTCACACATTTTGTTACACACACTTTTTTGTAAGTTGTACTTACTTTTGTTTTGAATTTAGATAATCTTTCTTCTAAATTCTTTTTTCATTCATTTATTAATTGATCAAATATTTATTTGTAAGTTGTACTTACTTTGATTTTTGAATTTGGATAATATTTACTCTTAAAATCAATGCTGTGTCGGTTATCTCTAACATGGGTCCCTTTTTTGCAGTAATGTTCGCCTTTGGTTTACCCATGGTCCATAGGTTGATCTGCACTTGTCGTTCGGACTACTCTGGTGTTCATGACTAATTCTGTTCTTGTGGTATAAGTCTCCGTTTCCTCGTACATCAATTCTTCTAACACTAAGTGCTCCTTAGTATCCGTTATTACATCAACCACTTTACCGGTTCCTTTGTAGAACAGATATTTCAATGGTACACTTATTATTAGTTGTTCCATTGATAGTTTAGTATACCTTTCTAATGGTGGTATATACCGTTTATCAATTGATTTTTTAAAGTTGTTGCCTGTGGTTTTATAGTAAGTTATTTCTAAAATTTTGATTGACCTTCTACTATAATCTTGGACATTTATGATTTCTTCATGGTCGGTAATTGGTAGACTAACCACGTTTATTAATCCATTCTTCATCATCTCCAATTCTTCTGTGGTATTTATTAGTTTCCTGGGATGCCTCTTCTTAGTCTTCATCTCCATGGTTTGGATATTCTCTTTGTTTTGGTTATTTTTATTTGCAGATAACAATATACTTTCGTCTTCTGTAATTTCTATTTCCTCCCTACCATCTTCTACCTTCTGGTCTACTGGTTCCCTGTTCTCATTCAATGTTTCTTTAATACTTTCAGAAGTACCGTCCAGTGTTTCATTCACCTTCCTGAAACCACTGTCCATTGTTTCCTCTAACACTCTGAAATGCTCTTCCATTTCCTGTTTGTCCTCCTTTCTCCATTCTTCCACCTTCTCATTATGATCATCCCTTTTCTGACACATTCCTTCCAGGAATTCCATTATGATATTATATCTTTCTTCGGTGAACCATGTCGTTTTCTTATGTTATGTGGGTTCTGGCATTTTCTTTTGTTGCTTCACTTCCACGTCTTTGACTATTCCTTTTTGTAATTGAACATTTGGTTCTTCCAAGTTTTTATTATTTGGTATTCCGCTGAACTTTTTTATTCGATTATGTTCCTTCCTCCAATTACACATATCTTCTTTGGATAGCTCAAACATAACCCTTATCCATTCTCTTAGTTCTGCATTTTCCGTTTGTATCGGTTTTTCTGGTTGTCTTATTAACTGTCTCCATTGTTCATACTCCTCCTGCGTATATTCCTCTATCACTTGTGCGTATACTCCCGTTTTTTCTTTTTTCATTTGGTTTTCATTACTGTACCATCTCTCCCAATCGTCATCAGTCATTCTTTCCACCTTGTTATCGCTTTTTTCGTGGGCTGTCCCGATGATCTCTTCTTTATTGCACCTGGTTTCCAGTTTCCACATTTCATCATAAATTCCTTTCAATGACATTTGATCTTTTGGCGTTCCCATTGCGTTCGAACGACTCATCTGTGCTCGCTCGCGGTCCGTTGTATTTTTCTCGATGTACTCCATCTCTTTACTGAACTTTTTAAACAATGTTGTCATCCATTCCGCATAGCTGAATCGTTTTTCTGGTTCTGGAATTTTCGTTTGTTTTTCTTCTATCTCCGTTTCATTATTATTTACTATTTCTTCCTCCATAACTTCCTTCCTTTTATATTTAACTCCCATTATCTTATCCCGATTCTTCATTGTGTGTTGTGCCTTGCCTGTTCCGGTTTTCTGCAGCCGCCGCTAGAATCTATAGGGTTTAATGGTATAATTTTTTAATTATTCTAGCCCTACTAGTTGGCGCGCCACTTTGTAATGTTCCTTTTTTACGGTGTTTTATTTGTGTAATGTCACCCGTTATATTCGTCTTTGTGACAGAAACGAAAAGCCCCACTGTTGGGATCGTCACTTTGTAACTAGACGTTTATGTGTGACGAGCGATTTTATGTCACTCGTTGTATTCGCCTTATTTCGTAATATAACTGTGTAATTGTGGGTAGATTATTGGGTATTAATTTGTTAAATACCTTTGTGAAAAGTAATCGTGTGTAGCGAGCCGGGTTATGCCTTTTCTCAATACTTACTGGCTAACCGTATCTCTCGCCGTTCAATTCAAATCTTACCGCCTCGCCACCTGATTGGCTCACGCTGTCTTGCAGTGTCGAATTCGCTAACTGTAGTATGTTGGTGTTTTGTTTTTAAAAATTTCCTTATATTACGTTGTTTTATAAGAATCAAACATACAGCAGTTGAGGAATATTAAAATTTATTGAACCCTTCTTTATATTACCTGTTCAATTACAGTTAATGAATAATACATATATTTATGTTGATACCGGCGTTTACAAATTTCTCGGTTGGCATCGCTCAGTCGTACGTAAGAAAAACGTCATGGCGTACATATTATGTTTACAATTAATATTGTTTGTCTCAGGGAATAAGGCCTTTTTGACTACAGAAGTTGGATTATCGGCTACAAAAATGCACAAAATTATAACTGTTAGAACTTTGTACTGTATTTCTGTATCTGTGTGTTGTAATCACCGCATTGCGGCACGCGCGGATGACGTCACTTTGCTTATCAAGCGCCGCCGGCAGTCAGCTGGGCTCACGGTGGCCAATTTTAGTTCAGTTACTTCAGAAACTCCGAGCTGTGCTCTCGTTAAAATTACTATTCCAGACGCGGCTGCTGGATTTCATTGTTCAATAATTCATCACGTGCAACTTGCACTAATTTATTCAGACGACCTTCGTCTATCTATTTGTGAGTTTGACGTTTATTAAAACTCAATTACCGGGCGTTATGCCAGAAAACATCCGCACGTGTCGGCAATAGCATCGAAAACTTAAGATTTTCAATAAATGAATTTTATACAGCTTCAATACAGTCCGCTTCATTATATTTCAAAACCAGCCCTTTCCATTTAGCGTCTTTGGAACAACTCTAGAAACTTCAAGAGCTTCCAGCACGCAACATTTTTGGTCCAACCGAACCGGATTTCTTATTTTTCGTCCACAAGCGACAACATTTTCTGGTCCAGATTAGTGCCCAGGTACTAACATTTTTTCTGGTTAGATAGATTGGATTTTGTTTCCACCTTATGGGAAACACTGTGGGTTACTACTTCAAAGCATTTATTTCATTAGGCAAAGGTCCTAGTCCCCGAAATAGCTTCAGAATTCCAAAACCCTCAAATTTAAATTGCTGACCGTGGCATACCATTTATCACCGAAAAAATGACTTCAAACAAGTGACTAGCAAAATACAACAGAACGGCCGAGTCAACACGACAGGAATCGTCAAGGCAGTTAGACAGTTGCAGCAATTCCACAACTGTAATGTACGCTGATATACGATGACGGACTTCATCAAACCAGCATGAACAGGCGGGTCACCAACAGCACAGGATTGACGGACGAATCCCGATCGGAACCAACAGGACCACAGCAGTTCGTAACACGCTAGAATTTCACGTGACTATGAACCTTTTACTTATATTTAAATAATGTATGGACATAACGTTCTAAGCAATATTTTATATTTAACAGTTATTTTTTAACACCTTTGTGTAAACACACACCATCATTATTGAACATACGTTCGTCACTAGTTAGCAGCTCATTGTGAGTTCAAACATCAAGACAAGACTATATGTATTATTATTATTTAAATTAATAATTTTAATAACTCTTAAATTCTAACAGAGGTTGTTTTAATAGAGATAGTAAGCATATGTTGTAGCAAGTATTGTATTCATGTACATAACGATCGCTAGCTACCGCAACGTATTCAGATTTATCAAAATTTGAGTCTATGGTTCACCTGCTCTGCGCTCAAATTATTCTAAATTATATTTTAAATTGTAATCATGGCGGATGTAAAAGCTTTAATAAAAAAACGAGGCACCATTAAAGCTTCGATATCCCGCGTAAACACCTTCGCGGACAATTTCGATTTGGAAACCAGCGATCATCATGCGCTGAAAATAAAACTTCGGCATTTGATGGAATTATCCACCAAATACGATGAAATACAATCTCAAATCGAATCCGAGGAAGCGGATTTTGCATTAGCGAGTGATAGGGTCCAAACTGAGGACGATCTTTGTAACATAGAATGTAAGTTGCAACACTTGTTGGAGCAAGCAGAGCATATGAACCAAAAACCCTTAATTAATGCTGAAAGTAAGCATCTTAAACCCCCCCCCCTTTCAGTTGGAACCGATTAAATTACCTCGGTTTGCGGGAAGCATTATTGAGTGGCAGCATTATTATCATATCTTTCTCGAACTAATACACGTCAGAACCGACCTGACGGATATACAAAAACTACACTATTTGCACTCGTCATTATCTGGCGAGGCGCTTAACGTAATAAAGTCACTGCCAATCACTCATGAGAATTACGCGGTGGCTATTGATCTGTTGAAAAATAGATATGACAGTAAGCTAATTGTCTCCGCCCATCATGTCGAGAATGTCCTGGCCGTACAATCGATTCAACAAGAATCCCAAATTAGCGTATCCAGATTCATTGATGAAATAACAGCCAATATCAATGCATTAAATAACCTCAACTTGCCAGTAAACACATTCGAAATCATTGTTATTCATTATTTAGCTAAAAAACTTGATATTTACACTCTCCGGTTGTGGAAAGAGAGCTTGTCAGAACATAAATTCCCTTTTTTTAATAATTTTATGAAATTCCTAAACACACGCAGACAATTATTACAAAATCTTGATAGCGCAACTACTTCAACGAGCAAGTTAAATAGCAGTGATAAGACGCCTTATCGCAAGGCAGTTAAACCGATAAACGCTCCTAGGGGGGCATTCCATTCTCATGCCGGAAATAATTTATGTAAACTATGTAACGGGAAACATAGAATTACTGATTGCTTACAGTTTACGTCCCTTGCTATCCCTGAAAGAAAAAACATCATAATAAAAAACAAACTTTGTTTAAATTGCCTTCGTTCGGGCCACGAAAGTTCACAATGCCCATCAAAATTTTCTTGTAGAAAGTATGCAAAGCGTTACCACACCATGATTAACTTGCCTAACAAAGATGGGTCTTCCATCAATAACCAATGTTCACTAAAATTGCGAACGAATAAGTCAATATTGTTATCTACCGCTGTCTGTATGACAACTAATCAGGCCGGTAGAAAGTTCCCAGTTAGAATTTTATTGGATTCCAGCTCGCAAGCGAACTTCTGCACAATGGATTTCGCTCGTCGAATGGGACTTCAATTGGTCAAATCGCAATTGCCCATAACGGGTATAAACAACTCACTGTCCCAGGCTGACTTCAGTACAAGAGTAAGGCTACATTCTCGCTATAAACCTTTTACGTTAAACGTGCATTGCCCCGTACTTCCCAGTATAACTAATAATTTACCGGCGGAATCGTTCGATCTCGCCTCTTTGAATTTACCGAAGCACGTATTCTTAGCTGATCCACACCTCCACTGCTCGTCGCAAGTCGATGTATTACTCGGCGCTCAATATTATCTGCAATTAATCGAACCTATTAAATTTATGCGCGGCCCGCACTTTCCTATAATTCAGGAGACTAAACTAGGATTTATTCTAGCCGGTAACTTACCTTTCAATGTCGACATAACTAAAACGGTTTCATCCTTTATGGTCTGTAAGGATGATAGTCAGATTTCCTCGCAACTAAAGGAATTCTGGAAAATGGAGGAGATCTCTAGTCGTGATCCCTACTCTGAGGACTCGGCGTGTGAAAAGCATTTTGTGACAAATACTGTCCGCAACCACGAAGGGAGATTCGTGGTATCCCTGCCTCGCAGGTCAGACAAATCTCATTTGGGAGATTCTCTTCGTGGAGCAATCCGCAGGTTCCAGTTGCTAGAGTTTAAGTTCAAGCAGAACCCTGCCCTTTACAAGGGCTATAGCGAGTTCATGCGTGAATACTTGAAGCTTGGTCATATGTCTCCACTTAATGATTACGATTTGTCGCTTGACAAATCAGACATTTTTTATTTGTCTCATCACTCAGTCTTTAAGGGCTCCAGCCTAACCACTAAGTTACGTGTTGTCTTTGACGGCTCCGCTAAAACGACAAATAATTTGTCCCTCAACGATACTCTGATGGTCGGTCCTACGATCCAGCAGGATCTGTTCTCGATCATGGTTCGTTTCCGTACCCACCGATACGTACTTATTGCAGACATAGAAAAGATGTATCCACAAATTATGGTTAACCCGAAGGATTCCAATTTGCAGCGTATCGTTTGGCGTGACGCACCGCATAAGGAACTACAACATTACGCTTTAAGGACGGTTACGTATGAGACTGCTAGTGTCTCTTTTCTTGCAACTAGATGTCTGGCTCAGATAGCCTACGAAAATAAATCCGACCACCCTATGGCTTGCTCAGCCATAGCCAATGATTTTTATGTTGGCGATCTTATAACGGGATCGGACGATCCGAACGTGTTATCTAAAATGAGGTTCGACATCGTGGATTTGCTAAACAGATATGGTTTTACTTTACATAAGTGGTTTTCTAACGACCAGAATATTATGGCCTCTCGCGCCCACGTCTCCCATGACTTTAGCAAAGGTCAAAACGTGCGTACATTGGGAATCCAATGGAACGTTAACAAGGACAGTTTTTTATATACCGTTGTGGTTGGCGGGCACAAGTTGGGACGAACCCTTATCTGGGTCATTATCCAATCAATGGTTGGAACTCTACTCTCAATTAGTTTCCGACACTCATTTTAGAATTGCGAGGTCGGTTAAGAGTCTGAACAATTATCAAATCAGTTCATTACAGCTTCACGGATTCGCCGACGCGTCGGCTAAAGGTTACGCGTGCTGTATTTATGTGCGGGCGGTCTATTCGAACGGCGCCATATCGTCAAACCTGTTGTGCGCAAAATCTAGGTTCCCTCCGCTGAAACAGATAACGCTACCCCGGCTTGAACTTTGTGCTTGTTTATTGCTAGCGCAGTTAACTTCTAAGGTTTTAGACGCCGTCAACTACAAATTTGACGAACTATATCTCTATTCGGACTCGATGATAGCGTTGCATTGGATACATCAACAATCTTCCCGCTGGAAGTTATTTGTAGCCAACCGTGTCGCGGAAATACAGCGTCTTATTAACCGGGGAACTTGGCATCATGTATTATCATCTGACAACCCTGCCGACATTTCATCACGCGGTTGCCTCCCTCGTAGTTTGCACAGCCATCCTCAATGGTGGCACGATCCGTCCTGGTTAGCCCATGAGTCATCATCATGGCCCATTAGCGCCTTCGACATTCATGCGCCCTGTACTTACCCCGACCTTGAGCAAGAACGTCGTAAGCAGATCCAAACCTCACTAATTGTCGCCTCTTCCACCCCCAGCTATGTTGAAAATTACTCATCCCTTACAAGACTCATTCGCGTCTTCGCATGAGATTGCCGCAGATTTATTCGCAAATCTAGGCTCCCGGTTGTTGACAGGGGCACTTCCTTTTTGTCTGCTCAAGAGTTGCATAATACACTTTTGTTCTTTGTTCGCCAATCTCAGCGTTTGCACTTCGGCATAGAAGTTAAGGAGCTCGAGGCACATCGCTGCATCCCCCGCACAGTAAAATTCTTTTACTCAACCCCTTCCTGGATGACACAGGTATTTTAAGAGTGGGTGGACGCCTGCAACTCTCCCAACTTAACTACGCGACTAAACATCAAATAATTTTGCACCCGCACTCTCATCTCACTAAATTAATAATTGAGTATGAACATATCCGTTTGTTGCACTCTGGGGTGCAATCAACCCAATCCTCTCTCAGACAGAAATATTGGATTATTAACGACAAATCTTATATCCGCTCAGTAATACATAAGTGTATCATTTGCATCCGTTACCGTGCTAGAGGCGCGAATCAATTATTAGGTCAGTTACCCCCTTCCAGGGTCACGCCTGCAAAGCCATTTTCCCAAGCGGCCGTGGACTACGCCGGTCCCGTACCTTTACGCCATGGCTGGCAGCGGTCAAAGTCCACGTCAAAGGCATATATCGCGTTATTTATATTGTAACCACCCCTTCCTTTCTGTTTTCGTGTCTTATCTAGTTTATTTTTGGAATTGGAAGTTTTCGTAATGTGTTTTTGCGAACGTAAATGGTGTCGTTCGGAAACGTCTGGTAGCCTGTGTGCCTTACCTGTCCCTTCTCACTCTTTCGTAATTCCGGATAGGCGCCAAATTGTTTTTCGTGAAAACAATTAAAAGTTTTAATTTGTATAGTTTGATATTGCACTATTGTAAATTCGAATCGCTCGCCGTATGGCTTGTTACTGATTCTCATCTGAGTGGGGGAAAACGTGTTGCCAACTTGAGACAACGTTGGTTATGTTGACCCACTGCTAGTAAACAAAACATGCATAATATTCTCTACAAGTAAATAATGGACAGTTGTTATCGGTACACACTCTTTTATTAGGCTTTTTACTGGTTATTTTTGTTAACGCTTCATAAAACTAATAATTTATACAATGATTTTAGCCTCGGCAATATTCGCTCAATCAGCGGATCGCTGGGTTGGCAGTACAATGTTTATATTAGCTGCAAGACAGTGTGGTTATTATTTTACAAAATAAATCTGCTTATAGGGTTCTTTCAAGTACGAAACAGAGGTTAATCTAACAAGATAACAAAATTAGAACATATCATTTAAAGTACGTGATCATTAAAATTAAACAAGGTTTACTATAAATTAAATATTGTGGTGTTGAATTGTGACAGTGTCGTTGGTGTATACATAGGTTATCATTTGGTCATTCAGTGTTTACAAAGTTACTTTTTTATTTTATGAATCCTTGAAAATCCCTTCAGTGATAGTGAGAGTTTTATCATTTAGTTATAATTTTGGGAAAGAGAATTTGTCTTTTTTTTTTAAATCAAAAAAATTCAGCAATACTCAACGTTAGTAGATAAAAGATGTATTGTCAGTCGTCCAAGTGGTGTAATGGGTTGATGTCGGTTCTTCCTTCTTCAGTCTTGGGCTTCGGGAATGGTTGGCGTCTTCTTCTGGTCGGATTCCATATATTTGTTGGTCATCTAGATTAATTCCGCGCTGGTCCTTGGTATAGTTTGGTTGGAATGTCCTCTCGTCAGTTATTCTGGTCCTTCTTCATCGACTTATGGGCACTTATACTGTTTTAGAGTCAAAAATTTGTGCCCTTCACGGCGTGGCTTCTCTCCAGTTTAGCGTCACTACAGTTATTATTGTTCCTAACTGAAAATTAGTCAATACACGGTTGTTGTCATGGTAACTCACAATTTTTGATTGGCTGAAATTGGCTTGAGATCATTGTTAAGATATTTGAATTTTTATTTAAAATGGTCACAGATCTTCTAAATGTAATTAATCTTCAGTACTCCCTTTTTAGTAGTAAATATTATTACCACTGTTCATATTTTGGCTCAAGGATTAATTTGACATCCAATACTACAGTATTTACTTGGGTATCAACATTTTGACAGTTTTGTGGATTTTATTTAATTATACTGTTTTCTTAATTTACATTATTATCATAATATTCCTGCCTTAACATGATAGTCTAATTGTATTTCATAGTTTATGTGGCTTAGTCTTACTAATGTCAGTGTTTAATTCTAAAATTTGAAGTCTTTTGTAGTTTGACTGTTGGGAATCTGCCTAGGCTTAGATAGCAATTGACTATTTTTTCTTTAATTACTGAGATTACATTTTATTCTCCCCTTGTATGGGTCCTGATTGTTTCAATACATGATTCTGTTTATTTGCTCAATGTTTATGTCTGTTCTAGTAATTGTGTGTGATTTTATTGGTTTCATATGTTAATTTGTATACTGTCATAACTGCCTTTTAGTGTCATTGTATCTGACTGTATTTATTTTGTTTCTTGTTTATTGCATCATATAACAGCATCTTATGGTTTTAACAATTCCCATAGATATAATTTTTATTCACTAAAACATAATTCTCTTGAAACATAAATCTTACTCATTAAAATATAATTATTTACCTTTTATTATCCACTCATACTCTTCAGTGGGTAATAATTATTTTATAGTAGCATTAAAAGAAAACAAACAAATAAACCTTAATTAATCATTTTGATTATTATAGAAAATCCTTATTTCTAAGCTTATCTGACACTGTTTTATTAACTAATGGTACCTAATACCATTTCACTATGTCTTATTAACTCTTATCATGATTATTCATTGTTTTTATCCCTTAATATTACTGACATTTTCTATATGGTGAATTGACACACTGATAGTCTATCTTTCTTACTTTCCTAATAATCTTAATAGTCACTTGTTACATTAATTGACACACATTTAAAACCATGATAATCAGTTATCACTAAAGCTAACTTAATTTTAACACTATTAGTTTATTTAGTTACATTTTGGGTGTCCACTCACATTGGCCTCTCAACTATCACAGTCCTTCCTGCGTTTGACCATTATCAGATCTCACTCATTTATAACTTATAACCTAGTTTATGCACTTATAAACTTTGATTACGGTTTTATCCGTGTTTATCACTTTTTAATGGGATTTATTCTCACTTCGGGGTATTAACACTAACACTTTGCACTCACTCTTGTTTTAGCGTTACTGGTGGGTAAAGATTAGTGTATTGCTGTATTGCTTATTCAAAACTCTCTTTCTTACATTTATTTTAAAATGTTCATCCTCCTTATAATCTCTCACTCTGTGTGGTTTGACTATACATGATATGTTTGTGTCGTGCTAATGTGATTTGTCCTAGTTTACTCTATTTGTTTGGGTTAGTGTACCCTTCTATATCTCAAGTCCTTAACAATTAATATTTTTAACTTGTCTGTCTTTACATTTATTATTATCATATACAATTTTCATTAGTTAGTCTTTTGCATTGGTTTAATATTAGTTTTGTAATCTTTCTGGGCTCACTTTATTTTGCCATCGTTTACATGTCACTTCCTTGGTGTTGTGGCTGATTATACTTTCACACTTCCATGCTAATTCTTTGTTCATTATTATTCTTATTATTACTACACTCTTGTGGTAGTGTGGTGGCTAGTTCTAGTTCACTTACAGTTGTCATTATTTATATTATTCTTGGTTTATGGGGCTGGTTCTACTCTCTCACTTACTACCTATTGGGCTACTCAGGTTAAATCGCCATGTATTACTGTATTTAACATTTGGTTTATTTGTTTGTTACTTCTTTATTATTAGAGGTTACTGTTCTGACTACCTGGATATGTCTGATCGTGTTATTATTTTGAGTTACCCATTCCTTTAATCTCTGATTCATCCCTTTTTTATTTTAGTGTTAATGATTAAACAATTTATCTTGTTATGTTTTCTTCATTATTGTTAGGTGAAGATATGTACCATTACAATATGCATGTGCACAAAGGCCATCCATTTAGAACTTGTGTCAGATCTCACCTCCAACGCCTTTTTAGCGGCCTTAAAAAGGTTCGTCGCGCGCAGAGGTATTCCCGCGCAGAAATTTTCTGATAATGGTACGAATTTTCGTCGTGCCAACAGCACCTTACACGAATTGTACAAATTTTTAAATTCTAAGGGAGTTGAGCAATCTACTCAGAAGTTTTGCGGTCTCCGTGGTATCAAGTGGTCCTTTATTCCTCCCTCAGCCCCTCATTTCGGTGGTTTGTGGGAAAGCGGTGTGAAAAGTGTTAAATATCATTTACGTCGGGCGTGATCGGCGGTACTATCTTGAATTTTGAGGAGTACTCTACTATTCTCTCTCAAATAGAGGCTTGCCTTAATTCACGCCCATTATTTGTGTGTCCGACGATGCTAGGGACCCTGAACCTTTAACTCCCGCTCATTTCTTGGTCGGGGCTCCACTGACGGCGCTTCCGGAGCCCGACTATACCCAAAGCAAGACTAGTCGTTTGGGCAGGTGACAGCTGCTCCAAAAATTTACGCAATCCATCTGGAAACGATGGTCCAAGGATTATCTGCACCAGTTGCAGCAACGCAACAAATGGCGCACGACGTTAAGGAATTTAAATGTTGGACAGCTTGTCCTCATTCTAGACGATAATTCCCCCCCACTTCAGTGGAAGCGAGGGGTAATTACTAATGTTTTTGCGGGCCAGGACTCCATAGTGCGCGTTGCTGAAGTTCGCACCGCGCAGGGTATCTTACGCCGGCCCATCCACAAATTATGCCCCCTTCCGGCGGCAACAGACTAGTCGCAAGGGCGATCATACAAGTCAATTGTATCATTATCGTTGTAATTATTATTACTACGTTCGGATAGCTATTATTGCAATAGTTACTGCGTTTTCATTGTATTATCAATTATTTATATTTGTTATTGCATTGTTATATGATTATATATTCAAACTTTGAGAATTATTATTGTTACTTTATTGTGCCAATTATTGTATGTATGCATTGTATTTTCCAATGGTCATGTATTATTGAATTTTGTGATCTATATTATACTATTATGTACTTCTAATTATTATGTCAGTCCTTATGTATTATGTATACTCATACACTCATGTTATGTATTTTTACGTCAATGGGATATGTCTACCATATCTCCATGTACTATTGAACTTTGATATCATTATACTAATGCTATACATATACATTGTTATATCTTTATTATTTGTACTACTATATTGAAGCCGTGTTCAAGATAGTTTCTATTATATAAATTAAGGTTTGTCACTTACGTTTTGTCAAAGGTTAAATATATGTATTTAATGTCCATATGTTCATGCTTCAAGAGAGATCATGTTTAGTTATGTAAAGACTTATTTTTATCATGATTTTTTTTATTTTTGTACCTTTTCTAGCACAGAAATTGTTTTGTTTTGCTTTTGAACTTTTTTGATAGCTTAATGAATTTTGTTATTGACAGATGTTTATGTTAGAAGTGATTTACTTTAATCCAAGAGTCAATTTAATGTATAAGTCTTTTAAGTATATTATGTATTGTTTGTATATAACATTTAATAATAATTTGTAATATACTGTTCACAATTAATTAAATTTCAAAATCGTCCCGATTTTGAGCGGGCAGTATGTTAGAACTTTGTACTGTATTTCTCTATCTGTGTGTTGTAATCACCGCATTGCGGCACGCGCGGATGACGTCACTTTGCTTATCAAGCGCCGCCGGCAGTCAGCTGGGCTCACGGTGGCCAATTTTAGTTCAGTTACTTCAGAAACTCCGAGCTGTGCTCTCGTTAAAATTACTATTCCAGACGCGGCTGCTGGATTTCATTGTTCAATAATTCATCACGTGCAACTTGCACTAATTTATTCAGACGACCTTCGTCTATCTATTTGTGAGTTTGACGTTTATTAAAACTCAATTACCGGGCGTTATGCCAGAAAACATCCGCACGTGTCGGCAATAGCATCGAAAACTTAAGATTTTCAATAAACGAATTTTATACAGCTTCAATACAGTCCGCTTCATTATATTTCAAAACCAGCCCTTTCCATTTAGCGTCTTTGGAACAACTCTAGAAACTTCAAGAGCTTCCAGCACGCAACAATAACATTCCTTAAAACTTAATACACAATAGTTGATATACTAACACATACAAAGTAAGTTATTGGCAATGAGAATCAGAATAGGTTTGGTTAAATTCTTGTCAGCACGTTATGTTTTTTGAAAATTATTTTAATTTAATATCAAAGTTTATTGATTATTAAGTTTTATTGAGAGTGATATATTGATTAAATTCAGTTATTGAGTCAAATTTGTGATCAGTGAAGTGAAAATATATTTAATTCGTTATTATGGATAATTGGAAATTTATTTTGAAGTGAAGTTGTTATTTTATACTCATCGATTTCTTGACGTGGCTTCTCCGATGATCGTCTTCTTCTTCAGGGAACCTCTAGTAGTCCTCTCTTCTTTGGATTGTCCGAAATACCCGTTCAAATGGTTCCAATTCGAAGTTCGGCTTCCATCAGTTCTCGTAGATGTTCGATGTCTTCAGGTTGAGTTAGGTAAATCCACTTCTTCCTTCTGGATAGGTCGTCTATTACGTTAATTTGAAGTATTCGTATTTTTTACCATGATTTTTATGGTTTAATTATTTTAATAGTCGTTCATCTCATCAGTTGTAGTTTGGAAAGCTTCTCCTATACTTCTTCTTTCAAAATTTATTAAATTTTAAAGTTTTTAAAGTTAATTTTAGATCGAGAGCTTCATACATCCGCCCTCCGCGTTGGTCAATTAAAAGTAATTAGAATTCCAACGGTATTTTATGTAATAAGCGTCAGTTGCTATGGTTACCTATCGAATTATGCTATTTCTCATTGGTCAATATCTTATGATATTGTTATATTCTAACGTTTTATTTTGGCTTAAATTTATAAAATATCTTCACATTATGATTTCTTTCTTATATTAGTAGTAACATCAATTATATGAACACCATTGTTCTTCTTTTTTGTTAAGGATTATTTTGATATCCCTCATGATTACTTTTGAATAGTTAATAACATTTTCCTTATCTTCTTATTTGTATTTCTTATGTATTTATTTTTAATCTGGATATTATTTATATATTTTTGTACTAGATACACTTACTTAACTGCTTAAACATTTGATATACTCTGATTGATACTGGGTTATTGTTTTCTTTTTTTTTTCAACTTACAAAGTTCCTTCACTAAATGTTAGGCCTAGAGCCTAGACTTCCCCATACGACTATTTAACATTCTTTATAACTCATTAGCTTTATATATTGGTACATTAAACAATTTTTTATAGAAACAGATAATAAAACATTGGTGCTTCTAACCACACCTCTTATTATAAAAACAAACATTTTCTTACCAGGCTCAAACCTGAAATTCAACTTCTAACTGTTTTTGGTTTTCTTATTTCTATCTTGCTTATTTTATAAGTTAATAAATTCCATGGTTTCTTTTAAAGCAATAATGAAACTCTTATAATACTAATTTTAAACAGTACCTTACACCATATATCTCACTTACTAATTCCTTCACTAAAATACAGTGTCTGTCTTTCTTATTTTCCACTCGAATAACTTAATTTCTATCTTATTTTATATTCATTCTCACTTACTATTATTGAAATTGCTAATGGTACAATTAGTTCAGTCTTATGTGATAACAGATAGTTCTATCAAAGGCTGTTTAGCTATACTATTACAGTCTGCTTCTTAAGTACTTTATACTGTACACTCATTGCACTTTTTCCTTCATAGGTTTCTTCATTTATTAACACTTCACATCTTCATAATATGCTACTTACATAGCTTGTCACCATCTACTTATATTTATTCACTTCTTTATCTCATTCACTTGATATTACTCACACTGTTTGTCTACATATTTTAATATCACTGTGTGGTTATTGGTCATTAATAATTACTTTATTTTCAATTCACATTGATCACTTTTTGTTATTAATTATTGCCTTTATTTGACTCAATGAATTTTTTACGTGCTTTGACTATGTTTATCATTATTAATTGGGTATTGTTATTTTTAGCTTCCTACCTGATATTTATAAGTACATGTTTCTTCTTCTTTCATATAATAAACATAATATCTCTATCTTACTTGTTATTGTTTACATGGTTACATCTTATTTATGCCCTAACTGGTTTATTGCATTGTTTTACATTAATATATTAGTCATATTTTGGGAATTACAAATGTTGTAGTTATATTCTTGGTTACATTTGGTTTCTTGTTCCTTCTTTCTTGTTTTTCTCCAATCTATTGGGTTAAATCATTGTCAGTTCCTTAGTCAATTGTCATTTCGTAATTTGGTCATTAATCTTTGAGTTATAAGTTTTTTGACATTTCTTCTTATCTTCAGCTTTTGTTTGTTTGTTAATTATTAGTGTATTTTCAATACCTTATGTCATGTTACAAGTTGCATAATGAAATGGCGTGCCCAAAGTGGGTCTCGATATTAAAAGAACCATAATAAATTAACGTGCCATAATAAATTGGCAGGCTCGATAATTAACGTGCCATAATAAAATGGTTCAGAATTATTAAGTGTATTTTTATTAATGTTATTGTATTGTAATTGTAATATTGTTGTGTATTTCACAACTGGTGCTCAACAAAACTAAAAGAGGAGAGAAATTGTTGGTATGAGATAATTAATAATACGGTAATAATAAATATAAATAAATAATATTAAATAAAAAACCAATAGAGTCGCGGTTTACCAATAATAATTAATCATAAAACGAATTTAAAATCAACAAGAGGCTACATCGCAGAAAGGAGTTGATATTGAGGCCATGTTTAGGAGTCTCCAGGAACAAATGCAAAAGATTAGCGAAGAAAGTAGGGCCGACTTTAAAGCTGAATTAGCAAAAAATAATGAACAAATACAAAAGAATAGCAAAGTATTTAAAGCTAAATTTAAAGAGTTTAAAGAGAACTGACTACAAATATGGAAGAAATAAATACGCGTATAGCGGCAGTAGAAGAAAATTACAATTGAAACAAAACTATATGAGCAAACAATTGTAATTGAAAATAAGAGAGAACAGACGTTCATAATTACTGAGGATAATTCTTATGAAATAATTAATACTAGGGAAGAATGAAAAATAAAAATTAAACAAACATACCGTGTTGGCGAAAATATCCAAATTGTTGGTTACACACACAGTAGTAGAACAATTAAAAAGTAACACAATTGAAACACAGCACTTGTGACGAGAATGCGCACAACAATGATCGATCGAACGTTAATTATAATGACAATAAGTATACTTATAATTGTAAACCATACAGTGAGTATTATAACCCACGAATGAAATAACGGTCAACTATTTACGAAGGCCACATACAAACTGCTACGGACTGCGTATGCCACGGGAGAGAGAGAGAAGCGAAGAGTGAATTCGTTTCTTCACATCGAAAAAATAAATTCTCACCCTATAAACAGGTGAGTTACACGGTCAAAACAAATGTTCACATGGTAAGTACGCGCTATAACGAGGCAGGAATGCAATACGGAAATGGTACACGTCGGCGACTATGCTACACAAGAACAAGATACGTCCTGTCTATGACCAACCATTATTTAGCTTAGAGAGGGGTGTAAAAGTTGAACGACACACCGCATTTAACGCCCTAATGTAAATAATAATTATTTAAGAAGAAAACATATTTACGGTTTTAACTAGTAATAGGATCAGGAATAATAATAGATTATTAAAGGAAAAGGTAGATCGCCTAAAAACGGAATTGATAAGGGGAGCAACGAATTTAATTGTAGATCCAACACTGAGTGATGAAAGGACAAAATTGTTACTGAACTGGGAATGAGATATGGATTTAACAGGTAATGTATTAACTTATAAAGAAAAAAGTAGCTTTATTAGTGAACAATTTCAAGGTTATGCTGTAAGATGGTATACGAACGGTCGATATACTGTAACAACTAACAAACATTTTAAAAACTCATTGTTTGAAGGTTGCTATGGAAAAATTCACACGACAAAACAAATAAGAGACCAAGTAGAATATGGTAAGTATCAGAATAATGGTAGATTTACCTTAGGCGAGTGTGTAATCCAACGTGTCGAAAGAAATAAATACCTAAGGTCCAGATTAACACTCACAATTAAACAACACGGAGTAGTGCGCAAGTTATCACATCACTTTTACCGAGATAGTAAATTCGACAGTAAAACACTAGGAATTAAAACGATCAAAGAATTGTTAACTTCACTCGGACAGTCCGAACACATGTTTCGCACCGAGTACAGAACTAAAACTAATATTATACTAAGAGAAGAATCGAGAGAGAGAAACGCCAACAGTAGAGGAGAAGTGAGAGCGAGAGAAACAAAACGTTGTAGTAAGTGAACTAATTCTCTTAAATATTTAGAGAGGGGGAAACAGGTAGAAATAAGCCGTCATCAAAAATATAGCGGCATAACTACACACAAAGATTACAATGATCACTGTTATGTACACAGAACAATTGTAATGTTATGCGGATGTCTATTGTTTATTATGACCAGAGCCGAGTCACAAGGTGAGAGAACCAGAATAAGAAAAGTCAGCCGACAACGGCGAGAGTGTGTCTCGACGACAACAATAGAAAAACGGAGGCTATGTTGATATTGGGGGAAAAGAATTTGTATCACCCTCTACAACAAGGGGAGTGGTTAGTACCTCCGATAAAAAAATTTACTTTTATAAAGAGTTAAAACCCAATTGTAAAGCAGGTAGTTATTAAGAAGTATTTGTAATTATAAGTTACAAATGTATATTTGAGTAAATAAAATTTGACTAACATTCAAGTTTTATTTAAACCAACGTGGGGAATATATGCAACAATACATATATTTGCATATTTGCCCAGGGCGGTATGATTAATATGTAATTAGCGTAGAAAGTATAAGGAACAGTTTTATACAGTTTTGTGCAAGAAAATGCAGGCTGGAGCCTATCAAAAGTAACACCTGCTGTGCCAGTGTGAGATACGGCGTGTGCGTGTTTGTGTGTGTGAGCCGGCTGTGACCTGTTTTGAACGATGCGATGGGGTGATGCGCTACCAATTGTTTGTTCCAATTAATCAGGTCTTAACAGGATTATAATAAACTAATTAGGCCTACTTGTGTTAAACCTGTAAGCAAAGACTTACGCTAATTATAAAAACACATTGCATTAATGCATTCTTAACGAATGCAGTGATGCAAACTTTATTTCCAGGGATGCAATATTAAAGATGCTAACTAATTAGTATTAATTACTAGTGTAGTTAAAGAGTAATTAATATGTGTGGTATATGTGAGTGACCAGAGAAAAATTACGCAAACAATGAGATCGCTCATGTGATGAATATGGTCAGAAGTTTGCGATAATTAACCAAAAAGTGAGTGTAATAAAAAGGACGCTTTGGAGCGAACTGACCATCTCTAACCTGTCGAAAGCAGGAATGTTCCTGTCAAATCGCCACCAGTATAAATACCACTGGCAATTTTGGACGATAACACACTCAGACACAAGAAATCTACAGGACGTTACGCTGCCCGTTTGCCGATCGACTTCTGAACACGCACGCACACTACCACACACACACCAAGACGTAAGGAGGAATTCTGAACCATCACCAACAACAACACTAAGAGACAACGACCTCAGCACCATCATCATCATCATACTCTCAGCATTCTGGACACACACACACACACACACACACAGACACGCAACGGTAACAGCAGTATGCAGGTGATACAAAATAATTATAGTAATTTTATTGTGAAAAGAGCTCTTAAAAACTGAACTTTAAACATTAAAGCATTAAAGTTAGTAAGTTTAAATATTAAGAAATAAGAGAAGTTAATTTAATAACAAAATTTAGAAAAGAAAAAATAATCTTTTGTCGTATTTTTGGGTGTGTCAGTATAAGTCCATAATAGATTGGAGTGAAATGGTAGATTATTTTATTTTTGTTTATAGCAACAATAAATTAATTCTTGAAACTTAATGTTATTTTGTTTGTAACTGAGTTGCTATCAATATTTAAAGTTGAGTTAATTTCAGACAACACAAATAAAAAGAATTTAAATACCGGTAACTTGTTTAACATGTTTGTTTAGTCAATAAGATTATATGGGTGTTTATTTTTGTTGTATGTTATGAATAGCATTGCAGGTTACAGTATTTGTGTAAAACTTATAAAGGTAAATATTTATGTGTCTAATGTTAAAATTTTAGTATTGAAATATTTTTTTTTCTTAATTAATAAATCTTAGAATGATTATTTGAAAGATTTTAAATGATTTATGTCATGTCAACAACATCTCACTCCTCTTTAAAATTATTCAATTATTGTGCAACTACATATACTTGACGCAACGAAAAACAAAATCCTGGCCGGTGTAATACATATTTATTTGCGTTTAGTACATGGTAATATATTTGTATAATTGTTGTAACGTTGCATAATGAAATGGCGTGCCCAAAGTGGGGCTCGATATTAAAAGAACCATAATAAATTAACGTGCCATAATAAATTGGCACCCTCGAAAATTAACGTGCCATAATAAAATGGTTCAGAATTATTAAGTGTATTGTTATTAATGTTATTGTATTGTAATTGTAATATTGTTGTGTATTTCACAACTGGTGCTCAACAAAACTAAAAGAGGAGAGAAATTGTTGGTATGAGATAATTAATAATACGGTAATAATAAATATAAATAAATAATATTAAATAAAAAACCAATAGAGTCGCGGCTTACCAATAATAATTAATCATAAAACGAATTTAAAATCAACAAAATGTTATGAATAGCATTGCAGGTTACAGTATTTGTGTAAAACTTATAAAGGTAAATATTTATGTGTCTAATGTTTGAAATTATAGTATTGAAATATTTTTTTTCTTAATTAATAAATCTTAGAATGATTATTTGAAAGATTTTAAATGATTTATGTCATGTCAACAACATCTCACTCCTCTTTAAAATTATTCAATTATTGTGCAACTACATATACTTGACGCAACGAAAAACAAAATCCTGGCCGGTGTAATACATATTTAGTTGCGTTTAGTACATGGTAATATATTTGTATAATTGTTGTAACGTTGCATAATAAAATGGCGTGCCCAAAGTGGGGCTCGATATTAAAAGAACCATAATAAATTAACGAGCCATAATAAATTGGCACCCTCGATAATTAACGTGCCATAATAAAATGGTTCAGAATTATTAAGTGTATTGTTTTTAATGTTATTGTATTGTAATTGTAATATTGTTGTGTATTTCACAACTGGTGCTCAACAAAACTAAAAGAGGAGAGAAATTGTTGGTATGAGATAATTAATAATACGATAATAATAAATATAAATAAATAATATTAAATAAAAAACCAATAGAGTCGCGGTTTACCAATAATAATTAATCATAAAACGAATTTAAAATCAACAAAATGGCTACATCGCTGAAAGGAGTTGATATTGAGGCAATGTTTAGGAGTCTCCAGGAACAAATGCAAAAGATTAGCGAAGAAAGTAGGGCCGACTTTAAAGCTAAATTAGCAAAAAATAATGAACAAATACAAAAGAATAGCAAAGTATTTAAAACTGAATTTAAAGAGTTTAAAGAGAACTGACTACAAAACTGGAAGAAATAAATACGCGTATAGCGGCAGTAGAAGAAAATTACAATTGAAACAAAACTATATGAGCAAACAATTGTAATTGAAAATAAGAGAGAACAGACGTTCATAATTACTGAGGATAATTCTAAGGAAATAATTAATACTAGGGAAGAATGAAAAATAAAAATTAAACAATAATACCGTGTTGGCGAAAATATCCAAATTGTTGGTTACACACACAGTAGTAGAAAAATTAAAAAAGTAACACAATTGAAACACAGCACTTGTGACGAGAATGCGCACAACAATGATCGATCGAACGTTAATTATAATGACAATAAGTATACTTATAATTGTAAACCATACAGTGAGTATTATAACCCACGAATGAAATAACGGTCAACTATTTACGAAGGCCACATACAAACTGCTACGGACTGCGTAAGCCACGGGAGAGAGAGAGAAGGGAAGAGAGAATTCGTTTCTTCGCATCGAAGAAATAAATTCTCACCCTATAAACAGGTGAGTTACACGGTCAAAACAAATGTTCACATGGTAAGTACGCGCTATAACTAGGCAGGAATGCAATACGGAAATGATACACGTCGGCGACTACGCTACACAAGAACAAGATACGTCCTGTCTACGACCAACCATTATTTAGCTTACAGAGGGGTGTAAAAGTTGAACGACACACCGCATTTAACGCCCTAATGTAAATAATAAATATTTAAGAAGAAAACATATATTACGGTTTTAACTAGTAATAGGATAAGGAATAATAATAGGTGAATATAATTTAAATAAGTAGTAAAAGAAAGTATAAATGAGTTTAGACAAAAAATTAAACCAAATAATAATGGAAAAATTACAGAAAATTAAGTGAATTTAAACGTGAATTGAAACAAGAGAACTTAGATAGAATTGTAGACACGAATAGTGCATAGATGCATTAGAGTTTAAAGAACAGAAGGCGGAATGGTCTAAAGAATTAAAAGATAGTGTTAACCAAGTAGCAGAACAATGGAATAAGTTTATAGCAGCAAAGCAGGAGCAGGGTATGGAAAGAAAAGCAATCAGTGAACAAGTCCATGAAAACATCAATAAGACGCAGGAGTTGGAAGCCTGAGTAATAAGGTTGGAAATTGCCTTAGTCATGACTAATAAAACCACAAAGGAATATTCCAGTGAGATAGATACACTAAGGAAAAATCAACGTGGAAAGGTAGATCGCCTAAAAACGGAATTGATAAGGGGAGCAACGAATTTAATGGTAGAGCCAACACTGAGTGATGAAAGGACAAAATTGTTACTGAACTGGCAATGAGATATGGATTTAACAGGTAATGTGCTAACTTAAGAAAAAAGTAGCTTTATTAGTGAACAATTTCAAGGTTATGCTGTAAGATGGTATACGAACGGTAGATGTAATGTAACTACTAACAAACATTTTAAAAACTCATTGTTTGAAGGTTTCTATGGAAAAATTCACACGAAAAAACAAATAAGAGACCAAGTAGAATATGGTAAGTATCAGAATAACGGTAGATTTACCTTAGGGGAGTGTGTAATCCAACGTGTCGAAATAAATAAATACCTAAGATCCAGATTAACACTCACAATTAAACAACACGAAGTAGTGCGCAAGTTATCACATCACTTTCACCGAGATAGTATATTCGCCAGTAAAACACTAGGAATTAAAACGATCAAAGAATTGTTAACTTCACTCGGACAGTCAGAACACATGTTTCACACCGAGTACAGAAATAAAACTAATATTATACTAAGAGAAGAATCGAGAGAGAGAAACGCCAACAGTAGAGGGGAAGTGAGAGCGAGAGAAACAAAACTTTGTAGTAAGTCAACTAATTCTCTTAAATATTTAGAGGGAGGGAAAGAGGTAGAAATAAGCCGTCATCAAAAATATAGCGGCATCACTACACACAAAGATTACAAATTTGTTAAGAAGTATTTGTAATTATAAGTTACACATGTATATTTGTGTAAATAAAATTTGACTAAGAGTCAAGTTTTATTTAAACCAACGTGGGGAATATATGCAACAATATATATATTTGCATATTTGCCCAGGGCGGTATGTTTAATATGTAAATAGCGTAGAAAGTATAAGGAACAGTTTTATACAGTTTTGTGCAAGAAAATGCAGGCTGGAGCCTGTCAAAGTAACACCTGCTGTGCCAGTGTGAGACACGGCGTGTGCGTGTTTGTGTGTGTGAGCCGGCTGTGACCTGTTCTGAACGACGCGATGGGGTGATGCGCTACGAATTGTTTGTTCCAATTAATCAGGTCTTAACAGGATTATAATAAACTAATTACTTGTGTTAATCCTGTAAGCAAAGACTTATAAAAACACCATTGCATTAATGAATTCTTAACGAATGCAGTGATGCAAAATTTATTTCCAGAGATGCAATATTAATGATGCTAACTAATTAGTATTAATTACTAGTGTAGTTAAAGAGTAATTAATATATGTGGTATATGTGAGTGACCAGAGGAAAATTACGCAAACAATGAGATCGCTCATGTGATGAATATGGTCATAAGTTTGCGATAATTAACCAAAAACTGAGTGTAATAAAAAGGACGCTCTGGAGCGAACTGACCATCTCTAACCTGTCGAAAGCAGGAATGTTCCTGTCAAATCGCCACCAGTATAAATACCACTGGCAATTTTGGACGATCACACACTCAGACTCAAGAAATCTACAGGACGTTACGCTGCCCGTTTGACGAACGAATTCTGGACACGCACGCACACTACCACACTCACACCAAGACGTAAGGAGGAATTCTGAACCATCACCAACAACAACACTAAGAGACATCGACCACAGCACCATCATCATCATCATACTCTCAGCATTCTGGACACACACACACACACACACACACACACACACACACACACACACACACACACACACACACACACACACGCACGCAACGGTAACAGCAGTATGCAGGTGATACAAAATAATTATAGTAATTTTATTGTGAAAAGAGCTCTTAAAAAAATGAACTGTAAACATTAAAGCATTAAAGTTAGTAAGTTTAAATATTAAGAAATTAGAGAAGTTAATTTAATGACAAAATTTAGAAAAGAAATAATAATCTTTTGTCGTATTTTTGGGTGTGTCAGTATAAGTTCGTAATAGATTGGAATGAAATGGTAGATTATTTTATGTTTGTTTATAGCAACTATTTAAACTTTGTACTGTGTTGTCAGTTGTAAGCAGCCTACTAACATTGCACGGCACGCGCGGATGACGTCACGCTTTTATCAAACCTTGCAATCGGCCAGCCTAGCCGACTGCAAGCCAGTATTAGTTTAGTTTATAACACGACTCCGAGCGCAACTCTCGTTAAACACATCTCTTACAGCCGCGGCTTTTGGCTATTATTCAGCATACATTTATAACATTCAACTTTAATCGTCTACCTGCGTCCATCTACCATGGACCACGATTTCATTCAAAGTTGATTTCGGGCATTATCGCCTCAAAACGCATCCGCACGTGCCGATCGTAACCAACAAACCAAATTATTCAATAAACGCATGTTCAATATCTCAAATACAGTCCACTTCTTTCTAACAAACAATCCAGCCTTCCTTATTAGCGTCTTTGGAACAACTCGCGATTCTTCAAGAGCTTCCAAACCGCAACATTTTTGGTCCTCCGGGCCGGATTTCACATTTCAGGCCAAAAACGACATCATTTTTGGTCCAATCAGGCAGGATTTCATATTTTCAGGCCAAAACAAACTACATCATTTTTGGTCCCAACGGCACAGATTTCTCATACCTGAGTACACAGGCGACAGCATTGATTTATATACATCATTTCTGGAAAAACCAATCTGAAGTTAATCACGACAGACGGGCATCATTTTCGTCCTGAGCGACACCATTATCGTGAAGCACGTCGCAGTCATCTCGACAAGATTCAGCCAAGCAGTAGACCAGAGACGACGGGACGAAACAGGACAACATTTCGAGATTCCACAGCTTTAATTGATGGAGGGTACAACATGAGGCAACGGCTAACCGGCAGAGACAGGAGGTGTAGCAGCTCCAAACGGGATCGAAGCCAGCTTCATCACGAATGGATCGACGGCCACGTGACTATAAACTTTACCTATATTTGATTTATTTTTAATAATATTTCACCCAGTGTGTATTTTTGACATATTTATATAAACAATTAACTTATTACACAATATAAATTAATAGATGGTTGGCAGCTCATTATCAGTCAGAACTTTAAAGATAAAGCTATACTTTGTAATCATTTAGATTTACAATTTCAATAATTTAACTGCCAACGAGTTTGATTAGTTAGAGAGAGTAAGTTTATGTTCAAACCAACGATCGCTAGCCACCAAACGTATTTAAACTCATTCAAAATTAAGTTTGTGGTTCACATGCTCGATGCTCAATTGTTTCTAAATATCTTTCCATTTTTTATCTCAAACTGTAATAATGGCCGATGTAAGGGCTCTGATAAAAAAACGAGGTACAATTAAGGCCTCAATATCCCGAATAAATACCTTCGCGGATAATTTTGATTTGTTAAACAGCGATCCTCATGCGCTCAAAATAAAACTGCGTCATTTGATGGAATTATCCACCAAATATGACGAGATACAGTCACAAATCGAGGCTGAGGAAGCAGACGTTGCGTCAACAAGTGATAGAGTGCAAACGGAGGACGATCTCTGTGCTATAGAATGTAAATTGCAACACTTGTTGGAGCAATCTGAGCACTTGAACCAAAAACCACTAATTAATACTGATGGTAAACAGCCTAAAACAACCCCCATTCAATTGGAACCAATAAAATTACCACGGTTCGAGGGTAGTATTGTGGAATGGCAACATTATTACCATATTTTTATGGAACTAATTCATGTCAGAACAGACCTGACAGATATACAGAAGCTTCATTATTTGCACTCGTCATTACATGGCGAGGCGCTTAACGTAATAAAATCATTACCCATAACACATGAAAATTACGCGGTGGCTATCGATCTGTTGAGGAATAGATATGATAGTAAGCTGATTGTCTCCGCTCACCACGTGTGGAATGTACTAGACGTACCATTAGTCCAGCAGGAATCCCAAGGTAGCATATCGCAATTTATTGATCAAATCTCTGGAAATATAAACGCTTTAAATAATCTCAAACTGCCAGTCAACACGTTTGAAATTATTGTAGTAAATTATCTAGCCAAAAAACTTGACAGTTACACTTTACGTTTGTGGAAAGAGAGTTTATCGGAGCATAAACTCCCTGATTTTAATAGTTTTATAAATTTTTTAAATTCACGTAGGAAACTACTGCAAAATATCGATAGCGTGACTAGCCCAACGAGCAGGTTGAACAAAAGCGATAAGTCTCCTTATCGCAAGGCAGTTAAACAGATAAGCACTCCAAAGGGCGCATTCCACTCACATATTAGAAATAATTTATGCAGGCTATGTAACGGTGAACATAGACTTAACGATTGCCCACAATTTATATCGCTGTCTATCCCTGATAGAAAAAATGCGTTACTAAAAAACAAACTTTGCTTAAACTGTCTCCGTTCGGGACACGAGGGTTCAAAATGTCCCTCCAAATTTTCGTGTAAAAAATGTTCTAGGCGTCACCACACCATGATTCATGTCCCCAACAGGGACGTAACTTCTGTTAACAACCAGTGTTCACTGAAATCACAGACCAATAAATCGGTATTGTTATCTACCGCCGTCTGTATGACATACAATAAGGTCGGCAAAAAATTTCCCGTTAGGATATTACTGGATTCCGGTTCTCAAGCGAACTTTTGCACAATGGATTTCGCCCGCAGGATGGGCCTCCAATTAGTTAAATCGCAATTGCCCATCACGGGTATAAACAACTCGCTTTCCCAGGCTGACTTCAGCACTAATGTAAGGCTACATTCACGCTATAAACCCTTCACGTTAAACGTACATTGTGCCGTATTACCCAGTATAACTAATAATTTACCGGCGGAGTCATTCAATCTTACCTCTTTAAATTTACCCAAGCGCATATTCCTGGCGGATCCTCACCTACATTGCTCATCGCAAGTCGATATATTAATCGGCGCTCAATATTTTCTACAATTAATTGAACCTGTGAAATATACGCGCGGACCACACTTTCCTATAATTCAGGAAACCAAGTTAGGATTTATTTTGGCCGGTGACTTACCATTCAACGTCGATGTGACTAAAACGGTTTCTTCATTTATGGTCTGTAAGGATGATAATCAGGTTTCCTCGCAACTAAAGGAATTTTGGAAGTTGGAGGAAATCTCTAGTCGCGAAACCCGATCTGAGGACTCACCGTGTGAAAGGCATTTCGTGAAAAACACTAGCCACAATCGCGACGGGAGATTCGTGGTAGCCCTGCCCCGCAGATCTGATAAATCTTATTTGGGAGATTCTCTCCGCGGAGCAATACGAAGATTCCAATCGTTAGAATTCAAATTCAAGCAGAACCCTACCCTTTATAAGGATTATAGTGAGTTCATGAATGACTACTTAAGACTTGGCCACATGTCGCCGCTTAATGAATACGATCTGTCGCTTGACAGGTCAGAGATCTTTTATCTGCCCCATCACGCAGTCTTCAAAGACTCTAGCTTAACCACTAAATTGCGCGTGGTATTTGACGCATCCGCTAAAACCACCAATAATTTGTCCCTTAACGACACTTTAATGGTCGGTCCTACGATCCAGCAGGATCTGTTTTCGATAATGGTTCGGTTCCGCACCCACCGATACGTACTTATTGCGGACATTGAAAAGATGTATCGCCAGATCATTGTTAATCCTAAGGATTCAAACTTGCAACGCATTGTTTGGCGTGATGCACCGCATAAGGAATTGCGACATTACGCGTTAAGGACGGTTACATATGGCACTGCTAGTGCCTCCTTCCTTGCTACGCGTTGTCTGGCTCAAATAGCATATGAAAACAAAGCCGACTACCCTACCGCTGCTAAGGCCATAGCAAATGACTTTTACGTAGACGATCTCATAACGGGTTCGGATGATCCGAACAGCTTAGCTGAAATGAAAGGCGAGATCGAGAAGTTGTTGAGGAGGTATGGTTTTTCGTTACACAAATGGTTCTCTAACCACCATAAGATTATGACTCTTCGCGCCCAAGTAACCCGTGACTTCAGCAAGGGTCAAAACGTGCGTACCTTGGGCATACAGTGGAATGCTGAGGGGGATAACTTTTTGTACACCGTTAGGGGTGATGACAATCTAACCGTTCTCAACAAGAGAAGCGTGTTGTCAATCATTGCCGGGATCTATGATCCACTAGGTCTAATTGCTCCCATCACATTTTGCTGCAAGCATTTCGTGCAGCAGTTGTGGTTGGCGGGCACTGATTGGGACGAACCCTTGTCCGGGTCACTAGCCAATCAATGGTCGGAATTATACACCCAATTAGTCTCCGACACTCATTTTGAGATTACGAGGTCGGTTAAGAGTTCGAACAGTTGCCCAGTTAGTTCATTGCAGCTGCACGGATTCGCCGACGCTTCGGTTAAAGGTTACGCGTGTTGCATTTATGTGCGGGCGGTCTATTCGAACGGCGCCATATCATCAAACTTGTTGTGTGCTAAATCTAGGGTCGCTCCGCTGAAACAGATAACGCTTCCTAGACTTGAACTTTGTGCTTGTTTATTGTTGGCTCAATTAACGTCCAAGGTTTTAAATGCCGTCGATTACAATTTTGACGGATTATATCTTTATTCGGATTCGATGATAGCGTTGTACTGGATACATCAGCAATCTTCCCGCTGGAAGGTATTTGTGGCTAACCGTGTCGCAGAAATACAGCGTCTTGTTAGCAGCAGGGGAACTTGGCGTCATGTAGTATCGAATGACAACCCTGCCGACGTTTTATCGCGCGGTTGCCTCCCTCGTAGTCTGCACTGTCATGCTCAATGGTGGCATGGTCCCTCCTGGTTGGCTCGTGATGCGGCCTCATGGCCGATCAGCGCGTTCGACATTAATACTCCCTGTACCTTTCCCGACATTGAAGAGGAACGTCGCAAGCAGGCTCAAACCTCACTAATTGTCGCGTCCTCAACACATAGTTACATTGAAAACTATTCATCTCTTACGAGGCTTATTCGCGTCTTCGCATACTGCCGTCGATTTCTTCGCAATTCTAGGCTCGCGGTGGTTGATAGAGACACGTCCTTTTTGTCGGCTCAAGAATTGTCTGACACGCTCTTGGTTTTTGTCCGGCAATCTCAGAAGTTGCATTTCGACGTAGAGGTTAGGGAACTTGAGGCACACCGGTGCCTTCCACGCAGTAGTAAAATTCTTGCTCTCAACCCATTCCTGGATAAATCAGGCATTTTAAGAGTGGGTGGACGCTTGCAATTCTCCCCACTTAGCTACGAGAATAAACACCAAATAATTTTACACCCGCACTCTCATCTCACGAGATTAATAATTGAATACGAACACATCCGTTTGTTGCACGCTGGAGTGCAATCAACTCAAGCTTCGCTTAGGCTTAAGTATTGGATCATACACGATAAGTCCTATATCCGCTCAGTGATACATAAGTGTGTCACTTGTTTTCGTTTCCGGGCTAAAGGCGCGAATCAATTACTCGGTCAATTACCCTCTTCTAGGGTCACGCCGTCAAGGCCATTCTCACAGTCGGCCGTGGATTACGCAGGTCCGGTGTTTTTGCGCCATGGCGGGTAGCGCTCTAAGTCCACGACCAAGGCATATATCGCTCTATTTATATGCATGTGTACTAGGGCCATCCATTTAGAATTGGTGTCGGATCTTACTTCCAACGCCTTTATAGCGGCTTTAAAAAGGTTCATATAGCGCAGAGGTATTCCCGCGCAAATATTTTCGGATAATGGCACGAATTTTCGTCGTGCCAACCACACGTTGCATGATTGGTACAAATTTTTAACCTCCAAGGAAGTTGAACAATCTTCTCTGGAGTTTTGCGGTCTCCACGGCATCAAATGGTCCTTTATCCCCCCTTCAGCCCCTCATTTCGGTGGTTTGTGGGAAAGTGGTGTAAGGAGTGTTAAATTCCATTTACGTCGCGTAATTGGCGGTACGATCTTGAATTTTGAGGAATATTCTACCCTTCTTTCTCAAATTGAGGCTTGCCTTAATTCACGCCCGTTATGCGCCGTGTCCGACGATGCTAGAGACCCTGAACCCTTAACACCCGCTCATTTTTTGGTCGGTGCTCCACTGACGGCACTTCCGGAACCCGACTATACACAAGGCAATAATACTCATTTGGGCAGATGGCTTCTGCTCCAAAAATTTACGCAGACCATCTGGAAACGGTGGTCTAGGGATTATCTGCACCAGCTGCAGCAGCGCAATAAATGGCGCACCCCATTTAAAAATTTGAAGGTCGGACAACTTGTCCTCATTTTGGATGACAATTCCCCCCCTCTAGAATGGAAGCGTGGGGTAATTACCAATGTTTTTCCGGGTCAAGATTCCTTAGTACGCGTCGCAGAAGTACGCACTGCGCTAGGTATCTTACGCCGACCCATCCACAAATTATGCCCCCTTCCGGTGGCAACAAGCTAATCGTATGCGTGCCATACGAGACACACGAGGTGTGTGTGTGTGTGTGTGTGTGAGTGTGTGCGTGCCATTACATGGAACACGCCCGGGACATTCCCCGGGGCGAGCATACAAGTCAATTGTATCATAAGCATTGTAACATTGTTAAGTGTCGCTAGCTATTGCAGCAACAGTGACTATGTCTCATATGTACTATCAATTATTATGAATGTTGTGTATCGTTAATATGTTTGTGTGATTCAAATTCTGAGAACCTCAAGTGTCAGTTATAGTGGCAATTATTCTATATATGTATTTTTTATCCACATGTTATGCTTTAAGAGAGATCATGTTCAGTTATGTAAAGGTTCATTTTTATCACGATTTTTTATTTGTTGTACCTTTTCTAGCACAGAAATTGTTTTGTTTTGACTTAAGCTTTGTGCTAGATTAATGATTTTTGTTTTTTACAAATTTTATGTATAAGTCTTTAAGTATATTATGTTTATTGTGTCTATGCTCTCTGGCCAGTGCGCCAATTATTGTATCGCTTACGACATGTAAGTCTAATTATTATATTGTTCAATTTAACCGTTAATGTACAAAATCGTCCCGATTTTGGCGGGCAGTATATTTAAACTTTGTACTGTGTTGTCAGTTGTAAGCAGCCTACTAACATTGCACGGCACGCGCGGATGACGTCACGCTTTTATCAAACCTTGCAATCGGCCAGCCTAGCCGACTGCAAGCCAGTATTAGTTTAGTTTATAACACGACTCCGAGCGCAACTCTCGTTAAACACATCTCTTACAGCCGCGGCTTTTGGCTATTATTCAGCATACATTTATAACATTCAACTTTAATCGTCTACCTGCGTCCATCTACCATGGACCACGATTTCATTCAAAGTTGATTTCGGGCATTATCGCCTCAAAACGCATCCGCACGTGCCGATCGTAACTAACAAACCAAATTATTCAATAAACGCATGTTCAATATCTCAAATACAGTCCACTTCTTTCTAACAAACAATCCAGCCTTCCTTATTAGCGTCTTTGGAACAACTCGCGATTCTTCAAGAGCTTCCAAACCGCAACAGCAACAATAAATTAATTCTTAAAATTTAATATTATTTTGTTTGTAACTGAATTGCTCTCAATATTTAAAGTTGAGTTAATTTCAGACACACAGAAATAAAAAGAATTTAAATACCGGTATCTTGTTTAACATGTTTGTTTTTGTCAATAAGATTATATGGGTGTTTATTTTTGTTGTATGTTATGAATAGCATTGCAGGTTACAGTATTTGTGTAAAACTTATAAAGGTAAATATTTATGTGTCTAATGTTAAAATTTTAGTATTGAAATATTTTTTTTTCTTAATTAATAAATCTTAGAATGATTATTTGAAAGATTTTAAATGATTTATGTCATGTCAACAACATCTCACTCCTCTTTAAAATTATTCAATTATTGTGCAACTACATATACTTGACGCAACGAAAAACAAAATCCTGGCCGGTGTAATACATATTTAGTTGCGTTTAGTACATGGTAATATATTTGTATAATTGTTGTAACGTTGCATAATGAAATGGCGTGCCCAAAGTGGGGCTCGATATTAAAAGAACCATAATAAATTAACGAGCCATAATAAATTGGCACCCTCGATAATTAACGTGCCATAATAAAATGGTTCAGAATTATTAAGTGTATTGTTATTAATGTTATTGTATTGTAATTGTAATATTGTTGTGTATTTCACAACTGGTGCTCAACAAAACTAAAAGAGGAGAGAAATTGTTGGTATGAGATAATTAATAATACGGTAATAATAAATATAAATAAATAATATTAAATAAAAAACCAATAGAGTCGCGGTTTACCAATAATAATTAATCATAAAACGAATTTAAAATCAACAAAATGGCTACATCGCTGAAAGGAGTTGATATTGAGGCAATGTTTAGGAGTCTCCAGGAACAAATGCAAAAGATTAGCGAAGAAAGTAGGGCCGACTTTAAAGCTAAATTAGCAAAAAATAATGAACAAATACAAAAGAATAGCAAAGTATTTAAAACTGAATTTAAAGAGTTTAAAGAGAACTGACTACAAAACTGGAAGAAATAAATACGCGTATAGCGGCAGTAGAAGAAAATTACAATTGAAACAAAACTATATGAGCAAACAATTGTAATTGAAAATAAGAGAGAACAGACGTTCATAATTACTGAGGATAATTCTAAGGAAATAATTAATACTAGGGAAGAATGAAAAATAAAAATTAAACAATAATATCGTGTTGGCGAAAATATCCAAATTGTTGGTTACACACACAGTAGTAGAAGAATTAAAAAAGTAACACAATTGAAACACAGCACTTGTGACGAGAATTCGCACAACAATGATCGATCGAACGTTAATTATAATGACAATAAGTATACTTATAATTGTAAACCATACAGTGATTATTATAACCCACGAATGAAAAAAAGGTCAACTATTTACGAAGGCCACATACAAACTGCTACGGACTGCGTAAGCTACGGGAGAGAGAGAGAAGCGAAGAAAGAATTCGTTTCTTCGCATCGAAGAAATAAATTCTCACCCTATAAACAGGTGAGTTACACGGTCAAAACAAATGTTCACATGGTAAGTACGCGCTATAACGAGGCAGGAATGCAATACGGAAATGGTACACGTCGGCGACTATGCTACACAAGAACAAGATACGTCCTGTCTACCACCAACCATTATTTAGCTTACAGAGGGGTGTAAAAAGTGAACGACACACCGCATTTAACGCCCTAATGTAAATAATAATTATTTAAGAAGAAAACTTATATTACGATTTTAACTAGTAATAGCATAAGGAATAATAATAGGTGAATATTATTTAAATAAGTAGTAAAAAAAAGTATAAATGAGTTTAGACAAAATATTAAAACAAATAAAAATGGAAAAATTACAAAAAAATTAAGTGAATTTAACGTGAATTGAAACAAGAGATCTTAGATAGAATTGTAGACACGAATAAGTGCATAGATGCATTAGAGTTTACAGAACAGAAGGCGGAATGGTCTAAAGAATTAAAAGATAGTGTAACCAAGTAGCAGAACAATGGAATAAGTTTATAGCAGCAAAGCAGGAGCAGGGTATGGAAAGAAAAGCAATCAGTGAACAAGTCCATGAAAACATCAATAAGACGCAGGAGTTGGAAGCCTGAGTAATAAGGTTGGAAATTGCCGTAGTCATGCCTAATAAAACCACAAAACGAATATTCCAGTGAGATAGATACACTAAGGAAAAATCAACGTGGAAAGGTAGATCGCCTAAAAACGGAATTGATAAGGGGAGCAACGAATTTATGGTAGATCCAACACTGAGTGATGAAAGGACAATATTGTTACAGAACTGGCAATGAGATATGGATTTAACAGGTAATGTGTTAACTTAAGAAAAAAGTAGCTTTATTAGTGAACAATTTCAAGGTTATGCTGTAAGATGGTATACGAATGGTCGATATAATGTAACTACTAACAAACATTTTAAAAACTCATTTTTTGAAGGTTACTATGGAAAAATTCACACGACAAAACAAATAAGAGACCAAGTAGAACATGGTAAGTATCAGAATAACGGTAGATTTACCTTAGGGGAGTGTGTAATCCAACGTGTCGAAAGAAATAAATACCTGAGATCCAGTTTAACACTCACAATTAAACAACACGAAGAAGTGCGCAAGTTATCACATCACTTTCACCGAGATAGTAAATTCGACAGTAAAACACTAGGAATTAAAACGATCAAAGAATTGTTAACTTCACTCGGACAGTCAGAACACATGTTTCACACCGAGTACAGAAATAAAACTAATATTATACTAAGAGAAGAATCGAGAGAGAGAAACGCCAACAGTAGAGGAGAAGTGAGAGCGAGAGAAATAAAACTTTGTAGTAAGTCAACTAATTCTCTTAAATATTTAGAGAGAGGGAAACAGGTAGAAATAAGCCGTCATCAAATAGAAAGAAGCCGTTATGTACACAGAACAATTGTAATGTTATGCGGATGTCTATTGTTTATTATGACCAGAGCCGAGTCACACGGAGAGAGAACCAGAATAAGAAAAGTCAGCCGACAACGGCGAGAGTGTGTCTCGACGACAACAATAGAAAAACGGAGGCCATGTTGATATTGGGAGAAAAGAATTTGTATCACCCTCTACAACAAGGAGAGTGGTTAGTAGCTCCGATAAAAATATTTACTTTTATAAAGAGTTAAACCCAATTGTAAAGTAGGTAATTATTAAGAAGTATTTGTAATTATAAGTTACACATGTATATTTGTGTAAATAAAATTTGACTAAGAGTCAAGTTTTATTTAAACCAACGTGGGGAATATATGCAACAATACATATATTTGCATATTTGCCCAGGGCGGTATGTTTAATATGTAATTAGCGTAGAAAGTATAAGGAACAGTTTTATACAATTTTGTGCAAGAAAATGCAGGCTGGAGCCTGTCAAAAGTAACATCTGCCGTGCCAGTGTGAAATACGGCGTGTGCGTGTTTGTGTGTGTGAGCCGGCTGTGACCTGTTTTGAACGACGTGATGGGGTGATGCGCTACGAATTGTTTGTTCCAATTAATCAGGTCTTAACAGGATTATAATAAACTAATTACTTGTGTTAATCCTTTAAGCACAGACTTATAAAAACACCATTGCATTAATGAATTCTTAACGAATGCAGTGATGCAAAATTTATTTCCAGAGATGCAATATTAATGATGCTAACTAATTAGTATTAATTACTAGTGTAGTTAAAGAGTAATTAATATGTGTGGTATATGTGAGTGACCAGAGAAAAATTACGCAAACAATGAGATCGCTCATGTGATGAATATGGTCATAAGTTTGCGATAATTAACCAAAAACTGAGTGTAATAAAAAGGACGCTCTGGAGCGAACTGACCACCTCTAACCTGTCGAAAGCAGGAATGTTCCTGTCAAATCGCCACCAGTATAAATACCACTGGCAATTTTGGACGATCACACACTCAGACTCAAGAAATCTACAGGACGTTACGCTGCCCGTTTGACGAACGAATTCTGGACACGCACGCACACTACCACACTCACACCAAGACGTAAGGAGGAATTCTGAACCATCACCAACAACAACACTAAGAGACAACAACCACAGCACCATCATCATCATCATACTCTCAGCATTCTGGACACACACACTAACACACACACACACACACACACACGCAACGGTTACAGCAGTATGCGGGTGATACAAAATAATTATAGTAATTTTATTGTGAAAAGAGCTCTTAAAAAAATGAACTATAAACATTAAAGCATTAAAGTTAGTAAGTTTAAATATTAAGAAATAAGAGAAGTTAATTTAATGACAAAATTTAGAAAAGAAATAATAATCTTTTGTCGTAATTTTGGGTGTGTCAGTATAAGTCTGTAATAGATTGGAATGAAATGGTAGATTATTTTATGTTTGTTTATAGCAACAATAAATTAATTCTTAAAATTTAATATTATTTTGTTTGTAACTGACATGCTCTCAATATTTAAAGTTGAGTTAATTTCAGACACACAGAAATAAAAAGAATTTAAATACCGGTAACTTGTTTAACATGTTTGTTTAGTCAATAAGATTATATGGGTGTTTATTTTTGTTGTATGTTATGAATAGCATTGCAGGTTACAGTATTTGTGTAAAACTTATAAAGGTAAATATTTATGTGTCTAATGTTTGAAATTTTAGTATTGAAATATTTTTTTCTTAATTAATAAATCTTAGAATGATTATTTGAAAGATTTTAAATGATTTATGTCATGTCAACAACATCTCACTCCTCTTAAAAATTATTCAATTATTGTGCAACTACATATACTTGACGCAACGAAAAACAAAATCCTGGCCGGTGTAATACATATTTAGTTGCGTTTAGTACATGGTAATATATTTGTATAATTGTTGTAACGTTGCATAATGAAATGGCGTGCCCAAAGTGGGGCTCGATATTAAAAGAACCATAGTAAATTAACGTGCCATAATAAATTGGCACCCTCGATAATTAACGTGCCATAATAAAATGGTTCAAAATTATTAAGTGTATTGTTATTAATGTTATTGTATTGTAATTGTAATATTGTTGTGTATTTCACAACTGGTGCTCAACAAAACTAAAAGAGGAGAGAAATTGTTGGTATGAGATAATTAATAATACGGTAATAATAAATATAAATAAATAATATTAAATAAAAAACCAATAGAGTCGCGGTTTACCAATAATAATTAATCATAAAACGCATTTAAAATCAACAAAATGGCTCCATCGCAGAAAGGAGTTGATATTGAGGCAATGTTTAGGAGTCTCCAGGAACAAATGCAAAAGATTAGCGAAGAAAGTAGGGCCGACTTTAAAGCTAAATTAGCAAAAAATAATGAACAAATACAAAAGAATAGCAAAGTATTTAAAACTGAATTTAAAGAGTTTAAAGAGAACTGACTACAAAACTGGAAGAAATAAATAGGGTCTTTTGCGTTATACGACCACAAATCATTGGCATTGGAATTTTGTTCATCTTTCATTAAACTGAGTATAGTTCTCAGAATTTGCTGTCTCTGTTTACTGATTTTAAAAGCTGCGTCCAGTCCCGCCTCTGTGTGTGTGTGTGTGTGTGTGTGTGTGTGTGTGTGTGTGTGTGTGTGTGTGTGTGTGTAATTTATACGAGTTGATTATAGAAACAAAAGCGAGTAATGGTAAAGGCAGTCCGCGGGTCTTTTCTGTTTTTTAACAATATCATAATAGTGAAAACTTACCTAAATAATGATGTAGATCTGCATAGAAGTCTTTAAAGTAGTTTTATATTTTATTCATCAAAGACACAAATTTTATACACCAAAAACACTTAACGTAACCTAACCTAATTTCACGAACTGGAAAGTTATTGTTTATAATTCAGGAGGCCAAAAGGCCTTGATGTCATGTATAATTTGTTCAACTAAGTCAGTGCCTGCATGTCGCTTCCGCCACATAAACTCACACAGGTAAGAGTCTAACATTTCCCTATGAGTTCCGCACTCTTTCCTATTTCGAGGCTTGGCTGACGACCACATTTGACTCGACCTTCTGAGTGTGTAAATGTGTAAATGAGAGAATATCATTTTAACTAATCAGTAAACAGAGATAGCAAATTCTGAGAACTATACTCAGTTTAATGAAAGATGAACAACATGCCAATGCCAAGCTTTGTGGTCGTATAACGCAAAAGACCCAATAAATACGCGTATAGCGGCAGTAGAAGAAAATTACAATTGAAACAAAACTATATGAGCAAACAATTGTAATTGAAAATAAGAGAGAACAGACGTTCATAATTACTGAGGATAATTCTAATGAAATAATAAACACTAGGGAATAATGAAAAATAAAAAATAACAATCATACCGTGTTGGCGAAAATATCCAAATTGTTGGTTACGCACTCAGTAGTAGAAGAATTAAAAAAGTAACACAATTGAAACACAGCACTTGTGACGAGGATGCGCACAACAACGATCGATCGAACGTTAATTATAATGATAATAATTATACTTATAATTGTAAACCATACAGTGAGTATTATAACCCCCGAATGAAAAAAAGTTCAACTATTTACGAAGGCCACATACAAACTGCTACGGACTGCGTAAGCTACGGGAGAGAGAGAGAAGCGAAGAAAGAATTCGTTTCTTCGCATCGAAGAAATAAATTCTCACCCTATAAACAGGTGAGTTATACGGTCAAAACAAATGTTCACATGGTAAGTACGCGCTATAACGAGGCAGGAATGCAATACGGAAATGGTACACGTCGGCGACTATGCTACACAAGAACAAGATACGTCCTGTCTACCACCAACCATTATTTAGCTTAGAGAGGGGTGTAAAAAGTGATCGACACACCGCATTTAACGCCCTAATGTAAATAATAATTATTTAAGAAGAAAACTTATATTACGATTTTAACTAGTAATAGGATAAGGAATAATAATAGGTGAATATTATTTAAATAAGTAGTAAAAGAAAGTATAAATGAGTTTAGACAAAATATTAAAATAAATAAAAATGGAAAAATTACAGAAAATTAAGTGAATTTAACGTGAATTGAAACAAGAGATCTTAGATAGAATTGTAGACACGAATAAGTGCATAGATGCATTAGAGTTTAAAGAACAGAAGGCGGAATGGTCTAAAGAATTAAAAGATAGTGTTAACCAAGTAGCAGAACAATGGAATAAGTTTATAGTAGCAAAGCAGGAGCAGGGTATGGAAAGAAAAGCAATCAGTGAACAAGTCCATGAAAACATCAATAAGACGCAGGAGTTGGAAGCCTGAGTAATAAGGTTGGAAATTGCCGTAGTCATGCCTAATAAAACCACAAAAGGAATATTCCAGTGAGATAGATACACTAAGGAAAAATCAACGTGGAAAGGTAGATCGCCTAAAAACGGAATTGATAAGGAGAGCAACGAATTTAATTGTAGATCCAACACTGAGTGATGAAAGGAGAAAATTGTTACTAAACTGGGAATGAGATATGGATTTAACAGGTAATGTGTTAACTTATAAAGACAAAAAGTAGCTTTATTAGTGAACAATTTCAAGGTTATGCTGTAAGATGGTATACGAATGGTCGATATAATGTAACTACTAACTAACATTTTAAAAACTCATTTTTTGAAGGTTGCTATGGAAAAATTCACACGACAAAACAAATAAGAGACCAAGTAGAATATGGTAAGTATCAGATTAACGGTAGATTTACCTTAGGGGAGTGTGTAATCCAACGTGTCGAAAGAAATAATTACCTGAGATCCAGATTAACACTCACAATTAAACAACACTAAGTAGTGCGCAAGTTATCACATCACTTTCACCGAGATAGTAAATTCGACAGTAAAACACTAGGAATTAAAACGATCAAGGAATTGTTAACTTCACTCGGACAGTCAGAACACATGTTTCACACCGAGTACAGAAATAAAACTAATATTATACTAAGAGAAGAATCGAGAGAGAGAAACGCCAACAGTAGAGGAGAAGTGAGAGCGAGAGAAACAAAACTTTGTAGTAAGTCAACTAATCCTCTTAAATATTTAGAGAGAGGGAAACAGGTAGAAATAAGCCGTCATCAAGTAGAAATAAGCCGTTATGTACACAGAACAATTGTAATGTTATGCGGATATCTATTGTTTATTATGACCAGAGCCGAGTCACACGGAGAGAGAACCAGAATAAGAAAAGTCAGCCGACAACGGCGAGAGTGTGTCTCGACGACAACAATAGAAAAACGGAGGCCATGTTGATATTGGGGGAAAAGAATTTGTATCACCCTCTACAACAAGGGGAGTGGTTAGTAGCTCCGATAAAAATATTTACTTTTATAAGGAGTTAAAACCCAATTGTAAAGTAGGTAGTTATTAAGAAGTATTTGTAATTATAAGTTACACATGTATATTTGTGTAAATAAAATTTGACTAAGAGTCAAGTTTTATTTAAACCAACGTGGGGAATATATGCAACAATACATATATTTCCAAATTTGCCCAGGGCGGTATGTTTAATATGTAATTAGCGTAGAAAGTATAAGGAACAGTTTTATACAGTTTTGTGCAAGAAAATGCAGGCTGGAGCCTGTCAAAAGTAACACCTGCCGTGCCAGTGTGAGATACGGCGTGTGCGTGTTTGTGTGTGTGAGCCGGCTGTGACCTGTTTTGAACGACGCGATGGGGTGATGCGCTACGAATTGTTTGTTCCAATTAATCAGGTCTTAACAGGATTATAATAAACTAATTACTTGTGTTAATCCTGTAAGCAAAGACTTATAAAAACACCATTGCATTAATGAATTCTTAACAAATGCAGTGATGCAAAATTTATTTCCAGAGATGCAATATTAATGATGCTAACTAATTAGTATTAATTACTAGTGTAGTTAAAGAGTAATTAATATGTGTGGTATATGTGAGTGACCAGAGAAAAATTAAGCAAACAATGAGATCGCTCATGTGATGAATATGGTCATAAGTTTGCGATAATTAACCAAAAACTGAGTGTAATAAAAAGGACGCTCTGGAGCGAACTGACCACCTCTAACCTGTCGAAAGCAGGAATGTTCCTGTCAAATCGCCACCAGTATAAATACCACTGGCAATTTTGGACGATCACACACTCAGAATCAAGAAATCTACAGGACGTTACGCTGCCCGTTTGACGAACGAATTCTGGACACGCACGCACACTACCACACTCACACCAAGACGTAAGGAGGAATTCTGAACCATCACCAACAACAACACTAAGAGACAACAACCACAGCACCATCATCATCATCATACTCTCAGCATTCTGGACACACACACTAACACACACACACACACGCAACGGTAACAGCAGTATGCAGGTGATACAAAATAATTATAGTAATTTTATTGTGAAAAGAGCTCTTAAAAAAATGAACTATAAACATTAAAGCATTAAAGTTAGTAAGTTTAAATATTAAGAAATAAGAGAAGTTAATTTAATGACAAAATTTAGAAAAGAAATAATAATCTTTTGTCGTAATTTTGGGTGTGTCAGTATAAGTCTGTAATAGATTGGAATGAAATGGTAGATTATTTTATGTTTGTTTATAGCAACAATAAATTAATTCTTAAAATTTAATATTATTTTGTTTGTAACTGACATGCTCTCAATATTTAAAGTTGAGTTAATTTCAGACACACAGAAATAAAAAGAATTAAAATACCGGTAACTTGTTTAACATGTTTGTTTAGTCAATAAGATTATATGGGTGTTTATTTTTGTTGTATGTTATGAGTAGCATTGCAGGTTACAGTATTTGTGTAAAACTTATAAAGGTAAATATTTATGTGTCTAATGTTTGAAATTTTAGTATTGAAATATTTTTTTCTTAATTAATAAATCTTAGAATTATTATTTGAAAGATTTTAAATGATTTATGTCATGTCAACAACATCTCACTCCTCTTTAAAATTATTCAATTATTGTGCAACTACATATACTTGACGCAACGAAAAACAAAATCCTGGCCGGTGTAATACATATTTAGTTGCGTTTAGTACATGGTAATATATTTGTATAATTGTTGTAACGCTGCATAATGAAATGGCGTGCCCAAAGTGGGGCTCGATATTAAAAGAACCATAATAAATTAACGTGCCATAATAAATTGGCACCCTCGAAAATTAACGTGCCATAATAAAATGGTTCAGAATTATTAAGTGTATTGTTATTAATGTTATTGTATTGTAATTGTAATATTGTTGTGTATTTCACAACTGGTGCTCAACAAAACTAAAAGAGGAGAGAAATTGTTGGTATGAGATAATTAATAATACGGTAATAATAAATATAAATAAATAATATTAAATAAAAAACCAATAGAGTCGCGGTTTACCAATAATAATTAATCATAAAACGAATTTAAAATCAACAAAATGGCTCCATCGCAGAAAGGAGTTGATATTGAGGCAATGTTTAGGAGTCTCCAGGAACAAATGCAAAAGATTAGCGAAGAAAGTAGGGCCGACTTTAAAGCTAAATTAGCAAAAAATAATGAACAAATACAAAAGAATAGCAAAGTATTTAAAACTGAATTTAAAGAGTTTAAAGAGAACTGACTACAAAACTGGAAGAAATAAATAGGGTCTTTTGCGTTATACGACCACAAATCATTGGCATTGGAATTTTGTTCATCTTTCATTAAACTGAGTATAGTTCTCAGAATTTGCTGTCTCTGTTTACTGATTTTAAAAGCTGCGTCCAGTCTCGCCTCTGTGTGTGTGTGTGTGTGTGTGTGTGTGTGTGTGTGTGTGTGTGTGTAATTTATACGAGTTGATTATAGAAACAAAAGCGAGTAATGGTAAAGGCAGTCCGCGGGTCTTTTCTGTTTTTTAACAATATCATAATAGTGAAAACTTACCAAAATAATGATGTAGATCTGCATAGAAGACTTTAAAGTAGTTCTATATTTTATTCATCAAAGACACAAATTTTATACACCAAAAACACTTAACGTAACCTAACCTAATTTCACGAACTGGAAAGTTATTGTTTATAATTCAGGAGGCCAAAAGGCCTTGATGTCATGTATAATTTGTTCAAATAAGTCAGTGCCTGCATGTCGCTTCCGCCACATAAACTCACACAGGTAAGAGTCTAACATTTCCCTATGAGTTCCGCACTCTTTCCTATTTCGAGGCTTGGCTGACGACCACATTTGACTCGACCTTCTGAGTGTGTAAATGTGTAAATGAGAGAATATCATTTTAACTAATCAGTAAACAGAGATAGCAAATTCTGAGAACTATACTCAGTTTAATGAAAGATGAACAAAATGCCAATGCTAAGCTTTGTGGTCGTATAACGCAAAAGACCCAATAAATACGCGTGTAGCGGCAGTAGAAGAAAATTACAATTGAAACAAAACTATATGAGCAAACAATTGTAATTGAAAATAAGAGAGAAGAGACGTTCATAATTACTGAGGATAATTCTAATGAAATAATAAACACTAGGGAATAATGAAAAATAAAAAATAACAATCATACCGTGTTGGCGAAAATATCCAAATTGTTGGTTACGCACTCAGTAGTAGAAGAATTAAAAAAGTAACACAATTGAAACACAGCACTTGTGACGAGGATGCGCACAACAACGATCGATCGAACGTTAATTATAATGATAATAATTATACTTATAATTGTAAACCATACAGTGAGTATTATAACCCACGAATGAAAAAAAGGTCAACTATTTACGAAGGCCACATACAAACTGCTACGGACTGCGTAAGCTACGGGAGAGAGAAAGAAGCGAAGAAAGAATTCGTTTCTTCGCATCGAAGAAATAAATTCTCACCCTATAAACAGGTGAGTTACACGGTCAAAACAAATGTTCACATGGTAAGTACGCGCTATAACGAGGCAGGAATGCAATACGGAAATGGTACACGTCGGCGACTACGCTACACAAGAACAAGATACGTCCTGTCTACCACCAACCATTATTTAGCTTAGAGAGGGGTGTAAAAAGTGAACGACACACCGCATTTAACGCCCTAATGTAAATAATAATTATTTAAGAAGAAAACTTATATTACGATTTTAACTAGTAATAGGATAAGGAATAATAATAGGTGAATATTATTTAAATAAGTAGTAAAAGAAAGTATAAATGAGTTTAGACAAAATATTAAAACAAATAAAAATGGAAAAATTACAGAAAATTAAGTGAATTTAACGTGAATTGAAACAAGAGATCTTAGATAGAATTGTAGACACGAATAAGTGCATAGATGCATTAGAGTTTAAAGAACAGAAGGCGGAATGGTCTAAAGAATTAAAAGATAGTGTTAACCAAGTAGCAGAACAATGGAATAAGTTTATAGTAGCAAAGCAGGAGCAGGGTATGGAAAGAAAAGCAATCAGTGAACAAGTCCATGAAAACATCAATAAGACGCAGGAGTTGGAAGCCTGAGTAATAAGGTTGGAAATTGCCGTAGTCATGCCTAATAAAACCACAAAACGAATATTCCAGTGAGATAGATACACTAAGGAAAAATCAACGTGGAAAGGTAGATCGCCTAAAAACGGAATTGATAAGGGGAGCAACGAATTTATGGTAGATCCAACACAGAGTGATGAAAGGACAATATTGTTACAGAACTGGCAATGAGATATGGATTTAACAGGTAATGTGTTAACTTAAGAAAAAAGTAGCTTTATTAGTGAACAATTTCAAGGTTATGCTGTAAGATGGTATACGAATGGTCGATATAATGTAACTACTAACAAACATTTTAAAAACTCAGTTTTTGAAGGTTGCTATGGAAAAATTCACACGACAAAACAAATAAGAGACCAAGTAGAATATGGTAAGTATCAGAATAACGGTAGATTTACCTTAGGGGAGTGTGTAATCCAACGTGTCGAAAGAAATAAATACCTGAGATCCAGATTAACACCCACAATTAAACAACACGAAGTAGTGCGCAAGTTATCACATCACTTTCACCGAGATAGTAAATTCGACAGTAAAACACTAGGAATTAAAACGATCAAAGAATTGTTAACTTCACTCGGACAGTCAGAACACATGTTTCACACAGAGTACAGAAATAAAACTAATATTATACTAAGAGAAGAATCGAGAGAGAGAAACGCCAACAGTAGAGGAGAAGTGAGAGCGAGAGAAACAAAACTTTGTAGTAAGTCAACTAATTCTCTTAAATATTTAGAGAGAGGGAAACAGGTAGAAATAAGCCGTCATCAAATAGAAATAAGCCGTTATGTACACAGAACAATTGTAATGTTATGCGGATGTCTATTGTTTATTATGACCAGAGCCGAGTCACACGGAGAGAGAACCAGAATAAGAAAAGTCAGCCGACAACGGCGAGAGTGTGTCTCGACGACAACAATAGAAAAACGGAGGCCATGTTGATATTGGGAGAAAAGAATTTGTATCACCCTCTACAACAAGGAGAGTGGTTAGTAGCTCCGATAAAAATATTTACTTTTATAAAGAGTTAAACCCAATTGTAAAGTAGGTAGTTATTAAGAAGTATTTGTAATTATAAGTTACACATGTATATTTGTGTAAATAAAATTTGACTAAGAGTCAAGTTTTATTTAAACCAACGTGGGGAATATATGCAACAATACATATATTTGCATATTTGCCCAGGGCGGTATGTTTAATATGTAATTAGCGTAGAAAGTATAAGGAACAGTTTTATACAGTTTTGTGCAAGAAAATGCAGCCTGGAGCCTGTCAAAAGTAACACCTGAGGTGGCAGTGTGAAATACGGCGTGTGCGTGTTTGTGTGTGTGAGCCGGCTGTGACCTGTTTTGAACGACGTGATATGGTGATGCGCTACGAATTGTTTGTTCCAATTAATCAGGTCTTAACAGGATTATAATAAACTAATTACTTGTGTTAATCCTTTAAGCACAGACATATAAAAACACCATTGCATTAATGAATTCTTAACGAATGCGGTGATGCAAAATTTATTTCCAGAGATGCAATATTAATGATGCTAACTAATTAGTATTAATTACTAGTGTAGTTAAAGAGTAATTAATATGTGTGGTATATGTGAGTGACCAGAGAAAAATTACGCAAACAATGAGATCGCTCATGTGATGAATATGGTCATAAGTTTGCGATAATTAACCAAAAACTGAGTGTAATAAAAAGGACGCTCTGGAGCGAACTGACCTCCTCTAACCTGTCGAAAGCAGGAATGTTCCTGTCAAATCGCCACCAGTATAAATACCACTGGCAATTTTGGACGATCACACACTCAGACTCAAGAAATCTACAGGACGTTACGCTGCCCGTTTGACGAACGAATTCTGGACACGCACGCACACTACCACACTCACACCAAGACGTAAGGAGGAATTCTGAACCATCACCAACAACAACACTAAGAGACAACAACCACAGCACCATCATCATCATCATACTCTCAGCATTCTGGACACACACACTAACACACACACACACACGCAACGGTAACAGCAGTATGCAGGTGATACAAAATAATTATAGTAATTTTATTGTGAAAAGAGCTCTTAAAAAAATGAACTATAAACATTAAAGCATTAAAGTTAGTAAGTTTAAATATTAAGAAATAAGAGAAGTTAATTTAATGACATAATTTAGAAAAGAAATAATAATCTTTTGTCGTATTTTTGGGTGTGTCAGTATAAGTCCGTAATAGATTGGAATGAAATGGTAGATTATTTTATGTTTGTTTATAGCAACAATAAATTAATTCTTAAAATTTAATATTATTTTGTTTGTACCTGACTTGCTCTCAATATTTAAAGTTGAGTTAATTTCAGACACACAGAAATAAAAAGAATTTAAATACCGGTATCTTGTTTAACATGTTTGTTTAGTCAATAAGATTATATGGGTGTTTATTTTTGTTGTATGTTATGAATAGCATTGCAGGTTACAGTATTTGTGTAAAACTTATAAAGGTAAATATTTATGTGTCTAATGTTTGAAATTTTAGTATTGAAATATTTTTTTTCTTAATTAATAAATCTTAGAATGATTATTTGAAAGATTTTAAATGATTTATGTCATGTCAACAACATCTCACTCCTCTTTAAAATTATTCAATTATTGTGCAACTACATATACTTGACGCAACGAAAAACAAAATCCTGGCCGGTGTAATACATATTTAGTTGCGTTTAGTACATGGTAATATATTTGTATAATTGTTGTAACGTTGCATAATGAAATGGCGTGCCCAAAGTGGGGCTCGATATTAAAAGAACCATAATAAATTAACGTGCCATAATAAATTGGCACCCTCGAAAATTAACGTGCCATAATAAAATGGTTCAGAATTATTAAGTGTATTGTTATTAATGTTATTGTATTGTAATTGTAATATTGTTGTGTATTTCACAACTGGTGCTCAACAAAACTAAAAGAGGAGAGAAATTGTTGGTATGAGATAATTAATAATACGGTAATAATAAATATAAATAAATAATATTAAATAAAAAACCAATAGAGTCGCGGTTTACCAATAATAATTAATCATAAAACGAATTTAAAATCAACAAAATGGCTCCATCGCAGAAAGGAGTTGATATTGAGGCAATGTTTAGGAGTCTCCAGGAACAAATGCAAAAGATTAGCGAAGAAAGTAGGGCCGACTTTAAAGCTAAATTAGCAAAAAATAATGAACAAATACAAAAGAATAGCAAAGTATTTAAAACTGAATTTAAAGAGTTTAAAGAGAACTGACTACAAAACTGGAAGAAATAAATAGGGTCTTTTGCGTTATACGACCACAAATCATTGGCATTGGAATTTTGTTCATCTTTCATTAAACTGAGTATAGTTCTCAGAATTTGCTGTCTCTGTTTACTGATTTTAAAATATGCGTCCAGTCTCCCCTCTGTGTGTGTGTGTGTGTGTGTGTGTGTGTGTGTGTGTGTGTGTGTGTGTGTGTGTGTGTGTGTGTGTGTGTGTGTGTGTGTGTAATTTATACGAGTTGATTATAGAAACAAAAGCAGCGAGTAATGGTAATGGCAGTCCGCGGGTCTTTCTGTTTTTTAACAATATCATAATAGTGAAAACTTACCTAAATAATGATGTAGATCTGCATAGAAGACTTTAAAGTAGTTTTATATTTTATTCATCAAAGACACAAATTTTATACACCAAAAACACTTAACGTAACCTAACTAATTTCACGACTGGAAAGTTATTGTTTATAATTCAGGAGGCCAAAAGGCCTTGATGTCATGTATAATTTGTTCAAATAAGTCAGTGCCTGCATGTCGCTTCCGCCACATAAACTCACACAGGTAAGAGTCTAACATTTCCCTATGAGTTCCGCACTCTTTCCTATTTCGAGGCTTGGCTGACGACCACATTTGACTCGACCTTCTGAGTGTGTAAATGTGTAAATGAGAGAATATCATTTTAACTAATCAGTAAACAGAGATAGCAAATTCTGAGAACTATACTCAGTTTAATGAAAGATGAACAACATGCCAATGCCAAGCTTTGTGGTCGTATAACGCAAAAGACCCAATAAATACGCGTATAGCGGCAGTAGAAGAAAATTACAATTGAAACAAAACTATATGAGCAAACAATTGTAATTGAAAATAAGAGAGAAGAGACGTTCATAATTACTGAGGATAATTCTAATGAAATAATAAACACTAGGGAATAATGAAAAATAAAAAATAACAATCATACCGTGTTGGCGAAAATATCCAAATTGTTGGTTACGCACTCAGTAGTAGAAGAATTAAAAAAGTAACACAATTGAAACACAGCACTTGTGACGAGGATGCGCACAACAACGATCGATCGAACGTTAATTATAATGATAATAATTATACTTATAATTGTAAACCATACAGTGAGTATTATAACCCACGAATGAAAAAAAGGTCAACTATTTACGAAGGCCACATACAAACTGCTACGGACTGCGTAAGCTACGGGAGAGAGAGAGAAGCGAAGAAAGAATTCGTTTCTTCGCATCGAAGAAATAAATTCTCACCCTATAAACAGGTGAGTTACACGGTCAAAACAAATGTTCACATGGTAAGTACGCGCTATAACGAGGCAGGAATGCAATACGGAAATGGTACACGTCGGCGACTATGCTACACAAGAACAAGATACGTCCTGTCTACCACCAACCATTATTTAGCTTAGAGAGGGTGTAAAAAGTGATCGACACACCGCATTTAACGCCCTAATGTAAATAATAATTATTTAAGAAGAAAACTTATATTACGATTTTAACTAGTAATAGGATAAGGAATAATAATAGGTGAATATTATTTAAATAAGTAGTAAAAGAAAGTATAAATGAGCTTAGACAAAATATTAAAACAAATAAAAATGGAAAAATTACAGAAAATTAAGTGAATTTAACGTGAATTGAAACAAGAGATCTTAGATAGAATTGTAGACACGAATAAGTGCATAGATGCATTAGAGTTTAAAGAACAGAAGGCGGAATGGTCTAAAGAATTAAAAGATAGTGTTAACCAAGTAGCAGAACAATGGAATAAGTTTATAGTAGCAAAGCAGGAGCAGGGTATGGAAAGAGAAGCAATCAGTGAACAAGTCCATGAAAACATCAATAAGACGCAGGAGTTGGAAGCCTGAGTAATAAGGTTGGAAATTGCCGTAGTCATGCCTAATAAAACCACAAAACGAATATTCCAGTGAGATAGATACACTAAGGAAAAATCAACGTGGAAAGGTAGATCGCCTAAGAACGGAATTGATAAGGGGAGCAACGAATTTAATTGTAGATCCAACACTGAGTGATGAAAGGAGAAAATTGTTACTAAACTGGGAATGAGATATGGATTTAACAGGTAATGTGTTAACTTATAAAGACAAAAAGTAGCTTTATTAGTGAACAATTTCAAGGTTATGCTGTAAGATGGTATACGAATGGTCGATATAATGTAACTACTAACTAACATTTTAAAAACTCATTTTTTGAAGGTTGCTATGGAAAAATTCACACGACAAAACAAATAAGAGACCAAGTAGAATATGGTAAGTATCAGATTAACGGTAGATTTACCTTAGGGGAGTGTGTAATCTAACGTGTCGAAAGAAATAATTACCTGAGATCCAGATTAACACTCACAATTAAACAACACTAAGTAGTGCGCAAGTTATCACATCACTTTCACCGAGATAGTAAATTCGACAGTAAAACACTAGGAATTAAAACGATCAAGGAATTGTTAACTTCACTCGGACAGTCAGAACACATGTTTCACACCGAGTACAGAAATAAAACTAATATTATACTAAGAGAAGAATCGAGAAAGAGAAACGCCAACAGTAGAGGAGAAGTGAGAGCGAGAGAAACAAAACTTTGTAGTAAGTCAACTAATTCTCTTAAATATTTAGAGAGAGGGAAACAGGTAGAAATAAGCCGTCATCAAGTAGAAATAAGCCGTTATGTACACAGAACAATTGTAATGTTATGCGGATGTTTATTGTTTATTATGACCAGAGCCGAGTCACACGGAGAGAGAACCAGAATAAGAAAAGTCAGCCGACAACGGCGAGAGTGTGTCTCGACGACAACAATAGAAAAACGGAGGCCATGTTGATATTGGGGGAAAAGAATTTGTATCACCCTCTACAACAAGGGGAGTGGTTAGTAGCTCCGATAAAAATATTTACTTTTATAAGGAGTTAAAACCCAATTGTAAAATAGGTAGTTATTAAGAAGTATTTGTAATTATAAGTTACACATGTATATTTGTGTAAATAAAATTTGACTAAGAGTCAAGTTTTATTTAGACCAACGTGGGGAATATATGCAACAATACATATATTTGCATATTTGCCCAGGGCGGTATGTTTAATATGTAATTAGCGTAGAAAGTATAAGGAACAGTTTTATACAGTTTTGTGCAAGAAATGCAGGCTGGAGCCTGTCAAAAGTAACACCTGCCGTGCCAGTGTGAGATACGGCGTGTGCGTGTGAGCCGGCTGTGACCTGTTTTGAACGACGCGATGGGGTGATGCGCTACGAATTGTTTGTTTCAATTAATCAGGTCTTAACAGGATTATAATAAACTAATTACTTGTGTTAATCCTGTAAGCAAAGACTTATAAAAACACCATTGCATTAATGAATTCTTAACAAATGCAGTGATGCAAAATTTATTTCCAGAGATGCAATATTAATGATGCTAACTAATTAGTATTAATTACTAGTGTAGTTAAAGAGTAATTAATATGTGTGGTATATGTGAGTGACCAGAGAAAAATTAAGCAAACAATGAGATCGCTCATGTGATGAATATGGTCATAAGTTTGCGATAATTAACCAAAAACTGAGTGTAATAAAAAGGACGCTCTGGAGCGAAGTGACATCTCTAACCTGTCGAAAGCAGGAATGTTCCTGTCAAATCGCCACCAGTATAAATACCACTGGCAATTTTGGACGATCACACACTCAGACTCAAGAAATCTACAGGACGTTACGCTGCCCATTTGACGAACGAATTCTGGACACGCACGCACACTACCACACTCACACCAAGACGTAAGGAGGAATTCTGAACCATCACCAACAACAACACTAAGAGACAACAACCACAGCACCATCATCATCATCATACTCTCAGCATTCTGGACACACACACACACACACACACACACACACACGCGCGCAACGGTAACAGCAGTATGCAGGTGATACAAAATAATTATAGTAATTTTATTGTGAAAAGAGCTCTTAAAAAAATGAACTATAAACATTAAAGCATTAAAGTTAGTAAGTTTAAATATTAAGAAATAAGAGAAGTTAATTTAATGACAAAATTTAGAAAAGAAATAATAATCTTTTGTCGTAATTTTGGGTGTGTCAGTATAAGTCTGTAATAGATTGGAATGAAATGGTAGATTATTTTATGTTTGTTTATAGCAACAATAAATTAATTCTTAAAATTTAATATTATTTTGTTTGTAACTGACATGCTCTCAATATTTAAAGTTGAGTTAATTTCAGACACACAGAAATAAAAAGAATTTAAATACCGGTAACTTGTTTAACATGTTTGTTCAGTCAATAAGATTATATGGGTGTTTATTTTTGTTGTATGTTATGAATAGCATTGCAGGTTACAGTATTTGTGTAAAACTTATAAAGGTAAATATTTATGTGTCTAATGTTTGAAATTTTAGTATTGAAATATTTTTTTCTTAATTAATAAATCTTAGAATGATTATTTGGAAGATTTTAAATGATTTATGTCATGTCAACAACATCTCACTCCTCTTTAAAATTATTCAATTATTGTGCAACTACATATACTTGACGCAACGAAAAACAAAATCCTGGCCGGTGTAATACATATTTAGTTGCGTTTAGTACATGGTAATATATTTGTATAATTGTTGTAACGTTGCATAATGAAATGGCGTGCCCAAAGTGGGGCTCGATATTAAAAGAACCATAATAAATTAACGTGCCATAATAAATTGGCACCCTCGAAAATTAACGTGCCATAATAAAATGGTTCAGAATTATTAAGTGTATTGTTATTAATGTTATTGTATTGTAATTGTAATATTGTTGTGTATTTCACAACTGGTGCTCAACAAAACTAAAAGAGGAGAGAAATTGTTGGTATGAGATAATTAATAATACGGTAATAATAAATATAAATAAATAATATTAAATAAAAAACCAATAGAGTCGCGGTTTACCAATAATAATTATTCATAAAACGAATTTAAAATCAACAAAATGGCTCCATCGCAGAAAGGAGTTGATATTGAGGCAATGTTTAGGAGTCTCCAGGAACAAATGCAAAAGATTAGCGAAGAAAGTAGGGCCGACTTTAAAGCTAAATTAGCAAAAAATAATGAACAAATACAAAAGAATAGCAAAGTATTTAAAACTGAATTTAAAGAGTTTAAAGAGAACTGACTACAAAACTGGAAGAAATAAATACGCGTATAGCGGCAGTAGAAGAAAATTACAATTGAAACAAAACTGTATGAGCAAACAATTGTAATTGAAAATAAGAGAGAACAGACGTTCATAATTACTGAGGATAATTCTAATGAAATAATAAACACTAGGGAATAATGAAAAATAAAAAATAACAATCATACCGTGTTGGCGAAAATATCCAAATTGTTGGTTACGCACTCAGTAGTAGAAGAATTAAAAAAGTAACACAATTGAAACACAGCACTTGTGACGAGGATGCGCACAACAACGATCGATCGAACGTTTATTATAATGATAATAATTATACTTATAATTGTAAACCATACAGTGAGTATTATAACCCACGAATGAAAAAAAGGTCAACTATTTACGAAGGCCACATACAAACTGCTACGGACTGCGTAAGCTCCGGGAGAGAGAGAGAAGCGAAGAAAGAATTCGTTTCTTGGCATCGAAGAAATAAATTCTCACCCTATAAACAGGTGAGTTACACGGTCAAAACAAATGTTCACATGGTAAGTACGCGCTATAACGGGGCAGGAATGCAATACGGAAATGGTACACGTCGGCGACTATGCTACACAAGAACAAGATACGTCCTGTCTACCACCAACCATTATTTAGCTTAGAGAGGGGTGTAAAAAGTGAACGACACACCGCATTTAACGCCCTAATGTAAATAATAATTATTTAAGAAGAAAACTTATATTACGATTTTAATTAGTAATAGGATAAGGAATAATAATAGGTGAATATTATTTAAATAAGTAGTAAAAGAAAGTATAAATGAGTTTAGACAAAATATTAAAACAAATAAAAATGGAAAAATTACAGAAAATTAAGTGAATTTAACGTGAATTGAAACAAGAGATCTTAGATAGAATTGTAGACACGAATAAGTGCATAGATGCATTAGAGTTTAAAGAACAGAAGGCGGAATGGTCTAAAGAATTAAAAGATAGTGTTAACCAAGTAGCAGAACAATGGAATAAGTTATAGTAGCAAAGCAGGAGCAGGGTATGGAAAGAAAAGCAATCAGTGAACAAGTCCATGAAAACATCAATAAGACGCAGGAGTTGGAAGCCTGAGTAATAAGGTTGGAAATTGCCGTAGTCATGCCTAATAAAACCACAAAACGAATATTCCAGTGAGATAGATACACTAAGGAAAAATCAACGTGGAAAGGTAGATCGCCTAAAAACGGAATTGATAAGGGGAGCAACGAATTTAATTGTAGATCCAACACTGAGTGATGAAAGGACAACATTGTTACTAAACTGGGAATGAGATATGGATTTAACAGGTAATGTGTTAACTTATAAAGACAAAAAGTAGCTTTATTAGTGAACAATTTCAAGGTTATGCTGTAAGATGGTATACGAATGGTCGATATAATGTAACTACTAACAAACATTTTAAAAACTCATTTTTTGAAGGTTGCTATGGAAAAATTCACACGACAAAACAAATAAGAGACCAAGTAGAATATGGTAAGTATCAGAATAACGGTAGATTTACCTTAGGGGAGTGTGTAATCCAACGTGTCGAAAGAAATAAATACCTGAGATCCAGACTAACACTCACAATTAAACAACACGAAGTAGTGCGCAAGTTATCACATCACTTTCACCGAGATAGTAAATTCGACAGTAAAACACTAGGAATTAAAACGATCAAAGAATTGTTAACTTCACTCGGACAGTCAGAACACATGTTTCACACAGAGTACAGAAATAAAACTAATATTATACTAAGAGAAGAATCGAGAGAGAAACGCCAACAGTAGAGGAGAAGTGAGAGCGAGAGAAACAAAACTTTGTAGTAAGTCAACTAATTCTCTTAAATATTTAGAGAGAGGGAAACAGGTAGAAATAAGCCGTCATCAAAAAGAAATAAGCCGTTATGTACACAGAACAATTGTAATGGTATGCGGATGTCTATTGTTTATTATGACGAGAGCCGAGTCACACGGAGAGAGAACCAGAATAAGAAAAGTCAGCCGACAACGGCGAGAGTGTGTCTCGACGACAACAATAGAAAAACGGAGGCCATGTTGATATTGGGGTAAAGAATTTGTATCACCCTCTACAACAAGGGGAGTGGTTAGTAGCTCCGATAAAAATATTTACATTTATAAAGAGTTAAAACCCAATTGTAAAGTAGGTAGTTGTTAAGAAGTATTTGTAATTATAAGTTACACATGTATATTTGTGTAAATAAAATTTGACTAAGAGTCAAGTTTTATTTAAACCAACGTGGGGAATATATGCAACAATACATATATTTGCATATTTGCCCAGGGGGGTATGTTTAATATGAAATTAGCGTAGAAAGTATAAGGAACAGTTTTATACAGTTTTGTAAAAGAAAATGCAGGCTGGAGCCTGTCAAAAGTAACACCTGCCGTGCCAGTGTATGATACGGCGTGTGCGTGTGTGTGTGTGTGTGAGCCGGCTGTGACCTGTTTTGAACGACGCGATGGGGTGATGCGCTACGAATTGTTTGTTTCAATTAATCAGGTCTTAACAGGATTATAATAAACTAATTACTTGTGTTAATCCTGTAAGCAAAGACTTATAAAAACACCATTGCATTAATGAATTCTTAACAAATGCAGTGATGCAAAATTTATTTCCAGAGATGCAATATTAATGATGCTAACTAATTAGTATTAATTACTAGTGTAGTTAAAGAGTAATTAATATGTGTGGTATATGTGAGTGACCAGAGAAAAATTAAGCAAACAATGAGATCGCTCATGTGATGAATATGGTCATAAGTTTGCGATAATTAACCAAAAACTGAGTGTAATAAAAAGGACGCTCTGGAGCGAAGTGACCATCTCTAACCTGTCGAAAGCAGGAATGTTCCTGTCAAATCGCCACCAGTATAAATACCACTGGCAATTTTGGACGATCACACACTCAGACTCAAGAAATCTACAGGACGTTACGCTGCCCATTTGACGAACGAATTCTGGACACGCACGCACACTACCACACTCACACCAAGACGTAAGGAGGAATTCTGAACCATCACCAACAACAACACTAAGAGACAACAACCACAGCACCATCATCATCATCATACTCTCAGCATTCTGGACACACACACACACACACACACACACACGCGCAACGGTAACAGCAGTATGCAGGTGATACAAAATAATTATAGTAATTTTATTGTGAAAAGAGCTCTTAAAAAAATGAACTATAAACATTAAAGCATTAAAGTTAGTAAGTTTAAATATTAAGAAATAAGAGAAGTTAATTTAATGACAAAATTTAGAAAAGAAATAATAATCTTTTGTCGTAATTTTGGGTGTGTCAGTATAAGTCTGTAATAGATTGGAATGAAATGGTAGATTATTTTATGTTTGTTTATAGCAACAATAAATTAATTCTTAAAATTTAATATTATTTTGTTTGTAACTGACATGCTCTCAATATTTAAAGTTGAGTTAATTTCAGACACACAGAAATAAAAAGAATTTAAATACCGGTAACTTGTTTAACATGTTTGTTCAGTCAATAAGATTATATGGGTGTTTATTTTTGTTGTATGTTATGAATAGCATTGCAGGTTACAGTATTTGTGTAAAACTTATAAAGGTAAATATTTATGTGTCTAATGTTTGAAATTTTAGTATTGAAATATTTTTTTCTTAATTAATAAATCTTAGAATGATTATTTGGAAGATTTTAAATGATTTATGTCATGTCAACAACATCTCACTCCTCTTTAAAATTATTCAATTATTGTGCAACTACATATACTTGACGCAACGAAAAACAAAATCCTGGCCGGTGTAATACATATTTAGTTGCGTTTAGTACATGGTAATATATTTGTATAATTGTTGTAACGTTGCATAATGAAATGGCGTGCCCAAAGTGGGGCTCGATATTAAAAGAACCATAATAAATTAACGTGCCATAATAAATTGGCACCCTCGAAAATTAACGTGCCATAATAAAATGGTTCAGAATTATTAAGTGTATTGTTATTAATGTTATTGTATTGTAATTGTAATATTGTTGTGTATTTCACAACTGGTGCTCAACAAAACTAAAAGAGGAGAGAAATTGTTGGTATGAGATAATTAATAATACGGTAATAATAAATATAAATAAATAATATTAAATAAAAAACCAATAGAGTCGCGGTTTACCAATAATAATTATTCATAAAACGAATTTAAAATCAACAAAATGGCTCCATCGCAGAAAGGAGTTGATATTGAGGCAATGTTTAGGAGTCTCCAGGAACAAATGCAAAAGATTAGCGAAGAAAGTAGGGCCGACTTTAAAGCTAAATTAGCAAAAAATAATGAACAAATACAAAAGAATAGCAAAGTATTTAAAACTGAATTTAAAGAGTTTAAAGAGAACTGACTACAAAACTGGAAGAAATAAATACGCGTATAGCGGCAGTAGAAGAAAATTACAATTGAAACAAAACTGTATGAGCAAACAATTGTAATTGAAAATAAGAGAGAACAGACGTTCATAATTACTGAGGATAATTCTAATGAAATAATAAACACTAGGGAATAATGAAAAATAAAAAATAACAATCATACCGTGTTGGCGAAAATATCCAAATTGTTGGTTACGCACTCAGTAGTAGAAGAATTAAAAAAGTAACACAATTGAAACACAGCACTTGTGACGAGGATGCGCACAACAACGATCGATCGAACGTTTATTATAATGATAATAATTATACTTATAATTGTAAACCATACAGTGAGTATTATAACCCACGAATGAAAAAAAGGTCAACTATTTACGAAGGCCACATACAAACTGCTACGGACTGCGTAAGCTCCGGGAGAGAGAGAGAAGCGAAGAAAGAATTCGTTTCTTGGCATCGAAGAAATAAATTCTCACCCTATAAACAGGTGAGTTACACGGTCAAAACAAATGTTCACATGGTAAGTACGCGCTATAACGGGGCAGGAATGCAATACGGAAATGGTACACGTCGGCGACTATGCTACACAAGAACAAGATACGTCCTGTCTACCACCAACCATTATTTAGCTTAGAGAGGGGTGTAAAAAGTGAACGACACACCGCATTTAACGCCCTAATGTAAATAATAATTATTTAAGAAGAAAACTTATATTACGATTTTAATTAGTAATAGGATAAGGAATAATAATAGGTGAATATTATTTAAATAAGTAGTAAAAGAAAGTATAAATGAGTTTAGACAAAATATTAAAACAAATAAAAATGGAAAAATTACAGAAAATTAAGTGAATTTAACGTGAATTGAAACAAGAGATCTTAGATAGAATTGTAGACACGAATAAGTGCATAGATGCATTAGAGTTTAAAGAACAGAAGGCGGAATGGTCTAAAGAATTAAAAGATAGTGTTAACCAAGTAGCAGAACAATGGAATAAGTTATAGTAGCAAAGCAGGAGCAGGGTATGGAAAGAAAAGCAATCAGTGAACAAGTCCATGAAAACATCAATAAGACGCAGGAGTTGGAAGCCTGAGTAATAAGGTTGGAAATTGCCGTAGTCATGCCTAATAAAACCACAAAACGAATATTCCAGTGAGATAGATACACTAAGGAAAAATCAACGTGGAAAGGTAGATCGCCTAAAAACGGAATTGATAAGGGGAGCAACGAATTTAATTGTAGATCCAACACTGAGTGATGAAAGGACAAAATTGTTACTAAACTGGGAATGAGATATGGATTTAACAGGTAATGTGTTAACTTATAAAGACAAAAAGTAGCTTTATTAGTGAACAATTTCAAGGTTATGCTGTAAGATGGTATACGAATGGTCGATATAATGTAACTACTAACAAACATTTTAAAAACTCATTTTTTGAAGGTTGCTATGGAAAAATTCACACGACAAAACAAATAAGAGACCAAGTAGAATATGGTAAGTATCAGAATAACGGTAGATTTACCTTAGGGGAGTGTGTAATCCAACGTGTCGAAAGAAATAAATACCTGAGATCCAGACTAACACTCACAATTAAACAACACGAAGTAGTGCGCAAGTTATCACATCACTTTCACCGAGATAGTAAATTCGACAGTAAAACACTAGGAATTAAAACGATCAAAGAATTGTTAACTTCACTCGGACAGTCAGAACACATGTTTCACACAGAGTACAGAAATAAAACTAATATTATACTAAGAGAAGAATCGAGAGAGAAACGCCAACAGTAGAGGAGAAGTGACAGCGAGAGAAACAAAACTTTGTAGTAAGTCAACTAATTCTCTTAAATATTTAGAGAGAGGGAAACAGGTAGAAATAAGCCGTCATCAAAAAGAAATAAGCCGTTATGTACACAGAACAATTGTAATGGTATGCGGATGTCTATTGTTTATTATGACGAGAGCCGAGTCACACGGAGAGAGAACCAGAATAAGAAAAGTCAGCCGACAACGGCGAGAGTGTGTCTCGACGACAACAATAGAAAAACGGAGGCTATGTTGATATTGGGGGAAAAGAATTTGTATCACCCTCCACAACAAGGGGAGTGGTTAGTACCTCCGATAAAAACATTTACTTTTATAAAGGGTTAAAACCCAATTGTAAAGTAGTTATTAAGATGTATTTGTAATTATAAGTTACACATGTATATTTGTGTAAACAAAATTTGACTAACAGTCAAATTTTATTTAAACTAACGTGGGGAATATATGCAACAATACATATATTTGCATATTTTCCCAGGGCGGTATGTTTAATATGTAATTAGCATAGAAAGTATAAGGAACAGTTTTATACAGTTTTGTGCAAGAAAATGCAGGCTGGAGCCTGTCAAAAGTAACACCTGCTGTGCCAGTGTGAGATACGGCGTATGTGTGTTTGTGTGTGTGAGCCAGCTGTGACCGGTTTTGAACGACGCGATGGGGTGATGCGCTATGAATTGTTTGTTACAATTAATCAGGTCTTAAAAGGATTATAATAAATTAATTACTTGTGTTAAACCTGTAAGCAAAGACTTACGCCAATTATAAAAACACCATTGCATTAATGAATTCTTAACGAATGCAGTGATGCAAAATTTATTTCCAGAGATACAATATTAAAGATGCTAACTAATTAGTATTAATTACTAGTGTAATTAAAGAGTAATTAATATGTGTGGTATATGTGAGTGACCAGAGAAAAATTACGCAAACAATGAGATCGCTCATGTGATGAATATGGTCATAAGTTTGCGATAATTAAACAAAAAGTGAGTGTAATAAAAAGGACGCTCTGGAGCGAACTGACCATCTCTAACCTGTCGAAAGCAGAAATGTTCCTGTCAAATCGCCACCAGTATAAATACCACTGGCAATTTTGGGCGATCACACACTCAGACTCAAGAAATCTACAGGACGTTATGCTGCCCGTTTGCCGATCGACTTCTGGACACACACGCACACTACCACACTCACACCAAGACGTAAGTCCAGTTTGAGGGAAAGGACCGCAGATGTCGAGGAATACCTTCTCCAACTTCCTGTCTGATGTTATTGTTATGAAAGCCCCTTCTTTCCGTGCAGTGTTTACTTTAACCATCTGGCATATGATGCACTTCCTCACCACTTGTCTAACCTTTTTATTCATACCTTTGATGAATACGTGCTCTTCTAAAGCACTAACCACCTTGGCGGGTCCCATATGGCCGTACATTCGATGATAATTTTCAATTATTACCTGTTCCAGGGATCTGGGGATACATAATTTCCATTGATTGTTCTTCGTAGTGGTTTTTGTGAATAGTAATTCCTGATGCACTTGATAAAATAGTATTATTTTCATTTCATTGTTTATGATGCTGGTTAAACTTTGTACTTGTTTAAACTTTGTACTTAGAATATCTGCATTGCGGTGCGTGCAGTGACGTCATTTTCTCCCCCGCTAAACTGCTGCCGGCTTGTATTACAGGCTCGCAACAGTCAAATCTAGTTAGTTAATTGCAAGACTCCGGACGGGCAACTTGCCTTCAGTTCGCCAGCCGCGGCTACATAATTCTTTTCAATATTTCAAAACTTTAGCATGATCATCATGCGCTAATACTTAGGCGATCTCGGCCTCTATTCACGATTATGGATTTCAATATTTAATTCTACCTTATTTCTCAGGCATTTATGCCGCGCTACACTGCACGCGCCATGCAATTATTTTCTAACAATTTTCAATAAACAATTAACTTAAAGAACATATACATTCCGCTTGGTTATTTCATTTCTTACCAGCTAACTCATCACCTAGCGTTATAAGACCAACTCAAGTTTACTTCGAGAGCGTCTAAGACGCAACATTTATGGTCCACCAGGGCCGGATCCGGATCGTGATTCGGACTAAGATTTTCATCTATATTTCATTTAATGGGCCCAAACAACGTTTGGTTCAAGCCCAAATATTCTCAAACTTAATATTGCTGGCCGTTCGAAATACTTCATACTTGACATTACAAGATTCTGCAGAGCATCACGTCTGAGACAGCAAGACACTACAAGTCATCATCATTTGTCGTACAGCAGCGAAATTCTAGAACTTCAAAATTAAACGGAGAGCTACAGCTTCAAGCGTTACCCGACCAGCAGAAACAAGAGTTGCGCCAACATCTAAGGACTGCCGAACAGGATCACCAAGGAAACAACAGGATCGGAGCCATCTTGAACACGCCGGGATTCACAATCCACGTGACTATGAACTTGCATTTCTTATAATTTTTCATTTATAATTTTTATTCTTCGTATTGTTTAAATTAGCAGCCATCCTTACTATTTCTTTTATGAATTTGCTAACTGCTATAATTTTTTATTCTTCGACTAAGCTTTTCGTAATTACTGACATCTTCAGGTCTTAAACAACCTTCGACTAAGCTTTTCGTCATTACTGACATCTTCAGGTCTTAAACAACGGTTGTTTAGACCTGAAGATGTCAGTAATGACGAAAAGCTTAGTCGAAGAATAAAAAATTATAGCAGTTAGCAAATTCATAAAAGAAATATAATTTTTATGTACAGCAAAGTCAGTAATATTTTAGCATATATTTAATAGCACTTAATATAAAATCATTAATAATTTTTACATAAACAGAAATTAGTGTCAAGTGGCCATAGACTTGTATTTTTACTTAAATTTTCATTTACGCAGCTTCACAATAATGCATTCAGAAACTTAACTAATGTGATAAAGCTATATGTATATTTTCACTTTGAATGAGTCGTATTTTCAATAACTTCCATAACTATTTTTTAAAGAAAATAAGTACCTATTATAATAAGTAACAGATTAAGTTGCATACCGATCACTGGCTCCCGCATCATATCAGGATTTAGTAAAGTATTCAAATTACAACAATTGTTCACCTGCTCTATATTTAGCTATTTTTTTCAAATCACAGTTTGCATTTCGGTCATGGCTGATGTGAAAGCGTTAATTAAAAAACGTGGCACAATTAATGCCTCTATATCCCGTGTAAATACATTCGCTGACAATTTCGATCCGGACATAAGCGATCACCATGCCTTAAAAATTAAACTCCGCCACTTGATGGAATTGTCCGCGAAGTATGATGAAATTCAGACTCAAATTGATGCTGATGATTCCAATTTCACATCGGTAAGTGACAGGGTTCAAACAGAGGATGATCTCTGTACTATTGAGTGCAAGCTGCACAATTTATTAGAGCGAGTAGAGGAGGTGAACAAAAAACCATTAATTCAAGCTGAAGTTACGCCAATTAGAACCTCCCCTATACAGTTAGAGCCAATTAAATTGCCCTGCTTCTCATGCAACATTATTGATTGGCAGCATTATTATAATATGTTTTTGGAACTAGTACACGTCAGAACTGGCCTGACGGACATTCAGAAATTACACTATTTACATTCTTCACTAAGGGACGAGGCGTTAAATGTAATAAAATCTCTCCCAATAACCCATGACAATTATGCGATAGACATTGATCTATTGAGGGCCAGGTATGATAGCAAATTAATTGTCTCAGCCTATCATATAGGGAATGTCTTGGGCATGAAGTCCATTCAGCAAGAGTCCATGGTTGGCATTTCCAAATTCAGTGACAAAATCACCGCAAATATAAATGCTTTAAATTCATTAAATTTACCGGTAAATACCTTTGAAATCATTTTCGTTCAATATTTAACGCAAAAACTCGATAACCAGACATGCCGACTATGGAAGGAAAGCCTATCCGACGAGCGATTCCCTAATTTCAACAATTTTATTAAATTTTTAAATGGTAGAAGGCAATTAATGCAAAACGTCAGCGCCTCGGCCAATTCAGTAAATAGAATACAAGTTAGCGATAAGACTCCCTATCGCAAAACTATTAAACCGGTTGATCTCACTAGGTCAAGCTTTCATACTCATATCAGCAATAACATTTGTCTGCTGTGTCGAGGTAAACATCGACTCTCTGAATGCCCACAATTCGTGGCTATATCTCCCTCTGAGCGAAAAAACATTTTAATCAAGCATAAACTTTGCTTAAATTATATACGTCCAGGCCATGATCTCTCACACTGTCCTTCCAAATTTGCTTGTAAGACATGTGCTAAACGCCATCACACAATGACCCACATATCAGGCAATAACTCTTCGAGTAGAGGCAACAATCAATTTTCACTGAAACTGCAAACAAACAAATCTATTTTATTATCCACCGCTGTCTGCATGACAACTGACCATGCCGGTAGGAAGCACCCAGTAAGGATTTTATTAGACTCAGGATCGCAAGCAAACTTCTGTACCATGAGTTTCGCGCGTCGCATGGGTTTAAAACTAACTAAGTCTCAATTACCCATCACTGGTATAAACAATTCCTTATGCCAAGCTGACTTTAGTACAAGGGTAAGGCTACATTCTCTTTACAAGGATTATAATTTGAACGTGCATTGCGCTGTTCTTCCCAGCATTACGAATGATCTTCCTGCAGAATCGTTTGATATCTCATCCCTAAATATACCAAAAGGCATATTCCTAGCTGACCCGCAACTGAACTTTTCTTCGCAAATCGACATATTACTTGGTGCCCAGTACTACTTACATTTGATTGAACCTGCCAAATTCATCCGCAGCCCACATTTTCCCATAATACAGGAAACAAAATTGGGATTCATCCTCGCGGGCAGTGGCGCAACCAGGGGGGGTTTTAGGGGTTAGAACCCCCCCGAAAATCTGGAAAAAATTTTGTAATCAACGTATGTACAAACAGTAAGAACATAATAAATAAAGTATCTTCTTTATATGTTAATTACTATGTTCTTACAAAGTAACTTTTTACTATTACTAAATGATAAAATAAAATTCAGCATTGGTCAGTTTACCAGACGTGAATAAATTGTTCTTTTGCCAACGGCCCATGATATGTAATTGTGTTCGTATTTGTCAAAAAACACCAGTTTTCATCAAAAGCGTAGCGTTTAGTTTATTGCGCTATTTTCCGGTTTTGGAGAATGAACTAGACTAATCTGGGTGGCCTGTCAATTTCAGTGCAAAGGAAAGTCATGCATAGTTAGAGTCGAAAAATAATGTATAACGTGTACAAGTTTATTTAATCGGAAGATAAGGGAATATCAGAAAGAAAGTCACAGGAAAGTTTAGCTCAGGCGTGCGGTGTGTCTCTAAGTAGTGTTATTAAGAAGCATCTGCGTATACGGCTGACATAAAATCTTTTAGTACTTCCCATAAAAAAATGCTCAACAAAGGAAATAAAAACTGATTTAGACGATTTTGGCAAGTGTACTATTCGATTAATTATTTACGAATATCAATTCATAGAACGGGAAACACCAACATTCAAAGTAATTTAAACAATTTTTAACAGATAAATTAATTATAATGGTAGTGCATCTAGTCTGAGTCACATTATTCGTCAAATGAGATTTCGATGAAAACGTGCCAAAAGCAATACGAAACTTTTAATAAAATAACTCATTAGAAAGTTAAGAGAAAATATATAAGAAAATTACGGCAATTCAGAGAAGAACGGTGGCCTATAGTTTACACAGACGAAACTGAATTCAACGTCAGTTAAAAAAACGTGGGTAGACACCGTTCTTCTCTGAACCACTGTTTTGGCAAACCATTGACATTACATTTTACGACTTCCACTCTATCATCCTGACTTCCTGATCTTAATCCTAGAACTGATTTAGGCAATCGTGAAGAAGCGTGCTAAAGAAACGTGCATTTTCCATTGACAGTGTTAGAAACTTAGCAAAAAGGGAATTTGAGTGTATTTGTTTAATAGATTGCACATCAAGATGTGACCATATCATGAAAATTGAAAAGATCACGTGAGATCAGACCAAAGTGTATAATGTAACAGTTCGTTTCAAAATGAATAAATAACGGGATAGCAGCAGTGAAGACGATTTGAGTTATAATAACAGCAAAGGAAACATTAGTGGGATGGAAGAACAGAGCTAAATGTTTGTAATTGCTTGTAAGTAATTAAATGCTATATTACTTAAACAGTTTTGGTATGATTTTTTCATTAATATTGTCTCTCCTGTTCTTTACGGACAATTTACATCTGTTGTTTTTTTTTAAAACACACAGTCATTTCACATTCGAGCCTGTTATTGATGTTACTTATTCAAACAAGTTAAGTTGCCAGGGTAATGTTGACTATATTCCTGGATTTTGTTGTCCATGACGTGTCCGTTAATTAACTAATTATAAATATATAACTACTAACTCGGAACACTATTTTTTTATTGGTAAAAATTAAAAATGTTAAACTTTCATTTTGTAGCTTGAACTAGTTTTCGTAAGCTTCGTCAGAGGCTCATTTTTACCGATATTACTACGTTTTTTCCTGAATCGTAACATTTACACAAACTATTATGTACTCCAAAATATACAATGTTTGTTAATGTCTAGGCTCGACTAGAAGATCTTGAGAAAGACAGCAATATACACAATATGCCAACTCACTGTTTACAAAATAATTGCAGTAGGCCTACTAAATGTTAAACATTATCTAACTCGGTGAAATCTTTGTATGGTACCTCTGTTGTATCTATTGATTGTTTCGTCTTACAAAACGTCCATATTTTATGTACTGTTTAGTAGTGTCGAAATAGAAATAGAAATCAAAACCTCCGTACGTAGACTCGTCATTCAGGGAGAAGGCTAATATTTCCAATAGCCCTTTTTCTACTCACGTGTATAACATTCTTCCTGCCTTATCCCCACTACAAAGTGCGCAACAGCTTTATGACCGATTATTTTAACTAGATTATTGTATTATTATTTCAATAAAGTCGGCGTCAATTGATTAAGTAATTTAATTATTAAATAAGCATATGCAAATTAGTAAGCCTGTGCTTAATACGATTTTAACTCATAATTATTACAAACATTGTATGTATGATTCTTACACGTGCAGTATGCCTTTGCAGCATTATAGGTGGAACGTACATGAGTGAAATTCTATGAAGCAAAGTTAATTTTTAACTGTTCTTGCGACATTGGCTACGTATAAGTTGCGTATTTTCGTTTCTCCAGGAAAAAGCCCTCCTTGTAAAGAAAAGAATGAGGAAAACCAAAATTGTGCACCTTGTTTCTAAATTTTCAAAACCCCCCCGAAAAAAAATCCTGGGTCCGCCACTGCTCGTGGGTAACCTGCCCTTTAATGTCGACATGACAAAACCTGTCTCGTCATTTATAGCATGCGAAGATAATAATGCCATTTCATCGCAATTAAAAGACTTCTGGCATTTAGAGGACGTTGCTGCTCGTGCTCCCTCGGTTGAGGACTCAGAATGCGAAAGTCATTTTGTCGCTAACACTTTCCGCAATAATAGTGGTAGATTTGTGGTGTCCCTACCTCGCAGGGCATACAATTCTCATTTGGGCGATTCTCTTCCCGGAGCTATTCGCAGATTTCAAGCACTGGAACTCAAGTTCAAGCAGAACCCTGCCCTTCATAAAGACTATGCCACATTCATGCAGGAATATTTAACTCTGGGTCACATGTCTTTGCTTGATTCTTACGATTTGTCAGTCAGTAAGTCAGACACATTCTACTTACCGCACCATTCGGTTTCTAAGGGCTCTAGTATAACCACCAAATTGCGAGTTGTTTTCGACGGCTCTGCCAAAACAACAAATAATTTATCCTTGAACGACACATTGATGGTTGGTCCCACGGTCCAGCAAGATCTTTTTTCGATTATGTCTCGGTTTCGAACGCACCGATATGTCCTCATTTCGGACATTGAGAAGATGTACCGTCAAATTTTAGTTAATCCCAGGGACTCTAATTTGCAACGAATTGTCTGGCGCGACGCCCCCCATAGGGAACTTCAACACTACGCCTTGAGGACAGTCACATATGGGACTGCAAGTGCGTCATTTCTGGCCACAAGATGTCTGGCACAAATAGCTCAGGAAAACAAAACTCAACACCCTATAGCCTGTTCAGCTATCGCAAACGATTTCTATGTGGACGATCTCATGACCGGTTCAGATAGCCCACACATCTTATCTAAAATGAAGTCCGACATTACAGATTTATTAAGTCAATACGGGCTTACTTTGCACAAGTGGTTTTCCAATGATCAAACCGTTATAGCTTCATGCGCCAATTCTTCACTTGACTTTAGCAAAAATCAAACTGTACGTACATTGGGACAATTGTATTCAATGGGACATTAACGATGATAGTTTCATATATAGTTTCCAAAGACATGTCGAGGTGGAGGTATTCAACAAGAGAAGGGTATTATCAGTTATCGCAGGAATTTACGACCCATTGGGACTCATTGGCCCGGTTACATTTTGGTGCAAGCATTTCATGCAGATATTGTGGTTAACCGGTACAAGTTGGGACGACCCCCTATCAGACTCATTATCTAATCAATGGGTAGAGCTTTATACTCAGCTGATTTCCGACACTTACTTTAAGATTCGAAGGTCTGTAAAGAATTTAAATAATTCTCAAATCACTTCATTTCAGCTCCATGGGTTTGCCGACGCGTGAGCAAAGGGTTACGAGTGCTGCCTTTATGTGCGTGCTGTGTATTCAAACCACAGCATCTCATCAAACTTGTTGTGCTCTAAATCTAGAGTCGCTCCATTGAAGCAGGTGACATTACCCAGACTTGAACTTTGCGCCTGTCTCTTATTGGCTCAGTTGGTTTCCAAGGTTATAAACGCGGTGAGTTACAAGTTCGACGACTTATATTTTTACTCTGACTCAATGATCTCCTTACACTGGATTCACCAGAAATACTGGATAATTAATGATAAATCATACATACGATCAGTAATACACAAATGTATCACTTGCTTTCGATTCCGTGCTAGGGGCTCAAGCCAATTATTAGGACAATTACCCTCTTACCGGGTTACTCCTGCTAAGCCATTTTCTCAATCCGCAGTTGACTATGCCGGTCCTGTATTTATACGTCATGGCGGGCAGCGTTCCAAATCGACGTCAAAGGCTTATATTGCTCTATTTATATGCATAGCCACTAAGGCCATTCACCTTGAATTAGTCTCAGATCTTACCTCAGACGCTTTCATAGCAGCCTTAAAACGGTTTATAGCTCGCAGAGGTATCCCTGCACAGATATTCTCCGACAATGGTACAAATTTTCGTCGTGCTAGTGGTACACTTCACGACTTATACAAACTTCTTTATTCTAACGGATTTGAACAGACTACCCAGGATTTTACCAGTGCCCAAGGCATCAAATGGTCCTTTATTCCCCCGTCAGCACCTCATTTCGGTGGCCTGTGGGAGAGTGGAGTCAAAAGCGTCAAGTTTCATTTGCGGCGCGTTGTCGGCGGAACCATTCTTACGTTTGAGGAGTATTACACTATTATAACTCAAATAGAGTCCTGCCTTAACTCACACCCCTTGTTCGCCATCTCAAATGACTCTAGGGATCCCGAACCTTTAACTCCAGCGCACTTCCTGGTTGGTTCTCCACTCACTGCACTCCCGGAACCTGACTATTCCAAGGTCAAAATTGGTCGTCTGGGTAGATGGCAGCTGCTCCAAAGATTCACCCATTCTATATGGAAAAGGTGGTCGAAGGATTATTTGCACCAGTTGCAACAACGCAACAGATGGCGCATCCCGTCAAAAAATTTGGCTCCCGGACAACTCGTCCTTATTTTGGAAGACAATTCCCCCCCACTGCAGTGGAAACGCGGGTTAATCACTAATGTCTATTTGGGTCAGGATTCAATAGTGCGCGTCGCGGATGTTCGCACCGCAAACGGTATCCTACGTCGGCCCATTCACAAATTATGTCCACTTCCAGTGGCCTTAGACTAATCGCATGAGCGTTCATGCGACATGTAGCATTGATTTGAACTTTATCGCATTATCATGCTTCATGCCCGGACATCCCCCGAGCGATCACATGCTTTACATTGTTATTCTTATTATATTATTATCATGTCTATTGTATTATTACGTATCACTATCATACTATCAGGTGTTATTGAATTTTTGGGATTCTTTATTCTAATATTATGCATGTAAATTATTATGTCTTTTATTATTGTATTATTCTACTGTTATATATTGTTGAATTTTTGGGGAGCATTATTCTAATACTATTCATGTAAGGTATTATGTCCTTTATTATTGTATTATCATCTGGTATATCTTTTTGAATTTTTTGGGAGTATTATTCTAATATTATGCATGTAAATTATTATGTCTTTTATCATTGTATTATTACCTGCTATATATTATTGAATTTTTTGGGATCATTATTCGATTATTATGTACTGTCAAATATTATGTCTGTCGGATTATTGTATTATTATGTATCATTATCATGTTATTATATGTTATGGAATTTTATTATCATTATTCTATTACTATGTAATATCAATCATTATGTATTATGTATCCTTACATCAATTGGGAATGTCAATCCTATTGTTATGTACTATTGAATTTTTGGTGTCATTGTTCTATTGTTATGCATGTAAACTGTTATGCCTTTTATTATTGTATTGTCATTTGTTATGTATTATTGAATTTTGGTGTCATGTAATGTCAATTGTTATGCACTATTCATACAATGATTTAAGCTGCAAAATCGTTCGATTTTGTGCGGGCAGTATGGTTAAACTTTGTTCTTGTTTAAACTTTGTACTTAGAATATCTGCATTGCGGTGCGTGCAGTGACGTCATTTTCTCCCCCGCTAAACTGCTGCCGGCTTGTATTACAGGCTCGCAACAGTCAAATCTAGTTAGTTAATTGCAAGACTCCGGACGGGCAACTTGCCTTCAGTTCGCCAGCCGCGGCTACATAATTCTTTTCAATATTTCAAAACTTTAGCATGATCATCATGCGCTAATACTTAGGCGATCTCGGCCTCTATTCACGATTATGGATTTCAATATTTAATTCTACCTTATTTCTCAGGCATTTATGCCGCGCTACACTGCACGCGCCATGCAATTATTTTCTAACAATTTTCAATAAACAATTAACTCAAAGAACATACACAGTCCACTTCGTTATTTCATTTCTTACCAGCTAACTCATCACCTAACGTTATAAGACCAACTCAAGATTACTTCGAGAGCGTCTAAGACGCAACAGATGCGTTCCTTGATTTGAGCTAGTTTTTGTTCCTTTGCCTGTTCTTCCCGGATTCTACTCAGTTTGTCTGCCAGTTCTTCTTTACTCGTCAGTACGCAATACACCTTCCCGATATCTTCTCTATCTATTTCAAATGTACCTTTTTCTAAATTTACTCTTGATAGCGCATCTGCAACTGTGTTCTTTTTGCCAGGTATATATTCCCACGTAATGTGATATTCTTCCAGTGCCAGGATCCAGCGAGTAAATCTCCCATGGCTTAACTTGCATCTTTGCAGGAAGGAAATAGATTTGTGGTCGGACCTTACCGTGATGGGATATCCTAATATATACGTCCGAAACTTGATGCAGACGAACACTACACTCAGCAACTCCTTTTCCGTAACATTGTAGTTACGTTCGCTTTGGTTTAGAACGCGACTGGCGAAACTGGTAACCTGATGATCTCCCTCATCACTCTCCTGATAGAGCTCCTCACCCAGGCTCACGTCACTAGCGTCACAATTAATGAAAAATCTTCTGTTGAAATCAGGGTGGTGAAGCATGACCTTTTCTAAAAAATTTTCTTTAATTAGCTTAAATGTTACATCATCTTCTTCACACCATTTCCACTTGTACTTTGAGGATAACAGGTGCCTAAAACGGGACGTCAATTTGGAATAATCCTTTTGGAACTTTCGGTAATAGTTGCAGATTCCCTAAAACGACTGCAACTGTCTTATACTTCTTGGTTTTGGGAAATTTTGGATGGCTTAAACCTTTTCAGAGATGTTGTTATTCCTGTTTCGGTGAGTATGAAACCGAGGAACTTTAACTTGTTTGTCAGCACCTTAGACTTTTCCAATTTAAGTGTGATGTTATTCTCTGCTAACCGCTGCAATACCATCTCTACCCGTTCGCAGTGTTCTTCCCAGGTTTTGGATGTTATAAGCAGGTCATCTACATATACTGTGGCGAACTCCAGTACTTCCCTACCAAGAATTTGATCCATCACCTTTACAAATACCACTACTGAATTCACTAGCCCAAATGGGAGTCTTTTAAATTGATAATTTCGGCCCTCGAAGATGAAAGCCACATATTTCCTGCTGTGGGGGTGCAGCTCGACCTGCCAGTATCCGCATACTGCGTCTAAAATACTCATATACCTGCAGTCCTTGAATTTTTTCATGATCCCCTCGATCTCACCCGGTGATGTCCTGTCGTTGATTTCTCGTGCGTCTAGGCACAAACGTACCGCCCCATCTTTTTTCTGCACTGCGACAATTGGACTTGTGAAGGGCGAAGAACTACTTTCTATTATGTCTTGATTTATCATTCTTTGTATTTCCTCCCTTACTGCTGGTTTTAGGGATTGTGCGATGGGGTATAATTTTTTTATTGAAATTAATGGGATGATTAAAAATCAGCTCACATATAAAATTTTTGGCCTTACCGGGTAAGTTCGAAAAAATTCTTCTATACTTGTTAAATATCGCTACCAATTGATCCTTCTGTTCACTATTTATCATCTTCGCATTGGTGACCTGGAACGAGTATATTTCTTGTAATTTCCGTGTCCATTCCTCTTCTTCAGGGTAGTCTGAGTCATGATTCAACGTTCTTATCTTTTCCCTATCATCGTGGACCAAGGTGAATGTTTGCCGATCGTGAGTGGCACAATTTCGGCCTATAATCTCACTCGACCATTGCCCTTGTCCATGGTACAACGTTATTCTTCCACTGCCCATATCACTAACCGCTGAGTGCCGTCGTAGTGCATCACACCCAATCATGACCTTGAATCGTAGCCCTTGGGCTACTAGGAACGCTACTGGAATCATGTTACCTTCACTAGATACTTCTATCTGTACTTGTTTTCTGACGGATTTGTTTGCTCTACCTGTAGCTCCCACGATCACCATATTGCTGACTGGTAGGGTCGGTATATTTTCTTTGCATGTTTCTTTAATTCTGTTGAATTCTACTTGATCTATTAACGATATATTCGCCCTGGTATCAACCATTACTTCTGTCATTCATTACCCCTTGCAACTCAGCAGTAATAAATATAATCTGATTGTTATTGTTATTTGTAGGGGGTGACACTTCTTCCATTAATTCATCTCGAATGTTCTTCAAGTAGTTAGTTTTCTTGTAAACGTTCTCATTAAATGTTTGCCCGTCCAATTCTCGCAGTGATGGGCTGGTCGTTGTTCTCACTACCGCACTTAGTTTTCCGCCCTGTCTTGAGGTTGGTTACCTTGGTCAGTCTCTTGTTGGTTTCGGTAGTCTGGTCCGGACTCCCTTCTCCCTCTTGGTCCCTTGGAGGCCTATCTTCTATGCTCCTGCTCCTCGGCTGGTTCCTTCTGTCTCCGTTTCCTTGATTATGGTTTCGGTATCCCCTACCGTTCGGTATCAAAACTCCTGCTTCGCTCCCTATACCTATTATTATTATTGCCGTTACGGTTGTAATCATTATTATTATTACTGCTATAATTATTATTACGGTATGTATTACTATTATTGTTGTTTTGATTATTATGGTCATTGCCATTAACGTGGTTCACCCTCGGATGCTGGTCACGATTTGGCTCCTCCCTGTTAAGAGTTGTCCGTTCATTCTGTCTCCTCAATCTTCGGTAGTAATCCTGGTGCTCGTAGTCTCCCAGCAGTGCTTCCATGGCTGCTATCGTTTTTATTTGACCGCACAGTCTAGCCTGGATGATCCCTTCGTCAAAGTGGTAAGCCATCTTATTCACTAAACACTCCTCAGGGATGTGTGGTTCTAATTTACGTGCTACACATACCTTGCCAAGGAAATAGGCTGTTGGTGGCTGGCCTAGATTGGCATTGTATTTTCCATGACAAATGTTGTCCCTCACCATGTTTTGTATTGATTCGGACCAGTATTTGGATAGAAACACTTGTTTGAATTCTTCATAATTGTTTAATTCATTTCATATTGCTGACCACCAATTGTCCGTAATCCCTTTAAAACTGTCATCCAACCAGGTTTTAATTATGCTCCATCGGTTCTCCTTCTTTTGGCTCAGTCCCTCGTCTATTCGCTCAAAGAATCCGATAGGGTTTCTTCTGTACTCCCTGAAGTTTACACTCTCCCTATTCTCTAGCATAGTATGTTGGGTACTGCATGTTGGTCTGATGTTTATTCTGTCCATTCCTTCTTGCATGTTTAACGGGATGTGCTGTATATTTTCTATCTTCTCTTTATTACCGCTTACTTAACCCTTCACCTGGTCAATTTCATCACTTATCCTGGTCATTCTTCCGGACATGTTGCTTTGTATTTCGTCTAACTTCTCTTGTGTTTCTTGCTGTGTCGCAATTATTCTGACTTGATTATTTGTTTCTACCCGTTCTATTTTGGTATCCACTTCTATTCTGAACTGTACGACGGTTTCTTCAGTTTTCTCCAGCCTTTCCTTGGTCTCCGCTATTTGCAGTTTCACTTCCTCCTTGTACTCATCCACCCTCTGGCTAAGTGTTTCGGTGACGTTTTCGATCCTTTCATTTATAGTTTCCCTTAATTCTCTGTTAGAGTTCTCAATTTTCGTTTATTTGCTTTAAGTTTTGCTCGTTCATTTTCTCGATTTTGCCTTCTAAATTCTCGTTCATTTGCTTATTATCTTCCTTAATTTGTCTCAAACTTTCGTGAGTATTATTTATTTTCTCCTCCATCTGTTTTAGACTTTCTTCAGTTTGTTTATTGTTTTCTTCCATGCCCTTCATTTTCTCTAGCATCTGTCTATTATTGTTAAGCATTAATGTTTGAAAATTAATATTGTAGTGGAATTAAATTTGCCAGGATGGAGAAAATAATGATGAGTAAGCGGACTGTAATTTAATACATTTATTATGCATAAATGTTACAATTTAGTTTAGAATTTGAAAGGTTAGCTAAGCCTTGTACGCATCATGAAGTCTGGAAAATCACATTAGGTCAAAAAATGTTACATTATAGAAGTGAGGCGCAATTACGCAACACTTGAAGCTAAATAAATGAAATGTTTTAGGGCCTAAGGCCTACATAATAAGTCGCGACATTAAAGAATTGAAATGACAGCCGAAGCAACAAGCGTAAATCACGTCTGCTGCGTTCGGACGCTCGGAGCACTGTAACGTCATGTTCGCCGAAGCGAGCATAGTTGGACTATGATCTGATTAGCCAACCTTTCAATTATACAATTCCCACATTAAATACCAACATTACTGTCCATAACTGCCCGCAAAAATCGAACGATTTTTTGTAATACATTTTTAACAATTTATATTATAAAGAAAACACAACATGTACGTTCTTACTAATAGATATCAACCATCAGTAGGTTGTTTTGATCATCGACATTGAAATGTTAGATAACAATATTATAACATTAAACTGCTCAGAGATAAAACCTTAATAACAATGATAAGGTTAAACATGCCACAGTTGGCTTGCCAACTGATTTATACATGAGCATAAATGTGCATGAATTAGCAGAGATGTATACAATACAAAACATGAATAATGAATAATCTGATAATGCTTGATAATGAATAATCGGTGACTCATCCCTTGATGTGTCCGATACAAATTGCAAATATTTTATGCAAGTCATGATTGACAGTCCAAGCCAGTCAAGGCCAGCTGATTTATACATAATCGTATTGAATATAAAATGAATAGACAAGATTATTACAAAAGTTATACGCATATAAAAACATAGATTTAGCATAACGCTGTAATATAATAATTAAATAGTGCATGCTATACCAAACAATTGCAAGAATGCACAAATAAATTGACATGCGAAAATAGACTATACGGTACATTGTTGAATAGTTGCAAGTATATAAACGTAATAACATGTATGTCATAATCACAAACATGAATAATAATATATGTGCAATACATGATCGTAAAATACAAATACAAAATATGTGTAAAAATATATGCGTGGTGCATAATCATAGACAATAGATGCGGGTACAATAATATGTTTTACATAGATACAAAATACATGATAAAATACAATAGAAATATGTGTGTTCCATAATTACAAAATACATGAATACAAGGCATAATAGTATATAATAGTATAAGTGACAAATACAGTAAACGTGTTCATACAAAAATGTAATGCATGTGTTGAGCAATTACAAGTAACACATAAAATTCATAGTATAGTGAAATAGCGATGCACAAATATCAATAAAAAATGTGCAGCAAATATGCATACATGGTTTGTATAGCTCCAAATCCATGTGAATATTATATAACAAAATCTATAACATAAGAACCAATACCACCAATAGACATGACACATAAACCACTACCAATAGCAAATATGAGTATACAAAGGACATAGTGTATGTCTTACAAAATTATCAATACATGTAAATACAAGAATAAGTAAAGTATACCACAATGACAATGTAATAAGTATAAGTATAATAACATGGTGCATGTTTGTACAATTACAAGATACATGCGAATTTGATATACGAGATACGCTATAATGCAATATCAACATAAAAATGTTTGTGACAGCACATATCACCATAATTGAAGTCGGTCAAATTATCAAACAATTAAGTAATGAAAGCTTGTAGCCAGGTAAAACATAACATTGTGCTAAGTAGTTACATTGACATCGTGTCTAGGCCTCGTCCCGCGCTGGCAACAAACATAACTTGTGAATTGGTCTGCGAAAGGTGCCAACAGGCGTACGAACGTCAACTACTCTGATTAAATTGTCTGGTCCGGGAAATGTGACTGTGATTACCCCAAATTTCCATGCTAATGGAGGCAAGTTATCCTCGATTAGCAGGACCAGGTCACCAATGGAAACGTTTTCTTTAGCGAACTTCCATTTGTGACACTGTTGCAATTGGTGTAGGTAGTCGCGCGACCATGATTTCCAAATATCTTGGACAAACTTCTGGAGAAGTTGCCAACGGCCGAGACGAGAGATGGGAACATGTGACAAGTCAGGATCAGGTATTGCCGTTAATGGTGCACAGATTAAAAAATGGCCAGGGGTAAGTGGCACTGGATCGTTTACATCCGAAGAAACGGCAAATAATGGACGTGAGTTTAGACAGGACTCTACCTGTGACAAAACCGTAGTAAACTCCTCGAATGTGAGTATGGACTTGCCGACAACGCGGCGCAAATGATACTTCAAACTTTTTATACCGCTCCCCCATAGACCACCAAAATGAGGTGACGATGGAGGAATGAATGACCACTTAATACCATGAGAAGTTGCAAATGATTGGATTGTTAAGGTGGCATCCTTTTTATGCCAGAGGTTGTAAAGGTCATGCAAAACGTTGCGGGCCTTCCTAAAGTTCGTGCCATTGTCAGAGTATAACTGGCTAGGTATGCCCCTACAGGCCATGAAGCGACGTAAGGCAGCTATAAACGCATTGGGCGTGAGGTCGTAAACCAATTCCAAATGAATGGCCCTAGTGGCTAAGCAAATGAATAAAGACACATATGACTTGGACAGAGTCCTAGATCTCTGCCCGCCATGACGGATCATGAAGGGACCACCATAATCCACTGCGCAGAATAAAAACGGCCTGGAAGGAGTAACCCTGGGAGATGGCAAAACACCAAGCCTTTAAGCTTGATATTTGTTATTAAATCTGAGACATTTGACGCATCTACGAATGATGGAACGAATCACTATCTTGGCGTTAATGATCCACCAGCGTTGACGAAGTGAATGATGGACAAGTTGAGCACCAGCGTGGAGAAGTCGAATATGCTCACTCTCGATTATAAGGCGAGTGATGTGAGCAGATGGATGCAAGACAGTAGGATGCTTATTATCATAGGGTAGTTGCGACTGCTGTAGACGTCCGCCGACACGTATGATGCCAAACTCATCAAGAAATGGGTCCAGAGAAGACAGTTTACTCCTAATAGAGACAGAAGCCCCATTTCGAAGGCAATTAAGCTCAGTAGCGATGGATCGACTGGGATTGCTTTATGAAAAGTTAAGAGTAGAATGAATTTCGGTAGGGGTAAGATCTCGCGACATTTTCTCTGCCTTTGGGGGTCTAGCATTTTTGATAAATCGAAAGAAATAAGTGTACACGCGGGTCAGTCGGTGCAACGAGGAAAAGTCCTTAGAGAGATCAATAGGTAAGGTAGAAATTAGAGAAAGCTTGGGGGTTTGTTTCTCCTCAACGGAGCATTCAGGAAGCGGCATATTAGAAGGTGAAAAAGGTGAAAAAACATTGGGTTCAGAAGATTGAGACAGACAAGCGGGACCATGCCACCGAAGCGAACAATCGCGCAAAACGTCAGGGTGACATCCTCTAGAAATAATGTCAGCAGGATTATGTTGCGAATCAATATAATGCCATGTGTGGGTTTCAGTGAGACGCTGAATCTCAGCAACACGATTAGCGACGTAAGTCTTCCACCTAGAAGACTGAGCATGAATCCAATAGAGAGATACCATGGAGTCGGAGTACAGGTGTACGCTATTGACAAAGGAATGGAGAGCAGGGGTGACCTTGAATAGAAGTCGCGATAACAACAAACAAGCACAGAGCTCATTGCGGGGTAATGACACCTGTCGTAGTGGAGCCACGCGAGATTTAGAACACAAAAGGTGACAAGAGGACAATAAATCTTGATAAATAACTCTAATGTAAATGCAACATCCATAACCCTTTTCAGAGGCATCCGCAAAACCATGTAATTCAACTAGCTTGGTCTCAGACTTGCTGCGTATGGAGCGTGGAACAATAATTTCACTAATTAAATACAACTTATCGCATAGGCTAATGAGCGCCAATACGAATATAATTGCTCAGAAATTGGCTCATCCCAACCAAGATTGCACAACCACAGTTGCTGCATAAACTGTTTATAAAGGAAAACAATTGGACCAATGAGTCCCAATTGGACGTAGATACCCGCTATAATTGACAGGATTCTCCTCTTAGAAATACTTGACTAAACTGGAAATGACTTGATGTCAAACAAGAATGAATCTGCAGAGTTGTTCCAAAGAATGCCCAACGTACGCACATTGCCTTGTTTGTTTAATGGAAGTGATAAATTGCTATGCTCAGTGACCACATTTGGTTCATTTGATGCCCATTTATGTAGAGTAAAGCCATATTGACTCAAAAACGTGCTTAAGTCAGATTTTAACTTGATCAGATTAGAAATGGTGTCTGCACCGGTCAACAAATCATCGACATAAAAATCATTAATTATAGCTGAAGCAGCGTCAGGAAAGGAAGCTTCATTATCCTTACCAATCTGAATAAGGCAGCGAGTTGCCAAGAATGAAGCGCTAGCAGTACCGTATGTTACAGTTCGCAGCACGAAATGTTTAAATTGTTCAAGCGAAGAATTACGCCACAGAATACGTTGGTAATGACAATCGTTGTCAGACACTAGAATTTGTCGATACATCTTCTCGATGTCAGCGATTAGAACATAGTTGTGTATACGAAATCGCAAAAGAATGGAGAAAAGATCTTGTTGGACATTTGGGCCCACTAACAAAATATCATTGAGAGATAGACCATTGGTAGTTTTAGCCGAACCATCAAAAACGACGCGAAGCTTCGTCGTGGAACTAGAATGTTTGAAAACGGCATGATGAGGCAAATAGTAGGTATTTGAAACCTTGGAATTAACAGAACAATCGTCAACCAGCGCCATGTGGCCAAGATCCCTATATTCTTGAATAAAATTTGCATATTCACGCGCAAGCTCAGAATCACGCTTGAACATGCGTTCTAAACTTTAAAATCTCGCTTCAGTGGTAGCATAGGACTCACCCAACTGGGCATTATGAGACACGAATGGCAGTGAGACGACAAATCTACCTTCATTATTACGATGAGTAGACTTAACAAAATGTTCTTCGCAAACTGAATCGTTAATAATGAATGCATTATCAAGGACGGTTTCAGTCTCCCAAAACTTCTCAAGAGACGCTAGAATTTGATCATCGTTGTTTCTTGCCAAGAACGAAACAGCAGGACCCTTTGAATGACAATGCTTAGGCACATTGCCTGCTAGAATATAGCCTAACTTAGTTTCTTGTATAACAGGAAAGTTAGGACCACGAACATATTTGTTAGCTTGAATCAAGTCTAAATACAACTGCGCTCCCAACAGTATGTCTATGTCAGCTGATACATTAAAATGTGGGTCAGCAAGGAAAATATTATCTGGGATATTAAAATGTTTTACGTCAAAGGATTGTGCTGGAAGTTTGTGGGTCAACGTAGATAAGACTGTGCATGGATCATTAAAAGTGAACCTTTGATAACGAGAAACAATACAAACTTATACCAAATTAGTAGCGCAACATGTTGCATTATTAATACCCGAGATTGGTATATTAGATTTAGTTAAGTTAAGTTGCAATTTTTTTGCAAATGTTGCAGTACAAAAATTAACTTGAGATCCTGCATCCAACAAAACTCGTGCAAGTTGCCTGTTACCAGCGCGGTCGATGACGAACACAACGGCTGTAGATAAGATAACATTGTTTGCTGATTGCAGTTTAAATGAACAATAATTACTACTGCTGGCAGAACCCTGTTTTGACCCATTATTTATATGAAGCAATGTATGATGTCGTCTGGAACAGATCTTACATGATTGTTTGACCTTGCAATTAGGTGAAAAATGATCTGGTCTTAAACAATTAGTGCAGCATTTATGTTTTAATATAAATTGCCCTCGTTCCGATATGCTCAAATCGCGAAATTTGTCACACATATAAATTGGGTGACTTGCCTTGCAGCATGGGCATGAATAATAATTTGAAATAGAATGATAACTTTTAAATGCAGTGCTGCCAGCAGAGTTTCGTAACTTAGGTTTTCCAGACTTATTATTAAATTTTAAAACTGGTTGTTAAGCTGCTGTCCAGCTTCAATCGGTAACGTGTTTTCTAATAATTGTCTACGGGCATTTAGAAACTGTATAAAACTCTGAAAATTAGGAAGATTTTCAGAATCTATAGATTCTTTCCATAATTTAAATGTGAAATGATCAAGTTTTGTTGACAATAGCTGGATAGTAATGACTTCAAATGAACCCACTGACAATTGCATGGCTGTCAGAGAATTGACAGAAGACGTTATTGTATTTATAAATTCTGCTAAACTCTGTACAGAGTCCTTGGTTGTAGACTTCACTTCTAATAAATTTTGAATGTAATATTTAGCTAATATGAATTTATTGTCATATCTAGCGGACAGCAAAATTAACGCTATTGAATAGTTTTCATTACAAATAGGCAACGCCTTGATTAAATCTAGTGGTTCATTTTTGAGAGATGAATATAAGTAATGTAATTTTTGCACTGAGTTAAGTCAGATCTAGCATGTACCAAGTCTAAAAATATCGAGTAAAAGTGCTGCCATTCGAGAATGTTGCCTGTGAAGCAGGGCAAACTTATAGGTTTTAATTGAATGTTACTGCTTAATGTTTGAGATTCAGTCTGGATGTTGAAAGTGTCTATTAGTTGTAAGATGTTAGCCTCGGTTGAGTATAAAAGCTCTTCAACCTCGACTCTGTCCTCTTGGGCAGCATTTATGTCTTTAGAAATTAGTTCGATCTCAGACTGGACCTCATCATATTTTATTGCTAAACTCTTTAAACTTTCTAGTCTCACAGTTAGAAAATGTTTGGTATTACTATTTTTATCAAAATTAAGTACTGCGGAATTGATTCTCACTATGGCAGACTTTAAGCCGCCTCTCTTTCTAACCAACACTCTTAAGCCTTCTTCCGTCATTTTACGCACCTTTTACTGATGGCGTTGATGTCGTACCTTCGGTGAGATGTCTTGCAGCGTTGAGGCCGTGGAGCAGATGGTAGACACGCACGGACTGGATGGATGACTGCTCTCAACTTGGAACTGCTCAAACCTGGCGTGTAGGCGTTAACACGTGGATTTTTATGTACTGGTGTTGTCTATGAATCTCAATGACGACGACGAAAGAAATGTTGAATAAATCCCGACACGGTCGGATCAGCGAACATAATGAATCGCCCGTGATGGCCAGAAATTGAAGTAAAACAATGATGAGAAGCCGCTCGGTAGGGAATAAAGTTGTGAAAGAAGGTTAAAATGATGAATCCAGGCGCGGAGTGACCAAAAAAATGTTAAGCATTAATGTTTGAAAATTAATATTGTAGTGGAATTAAATTTGCCAGGATGGAGAAAATAATGATGAGTAAGCGGACTGTAATTTAATACATTTATTATGCATAAATGTTACAATTTAATTTAAAATTTGAAAGGTTAGCTAAGCCTTGTACGCATCATGAAGTCTGGAAAATCACATTAGGTCAAAAAATGTTACATTATAGAAGTGAGGCGCAATTACGCAACACTTGAAGCTAAATAAATGAAATGTTTTAGGGCCTAAGGCCTACACAATAAGTCGCGACATTAAAGAATTGAAATGACAGCTGAAGCAACAAGCGTAAATCACGTCTGCTGCGTTCGGACGCTCGGAGCACTGTAACGTCATGTTCGCCGAAGCGAGCATAGTTGGACTATGATCTGATTAGCCAGCCTTTCAATTATACAATTCCCACATTAAATACCAACATTACTGTCCAATTATTTTCTTTCGTCAGTTTATTATTCTCCTCATTTCGGTCAAACTTTTCATTCATTTGTCTTATTAAGTCTTCTCTCAAAGTTTTGCTTTGTTTCTTTGAGTTTTCGCTTGTTTGCTTGATATCTTCTTTCATACTGTCTATTTTTTCACTTGTCAGTTTATTATCTTCCTTCATGCCGTCTATTTTGTTATTTATGAAATCCATTAATTTCTGTAATTCTGGTGAACTCAGGCCTCCCCTGGCTTCTTCTTCGTCACCCGCCTGTTGTTCCATCTCAGTGTCTGTGACTGCTTCTGTTTCTTGTTCTTTCCTACCTTCTTCCGCCTCCTGGTCCTTCGCCATCTTTTTTGAAACCCCTCTCGTATGCATTTCTGAACTTATAACAGCCGCCTGCTAAAATTAGGTTGACTGCATTTTCGATAGCGGTACTACAGTCCGTAATTTTACCTAAATTCAACCTCACTGGTTGAGCGTCATTTTGTAACTAAACGTGTATCTACCGCTACTAATACTATAATGTATTAGTGCTGTATCGTGGTTTATTAATGATATTAACTATTAATTATGCGTTAGTCTTCTTGTTTTTGAACCGTAGTTGTTCTGCGTCTAGTGTAATTGATCTTTTTGGTAGTTTAGTGTAGAGAAAGAGGAGGAGAGATTATCATCGGTTAGTGCTATTTGAATATTCCCGCACTTCTGGTTGATGAGCTCTAACCATACTCTGGCAGTTGTAGGTTATTTTCTCTTCTGTCGTCGGCAAAGCTATATTCGCCTATGTAACTGCTCGCTCCCACTAATACCTGTAAACACACTCTTAGCCTATTTGCAAGTATTAAATAATAACCCTTATAGGTAATTACTGATTTTTATTTTCTGCTTATTGGTTCAAAAAAATGTAAATGGTTCGGTCTTGGGTCGACCTTGACAGATTCGAATCGATTCGTTACTTAAATCCGACCTTCAACAAGTTTCAAATAATTATAATGTTCTTTATAATTATAATTATAGTTCTTTGGGCTGTTAATAAGTCAGAAATGTTTTAAAAAGGCGTACAACACATTACAAATATATAAAAATAAGGAATCTTAATTACTAATGTTAACAAATATAAAAGTTATGTTTTCAACTAACTGCGTCAACGACAGACAATGTCTGCACTGGAAAATGGCTGCTCAACAAGATGGCCGCTAGAGGTGGGCTAAACTGTTATTTTAAATACTAGGTATGAAAATACTGTTCCAAAAAAATAACAGGTACAAATACCTGTTATTATATACTATATATTATATAACATCGCCAAATTCAGATCATATTTGATAACTATAAGTATGTAAGAAATGCTAAAAAGTAATATATTTTAATAAATAAATAATGAAAAGAATAAGGAGATAAAATGTAATTAAGAAAGAAGGAGGAAGAATTATAAACTAAAAGTGATTATTAAAGAAACTCACAGACTAGACTGACAGACAATCGACTTTGACCCAACCCCAGAGATTGGCCAGATAAGAACCAAAATAAAAGGAAACAAGATGAGAAGTGAAGGAGAAGAAAAATGAAAATAAAAATGGAACAAACCAACTATAAAGGAAATAAAATGAAACAAGGTGATAAAACACAGACAAGTAGTAGAGAATAGAGAAAGGAGAAATGATACAATCAAATATCATAAAGGAAACGAAACCTGTAAGGAACCAATAATATAAAAGATAAATATTAGTATTGAATAAGTGACAAATGTAATTAATAATTAATAAAACCCGATAAATAAAAATACACTAACCCAAGAATTAGAAGTATATGTAAGTAAGAAATAGAGAAAGACATGAACTTAGTAAGTATAAATAATATGTGTAAAGAAAGAGAGAGATATTGAGATAGTGAGAAATAAACTGAAAATAACTAAGTGACAAAGAAAAGTAATGATATGGATTACCCACTAATAAACACTTAAATAAAAAGTTTAAGAAGTGCCCATAGTGAAAATGAAAAAACCCTAAAGTAAAATGATAGAGAAAAAACACTAAATAAATTATAATAAACAAAAGATAATTTAAAAGTGAAGGTGATGAGTAAATAAAAATATTGTCAATGATAGCAATAGGAAAAATAGTGAAAGCTAAGATAAACACTTAGTAAAAATAACAAACACTAAAGGTTTAATAGTGAACAATATTAATATTTAAGAAAGTTGTTAAGAATAGTATTTAAAATAAACAATTAATTAAGAAGTAATGAACACAGAAGAGTGATGTTAACTGTATTGATTAGAAAAGAATGTTATTGTAAAGTTTAAAAGTATATAATAGTATTTAAAAGTGAAAATCCCATGAAAGAGTAGACAGATAGTGTTACCATGGAGTGAAGGTAAAACTTATTTATAAATTAAGAAGTTTAAAACAATCAATAAACACGCACGTTATAAGGGATAATTATTGAAGTAAGTTCAAAAGAGGTGAGGGCGTTTATCACCCAAAAAAAAAAAAAAAAAAAATGTAATGAATTGTACACCAATATTACCTACTAATTGTTAAATAATTGTTTAAGCAAATTTATGAGTAGGATATGGCTGGGGTAATTATACCAACCATAGACCTAAATGTTGTATTTTATGTGATAAAAAATAGTAAATAATAGCCATATTGTTGACATTGGCGGATTAAATAAGTAAGAAAGTAAAGCAATATATGACTTAGAAAACGAGAAAACCAGTTAGTAAATAATTAGCAATACATGATGTATAAAATAGTAGTAACATACAAATAACACAAAACAGAACCAAAACACATCAATAGGTAACAAAACCAGTTATAAGAACAAAATAAAGCATTAGGCTAAAATGAGATGTAATGTATATGAAATGAGTAAAAATCAGTAATGGCTACTTAGGCTTAAGAAATGCATAACTGTCAAACACCAACAAATACAAATTGTATAAAAATAACAAAGTAATTAACAAATCCAAGGCGAATAATCAACCAAGGATAAATTGTAAATCTTATTAAAAGCAAAATATTAGAATAAGGACTTAAATCAAAAGAGAAATGTAATTAGGAAATATTAAAATAATTGTAAAATTATAAAACATGAAATAACCCAATCTTGTGGGATACCAAAATAATCTTTGGAAGAAAATACAAATAACAGTGATGATAATTAATACTTAGGAAGGAAGATAATGGAATGAAAGCAATCAAAAATATACAAGGATTTTGAAAAGAATTCAAATTTTGATAACAATGGATTTATAGCCAGATTAACCAATCAGATTTAATTAGTAACCATGGCAACTGCCGTTAGGGACGGAATTACCGTTGAATATCGTTACTCGTAAAGCGACGCTCTTGGAAAACAGAAGCCAAATTTTGAACAACCAAATATTTAATTTAAAATGTTATAAAAGTAAACCAAATTACCACAAATGAACGAGAAGGAAGCAGACGATGACTGAAACCATTTAACTGATGTCGAAGACCATTTAAATCAAAAAGAAATTAATAAATTGCTCCGATTAAATTGAAAAAGATGCCAGAAGCCCAAACAATTGAAATTTGAATACGATTGCAGCTCAAGTCCTTTTTACCAGACTCCTCTTAGATTAATTGCCGGTGCAAAATAATATAAAAAAACCAAATATAACCTGTGTCACTGAATACGTAATAACCATTAACTAATAAACCAATACTCTGTGTAACCAATGTGTTTTATTTTCATTAGGAAAGTGTATTATGAAGGTTGTACGTTGTAGCGAACAGCTATGAATTGACGGCAAGCGCTCAAGCAGTTAACACAGCAAACTGCTGGCTTGATTGTAAAAATCGATAAGTTGCGGGAACAAGTTTGAATTCTCCCCACCGCCTGATCTGACTCGCCGATTATACTAAATTTTTTAATTGTTTAAAATAAACAATTTGGCGCCACCCGGGATTTATACCCCCCTAGTGAACCTCAGGTAAGAACTTCGATACCTGGTTATTCGTACGTTCGCGACCGACTCAGTCAATAAGTTACGTTACCGAGCGACGACGGATTGGTAAGACACAATACACCAATTACACTCTCACACTTTTACACTCTTGCAGAAATCAGAGGAAAAAGGGTTGTTACAAAATTGGCGACCAACTGGTGAGGCTAGAAGAAAGGGAAATACGAAATTCTAGCGGTGATTACGAAAGGAGATCAAGATGCATACTAGAGGAGTGACGAAAAAATTGGCGAAGGACAAAGAGATGGAAGAAAATAGAGGAGAAGAAGAGGAAGGAACATCGATTGAAGAAGTGGAAACAACAATAACCACAACAGAACCAACCAAAGACAAAGAAAGGGAACCACAGGCGGGTGACAGGGAGGAAGCCAGAGGATGAATGGATTTACAACAATTATGGGAATTGATTAATGAAAATTTTAAGAAACAGAAGGAAGAAACCAATGAAAATTTTAAGAAACAGGAGGAGAAATTCGACAAGAATGAGGAGAGCCTGAAACAAATTAACGAAAAATTTGATAAAAGTGAGGAAAGTTTGAAACAAATCAATGAAAAAATAGTGAGTACAAATGAAAGTACTAGGGAAGAGTTAAGACAAACAATTAACCAAAATAATGAAACATTACAACAGCGATTGACGGAGGACATTCAGCAAAGAAATGAAGAATTGAAAGAAGAATTGAGGGAACAGCTGAAAGAGGACCACGAGAAAAATAAAGAAGAAATGAAGCAGCAGATGAAACACCAATTAATGGAGTACTGGCAAGAAACCAAACAACATATCACCGAAACCAATGAGAAATTAGAGGAGACGTTGAAGAGACTGGAGAAAACCAACGAAACTGTTTCAGAGGTCCGTGAGGAGGTAATCAATAAAATAAATAACCTCGAAGGAGAAAACAAAAGGAGGATTGAGGAATGCCATGAAGAAACGACCAAAAAGTGGGAACAGGTGAACCAGGACATGCATCAAGTCCGGAAAGAGAACCAGAAGGAGATAGCAGTGATACGAACAGACCTGGGAGAAAGAATGGAAGGAGTATACAGCAATCTGAATAAAATCGACAGCAAGGTGGAAGAAAATAACCAAAGAATTGATGAGAGCATAGACGGGAAGAGAAATTGCAGGAAGAAGTGGACGCCTGGCGTGACCGGCCATATAACACTAACCATATCATTAGCACTGACAGTCGGGATACGATCAACTTCCGCAACTATAAGAGAAACCCAATTGAATTTCTGAAAAGGGTGGAAGAGGTGATTGTAAAAAATCGCGAGACCCGATGGACAACGGTGAGGGGAATGTTGGACGAGATGTTCAAAGAAACGTATGACAACTAGTGGACCACCACAAGACCAGACATCCAGAGCATCCAAGAATTCAAAACCCAATTCAAGGCGAAATACTGGTCTGAATCAACCCAGAACATGGTCCGCAATAACTTAAGTAACGGGAGGTATGAGAGTCAGAATGGACAATCCCTCACATCCTACTTCCTGGGAAAGATCTGCATGGCCAGAAAAATTGGAACCCCGCATCCCAGAAGAGTGTCTAGTAATACAATTGTCTTACCATTATGATGACGCAATACAGAAAGCCCGGATGTACAGTCAGGTCAAGACTATTCAGGACATGGCTAGTCTGTCAGTGAGCCATGAACACGAATGACAATACCGCAAGAATAGATTCTCGAGCTTCAGGAATAGTAAGGTAAATGAAGGGCCATCCTCACCAAACCAACAGGGTGATAACAAGCCACCACAGGACAACCCTAATAATTACCAAGGAAACCAACGTGGTAATAATGCGCCCAGGAACTATAACCGAAACGGGAACAACAATGGTAATTTTAGAAACAATTACAGGGGTAACTACCCACAGAATGGTCCTAACAATTATTATCGCCCTGGAAACGGTAATAACAACAACCAAGGGTACCGACCGCAAGTGAATTACGTGAGAGGACAAACACAGCGAAGTCCAGGAAGAAACTATTCCCAGGCAAATTACCGACGAGCGTACTATAACCAGGTACCAAACACAAGAAGCCACACATTCGAGGAAAATACCGGGAATGATGGAGATAACATGAACAACCGACAGGAGCCAGCAACGAACCAACAAATAAACACAAATGAAGTCAGGAACAATGAGGCCAGCCCTCATTTAAACGAATAAGGTCGGTGAAAACTGTGAACAGCCCATCACTGGACCAATCTCTTGGGGAATTTAAGACGACAGACAAAAAGATCACTATAATACATACGAACTATTTAAAAAATATAAGAGACGAGTTGATTGAAGAAAATAATAACCCGATGCCTAGCAGAAACAGTGAAATAGTGTACATAAGTGCCCAAATAAATGGAATCATATCAACCTTAATGATCGACACAGGATCTAACATATCTTTGATCGACCAAGTGGAGTTAAGTAGACTACAGCAGGAAAGTAGTATACCAATACCAACTCTACCAATAAACAATGTGACTATCATCGGTGCTACAGGCAGACAAAACAAAACAGTCAGGAAACAAGTATCCTTGGAACTTAACAGTAAAGGCTTAACATTCACTATGTCATTTCTTGTTGCCAGCGGCCTGCCATTCTCAATACTTGTTGGGTGTGATGTACTCAGACAATACGCTGCCATAATTGATCTGCGACAAGAAGAAGTATCACTAAACACTGAACAAGTAATATGGACAACCGATATAGTGAACGGTAGCAACTTACCTTCAATAACAACCAGCTGCACAATGATACAGAACTATTATTGCCAACAATCACACGGAAGGGTATTAAATGAATGGAAGGATGAAGAACTATGGTCGAGCAAGCTGGAGGAGATCAGACAATTCCAACGAGAAGGACGAGAGCAACAGATTAGTGTACACCGGGCAGAGGATCTCATAAACATTTACAATAAATATCGACATATTTTTTCTGACGCCCCGGGCAAGGTAAAGGACTACCAATGTAAGATCATATTTAAAGAACCCGTTGATTTTAAGAAAAAATCTTACCCTATCGCATACTCGCAAAGGAATGCAGTGAGGGCAGAGATCAACCAAATGATGGAAGACGATATAATAGAATTGAGTCAATCACCATATACCAGTCCAATAGTGGCGATACCGAAAAAGGACGGGAAAGTGAGAATATACCTCGATGCAAGAGAGATCAATAAAATGATCGTAAATGACAGAACATCCCCAGGTGAAATTGAAGAGATTCTAAAGAAGTTCCACTGTACAAAATACATCAGCGCATGGGATACAGTATGTGGATATTGGCAGGTGGAGCTACATCCGAACAGTAGAAAATACTTAGCTTTTCTGTTCGATGGGAGGAACTATCAGTTCAAAAGATTACCATTTGGACTGATAAATTTGGTCGCAGTGTTTGTTAAGTATATGGATCAGATATTGGGACAAGATGTGCTGAATTTTACCACCATATATGTAGATGACCTGCTGATAACGTCATCAAATTGGCAAGAACACTGTGCTAGAGTGGAGACGGTATTAAAAAAGTTATCAGATCACCACATAACCCTTAAGCTGGATAAGTCAAAGTTTATAGCCCGCAAGGTACAACTTTTAGGATTTAACCTAACAGAGGAAGGCATCTCCCCTTCATCAGAAAAAGTTGAAGCGATACAACGATTCCCCACACCTAAAAACAAGAAACAGCTACAGTCTTTCCTTGGAATCTGTAATTATTATCGGAAATTCCAGGACAATTATTCCAAGTTAACAGCACAATTTAAAAAACAATTATCAACTAAAGATAAATGGACATGGGGGGGCCGAACAAGAGGAAATATTTAAACGAATAAAAGAAAATTTTCTAAACACCGTTATTTTACACCATCCAGACTTCAAAAAGCCATTCTTCATGAACTGTGATGCGAGCAACGTGAGTATAGGTGCTGTATTATTTCAGGAAGATGAGAAGGGGCAACATATGGTCATACGCTTTGCAAGTAGGATATTAAATGGATGTGAAAGGAACTATCACGTCACGGAGAAAGAACTACTTAGTGTAGTGTTCGCCTGCAACAAATTCAGGACTTATATTCTAGGATATACAATAACCGTGAGAAGCGACCATAGATCCATATCATTCCTTAAGCAGTGTAAGCTCAGTCATGGAAGATTAACCCGATGGATTTTATTACTACAAGAATACCATATTAACTGGGAATACATACCAGGGAAGAAAAACACAGCTGCTGACATATTATCCCGTATCAACATCCAGCAACAAACTTCCGAGGGAGAGAAAGAACAATTAGTTAAGGTGTATAACATTATCAAGGATAGAACGGATCTGGAAAAAATAACGCTGGAAATAAGAAGACATCAAGATGTGGACCCAAAAATAATGAGTATCCGGGAGGGAATATCAAAAGAAGAAGAACCCATTGTACAGTATTATAAAGTACACAATAACCTGTTATTCATTTAAAACAACCCTAACCTTGGAGACTGGAAACTAGTAATCCCGTCTACTGTAGAAGAACAACTGATATTGGACTACCACATTCGGTACGGCCATATGGGTGCCATGAAAGTAATAAAAGCATTAGAGGAACAAGTTTATATAAACAATATTTATCGAAAGGTGAGCAAAACAATACAAAAATGTAATATTTGCCAAATGGTAAAGTGCAACAATTCGAAAAAAGAGGGTATGATGATACCAATAATATCAAGTCAAAAATTAGAAAGGGTATTCCTTGATATTTGTGGTCCATTTCCTCGCAGTGGAGAAAGACACAGATTTCGATTCATTGTAATCATGTTCGATCACTTCACCAAATATACTAAGTTATACTCCATTAACCGTGCTACCACTAAGAAAAATATTGAGATCATATTAACCAAATTTATACCAGAAGTAGGGAAACCTATGGCAATCATAACCGATCACGGGACTCAATTTAAAGGAACTCAATGGAAAAGCAAACTCTGGGAACATGGTATTAAAACCTACAAAACATCCGTTTATCACCCCAGCAGTAACCCAGCTGAGAGAGTACTTAGAGAAGTGGGTCGAATCCTAAGGACCTACTGTCATGATAAACAAAAGGAATGGCACAATTACCTAAAATCCACTGAAGAATTTATAAACCTGTCTTACCACAACTTCATTGAAGCCACACCATACACAATGATGTTCGAGCGGCCACCGCCTAGAGAGATAAATGATCTGATTCAATTTCCCACAAACACAGAAAATCAATTCGAAAAAGGAAAATTTTACAACAGAATCGCAGAGAAAGTAGAGCAACAAAAGAATAAATATTCTAAGAACCAGCCAAATACTATCAAATACCAGATAGGAGAAAGTGTGCTAATAAAAAACAGAGAATTACCCAGCTCAATAGAAGGCATTACAAAAAAGTTACTATTATTATACGTGGGACCGTACACTATCACAAGAGACAAGGGCAATAACACTTATGAAATCACTAACCCCATCACTAAGAAAATAAAGGGGGTATACAATCAAGCATCAATTAAGAAATATTATGACAGTCAGCCATGACTGAAAAAAACAAAGGTAATTAACCAACCGAAGTAATTGGAATAAAATAAAAAAGAGATAACAAAACAAACGAATAAGTTTGCAAATAGATAATAAAGAAAAAAGTCGTAAGTTGAATTTCAAAATTCAAAAAGTTACGTAAGGCCAACTTACGCAAAGATTTAGCCAACATATGAGGCAAATTATAAAATGAAGGAATAAAGTTACAAAAAATTCCTACCAAGTAAGATCAACTTACGCAAATATTTCGATAATATATTAGACAAAATATAAAATGAAGGAATAAAGTTACAAAAAATTCCTACAAAGTAAGATCAACTTACAATAATCTTTAGCCAACATATGAGGCAAAGAAGTAAAATATACTATAAAGGAATAAGCTACAAAAAATGCCTAACTAGTAAGAAACAAGAAACACTAACTTACAATGATTAAAAAAAAAAAAAAAAAAAAACCATTCAAAATGATCAAATTCCACAACTATTTAGAAAAATATGGGAAGTAAAATAAACAAACCAATGATAAAAAAAAGAAATAAATAAAATAAATATTCTAAGAGTTATAATATGAAATGAGATGAAACAAAGAGTAATTAAAAATGAATAAAAATGTTAATTGTATCAATAAAAATCAACGCTTCAAGTATTATTAAATGGTATCAATAAAGAAGGATGAAAAATATATGACTCGAACTGAGCAATAATGAAATACAAAAGTAAAAGATTCCCAACAATTATTTATTATTATTATTATTATTAGTCACAAGATGACTGTATTGAAGATTCATTAATTGAGATTGACTGTTGAGTAAATCCAGCAATCATTTAACTGAGCAGGGATGATGTTCCCCTGACCTCAGAAAAAGAGTAGTTTTGAACGACGGAGTTAGGTAAGCCAATAGAGCCCATCTGAATTTATTTCAGCTACAAAGTATGGATAGTTAGGGAAAATAAGATTTATAGGGAATAATTTATAATAAAAAAATCGGTAAGCCAGATCGTAATAAGAGAAAATAATGAAGAAAAGACTCAGAAAAAAGGAAGTAGAAGATATAGAATTAAACATAAAATGAACAAGAAGCAGGAGAATTTAAGAAGAAAATAATACAATACAATTGATAATTTCATCAAACTTAGAAGCACGTTTTATAACATGATCAATTTTGGTGGAAGGGCATTATATAACATCGCCAAATTCAGATCATATTTGATAACTATAAGTATGTAAGAAATGCTAAAAAGTAATATATTTTAATAAATAAATAATGAAGAGAATAAGGAGATAAAATGTAATTAAGAAAGAAGGAGGAAGAATTATAAACTAAAAGTGATTATTAAAGAAACTCACAGACTAGACTGACAGACAATCGACTTTGACCCAACCCCAGAGATTGCCCAGATAAGAACCAAAATAAAAGGAAACAAGATGAGAAGTGAAGGAGAAGAAAAATGAAAATAAAAATGGAACAAACCAACTATAAAGGAAATAAAATGAAACAAGGTGATAAAACACAAACAAGTAGTAGAGAATAGAGAAGGGAGAAATGATACAATCAAATATCATAAAGGAAACGAAACCTGTAAGGAACCAATAATATAAAAGATAAATATTAGTATTGAATAAGTGACAAATGTAATTAATAATTAATAAAACCCGATAAATAAAAATACACTAACCCAAGAATTAGAAGTATATGTAAGTAAGAAATAGAGAAAGACATGAACTTAGTAAGTATAAATAATATGTGTAAAGAAAGAGAGAGATATTGAGATAGTGAGAAATAAACTGAAAATAACTAAGTGACAAAGAAAAGTAATGATATGGATTACCCACTAATAAACACTTAAATAAAAAGTTTAAGAAGTGCCCATAGTGAAAGTGAAAAAACCCTAAAGTAAAATGATAGAGAAAAAACACTAAATAAATTATAATAAACAAAAGATAATTTAAAAGTGAAGGTGATGAGTAAATAAAAATATTGTCAATGATAGCAATAGGAAAAATAGTGAAAGCTAAGATAAACACTTAGTAAAAATAACAAACACTAAAGGTTTAATAGTGAACAATATTAATATTTAAGAAAGTTGTTAAGAATAGTATTTAAAATAAACAATTAATTAAGAAGTAATGAACACTGAAGAGTGATGTTAACTGTATTGATTAGAAAAGAATGTTATTGTAAAGTTTAAAAGTATATAATAGTATTTAAAAGTGAAAATCCCATGAAAGAGTAGACAGATAGTGTTACCATGGAGTGAAGGTAAAACTTATTTATAAATTAAGAAGTTTAAAACAATCAATAAACACGCACGTTATAAGGGATAATTATTGAAGTAAGTTCAAAAGAGCGTTTATCACAACAAAAAATAAAATAAAATGTAATGAATTGTACACCAATATTACCTACTAATTGTTAAATAATTGTTTAAGCAAATTTATGAATAGGATATGGCTGGGGTAATTATACCAACCATAGACCTAAATGTTGTATTTTATGTGATAAAAAATAGTAAATAATAGCCATATTGTTGACATTGGCGGATTAAATAAGTAAGAAAGTAAAGCAATATATGACTTAGAAAACGAGAAAACCAGTTAGTAAATAATTAGCAATACATGATGTATAAAATAGTAGTAACATACAAATAACACAAAACAGAACCAAAACACATCAATAGGTAACAAAACCAGTTATAAGAACAAAATAAAGCATTAGGCTAAAATGAGATGTAATGTATATGAAATGAGTAAAAATCAGTAATGGCTACTTAGGCTTAAGAAATGCATAACTGTCAAACACCAACAAATACAAATTGTATAAAAATAACAAAGTAATTAACAAATCCAAGGCGAATAATCAACCAAGGATAAATTGTAAATCTTATTAAAAGCAAAATATTAGAATAAGGACTTAAATCAAAAGAGAAATGTAATTAGGAAATATTAAAATAATTGTAAAATTATAAAACATGAAATAACCCAATCTTGTGGGATACCAAAATAATCTTTGGAAGAAAATACAAATAACAGTGATGATAATTAATACTTAGGAAGGAAGATAATGGAATGAAAGCAATCAGAAATATACAAGGATTTTGAAAAGAATTCAAATTTTGATAACAATGGATTTATAGCCAGATTAACCAATCAGATTTAATTAGTAACCATGGCAACTGCCGTTAGGGACGGAATTACCGTTGAATATCGTTACTCGTAAAGCGACGCTCTTGGAAAACAGAAGCCAAATTTTGAACAACCAAATATTTAATTTAAAACGTTATAAAAGTAAACCAAATTACCACAAATGAACGAGAAGGAAGCAGACGATGACTGAAACCATTTAACTGATGTCGAAGACCATTTAAATCAAAAAGAAATGAATAAACTGCTCTGATTAAATTGAAAAAATGCCAGAAGCCCAAACAATTAAAATTTGAATACGATTGCAGCTCAAGTCCTTTTTACCAGACCGACTGCATACACCCAGTCTACTAAGGTGTTAAGTATCATTTAAATTACCCAAATTTCCGAAAAAACGCACTTTAAATATTTCTTACTGTACTATGAACTATCACTAAACTGAATTTATTCTCTTTCAAAGATTAAATAAAAAACTAAGACACTGAAAATTTGTCAACTTATAAAATTAACCTGTTGTTAGTTTATGAACTATTGAAACACTTTTACTACACTCCAAAAAACAAATTATAGCTACACGTTATATTATTTAAGTAGAAATAATGTAAGGTTGTGTATTTTTATTATTGTAATTGCATCTAATCCTTTTATAGTAATCTCAAGAATCCAGACGATCGAACGAAAATATTTTGTATACTACTCCGACAGACGCCATTATGGTGTATCTGTTACGTTCAGAATAGATTCGTCAAAACCCAGAGAAAATTGTCTTAGATTAATTGCCGGTGCAAAATAATATAAAAAAAACAAATAACCTGTGTCACTGAATAAGTAATAACCATTAACTAATAAACCAATACTGTGTGTAAAGAATGTGTTTTATTTTCATTTGGAAAGTGTATTATAAAGGTTGTACATTGTAGCGAACAGCTATGAATTGACGGCAAGCGCTCAAGCAGTAAACACAGCAAACTGCTGGCTTGATTGTAAAAATCGATAAGTGGCGGGAACAAGTTTGAATTCTTCCCACCGCCTGAGCTGACTCGCCGATCATACTAAATTTTTTAATTGTTTAAAATAAACAATTTGGCGCCACCCGGGATTTATACACCCCTAGTGAACCTCAGGTAAGAACTTCGATACCTGGTTATTCGTACGTTCGCGACGGACTCAATCAGCGTAAGATACGTTACCAAGCGACGACGGATTGGTAAGACACAATACACCAATTACACTCTGACACTTTTACACTCTTGCAGAAATCAGAGGAAAAAGGGTTGTTACAATACATAACCTATATTATCCTTTGTAAGTAACTCGTTTTGAGTTTCCTGCTGGTCTCCTATGTAATATCTTCAAATAAATACACTGCAAGTAGATTTATTTTTCACCTAGATAAACCTATTAATATATTAATAAACCTACTTGCTGTGTATTTATTTGAAGATATTATATAACCTATACTATATAATTTGTTAGAAGAAATAAATTGAAACTAAAAGTATTAACAGTGTTACTTTACACTGTGACTTTATTAAACTATTACTGTTTAAATGAAAATAAGAAACAAGAGAATTTATAGGCCTATCTCCCTTTGGGGATACCAATTTAAGTTTTCACTAGTAGTAAACAAACTAAAATTGGTTAGACAAATCAGTTGCAAAACTCGGGGCAATTAAATAATTTAGAGTATGCCTACACGTAATACCACAAAAAAATAATGTGAAAAAACATCAGAAACGTATAATAAAAACATAACAGTAAGCCACAAGAGCGAATGAGAAAAAACAAAATTTTACAAATAAAAATAAAAAACAAAAAGTAATAAAATAAATATAAATACATAAATAAAAACTTATAAATAATAAGCAACAACAAAAGTAAATTAAATGCATTACAGATATTTAAGGAACAGGACTAGATAAAGTGCATAAATGTCCATTACAACAATCTCATCATTTACGTGAGATGTGTAGTGAAGTTAAAATCACATTAATAAAAAGTATAATATAGCTTATCAACATCAGCCACTCTATAGGTTATAACTCAATATAATTAAATACAACAGTTGCTAAATACAAATAGTTACTATTTCACTAACGACTCGGAACACAAAATTTTTTTGAGTAAAAACAAAGTTTTACCAACCGATTTTAGTTACAAGTTGGTGACTAGTATAATATATAATTTATTAGCACATAATCTGTATTATATATCTGCATATCACACGAGAATAAATGTAACAGCAGGATGAATTATTTCCTTTATTAAAAACAGCTTCGTCTCTTTGCGCAGAATGAAGTATTCAGGACGAAAAAGTGGCTTCGTACTACTTTCTACTCGAAATACGCTTGATATAAAAATACTACTTGTTCCTAAAATACTAGGTGTTCCTAAAATACTACTGTTCCTCTGATACGCTTAGTATTTGTAATACGCGTTGTTCCTTGTGTACCGGTGATACCCCTAGTATTTAAAATAACTAGTATTTGAAATACTGGTTGTTCCTTGCGTACCAGCGATATTTTTGTACGCCTAGTATTTGGCCTTGGCGTATTCGTTTACTTGTTACTTGCTTACTTTGTGTGTGTGTGTGTGTGTGTGTGTCTGTATAGGAGTGTAGGGGGCGTGCCTCGACTCGGAACAGCGAGGGGGGCATGTCTCGAGTCGGAACAGCGTCGCAGCGAATAACAGGTATTTCAACTTTTCAGTCACTGTTACATCCGTTTCACAAAAATATCGTTCCAAAATACCTGTTACAGGTATATCGGCCCACCTCTAATGGCCGCCCTGGTCAGTTAACTAAAAGACTCGTGCTTCCCCCGTTTTTGTTGAAATAAAATGTTATTATTGTTAACCACCGTATTAATGTTCAGTGGTTATCCTAATTATCACTGTAGATAGTTTATATAGTGTAGTAAAGTTGATCTTATGTGTAGTGTTGTTACGAAATTACTCCGGAAATATATTTACGTCACTTGTCGTATAATGCAGCAAGCCAGCTCTCTCGGATTTTTGATATTGGTGTAGATTTAAGCTTCCATCGGTCAGTGGTAGTTGGTTTATTTTATCTATTAGTTTTTTAGTATGTTCTCCTCTTCTGTGGTTTTGTTTTAAGTCATTAATTTAATAGTATGTTCTCCTCTTCTGTGGTTTTGTTTTAAGTCATTAATTTAATTTAAGTTTGATTTTTTTATCTTCACTCTTTAGGCGTCAGCTATACGGTTTTGACCCTTTCTGTCTTGCGTTCAACAATACAATAATAATTCTTCTCGTCTTAGTAACGGTTTTTTGACCAGTAAACTCTGGCTTGTGATTGGTTAGTTTGCACGAACTTGAAGTCAAGCGGCATATCGTACTGAAAATCATATCCTTGCCTTTCATGTGAAAAAATACTCCTTTGTTATCTTTTGTTTAAGTTAAAATTAATTTACATAGTTTTGTTCCTATTACAAACATCTATATTTTGGTACATAATTTTATATGGGTTGACTTTATAATAGGCGTTTTTACACCTTTACAAGAATTCTAATTCTGGACCATAGTACTGCCCTAACTTTTATTATACAATATTTAATTTTTGTCGGACTAATTTAATTTGGTTCACAATTATTCTAAAACTTGTGTCTTACTTAAATTTTGGTCCTTTTTTATTAGTTTGCTAATGTTAACTCGTTATTTATTCATTTCTGACTTTACTTTTCTCTATAGGCTATTACCTATCTGGCCTATGCCTTAAATTGTCATTATATTTTAAATAATATTATTAATTAATCGAATACCTCCTTTGAACACTTTAGCCTGATTACAATATTGTTACAAATGTTTTGACATCTTAAATTGTCTTAAACATTAATAAAAATACAAACAAAACATGTTAACATCCTAACTCATAATATTGCCTTCGTGGCTAGGATTATGCTTACAATCTATCAAACAATAACAAAATTCTTGGATTTCGTTGTCCATGACGTGTCCGTTACTTAACTAAATATCACTATAATATTGACGACTCGGAACACAAAGTTTTTTATAAGTAAAAACGTAAAGTTTTACCTTACAGCCTAAACCGGCTTTCACCTATAGAAGGCTTCATCAGAGGCTGTCGTTAGTAGCGCTGCTCGTCTTGTTGTTGGCGACGAGAAAGTGTTTCGAAAGATTGAAGCTGTGTGTGTGTGGTGAGATGTGTTCGAATAATGCGTGCGATTTGAATTGTGTCTGTTCGTTTAGGATGTCGTTTTTATTTGTTTTTGTGTGTTTGTATATTTCTAATTGTTCTAGAGTGTCTAGTTTTCGGCCTTTTGTGTGTACGTGTAGTATGTTCATGTTATTGTCGATGTTTTTATATGTGTGGTTTGCTTCAATGAGGTGGTTTGCGAAGGTAGATTCTGTAGTGGTGTGGAGTGCTTTTGTGTGTTCAATGTATCTCTGTTTGAAGCTACGTCCTGTCTGGCCTATGTAGAATTTACTGCAATTTGAACAATTTAGTTTATATACACCGGGTAGATCGAATTTGTTTTGTGCTTTGGGCACACACTATCAAAACGCATGCCCAAAGCACAAAACAAATTCGATCTACCCGGTGTATATAAACTAAATTGTTCAAATTGCAGTAAATTCTACATAGGCCAGACAGGACGTAGCTTCAAACAGAGATACATTGAACACACAAAAGCACTCCACACCACTACAGAATCTACCTTCGCAAACCACCTCATTGAAGCAAACCACACATATAAAAACATCGACAATAACATGAACATACTACACGTACACACAAAAGGCCGAAAACTAGACACTCTAGAACAATTAGAAATATACAAACACACAAAAACAAATAAAAACGACATCCTAAACGAACAGACACAATTCAAATCGCACGCATTATTCGAACACATCTCACCACACACACACAGCTTCAATCTTTCGAAACACTTTCTCGTCGCCAACAACAAGACGAGCAGCGCTACTAACGACAGCCTCTGATAAAGCCTTCTATAGGTGAAAGCCGGTTTAGGCTGTAAGGTAAAACTTTACGTTTTTACTTATAAAAAACTTTGTGTTCCGAGTCGTCAATATTATAGTGATATTTAATAACAAAATATTTGGTGTACCGCTGTATTATTAAGTGGTAACACAGAATTGCCTATAGGCTTATTACTGAACAATAAAATAAGTCCTATTACTAATTCAATCATGAGTCTTTTACTTAATACTAACACCAATGCCTATCCTTTAGTTTTTTTAATGGTATCACACTCTACTGAGTTCTTTTATTGTCACTTTAGTTTATGACATTCATCATCAGTGAATGTCATAGGGAATTCATTTATAGTAGTTTATTGTTTTAGGTATGGGGAAATCATTACGTCACACAGTCCTCTCTGTCGCTTAATGACTGGCACTGTTTGACACTTGTTACAATTAGCACTTTTACAAAGTTTAATTCTTACTTACTACAGTACAAGGCTTTATTTATAACACCTGACTGTGTTGTACTTCTTTTATCATTTTATCAGTTTATTTTCCTACTCATTTTGGGTTTGTTTAAATAATTTCTTTGATTATTTGCATTATAATCTTAGTTATGTGGGGCTCTATTTATGTCGCATTACACAGTATATGTGTAAAACTTATAAAGGTAAATATTTATGTGTCTAATGTTTCAAATTTTAAAATTGAAATTGTTTTTTCTGTTAATTAATAAATCTTAAAATGATTATTTGAAACGATTTTAAATTATTTATTTCATGTCAACAACATCTCACTCCTCTTTAAAAATTATTTAATTATTGTGCAACTACATATACTTGACGCAACGAGAAACAAAATCCTGCGACCTGGCCGGTGTAATACATATTTAGTTGCATTGAGTACATGGTAATATATTTGTATAATTGTTGTAACATTGCAATATATATATTGCGACAGTACAAATAAGTGATGTACTGAGCATTAAATATAAAAATTTTAATTTACCTAATAAACTGTAAATAATTAATAATATATTAGAAATAAGCATGTCAGGGATTGCAAGCTTGGCTCAGACAAAAATATGAACAGGTGTTTCGACCTGAATCGACGTGCACACACACACAAATGTAACTGAAAGTGTGTGCACCAGTATTTTGCTAGTGTGTGTGAACGCAGGTCTATGCAGGCGAGTTTACTACCCCAAGATGAATAATTGCACAATTACTGTTTTTCCGTAATTATTCATAAACTATAATTAAGAATTAAAATCCAAAACCACAATAAAATGTAATAAAATTTACTAAATACTGTGTACGAAAACCACGCGAAAGTGCCACACCGTACGAGTGTAATAGTGAAATAACTGTGTACAAATCGAAAGGGTTAAGTTGCAATGTCCAAAATTACAGTGAACATGTGTTGTAAAAATAGTTATAAGATAAGTATAAGAGTATACTTACAGGACTCTGCAATTCGCAGAAATATAAGAAATAGCGAAGTTGACAAAGAGTGGGGGAACTGAATCCAGAGACAGTTTCTGACAAGTCGATTTCGTACCACTGCAGGTGTCGACCAAGACATGGGTATAAATAGGACACGCAAGCTACAGTGGTTCTCTTTCTTAAATCATCCACGGTGCAGCGGGAGCTTATGCCCGTCTACACGGCGTATTTATTTTTTTTTTGTAAATAGTTTAATTTTTCCAGTTACATACAACTATGTAACTAAGTTGTAAAGACAATCATTTTTAAATAATAACAGCAGTAGATGAGAAGAATTACATAAGAAGATCCATTGACGTCAGAAACAGCACGAGGAGAGTTCCAGAGAGTGATACGACGCTGGACAAGAGGAGAGTTCCAGAGAGTGATTCGACGCTGGACAAGAAGAAGTGATTCGACGCTGGACAAGATGAAGTGATACGACGCTGGACAAGAGGAGAGTTCCAGAGAGTGATACGACGCTGGACAAGAGGAGACGAGAGACAGCCGACGCTGGAGTGCGAGACGAGGACGACTATAGATGGATCAAAATGATCGAGTATGATTGACGACAATAAGGTGATAAACAATTTATTTATATCTTAATCATACAATGAACTCAAAGACAATTAAAGACATTTCTATTTTATTTAAAAGTAAGAGCCAATGTTTCTTGTAAAGTAGAATTAAAATCATAGATGTTTTAGAAATACGATTAACATAACAAGAGCTCAAATTAATATGAAATAAAATGCATACAAAGCATTTAAATGAAAACAATTAGTATTTGAGATAAAACAGTACTGAGAAACAAAAGATAAATTCAATAACTCTTAATATTTTGAGTACATTACAATATACAAAAAGAGATTTAAATATTGATATTTTGAAACACATTAATTGACTGAGTAGTCTGAAAATGAGATTTTTCTTTAATACAGTAATTAGTAGAATAGAATATTTAGTCAGTAAGGATGTATATAGCATAAGCCTTACGGCATAATAACAAATACTAACGAATGTTTTAAATCGAAGTCAGTGCCATGTGCACAATTTTTAATAATATCAAATAAATTTGAAATACCGTTACAAGTTACATAGAGTTCTTATTGCAGATACACCTGAAACCCAATTTAAATGTTATATTGTTACATAATTTGTCAATCTTGAACGTGAGACCGGTCACGCTAAATTTGTGTATATGTATATGTATTGTTGCATATTTGGCTCCCAAAGAACGTGGGGCTATACAAATTAAAGTATATATAAAAATTCACACACATAAATACGTTGCATACATTTGGCGCTCCAAGATCGTGGGGCTCCGCAAACACAAATAGAAGTGTATTTGTATTTGAAATTAAATTTAACAACGTTTAAAAAACGTTGCATATATTTGGCGCTCCAAGATCGTGGGGCTCCGCAAAAACAAATAAATTTTTATTTGCAACGTTAAATATACGTTGCATATATTTGTCGCCCTGGACGTGGGGCACGACATGCCTAAATTTATGTAAAAAAAAAATTTTTTGTTACATAAATTGTAGCCCATGAAAGTATGGCCCGATCCCCATCATTTAACTATTAAAATTTTTTTATGTAGCTAAATGGTTGCTCTAAAATATAAGAGTGTGTTAAATAAAAAATGTATAATATGTAATTATTATTTATATTAAAAAGTAACTGAATGTAATGTTAATTGTTGTGTAATCACACAGCTGGCGCCCACGAATAATATTATTTGTCTATGTAACAGGTGTAACTGTAATGAGTATTAATAATAACTATTAATAAAAATAAAGAAATAAATAAATAAGTAGGGAACGGTTATCAATAATAATTGTTAAAGAATTACTACGAAATAAATATTTTAATAATATTTCACCATGGCAATATCAGGAAGTTTAAGGATGGGAGAAGCACTTCAAGCTATGATGCAAGCCGTATTTGGTGAAGTAGAGAACAAACAAACAGAAAAAGTAAAAGAAAATAATATTAGAACGCAAATAGAAGAGTTATCAGAATTCTTTACAAAACAGACCGAAAAATTAAGAGAAGAAAGGAAAGCAAAAGAGGAATTAGTAGAAAGAATTGACGATTCTAATACGCACATTGCGGCAGTAGAATATAAACAAACCATAAGAATTAAAAATAAGAGATGAAATACGTTCGTAATTACTAATGATAATTATAAAAAAGTAATTAACATTAAGGAGGAGAAGCAAATAAATGTTAATAAAACATACCTTATTAATAGCGATATCCCTATTGTGAGACACACACACACACTAGTAAGTCACATAAGGTAAAACACGTAAGGCACTACACTTACGGAGATAAATATCACTGTAGGTATAACAATAAACGTAGTAAATTATCTATACGAAACACTACCCAAAATTGTGGTAAGTATGATGTTAGATATACGCACGATAATTATAGTAACAATTATTATAACTGTAATTATAAAAACTACAGAGGTTATCATAAACGACGGATGAAAAAACAGTCGACAGTTGTATATATGGGCTTCAAGCAGACTGAATATACGCAATGCATTAGTGACGAGAGAATTATGGAACGTGCGGAGAGAAGAGAGAGAAGTTATTCATCACAGGTAAGAAACAAATTCTTGCCGTATGAACAGGTGACTTCTACGATAAAAACAAACATCGCAGTAATACAATGGAACGCGGACGTTGTTTACACGAGGGTGAGAACAATGGTAAGCACGGCGACTACGCTACAAAGGAACAATATACGTCCGGTAGACGACGGACAATAAAATTTTTATAAGAGGGGTGTAAGATCGAACTACACACTGAACTCAGAACTCAATACCCGAGTGGAATGAATAATTATTTTTAAAATAAAATAATATTATTATTAATTATTAATAATAATATAAGAGAGTATAATTAAGAATGTTATTTATTAAGGATATGATAGCAAATAAAAAGAAATATGGAATATTATTTTAAAGGGTTAATTAAGAAATGTATTATTGATGGTAAGGAATGATAGCGTAGAGAAATATTTAAGAAAGTAATGGTAAAAGATGTTATTGTTGTTATTAATATGAAGAAAGGGTTAGGAATGGAAATAATTGCTATAATTGTCAGAACGACTGATAAAGCGAAAACTTAATGGAGATACAAGGACACAGAAGAAAGCAAGAGTGAAAAGTCATAAGGGCAGAGACTACTTAGGATTAAGGACTTCGAGAAAAATATCGTTGTTTTCCATGACAGTTCCTCTGTAACCGATCATGCGACACACTACAAAGCTAAAAGAGTATTCTGTTACGGAAGTGTATTTCAGGAAAGTAGTAGCGATCAGAAAGGTAATGTTAAAGAAATGTAATAAAAGGTAATGAATGTTAATGTATTGTATAAGTAAAGTATTAGATAAAGTAATGTCATGTTAAGAAAAAAGTTAAGGAAGATTAGAAGCGAAGGTAAGAATGTATGAGTAAGATAATGTAAAAATAAGGACCGAATTTACACACATATGTAGGAATGCAGAGTATACAGAAGGAGAACAAAGGAGAGATAATTGCAGTGGATTTTCTGGGACCACTACCACGATCAAGTCGAGGTGTGAAGCACATATTGGTATGTATCGATGTGTTTTCCAAGGCAGTCCGACTGTACCCAATTATGCGACACACAACCAAAGTTGTTCTAAAGATACTACTGCAGAAATATATTCCGTTATATGGAAAAATGAAGAAGGTACTCAATGATCAAAGTGTACAATTCCAAAGTGAAAAATGGGAGAGGACGTTAAGGGAAAATGGAATACAAACTGTACTCACATCCATAAGACATCCTCAAGGAAACCTTGCTGAGAGAGTTAACAAAGAATTAGGTAAATATTTACGAATATATTGCCATGATCAACACAATAAATGGGCAGAATATTTACCATTTCTTGAAAAAGCCATTAACGAAAATTATAGTGAAGCAACAGGATACACTCCCATGGAATTAGAAGAAGATAAGAAGCCAAACAGATTTTGGACTAAGCATATAAACAAACCTAATAACCAAAATGTACCTGTACCAATAAGTGTGAAAATTGAATACGCAAAGCAACGGATAAGAGAAAGAGGTAACAAGAGAGTAGAGAGATTTAATCTAACTCACAAGCTACAACAATTCAACGTGGGAGAAAGTATACTACTCAAGGCAAATCCAGTGGGAAAACGGAGTGATAATACGGCGAAGAAATTCTTCAGACTTTATAATGGACCGTATACGTTAAGACAGCGAGTAGGACAACACACTTTCATCGTATATGATGAGATACAGAAGAAAGAAATTGGTAAATTCCACGTAACGTCATTTAGGAAGTTCTACACATGAAAACAACGAGGTTAATGAAACCAGTCAAATCAGCTGTTTGTTAAAGCCACCCTACTACAAAGTCACGAGCAGTGAGCGTACAAAGAGGGGAGGTAGGACATTTGTATACACTCCAATTAAGGGTGAAATGACGAATATTATTCTTTATTATTTGTTACATTCTTTTGCAAATATAATAATAATAAATAAAAAAAAATTATAATAAATAAATTTAATAAATTTTTTTTGTTACCAAGCAGAGGGATAATGCGACAGTACAAATAAGTGATGTACTGAGCATTAAATATAAAAATTTAAATTTACCTAATAAACTGTAAATAATTAATAATATATTAGAAATAAGCATGTCAGGGATTGCAAGCTTGGCTCAGACAAAAATATGAACAGGTGTTTCGACCTGAATCGACGTGCACACACACACAAATGTAACTGAAAGTGTGTACACCAGTATTTTGCTAGTGTGTGTGAACGCAGGTCTATGCAGGCGAGTTTACCACCCCAAGATGAATAATTACACAATTACTGTTTTTCCGTAATTATTCATAAACTATAATTAAGAATTAAAATCCAAAACCACAATAAAATGTAATAAAATTTACTAATATTATAAAAATTAAAAATAGGACACGCAAGCTACAGTGGTTCTCTTTCTTAAATCATCCACGGTGCAGCGGGAGCTTATGCCCGTCCGCACGGCGTATTTATTTTTTTTTTTGTAAATAGTTTAAATTTTCCAGTTACATACAACTATGTAACTAAGTTGTAAAGACAATCATTTTTAAATAATAACAGCAGTACATGAGAAGAATTACATAAGAAGATCCATTGACGTCAGAAACAGCACGAGGAGGGTTCCAGAGAGTGATACGACGCTGGACAAGAGGAGAGTTCCAGAGAGTGATTCGACGCTGGACAAGATGAAGTGATACGACGCTGGACAAGAGGAGAGTTCCAGAGAGTGATACGACGCTGGACAAGAGGAGAAGAAAGACAGCCGACGCTGGAGTGCGAGACGAGGACGACTACAGATGGATCAAAATGATCGAGTATGATTGACGGCAATAAGGTGATAAACAACTTATTTATATCTTAATCATACAATGAACTCAAAGACAATTAAAGACATTTCTATTTTATTTAAAAGTAAGAGCCAATGTTTCTTGTAAAGTAGAATTAAAATCATAGATGTTTAGAAATACGATTAACGTAACAAGAGCTCAAATTAATATGAAATAAAATGCATACAAAGCATTTAAATGAAAACAATTAGTATTTGAGATAAAACAGTACTGAGAAACAAAAGATAAATTCAATAACTATTAATATTTTGAGTACATTACAATATATAAAAAGAGATTTAAATATTCTTGGATTTCGTTGTCCATGACGTGTCCGTTACTTAACTAAATATCACTATAATATTGACGACTCGGAACACTAAGTTTTTTATAAGTAAAAACGTAAAGTTTTACCTTACAGCCTAAACCGGCTTTCACCTATAGAAGGCTTCATCAGAGGCTGTCGTAAGTAGCGCTGTTCGTCTTGTTGTTGGAGACGAGATAGTTTTTCGAAAGATCGAAGCTGTGTGTGTGTGGTGAGATGTGTTCGAATAATGCGTGCGATTTGATTTGTGTCTGTTCGTTTAGGATGTCGTTTTTATTTGTTTTTGTGTGTTTGTATATTTCTAATTGTTCTAGAGTGTCTAGTTTTCGGCCTTTTGTGTGTACGTGTAGTATGTTCATGTTATTGTCGATGTTTTTATATGTGTGGTTTGCTTCAATGAGGTGGTTTGCGAAGGTAGATTCTGTAGTGGTGTGGAGTGCTTTTGTGTGTTCAATGTTGTAGCGTGACAGATGTATGCATAATATTGAATGGCAATTGATCATTAGAATAATAAAGTTATAATATTTAAATTTGGAAGAAAGCATTAAGTTTAATATAAAAAGATTAATTCATAGCAACTGTGGAAAGAAATCATTATTATAAAAAAAATACAAGTTCAAATAAAATGAGTTACTAGTGATGAGTCATCCAAAACCAGTCTCATAACCAAAGGTTTTCAAGGTATAACCCAGGAAGGTAAGAAAGTAAATAACCAAGCAGTACAGAATATGACCAAACCCACAACGAGGAAGTATAAATAGAATAGAAACCCTAAAATAAGCCAAGATCAACCAATACAGGTGGTGTATTTCTAAAATCAAGAAGAATATGGAGAAGATCCCAAGAAACCTGATGGCATCAAGAAGAAGATGGAGAAGATACCAGTCCCAGAAGGCAGGAGAAAAGAAGACAGAAGATAGAAGAAGAAGGCAGCATCCTGAAGAAGATGCTCTTATAAAAGACACCCAAATCCCCATACCCCCCAAAATAAATCATTAACCAATAAAAGTATAACGAAATGAAAACCACATGTATATAAATTTAAGAGAGAGAAGTGTATAAAGTAAAAGTTGCCTGTGAACTAAGATGAAACAATAATATAGTACCCATGGAACAAATCTCCATTGTAAAACACTAACCAACTTATTATGTTAATAAGACTATACGACCATTTAGCAATAACATAATATAAAAGTGCAAAGTGAACCAGTGATAGTTTTGGGTATTATAGAAAATGAACCTTGTGTTTCATTCTTGGCAATCACAAACATTGAATACAATGAAATATGCAATTTTCAATGACTTGAAATGTGTACTGTGAGAATGTTACTTATAAGACATAAATCTGTTTAAAATAACATTTTGTTTTATATGCAAAAAGAAAAACAGATTTCATAATACTTTTTGAACAATTTATGCTATTTATTTATTTATGACAGGGTACAATTCCCCAAAGACAATGTGTAAAAGACGGTATAAAAACTGTAGAATCCCACTTATAATAATAGTTAGCAACAAGAATATAGATATAAGGTTTTTATGTATATAGTATAAGAATGTTTAAAAATGTGTTAGATATAAGGCCATTTGTTTGGGTCTGATACATCTAACATCAGAACTATAAAAATAATTACTACTTGTAAATAGTAGGAAGTAATTAAGACTTGAGTTAGTAAAAAACCTTTTTTGTGAACCGTATTTCCATGTTAGAAATAAGGATTTTGTTGTAAAATGTCTGAAGGCTGAAGACAACCATTTATTTAAAAAAATATTCTTTATTTGTTTAACTGTTATTGGTATTGTAACCAATACTCATTGTTATTGTGTAATTTGGAAAAATGTTTAGTTTATAAGACTATATTTAAAAGTCAGAGAGGGTATCACACATCATATACTGTTTATAAAATATTTTGTAAGAAAAAATTGTTAAAAAATCATAGGCCAGAGAAAGAAAACTAAACTTCATTAAAACAGAGAAATTACTCATTTAAATGCAAATAAACAAAAGGGATTTAGACAAAATAAACTTGAGATCAAGCCATATAATTGCACATACCATTTAGAAAGATTTTAATAAATTATATTCAGAATTATAAATAAAAATGAAAATGACTAAACTCAGAAATTTAGACATGGGAGTCATATATTCCAGAATAATGTTTCAGAATACAACTAATTCAGTTAATTACAAGAAAATAAGGGAATATAAACCTTTTAATACAGTATAAGATTATTAATATTAAATATAACTGATAAAATGGCTGAATTTTTATAATGACAGGAAGTATGTTTTGACTTTTCAGAGAATACCGAAATGAAAGTAAAATTACTAATTTTGGACAGAAAACACTATAAAACGGCATTATTTAATCTGAAAATAAGCCGAATGAACTGAAAGATTAATTTAAATAACATCTAGTGAATAAAATTGATAAATAACCAAAGTTTAGGCAATCATATAGTAAATTATTATATATGCACAGGATATGAAAATATATTTGAACAATGTTAAGAATAATATTATATCGGCTAAGAGTTTAATTGAAACGGAAGGAAATAAGATAGTTGATTATTGGTATTTGAACGGTTAATATGACGAGCGTTTTGTATCGAATCTAACCTAACTTACAACGGTAATGTCAAACGAGTGAATAGTACGTTTTTGTGAAATCGCGAGTGACTTATAAAACACTTCTAGAACACTCACATTATAACAGAAACAATCAAGAAACAATAAATAACACTGAACAATACATATCTACTCCGAAAAACACCAGAAAACTGTATAATACAATTACCGTATTAGTGTCGGTATCGGGAAAAGTGTTCGAACTTATAATTACACAGAGACACAAAATACAACCCAGAAACATTACACCAGGCACTACACAACATTTAACAAGAGATTTGCAGACACCAGAACAGGAATACTGCCAGAAAATACATTATTCGGAACGTAGCAGAATCGAGTAACATTTGGACCAGCTTGTATGGCAGCCATCTTTCTTTGACGATCCCAATGCCTGTTCCGTGCTCACATCAGCTGTTGGTGAAAACAATTATATGATTTTCAAATTTATTATTCAATGTCTGTATTTAGTAATAATTATTAATTTGTTGTAACGTTATACTTTTTAAATATTAGCCCGATTTCTCTGACTTTGATAATAATTGGCTGTTTAAAGAACCCTGTATGAATTTTATATAATATACTTTGTAACTTTTTCGATATCCTGAGAGTCGATATTAATCGATAAGAGTCAATATTGCTATTAACAAATAAAACATTAATACTTTTCAACACTAAATAGTTCTTTATTTCATAAATATTTCTAATTACCACTAATATAATTCTAATTAATAATCTACCAGGACTTTACCACCTATAAGTGAAGATAACCTAAAAAATAAAAAGGTAAACAAGTATCGATTGGTTTGAAGACAATCTTATGAGTGGTGATAGTTTATTTAAAATATACCAAAACTTCAATAAAATTTTTCAGAAGAGCATTACACTTTTTAAAACTTCACAGCCCTATATTAATTAATTGATTATAATTAATTAATTAATAAAATTATAATTTTTTTTTAAATTATAATTTTTTTTTTAAACCACATATTTTTTTTATTTTCTTCAAAACAACAATTTTTGTTTTGAAACTTTTGGTGGAGCTGAACATATATTTCTTCATCAACATTACGCTACTCGACCGGTCTTGCTACCATTGGGACTCGACCAGCTGGGAAACTTAAGGAAGTGTTTCAGGCCAGTAAGACGTCGAGAGCCACACCAATTTAAGAACACACAGACTCATCATCTGTACTTCAATTATTTTGATATTATTACAATGTATCTCTGTTTGAAGCTACGTCCTGTCTGGCCTATGTAGAATTTATTGCAATTTGAACAATTTAGCTTATATACACCGGGTAGATCGAATTTGTTTTGTGCTTTGGGCATGCGTTTTGATAGTGTGTCTTCTGTTTTGTTAGTAGTTTTGTAAGCGATTCTGTATCCTGCTTTTTTGAATTTGTGGGCAATTTTTTCTGTTTGTTTGTTGATGTATGTTAGTGTTATGAATTTGTTGTTTTCTGCCTTTGTCTGTTGTTTGTTTTGTGTTTTGTGTAGGAGTTTACTGACTATTGTTCTGTCATAACCGTTAGATTCTGCTAGATATTTTATCGTGTTTAGTTCGTCTTTGTAGTCTATTTCATCTAAGGGGATGTTGTTAAGTCTATGTATCATGGTTCTAAAAGCAGCTAGTTTGTGTTGTATTGGATGATTGAAGGTGTTGTGTATTAGTGTGTCAGTTGTAGTTGGTTTTCTGTATATACTGAATTTGTGCCTGTGTTCTAGTTTTGTGATGGAGAGGTCTAAGAAGTTTATGGTATTGTTGTGTTCGTATTCGGCAGTGAAGGTTTTGTTTTTATGTATTTTGTTTATGTGCGTTAGTAACTTTTCACATTGTCTTTTGTTTCCCCTGTATAGTATTAGAATGTCGTCCACGTATCTGTGCCAATATAGTATTTTATGTGAGTGTCTGTCATTGTTTGTGAGTATTTTTGTTTTTTCTAAGTGTTGGAGGAAGACTTCTGCTAGAATGCTGGATATGGGGAAGCCCATGGGTAGGCCATCGTTCTGTGTGTAGTATTTATTGTTATAAGTAAAGTAGTTCTGTTTTGTGATAATGTTCAGATAATGTTCCTACAAAACAAACTCAAACAGAACAACACACCAGACGAACTTATCAATGAAATAACAGAAACTCTGAATTTACTTAATAAGAAAGTAATGGTAAAAGATGTTATTGTTGTTATTAATATAAAGAAAGGGTTAGGAATGGAAATAATTGCTATAATTGTCAGAACGACTGATAAAGCGAAACCTTAATGGAGATACAAGGACACAGAAGAAAGCAAGAGTGAAAAGTCATAAGGGCAGAGACTACTTAGGATTAAGGACTTCGAGAAAAATATCGTTGTTTTCCATGACAGTTCCTCTGTAACCGATCATGCGACACACTACAAAGCTAAAAGAGTATTCTGTTACGGAAGTGTATTTCAGGAAAGTAGTAGCGATCAGAAAGGTAATGTTAAAGAAATGTAATAAAAGGTAATGAATGTTAATGTATTGTATAAGTAAAGTATTAGATAAAGTAATGTCATGTTAAGAAAAAAGTTAAGGAAGATTAGAAGCGAAGGTAAGAATGTATGAGTAAGATAATGTAAAAATAAGGACCGAATTTACACACATATGTAGGAATGCAGAGTATACAGAAGGAGAACAAAGGAGAGATAATTGCAGTGGATTTTCTGGGACCACTACCACGATCAAGTCGAGGTGTGAAGCACATATTGGTATGTATCGATGTGTTTTCCAAGGCAGTCCGACTGTACTCAATTATGCGACACACAACCAAAGTTGTTCTAAAGATACTACTGCAGAAATATATTCCGTTATATGGAAAAATGAAGAAGGTACTCAATGATCAAGGTGTACAATTCCAAAGTGAAAAATGGGAGAGGACGTTAAAGGAAAATGGAATACAACCTGTACTCACATCCATAAGACATCCTCAAGGAAACCTTGCTGAGAGAGTTAGCAAAGAATTAGGTAAATATTTACGAATATATTGCCATGATCAACACAATAAATGGGCAGAATATTTACCATTTCTTGAAAAAGCCATTAACGAAAATTATAGTGAAGCAACAGGATACACTCCCATGGAATTAGAAGAAGATGAGAAGCCAAACAGATTTTGGACTAAGCATATAAACAAACCTAATAACCAAAATGTACCTGTACCAATAAGTGTGAAAATTGAATACGCAAAGCAAAGGATAAGAGAAAGAGGTAACAAGAGAGTAGAGAGATTTAATCTAACTCACAAGCTACAACAATTCAACGTGGGAGAAAGTATACTACTCAAGACAAATCCAGTGGGAAAACGGAGTGATAATACGGCGAAGAAATTCTTCAGACTTTATAATGGACCGTATACGTTAAGACAGCGAGTAGGACAACACACTTTCATCGTATATGATGAGATACAGAAGAAAGAAATTGGTAAATTCCACGCAACGTCATTTAGGAAGTTCTACACATGAAAACAACGAGGTCAATGAAACCAGTCAAATCAGCTGTATGTTAAAGCCACCCTACTACAAAGTCACGAGCAGTGAGCGTACAAAGAGGGGAGGTAAGACATTTGTATACACTCCAATTAAGGGTGAAATGACGAATGTTATTCTTTATTATTTGTTACATTTTTTGCAAATATAATAATAAAAAATAAAAAAATAATTATAATAAATAAATTTAATAAATTTTTTTTGTTACCAAGCAGAGGGATAATGCGACAGTAAAAATAAGTGATGTACTGAGCATTATATATAAAAATTTTAATTTACCTAATAAACTGTAAATAATTAATAATATATTAGAAATAAGCATGTCAGGGATTGCAAGCTTGGCTCAGACAAAAATATGAACAGGTGTTTCGACCTGAATCGACGTGCACACACACACAAATGTAACTGAAAGTGTGTACACCAGTATTTTGCTAGTGTGTGTGAACGCAGGTCTATGCAGGCGAGTTTACCACCCCAAGATGAATAATTACACAATTACTGTTTTTCCGTAATTATTCATAAACTATAATTAAGAATTAAAATCCAAAACCACAATAAAATGTAATAAAATTTACTAAATATTGTGTACGAAAACCACGCGAAAGTGCCACACCGTACGAGTGTAATAGTGAAATAACTGTGTACAAATCGAAAGGGTTAAGTTGTAATGTCCAAAATTACAGTGAACATGTGTTGTAAAAATAGTTATAAGATAAGTATAAGAGTATACTTACAGGACTCTGCAATTCGCAGAAATATAAGAAATAGCGAATTTGACAAAGAGTGGGGGAACTGAATCCAGAGACAGTTTCTGACATGTCGATTTCGTACCACTGCAGGTGTCGACCAAGACATGGGTATAAATAGGACACGCAAGCTACAGTGGTTCTCTTTCTTAAATCATCCACGGTGCAGCGGGAGCTTATGCCCGTCCGCACGGCGTATTTATTTTTTTTTTTTGTAAATAGTTTAATTTTTCCAGTTACATACAACTATGTAACTAAGTTGTAAAGACAATCATTTTTAAATAATAACAGCAGTACATGAGAAGAATTACATAAGAAGATCCATTGACGTCAGAAACAGCACGAGGAGAGTTCCAGAGAGTGATACGGCGCTGGACAAGAGGAGAGTTCCAGAGAGTGATTCGACGCTGGACAAGATGAAGTGATACGACGCTGGACAAGAGGAGAGTTCCAGAGAGTGATACGACGCTGGACAAGAGGAGAAGAGAGACAGCCGACGCTGGAGTGCGAGACGAGGACGACTACAGATGGATCAAAATGATCGAGTATGACTGACGACTATAAGGTGATAAACAACTTATTTATATCTTAATCAGACAATGAACTCAAAGACAATTAAAGACATTTCTATTTTATTTAAAAGTAAGAGCCAATGTTTCTTGTAAAGTAGAATTAAAATCATAGATGTTTTAGAAATACGACTAACGTAACAAGAGCTCAAATTAATTGAAATAAAATGCATATAAAGCATTTAAATGAAAACAATTAGTATTTGAGATAAAACAGTACTGAGAAACAAAAGATAAATTCAATAACTATTAATATTTTGAGTACATTACAATATATAAAAAGAGATTTAAATATTCTTGGATTTCGTTGTCCATGACGTGTCCGTTATTTAACTAAATATCACTATAATATTGACGACTCGGAACACTAAGTTTTTTATAAGTAAAAACGTAAAGTTTTACCTTACAGCCTAAACCGGGTTTCACCTATAGAAGGCTTCATCAGAGGCTGTCGTAAGTAGCGCTGTTCGTCTTGTTGTTGGAGACGAGATAGTTTTTCGAAAGATCGAAGCTGTGTGTGTGTGGTGAGATGTGTTCGAATAATGCGTGCGATTTGAATTGTGTCTGTTCGTTTAGGATGTCGTTTTTATTTGTTTTTGTGTGTTTGTATATTTCTAATTGTTCTAGAGTGTCTAGTTTTCGGCCTTTTGTGTGTACGTGTAGTATGTTCATGTTATTGTCGATGTTTTTATATGTGTGGTTTGCTTCAATGAGGTGGTTTGCGAAGGTAGATTCTGTAGTGGTGTGGAGTGCTTTTGTGTGTTCAATGTATCTCTGTTTGTAGCTACGTCCTGTCTGGCCTATGTAGAATTTATTGCAATTTAAAAAATTTAGCTTATATACACCGGGTAGATCGAATTTGTTTTGTGCTTTGGGCATGCGTTTTGATAGTGTGTCTTCTGTTTTGTTAGTAGTTTTGTAAGCGATTCTGTATCCTGCTTTTTTGAATTTGTGGGCAATTTTTTCTGTTTGTTTGTTGATGTATGTTAGTGTTATGAATTTGTTGTTTTCTGCCTTAGTCTGTTGTTTGTTTTGTGTTTTGTGTTTTGTGTAGGAGTTTACTGACTATTGTTCTGTCATAACCGTTAGATTCTGCTAGATATTTTATCGTGTTTAGTTCGTCTTTGTAGTCTATTTCATCTAAGGGGATGTTGTTAAGTCTATGTATCATGGTTCTAAAAGCAGCTAGTTTGTGTTGTATTGGATGATTGGAGGTGTTGTGTATTAGTGTGTCAGTTGTAGTTGGTTTTCTGTATATACTGAATTTGTGCCTGTGTTCTAGTTTTGTGATGGAGAGGTCTAAGAAGTTTATGGTATTGTTGTGTTCGTATTCGGCAGTGAAGGTTATGTTTTTATGTATTTTGTTTATGTGCGTTAGTAACTTTTCACACTGTCTTTTGTTTCCCCTCTATAGTAATAGAATGTCGTCAACGTATCTGTGCCAATATAGTATTTTATGTGAGTGTCTGTCATTGTTTGTGAGTATTTTTGTTTTTTCTAAGTGTTGGAGGAAGACTTCTGCTAGAATGCTGGATATGGGGAAGCCCATGGGTAGGCCATCGTTCTGTGTGTAGTATTTATTGTTATAAGTAAAGTAGTTTTGTTTTGTGATAATGTTCAGATAATGTTCCTACAAAACAAACTCAAACAGAACAACACACCAGACGAACTTATCAATGAAATAACAGAAACTCTGAACTTACTTAATAAGAAAGTAATGGTAAAAGATGTTATTGTTGTTATTAATATGAAGAAAGGGTTAGGAATGGAAATAATTGCTATAATTGTCAGAACGACTAATAAAGCGAAAACTTAATGGAGATACAAGGACACAGAAGAAAGCAAGAGTGAAAAGTCATAAGGGCAGAGACTACTTAGGATTAAGGACTTCGAGAAAAATATCGTTGTTTTCCATTACAGTTCCTCTGTAACCGATCATGCGACACACTACAAAGCTAAAAGAGTATTCTGTTACGGAAGTGTATTTCAGGAAAGTAGTAGCGATCAGAAAGGTAATGTTAAAGAAATGTAATAAAAGGTAATGAATGTTAATGTATTGTATAAGTAAAGTATTAGATAAAGTAATGTCATGTTAAGAAAAAAGTTAAGGAAGATTAGAAGCGAAGGTAAGAATGTATGAGTAAGATAATGTAAAAATAAGGACCGAATTTACACGCATATGTAGGAATGCAGAGTATACAGAAGGAGAACAAAGGAGAGATAATTGCAGTGGATTTTCTGGGACCACTACCACGATCAAGTCGAGGTGTGAAGCACATATTGGTATGTATCGATGTGTTTTCCAAGGCAGTCCGACTGTACCCAATTATGCGACACACAACCAAAGTTGTTCTAAAGATACTACTGCAGAAATATATTCCGTTATATGGAAAAATGAAGAAGGTACTCAATGATCAAGGTGTACAATTCCAAAGTGAAAAATTGGAGAGGACGTTAAGGGAAAATGGAATACAACCTGTACTCACATCCATAAGACATCCTCAAGGAAACCTTGCTGAGAGAGTTAGCAAAGAATTAGGTAAATATTTACGAATATATTGCCATGATCAACACAATAAATGGGCAGAATATTTACCATTTCTTAAAAAAGCCATTAACGAAAATTATAGTGAAGCAACAGGATACACTCCCATGGAATTAGAAGAAGATGAGAAGCCAAACAGATTTTGGACTAAGCATATAAACAAACCTAATAACCAAAATGTACCTGTACCAATAAGTGTGAAAATTGAATACGCAAAGCAAAGGATAAGAGAAAGAGGTAACAAGAGAGTAGAGAGATTTAATCTAACTCACAAGCTACAACAATTCAACGTGGGAGAAAGTATACTACTCAAGACAAATCCAGTGGGAAAACGGAGTTATAATACGGCGAAGAAATTCTTCAGACTTTATAATGGACCGTATACGTTAAGACAGCGAGTAGGACAACACACTTTCATCGTATATGATGAGATACAGAAGAAAGAAATTGGTAAATTCCACGCAACGTCATTTAGGAAGTTCTACACATGAAAACAACGAGGTCAATGAAACCAGTCAAATCAGCTGTATGTTAAAGCCACCCTACTACAAAGTCACGAGCAGTGAGCGTACAAAGAGGGGAGGTAAGACATTTGTATACACTCCAATTAAGGGTGAAATGACGAATGTTATTCTTTATTATTTGTTACATTTTTTGCAAATATAATAATAATAAATAAAAAAATAATTATAATAAATAAATTTAATAAATTTTTTTTGTTACCAAGCAGAGGGATAATGCGACAGTAAAAATAAGTGATGTACTGAGCATTATATATAAAAATTTTAATTTACCTAATAAACTGTAAATAATTAATAATATATTAGAAATAAGCATGTCAGGGATTGCAAGCTTGGCTCAGACAAAAATATGAACAGGTGTTTCGACCTGAATCGACGTGCACACACACACAAATGTAACTGAAAGTGTGTACACCAGTATTTTGCTAGTGTGTGTGAACGCAGGTCTATGCAGGCGAGTTTACCACCCCAAGATGAATAATTACACAATTACTGTTTTTCCGTAATTATTCATAAACTATAATTAAGAATTAAAATCCAAAACCACAATAAAATGTAATAAAATTTACTAAATATTGTGTACGAAAACCAGGCGAAAGTGCCACACCGTACGAGTGTAATAGTGAAATAACTGTGTACAAATCGAAAGGGTTAAGTTGTAATGTCCAAAATTACAGTGAACATGTGTTGTAAAAATAGTTATAAGATAAGTATAAGAGTATACTTACAGGACTGCAATTCGCAGAAATATAAGAAATAGCGAATTTGACAAAGAGTGGGGGAACTGAATCCAGAGACAGTTTCTGACATGTCGATTTCGTACCACTGCAGGTGTCGACCAAGACATGGGTATAAATAGGACACGCAAGCTACAGTGGTTCTCTTTCTTAAATCATCCACGGTGCAGCGGGAGCTTATGCCCGTCCGCACGGCGTATTTATTTTTTTTTTTTGTAAATAGTTTAATTTTTCCAGTTACATACAACTATGTAACTAAGTTGTAAAGACAATCATTTTTAAATAATAACAGCAGTACATGAGAAGAATTACATAAGAAGATCCATTGACGTCAGAAACAGCACGAGGAGAGTTCCAGAGAGTGATACGGCGCTGGACAAGAGGAGAGTTCCAGAGAGTGATTCGACGCTGGACAAGATGAAGTGATACGACGCTGGACAAGAGGAGAGTTCCAGAGAGTGATACGACGCTGGACAAGAGGAGAAGAGAGACAGCCGACGCTGGAGTGCGAGACGAGGACGACTACAGATGGATCAAAATGATCGAGTATGACTGACGACTATAAGGTGATAAACAACTTATTTATATCTTAATCAGACAATGAACTCAAAGACAATTAAAGACATTTCTATTTTATTTAAAAGTAAGAGCCAATGTTTCTTGTAAAGTAGAATTAAAATCATAGATGTTTTAGAAATACGACTAACGTAACAAGAGCTCAAATTAATTGAAATAAAATGCATATAAAGCATTTAAATGAAAACAATTAGTATTTGAGATAAAACAGTACTGAGAAACAAAAGATAAATTCAATAACTATTAATATTTTGAGTACATTACAATATATAAAAAGAGATTTAAATATTCTTGGATTTCGTTGTCCATGACGTGTCCGTTATTTAACTAAATATCACTATAATATTGACGACTCGGAACACTAAGTTTTTTATAAGTAAAAACGTAAAGTTTTACCTTACAGCCTAAACCGGGTTTCACCTATAGAAGGCTTCATCAGAGGCTGTCGTAAGTAGCGCTGTTCGTCTTGTTGTTGGAGACGAGATAGTTTTTCGAAAGATCGAAGCTGTGTGTGTGTGGTGAGATGTGTTCGAATAATGCGTGCGATTTGAATTGTGTCTGTTCGTTTAGGATGTCGTTTTTATTTGTTTTTGTGTGTTTGTATATTTCTAATTGTTCTAGAGTGTCTAGTTTTCGGCCTTTTGTGTGTACGTGTAGTATGTTCATGTTATTGTCGATGTTTTTATATGTGTGGTTTGCTTCAATGAGGTGGTTTGCGAAGGTAGATTCTGTAGTGGTGTGGAGTGCTTTTGTGTGTTCAATGTATCTCTGTTTGTAGCTACGTCCTGTCTGGCCTATGTAGAATTTATTGCAATTTAAAAAATTTAGCTTATATACACCGGGTAGATCGAATTTGTTTTGTGCTTTGGGCATGCGTTTTGATAGTGTGTCTTCTGTTTTGTTAGTAGTTTTGTAAGCGATTCTGTATCCTGCTTTTTTGAATTTGTGGGCAATTTTTTCTGTTTGTTTGTTGATGTATGTTAGTGTTATGAATTTGTTGTTTTCTGCCTTAGTCTGTTGTTTGTTTTGTGTTTTGTGTTTTGTGTAGGAGTTTACTGACTATTGTTCTGTCATAACCGTTAGATTCTGCTAGATATTTTATCGTGTTTAGTTCGTCTTTGTAGTCTATTTCATCTAAGGGGATGTTGTTAAGTCTATGTATCATGGTTCTAAAAGCAGCTAGTTTGTGTTGTATTGGATGATTGGAGGTGTTGTGTATTAGTGTGTCAGTTGTAGTTGGTTTTCTGTATATACTGAATTTGTGCCTGTGTTCTAGTTTTGTGATGGAGAGGTCTAAGAAGTTTATGGTATTGTTGTGTTCGTATTCGGCAGTGAAGGTTATGTTTTTATGTATTTTGTTTATGTGCGTTAGTAACTTTTCACACTGTCTTTTGTTTCCCCTCTATAGTAATAGAATGTCGTCAACGTATCTGTGCCAATATAGTATTTTATGTGAGTGTCTGTCATTGTTTGTGAGTATTTTTGTTTTTTCTAAGTGTTGGAGGAAGACTTCTGCTAGAATGCTGGATATGGGGAAGCCCATGGGTAGGCCATCGTTCTGTGTGTAGTATTTATTGTTATAAGTAAAGTAGTTTTGTTTTGTGATAATGTTCAGATAATGTTCCTACAAAACAAACTCAAACAGAACAACACACCAGACGAACTTATCAATGAAATAACAGAAACTCTGAACTTACTTAATAAGAAAGTAATGGTAAAAGATGTTATTGTTGTTATTAATATGAAGAAAGGGTTAGGAATGGAAATAATTGCTATAATTGTCAGAACGACTAATAAAGCGAAAACTTAATGGAGATACAAGGACACAGAAGAAAGCAAGAGTGAAAAGTCATAAGGGCAGAGACTACTTAGGATTAAGGACTTCGAGAAAAATATCGTTGTTTTCCATTACAGTTCCTCTGTAACCGATCATGCGACACACTACAAAGCTAAAAGAGTATTCTGTTACGGAAGTGTATTTCAGGAAAGTAGTAGCGATCAGAAAGGTAATGTTAAAGAAATGTAATAAAAGGTAATGAATGTTAATGTATTGTATAAGTAAAGTATTAGATAAAGTAATGTCATGTTAAGAAAAAAGTTAAGGAAGATTAGAAGCGAAGGTAAGAATGTATGAGTAAGATAATGTAAAAATAAGGACCGAATTTACACGCATATGTAGGAATGCAGAGTATACAGAAGGAGAACAAAGGAGAGATAATTGCAGTGGATTTTCTGGGACCACTACCACGATCAAGTCGAGGTGTGAAGCACATATTGGTATGTATCGATGTGTTTTCCAAGGCAGTCCGACTGTACCCAATTATGCGACACACAACCAAAGTTGTTCTAAAGATACTACTGCAGAAATATATTCCGTTATATGGAAAAATGAAGAAGGTACTCAATGATCAAGGTGTACAATTCCAAAGTGAAAAATTGGAGAGGACGTTAAGGGAAAATGGAATACAACCTGTACTCACATCCATAAGACATCCTCAAGGAAACCTTGCTGAGAGAGTTAGCAAAGAATTAGGTAAATATTTACGAATATATTGCCATGATCAACACAATAAATGGGCAGAATATTTACCATTTCTTGAAAAAGCCATTAACGAAAATTATAGTGAAGCAACAGGATACACTCCCATGGAATTAGAAGAAGATGAGAAGCCAAACAGATTTTGGACTAAGCATATAAACAAACCTAATAACCAAAATGTACCTGTACCAATAAGTGTGAAAATTGAATACGCAAAGCAAAGGATAAGAGAAAGAGGTAACAAGAGAGTAGAGAGATTTAATCTAACTCACAAGCTACAACAATTCAACGTGGGAGAAAGTATACTACTCAAGACAAATCCAGTGGGAAAACGGAGTGATAATACGGCGAAGAAATTCTTCAGACTTTATAATGGACCGTATACGTTAAGACAGCGAGTAGGACAACACACTTTCATCGTATATGATGAGATACAGAAGAAAGAAATTGGTAAATTCCACGCAACGTCATTTAGGAAGTTCTACACATGAAAACAACGAGGTCAATGAAACCAGTCAAATCAGCTGTATGTTGAAGCCACCCTACTACAAAGTCACGAGCAGTGAGCGTACAAAGAGGGGAGGTAAGACATTTGTATACACTCCAATTAAGGGTGAAATGACGAATGTTATTCTTTATTATTTGTTACATTTTTTGCAAATATAATAATAATAAATAAAAAAATAATTATAATAAATAAATTTAATAAATTTTTTTTGTTACCAAGCAGAGGGATAATGCGACAGTAAAAATAAGTGATGTACTGAGCATTATATATAAAAATTTTAATTTACCTAATAAACTGTAAATAATTAATAATATATTAGAAATAAGCATGTCAGGGATTGCAAGCTTGGCTCAGACAAAAATATGAACAGGTGTTTCGACCTGAATCGACGTGCACACACACACAAATGTAACTGAAAGTGTGTACACCAGTATTTTGCTAGTGTGTGTGAACGCAGGTCTATGCAGGCGAGTTTACCACCCCAAGATGAATAATTACACAATTACTGTTTTTCCGTAATTATTCATAAACTATAATTAAGAATTAAAATCCAAAACCACAATAAAATGTAATAAAATTTACTAAATATTGTGTACGAAAACCAGGCGAAAGTGCCACACCGTACGAGTGTAATAGTGAAATAACTGTGTACAAATCGAAAGGGTTAAGTTGTAATGTCCAAAATTACAGTGAACATGTGTTGTAAAAATAGTTATAAGATAAGTATAAGAGTATACTTACAGGACTCTGCAATTCGCAGAAATATAAGAAATAGCGAATTTGACAAAGAGTGGGGGAACTGAATCCAGAGACAGTTTCTGACATGTCGATTTCGTACCACTGCAGGTGTCGACCAAGACATGGGTATAAATAGGACACGCAAGCTACAGTGGTTCTCTTTCTTAAATCATCCACGGTGCAGCGGGAGCTTATGCCCGTCCGCACGGCGTATTTATTTTTTTTTTTGTAAATAGTTTAATTTTTCCAGTTACATACAACTATGTAACTAAGTTGTAAAGACAATCATTTTTAAATAATAACAGCAGTACATGAGAAGAATTACATAAGAAGATCCATTGACGTCAGAAACAGCACGAGGAGAGTTCCAGAGAGTGATACGGCGCTGGACAAGAGGAGAGTTCCAGAGAGTGATTCGACGCTGGACAAGATGAAGTGATACGACGCTGGACAAGAGGAGAGTTCCAGAGAGTGATACGACGCTGGACAAGAGGAGAAGAGAGACAGCCGACGCTGGAGTGCGAGACGAGGACGACTACAGATGGATCAAAATGATCGAGTATGACTGACGACTATAAGGTGATAAACAACTTATTTATATCTTAATCAGACAATGAACTCAAAGACAATTAAAGACATTTCTATTTTATTTAAAAGTAAGAGCCAATGTTTCTTGTAAAGTAGAATTAAAATCATAGATGTTTTAGAAATACGACTAACGTAACAAGAGCTCAAATTAATTGAAATAAAATGCATATAAAGCATTTAAATGAAAACAATTAGTATTTGAGATAAAACAGTACTGAGAAACAAAAGATAAATTCAATAACTATTAATATTTTGAGTACATTACAATATATAAAAAGAGATTTAAATATTCTTGGATTTCGTTGTCCATGACGTGTCCGTTATTTAACTAAATATCACTATAATATTGACGACTCGGAACACTAAGTTTTTTATAAGTAAAAACGTAAAGTTTTACCTTACAGCCTAAACCGGGTTTCACCTATAGAAGGCTTCATCAGAGGCTGTCGTAAGTAGCGCTGTTCGTCTTGTTGTTGGAGACGAGATAGTTTTTCGAAAGATCGAAGCTGTGTGTGTGTGGTGAGATGTGTTCGAATAATGCGTGCGATTTGAATTGTGTCTGTTCGTTTAGGATGTCGTTTTTATTTGTTTTTGTGTGTTTGTATATTTCTAATTGTTCTAGAGTGTCTAGTTTTCGGCCTTTTGTGTGTACGTGTAGTATGTTCATGTTATTGTCGATGTTTTTATATGTGTGGTTTGCTTCAATGAGGTGGTTTGCGAAGGTAGATTCTGTAGTGGTGTGGAGTGCTTTTGTGTGTTCAATGTATCTCTGTTTGTAGCTACGTCCTGTCTGGCCTATGTAGAATTTATTGCAATTTAAAAAATTTAGCTTATATACACCGGGTAGATCGAATTTGTTTTGTGCTTTGGGCATGCGTTTTGATAGTGTGTCTTCTGTTTTGTTAGTAGTTTTGTAAGCGATTCTGTATCCTGCTTTTTTGAATTTGTGGGCAATTTTTTCTGTTTGTTTGTTGATGTATGTTAGTGTTATGAATTTGTTGTTTTCTGCCTTAGTCTGTTGTTTGTTTTGTGTTTTGTGTTTTGTGTAGGAGTTTACTGACTATTGTTCTGTCATAACCGTTAGATTCTGCTAGATATTTTATCGTGTTTAGTTCGTCTTTGTAGTCTATTTCATCTAAGGGGATGTTGTTAAGTCTATGTATCATGGTTCTAAAAGCAGCTAGTTTGTGTTGTATTGGATGATTGGAGGTGTTGTGTATTAGTGTGTCAGTTGTAGTTGGTTTTCTGTATATACTGAATTTGTGCCTGTGTTCTAGTTTTGTGATGGAGAGGTCTAAGAAGTTTATGGTATTGTTGTGTTCGTATTCGGCAGTGAAGGTTATGTTTTTATGTATTTTGTTTATGTGCGTTAGTAACTTTTCACACTGTCTTTTGTTTCCCCTCTATAGTATTAGAATGTCGTCAACGTATCTGTGCCAATATAGTATTTTATGTGAGTGTCTGTCATTGTTTGTGAGTATTTTTGTTTTTTCTAAGTGTTGGAGGAAGACTTCTGCTAGAATGCTGGATATGGGGAAGCCCATGGGTAGGCCATCGTTCTGTGTGTAGTATTTATTGTTATAAGTAAAGTAGTTTTGTTTTGTGATAATGTTCAGATAATGTTCCTACAAAACAAACTCAAACAGAACAACACACCAGACGAACTTATCAATGAAATAACAGAAACTCTGAACTTACTTAATAAGAAAGTAATGGTAAAAGATGTTATTGTTGTTATTAATATGAAGAAAGGGTTAGGAATGGAAATAATTGCTATAATTGTCAGAACGACTAATAAAGCGAAAACTTAATGGAGATACAAGGACACAGAAGAAAGCAAGAGTGAAAAGTCATAAGGGCAGAGACTACTTAGGATTAAGGACTTCGAGAAAAATATCGTTGTTTTCCATTACAGTTCCTCTGTAACCGATCATGCGACACACTACAAAGCTAAAAGAGTATTCTGTTACGGAAGTGTATTTCAGGAAAGTAGTAGCGATCAGAAAGGTAATGTTAAAGAAATGTAATAAAAGGTAATGAATGTTAATGTATTGTATAAGTAAAGTATTAGATAAAGTAATGTCATGTTAAGAAAAAAGTTAAGGAAGATTAGAAGCGAAGGTAAGAATGTATGAGTAAGATAATGTAAAAATAAGGACCGAATTTACACGCATATGTAGGAATGCAGAGTATACAGAAGGAGAACAAAAGAGATAATTGCAGTGGATTTTCTGGGACCACTACCACGATCAAGTCGAGGTGTGAAGCACATATTGGTATGTATCGATGTGTTTTCCAAGGCAGTCCGACTGTACCCAATTATGCGACACACAACCAAAGTTGTTCTAAAGATACTACTGCAGAAATATATTCCGTTATATGGAAAAATGAAGAAGGTACTCAATGATCAAGGTGTACAATTCCAAAGTGAAAAATTGGAGAGGACGTTAAGGGAAAATGGAATACAACCTGTACTCACATCCATAAGATATCCTCAAGGAAACCTTGCTGAGAGAGTTAGCAAAGAATTAGGTAAATATTTACGAATATATTGCCATGATCAACACAATAAATGGGCAGAATATTTACCATTTCTTGAAAAAGCCATTAACGAAAATTATAGTGAAGCAACAGGATACACTCCCATGGAATTAGAAGAAGATGAGAAGCCAAACAGATTTTGGACTAAGCATATAAACAAACCTAATAACCAAAATGTACCTGTACCAATAAGTGTGAAAATTGAATACGCAAAGCAAAGGATAAGAGAAAGAGGTAACAAGAGAGTAGAGAGATTTAATCTAACTCACAAGCTACAACAATTCAACGTGGGAGAAAGTATACTACTCAAGACAAATCCAGTGGGAAAACGGAGTGATAATACGGCGAAGAAATTCTTCAGACTTTATAATGGACCGTATACGTTAAGACAGCGAGTAGGACAACACACTTTCATCGTATATGATGAGATACAGAAGAAAGAAATTGGTAAATTCCACGCAACGTCATTTAGGAAGTTCTACACATGAAAACAACGAGGTCAATGAAACCAGTCAAATCAGCTGTATGTTAAAGCCACCCTACTACAAAGTCACGAGCAGTGAGCGTACAAAGAGGGGAGGTAAGACATTTGTATACACTCCAATTAAGGGTGAAATGACGAATGTTATTCTTTATTATTTGTTACATTTTTTGCAAATATAATAATAATAAATAAAAAAATAATTATAATAAATAAATTTAATAAATTTTATTGTTACCAAGCAGAGGGATAATGCGACAGTAAAAATAAGTGATGTACTGAGCATTATATATAAAAATTTTAATTTACCTAATAAACTGTAAATAATTAATAATATATTAGAAATAAGCATGTCAGGGATTGCAAGCTTGGCTCAGACAAAAATATGAACAGGTGTTTCGACCTGAATCGACGTGCACACACACACAAATGTAACTGAAAGTGTGTACACCAGTATTTTGCTAGTGTGTGTGAACGCAGGTCTATGCAGGCGAGTTTACCACCCCAAGATGAATAATTACACAATTACTGTTTTTCCGTAATTATTCATAAACTATAATTAAGAATTAAAATCCAAAACCACAATAAAATGTAATAAAATTTACTAAATATTGTGTACGAAAACCAGGCGAAAGTGCCACACCGTACGAGTGTAATAGTGAAATAACTGTGTACAAATCGAAAGGGTTAAGTTGTAATGTCCAAAATTACAGTGAACATGTGTTGTAAAAATAGTTATAAGATAAGTATAAGAGTATACTTACAGGACTCTGCAATTCGCAGAAATATAAGAAATAGCGAATTTGACAAAGAGTGGGGGAACTGAATCCAGAGACAGTTTCTGACATGTCGATTTCGTACCACTGCAGGTGTCGACCAAGACATGGGTATAAATAGGACACGCAAGCTACAGTGGTTCTCTTTCTTAAATCATCCACGGTGCAGCGGGAGCTTATGCCCGTCCGCACGGCGTATTTATTTTTTTTTTTTGTAAATAGTTTAATTTTTCCAGTTACATACAACTATGTAACTAAGTTGTAAAGACAATCATTTTTAAATAATAACAGCAGTACATGAGAAGAATTACATAAGAAGATCCATTGACGTCAGAAACAGCACGAGGAGAGTTCCAGAGAGTGATACGGCGCTGGACAAGAGGAGAGTTCCAGAGAGTGATTCGACGCTGGACAAGATGAAGTGATACGACGCTGGACAAGAGGAGAGTTCCAGAGAGTGATACGACGCTGGACAAGAGGAGAAGAGAGACAGCCGACGCTGGAGTGCGAGACGAGGACGACTACAGATGGATCAAAATGATCGAGTATGACTGACGACTATAAGGTGATAAACAACTTATTTATATCTTAATCAGACAATGAACTCAAAGACAATTAAAGACATTTCTATTTTATTTAAAAGTAAGAGCCAATGTTTCTTGTAAAGTAGAATTAAAATCATAGATGTTTTAGAAATACGACTAACGTAACAAGAGCTCAAATTAATTGAAATAAAATGCATATAAAGCATTTAAATGAAAACAATTAGTATTTGAGATAAAACAGTACTGAGAAACAAAAGATAAATTCAATAACTATTAATATTTTGAGTACATTACAATATATAAAAAGAGATTTAAATATTCTTGGATTTCGTTGTCCATGACGTGTCCGTTATTTAACTAAATATCACTATAATATTGACGACTCGGAACACTAAGTTTTTTATAAGTAAAAACGTAAAGTTTTACCTTACAGCCTAAACCGGGTTTCACCTATAGAAGGCTTCATCAGAGGCTGTCGTAAGTAGCGCTGTTCGTCTTGTTGTTGGAGACGAGATAGTTTTTCGAAAGATCGAAGCTGTGTGTGTGTGGTGAGATGTGTTCGAATAATGCGTGCGATTTGAATTGTGTCTGTTCGTTTAGGATGTCGTTTTTATTTGTTTTTGTGTGTTTGTATATTTCTAATTGTTCTAGAGTGTCTAGTTTTCGGCCTTTTGTGTGTACGTGTAGTATGTTCATGTTATTGTCGATGTTTTTATATGTGTGGTTTGCTTCAATGAGGTGGTTTGCGAAGGTAGATTCTGTAGTGGTGTGGAGTGCTTTTGTGTGTTCAATGTATCTCTGTTTGTAGCTACGTCCTGTCTGGCCTATGTAGAATTTATTGCAATTTAAAAAATTTAGCTTATATACACCGGGTAGATCGAATTTGTTTTGTGCTTTGGGCATGCGTTTTGATAGTGTGTCTTCTGTTTTGTTAGTAGTTTTGTAAGCGATTCTGTATCCTGCTTTTTTGAATTTGTGGGCAATTTTTTCTGTTTGTTTGTTGATGTATGTTAGTGTTATGAATTTGTTGTTTTCTGCCTTAGTCTGTTGTTTGTTTTGTGTTTTGTGTTTTGTGTAGGAGTTTACTGACTATTGTTCTGTCATAACCGTTAGATTCTGCTAGATATTTTATCGTGTTTAGTTCGTCTTTGTAGTCTATTTCATCTAAGGGGATGTTGTTAAGTCTATGTATCATGGTTCTAAAAGCAGCTAGTTTGTGTTGTATTGGATGATTGGAGGTGTTGTGTATTAGTGTGTCAGTTGTAGTTGGTTTTCTGTATATACTGAATTTGTGCCTGTGTTCTAGTTTTGTGATGGAGAGGTCTAAGAAGTTTATGGTATTGTTGTGTTCGTATTCGGCAGTGAAGGTTATGTTTTTATGTATTTTGTTTATGTGCGTTAGTAACTTTTCACACTGTCTTTTGTTTCCCCTCTATAGTATTAGAATGTCGTCAACGTATCTGTGCCAATATAGTATTTTATGTGAGTGTCTGTCATTGTTTGTGAGTATTTTTGTTTTTTCTAAGTGTTGGAGGAAGACTTCTGCTAGAATGCTGGATATGGGGAAGCCCATGGGTAGGCCATCGTTCTGTGTGTAGTATTTATTGTTATAAGTAAAGTAGTTTTGTTTTGTGATAATGTTCAGATAATGTTCCTACAAAACAAACTCAAACAGAACAACACACCAGACGAACTTATCAATGAAATAACAGAAACTCTGAACTTACTTAATAAGAAAGTAATGGTAAAAGATGTTATTGTTGTTATTAATATGAAGAAAGGGTTAGGAATGGAAATAATTGCTATAATTGTCAGAACGACTAATAAAGCGAAAACTTAATGGAGATACAAGGACACAGAAGAAAGCAAGAGTGAAAAGTCATAAGGGCAGAGACTACTTAGGATTAAGGACTTCGAGAAAAATATCGTTGTTTTCCATGACAGTTCCTCTGTAACCGATCATGCGACACACTACAAAGCTAAAAGAGTATTCTGTTACGGAAGTGTATTTCAGGAAAGTAGTAGCGATCAGAAAGGTAATGTTAAAGAAATGTAATAAAAGGTAATGAATGTTAATGTATTGTATAAGTAAAGTATTAGATAAAGTAATGTCATGTTAAGAAAAAAGTTAAGGAAGATTAGAAGCGAAGGTAAGAATGTATGAGTAAGATAATGTAAAAATAAGGACCGAATTTACACGCATATGTAGGAATGCAGAGTATACAGAAGGAGAACAAAGGAGAGATAATTGCAGTGGATTTTCTGGGACCACTACCACGATCAAGTCGAGGTGTGAAGCACATATTGGTATGTATCGATGTGTTTTCCAAGGCAGTCCGACTGTACCCAATTATGCGACACACAACCAAAGTTGTTCTAAAGATACTACTGCAGAAATATATTCCGTTATATGGAAAAATGAAGAAGGTACTCAATGATCAAGGTGTACAATTCCAAAGTGAAAAATTGGAGAGGACGTTAAGGGAAAATGGAATACAACCTGTACTCACATCCATAAGACATCCTCAAGGAAACCTTGCTGAGAGAGTTAGCAAAGAATTAGGTAAATATTTACGAATATATTGCCATGATCAACACAATAAATGGGCAGAATATTTACCATTTCTTGAAAAAGCCATTAACGAAAATTATAGTGAAGCAACAGGATACACTCCCATGGAATTAGAAGAAGATGAGAAGCCAAACAGATTTTGGACTAAGCATATAAACAAACCTAATAACCAAAATGTACCTGTACCAATAAGTGTGAAAATTGAATACGCAAAGCAAAGGATAAGAGAAAGAGGTAACAAGAGAGTAGAGAGATTTAATCTAACTCACAAGCTACAACAATTCAACGTGGGAGAAAGTATACTACTCAAGACAAATCCAGTGGGAAAACGGAGTGATAATACGGCGAAGAAATTCTTCAGACTTTATAATGGACCGTATACGTTAAGACAGCGAGTAGGACAACACACTTTCATCGTATATGATGAGATACAGAAGAAAGAAATTGGTAAATTCCACGCAACGTCATTTAGGAAGTTCTACACATGAAAACAACGAGGTCAATGAAACCAGTCAAATCAGCTGTATGTTAAAGCCACCCTACTACAAAGTCACGAGCAGTGAGCGTACAAAGAGGGGAGGTAAGACATTTGTATACACTCCAATTAAGGGTGAAATGACGAATGTTATTCTTTATTATTTGTTACATTTTCTTGCAAATATAATAATAATAAATAAAAAATAATTATAATAAATAAATTTAATAAATTTTTTTTGTTACCAAGCAGAGGGATAATGCGACAGTAAAAATAAGTGATGTACTGAGCATTATATATAAAAATTTTAATTTACCTAATAAACTGTAAATAATTAATAATATATTAGAAATAAGCATGTCAGGGATTGCAAGCTTGGCTCAGACAAAAATATGAACAGGTGTTTCGACCTGAATCGACGTGCACACACACACAAATGTAACTGAAAGTGTGTACACCAGTATTTTGCTAGTGTGTGTGAACGCAGGTCTATGCAGGCGAGTTTACCACCCCAAGATGAATAATTACACAATTACTGTTTTTCCGTAATTATTCATAAACTATAATTAAGAATTAAAATCCAAAACCACAATAAAATGTAATAAAATTTACTAAATATTGTGTACGAAAACCACGCGAAAGTGCCACACCGTACGAGTGTAATAGTGAAATAACTGTGTACAAATCGAAAGGGTTAAGTTGTAATGTCCAAAATTACAGTGAACATGTGTTGTAAAAATAGTTATAAGATAAGTATAAGAGTATACTTACAGGACTGCAATTCGCAGAAATATAAGAAATAGCGAATTTGACAAAGAGTGGGGGAACTGAATCCAGAGACAGTTTCTGACATGTCGATTTCGTACCACTGCAGGTGTCGACCAAGACATGGGTATAAATAGGACACGCAAGCTACAGTGGTTCTCTTTCTTAAATCATCCACGGTGCAGCGGGAGCTTATGCCCGTCCGCACGGCGTATTTATTTTTTTTTTTTTGTAAATAGTTTAATTTTTCCAGTTACATACAACTATGTAACTAAGTTGTAAAGACAATCATTTTTAAATAATAACAGCAGTACATGACAAGAATTACATAAGAAGATCCATTGACGTCAGAAACAGCACGAGGAGAGTTCCAGAGAGTGATACGGCGCTGGACAAGAGGAGAGTTCCAGAGAGTGATTCGACGCTGGACAAGATGAAGTGATACGACGCTGGACAAGAGGAGAGTTCCAGAGAGTGATACGACGCTGGACAAGAGGAGAAGAGAGACAGCCGACGCTGGAGTGCGAGACGAGGACGACTACAGATGGATCAAAATGATCGAGTATGACTGACGACTATAAGGTGATAAACAACTTATTTATATCTTAATCAGACAATGAACTCAAAGACAATTAAAGGCATTTCTATTTTATTTAAAAGTAAGAGCCAATGTTTCTTGTAAAGTAGAATTAAAATCATAGATGTTTTAGAAATACGACTAACGTAACAAGAGCTCAAATTAATTGAAATAAAATGCATATAAAGCATTTAAATGAAAACAATTAGTATTTGAGATAAAACAGTACTGAGAAACAAAAGATAAATTCAATAACTATTAATATTTTGAGTACATTACAATATATAAAAAGAGATTTAAATATTCTTGGATTTCGTTGTCCATGACGTGTCCGTTACTTAACTAAATATCACTATAATATTGACGACTCGGAACACTTGGTTTTTTATAAGTAAAAACGTAAAGTTTTACCTTACAGCCTAAACCGGTTTTCACCTATAGAAGGCTTCATCAGAGGCTGTCGTAAGTAGCGCTGTTCGTCTTGTTGTTGGAGACGAGATAGTTTTTCGAAAGATCGAAGCTGTGTGTGTGTGGTGAGATGTGTTCGAATAATGCGTGCGATTTGAATTGTGTCTGTTCGTTTAGGATGTCGTTTTTATTTGTTTTTGTGTGTTTGTATATTTCTAATTGTTCTAGAGTGTCTAGTTTTCGGCCTTTTGTGTGTACGTGTAGTATGTTCATGTTATTGTCGATGTTTTTATATGTGTGGTTTGCTTCAATGAGGTGGTTTGCGAAGGTAGTTTCTGTAGTGGTGTGGAGTGCTTTTGTGTGTTCAATGTATCTCTGTTTGTAGCTACGTCCTGTCTGGCCTATGTAGAATTTATTGCAATTTAAAAAATTTAGCTTATATACACCGGGTAGATCGAATTTGTTTTGTGCTTTGGGCATGCGTTTTGATAGTGTGTCTTCTGTTTTGTTAGTAGTTTTGTAAGCGATTCTGTATCCTGCTTTTTTGAATTTGTGGGCAATTTTTTCTGTTTGTTTGTTGATGTATGTTAGTGTTATGAATTTGTTGTTTTCTGCCTTAGTCTGTTGTTTGTTTTGTGTTTTGTGTTTTGTGTAGGAGTTTACTGACTATTGTTCTGTCATAACCGTTAGATTCTGCTAGATATTTTATCGTGTTTAGTTCGTCTTTGTAGTCTATTTCATCTAAGGGGATGTTGTTAAGTCTATGTATCATGGTTCTAAAAGCAGCTAGTTTGTGTTGTATTGGATGATTGGAGGTGTTGTGTATTAGTGTGTCAGTTGTAGTTGGTTTTCTGTATATACTGAATTTGTGCCTGTGTTCTAGTTTTGTGATGGAGAGGTCTAAGAAGTTTATGGTATTGTTGTGTTCGTATTCGGCAGTGAAGGTTTTGTTTTTATGTATTTTGTTTATGTGCGTTAGTAACTGTTCACATTGTCTTTTGTTTCCCCTGTATAGTATTAGAATGTCGTCAACGTATCTGTGCCAATATAGTATTTTATGTGAGTGTCTGTCATTGTTTGTGAGTATTTTTGTTTTTTCTAAGTGTTGGAGGAAGACTTCTGCTAGAATGCTGGATATGGGGAAGCCCATGGGTAGGCCATCGTTCTGTGTGTAGTATTTATTGTTATAAGTAAAGTAGTTTTGTTTTGTGATAATGTTCAGATAATGTTCCTACAAAACAAACTCAAACAGAACAACACACCAGACGAACTTATCAATGAAATAACAGAAACTCTGAACTTACTTAATAAGAAAGTAATGGTAAAAGATGTTATTGTTGTTATTAATATGAAGAAAGGGTTAGGAATGGAAATAATTGCTATAATTGTCAGAACGACTGATAAAGCGAAACCTTAATGGAGATACAAGGACACAGAAGAAAGCAAGAGTGAAAAGTCATAAGGGCAGAGACTACTTAGGATTAAGGACTTCGAGAAAAATATCGTTGTTTTCCATGACAGTTCCTCTGTAACCGATCATGCGACACACTACAAAGCTAAAATAGTATTCTGTTACGGAAGTGTATTTCAGGAAAGTAGTAGCGATCAGAAAGGTAATGTTAAAGAAATGTAATAAAAGGTAATGAATGTTAATGTATTGTATAAGTAAAGTATTAGATAAAGTAATGTCATGTTAAGAAAAAAGTTAAGGAAGATTAGAAGCGAAGGTAAGAATGTATGAGTAAGATAATGTAAAAATAAGGACCGAATTTACACGCATATGTAGGAATGCAGAGTATACAGAAGGAGAACAAAGGAGAGATAATTGCAGTGGATTTTCTGGGACCACTACCACCATCAAGTCGAGGTGTGAAGCACATATTGGTATGTATCGATGTGTTTTCCAAGGCAGTCCGACTGTACCCAATTATGCGACACACAACCAAAGTTGTTCTAAAGATACTACTGCAGAAATATATTCCGTTATATGGAAAAATGAAGAAGGTACTCAATGATCAAGGTGTACAATTCCAAAGTGAAAAATTGGAGAGGACGTTAAGGGAAAATGGAATACAACCTGTACTCACATCCATAAGACATCCTCAAGGAAACCTTGCTGAGAGAGTTAACAAAGAATTAGGTAAATATTTACGAATATATTGCCATGATCAACACAATAAATGGGCAGAATATTTACCATTTCTTGAAAAAGCCATTAACGAAAATTATAGTGAAGCAACAGGATACACTCCCATGGAATTAGAAGAAGATAAGAAGCCAAACAGATTTTGGACTAAGCATATAAACAAACCTAATAACCAAAATGTACCTGTACCAACAAGTGTGAAAATTGAATACGCAAAGCAACGGATAAGAGAAAGAGGTAACAAGAGAGTAGAGATATTTAATCTAACTCACAAGCTACAATAATTCAACGTGGGAGAAAGTATACTACTCAAGGCAAATCCAGTGGGAAAACGGAGTGATAATACGGCGAAGAAATTCTTCAGACTTTATAATGGACCGTATACGTTAAGACAGCGAGTAGGACAACACACTTTCATCGTATATGATGAGATACAGAAGAAAGAAATTGGTAAATTCCACGCAACGTCATTTAGGAAGTTCTACACATGAAAACAACGAGGTCAATGAAACCAGTCAAATCAGCTGTATGTTAAAGCCACCCTACTACAAAGTCACGAGCAGTGAGCGTACAAAGAGGGGAGGTAAGACATTTGTATACACTCCAATTAAGGGTGAAATGACGAATGTTATTCTTTAATATTTGTTACATTTTCTTGCAAATATAATAATAATAAATAAAAAATAATTATAATAAATAAATTTAATAAATTTTTTTTGTTACCAAGCAGAGGGATAATGCGACAGTAAAAATAAGTGATGTACTGAGCATTATATATAAAAATTTTAATTTACCTAATAAACTGTAAATAATTAATAATATATTAGAAATAAGCATGTCAGGGATTGCAAGCTTGGCTCAGACAAAAATATGAACAGGTGTTTCGACCTGAATCGACGTGCACACACACACAAATGTAACTGAAAGTGTGTACACCAGTATTTTGCTAGTGTGTGTGAACGCAGGTCTATGCAGGCGAGTTTACCACCCCAAGATGAATAATTACACAATTACTGTTTTTCCGTAATTATTCATAAACTATAATTAAGAATTAAAATCCAAAACCACAATAAAATGTAATAAAATTTACTAAATATTGTGTACGAAAACCACGCGAAAGTGCCACACCGTACGAGTGTAATAGTGAAATAACTGTGTACAAATCGAAAGGGTTAAGTTGTAATGTCCAAAATTACAGTGAACATGTGTTGTAAAAATAGTTATAAGATAAGTATAAGAGTATACTTACAGGACTGCAATTCGCAGAAATATAAGAAATAGCGAATTTGACAAAGAGTGGGGGAACTGAATCCAGAGACAGTTTCTGACATGTCGATTTCGTACCACTGCAGGTGTCGACCAAGACATGGGTATAAATAGGACACGCAAGCTACAGTGGTTCTCTTTCTTAAATCATCCACGGTGCAGCGGGAGCTTATGCCCGTCCGCACGGCGTATTTATTTTTTTTTTTTTGTAAATAGTTTAATTTTTCCAGTTACATACAACTATGTAACTAAGTTGTAAAGACAATCATTTTTAAATAATAACAGCAGTACATGACAAGAATTACATAAGAAGATCCATTGACGTCAGAAACAGCACGAGGAGAGTTCCAGAGAGTGATACGGCGCTGGACAAGAGGAGAGTTCCAGAGAGTGATTCGACGCTGGACAAGATGAAGTGATACGACGCTGGACAAGAGGAGAGTTCCAGAGAGTGATACGACGCTGGACAAGAGGAGAAGAGAGACAGCCGACGCTGGAGTGCGAGACGAGGACGACTACAGATGGATCAAAATGATCGAGTATGACTGACGACTATAAGGTGATAAACAACTTATTTATATCTTAATCAGACAATGAACTCAAAGACAATTAAAGGCATTTCTATTTTATTTAAAAGTAAGAGCCAATGTTTCTTGTAAAGTAGAATTAAAATCATAGATGTTTTAGAAATACGACTAACGTAACAAGAGCTCAAATTAATTGAAATAAAATGCATATAAAGCATTTAAATGAAAACAATTAGTATTTGAGATAAAACAGTACTGAGAAACAAAAGATAAATTCAATAACTATTAATATTTTGAGTACATTACAATATATAAAAAGAGATTTAAATATTCTTGGATTTCGTTGTCCATGACGTGTCCGTTACTTAACTAAATATCACTATAATATTGACGACTCGGAACACTTGGTTTTTTATAAGTAAAAACGTAAAGTTTTACCTTACAGCCTAAACCGGGTTTCACCTATAGAAGGCTTCATCAGAGGCTGTCGTAAGTAGCGCTGTTCGTCTTGTTGTTGGAGACGAGATAGTTTTTCGAAAGATCGAAGCTGTGTGTGTGTGGTGAGATGTGTTCGAATAATGCGTGCGATTTGAATTGTGTCTGTTCGTTTAGGATGTCGTTTTTATTTGTTTTTGTGTGTTTGTATATTTCTAATTGTTCTAGAGTGTCTAGTTTTCGGCCTTTTGTGTGTACGTGTAGTATGTTCATGTTATTGTCGATGTTTTTATATGTGTGGTTTGCTTCAATGAGGTGGTTTGCGAAGGTAGATTCTGTAGTGGTGTGGAGTGCTTTTGTGTGTTCAATGTATCTCTGTTTGTAGCTACGTCCTGTCTGGCCTATGTAGAATTTATTGCAATTTAAAAAATTTAGCTTATATACACCGGGTAGATCGAATTTGTTTTGTGCTTTGGGCATGCGTTTTGATAGTGTGTCTTCTGTTTTGTTAGTAGTTTTGTAAGCGATTCTGTATCCTGCTTTTTTGAATTTGTGGGCAATTTTTTCTGTTTGTTTGTTGATGTATGTTAGTGTTATGAATTTGTTGTTTTCTGCCTTAGTCTGTTGTTTGTTTTGTGTTTTGTGTTTTGTGTAGGAGTTTACTGACTATTGTTCTGTCATAACCGTTAGATTCTGCTAGATATTTTATCGTGTTTAGTTCGTCTTTGTAGTCTATTTCATCTAAGGGGATGTTGTTAAGTCTATGTATCATGGTTCTAAAAGCAGCTAGTTTGTGTTGTATTGGATGATTGGAGGTGTTGTGTATTAGTGTGTCAGTTGTAGTTGGTTTTCTGTATATACTGAATTTGTGCCTGTGTTCTAGTTTTGTGATGGAGAGGTCTAAGAAGTTTATGGTATTGTTGTGTTCGTATTCGGCAGTGAAGGTTTTGTTTTTATGTATTTTGTTTATGTGCGTTAGTAACTGTTCACATTGTCTTTTGTTTCCCCTGTATAGTATTAGAATGTCGTCAACGTATCTGTGCCAATATAGTATTTTATGTGAGTGTCTGTCATTGTTTGTGAGTATTTTTGTTTTTTCTAAGTGTTGGAGGAAGACTTCTGCTAGAATGCTGGATATGGGGAAGCCCATGGGTAGGCCATCGTTCTGTGTGTAGTATTTATTGTTATAAGTAAAGTAGTTTTGTTTTGTGATAATGTTCAGATAATGTTCCTACAAAACAAACTCAAACAGAACAACACACCAGACGAACTTATCAATGAAATAACAGAAACTCTGAACTTACTTAATAAGAAAGTAATGGTAAAAGATGTTATTGTTGTTATTAATATGAAGAAAGGGTTAGGAATGGAAATAATTGCTATAATTGTCAGAACGACTGATAAAGCGAAACCTTAATGGAGATACAAGGACACAGAAGAAAGCAAGAGTGAAAAGTCATAAGGGCAGAGACTACTTAGGATTAAGGACTTCGAGAAAAATATCGTTGTTTTCCATGACAGTTCCTCTGTAACCGATCATGCGACACACTACAAAGCTAAAATAGTATTCTGTTACGGAAGTGTATTTCAGGAAAGTAGTAGCGATCAGAAAGGTAATGTTAAAGAAATGTAATAAAAGGTAATGAATGTTAATGTATTGTATAAGTAAAGTATTAGATAAAGTAATGTCATGTTAAGAAAAAAGTTAAGGAAGATTAGAAGCGAAGGTAAGAATGTATGAGTAAGATAATGTAAAAATAAGGACCGAATTTACACGCATATGTAGGAATGCAGAGTATACAGAAGGAGAACAAAGGAGAGATAATTGCAGTGGATTTTCTGGGACCACTACCACGATCAAGTCGAGGTGTGAAGCACATATTGGTATGTATCGATGTGTTTTCCAAGGCAGTCCGACTGTACCCAATTATGCGACACACAACCAAAGTTGTTCTAAAGATACTACTGCAGAAATATATTCCGTTATATGGAAAAATGAAGAAGGTACTCAATGATCAAGGTGTACAATTCCAAAGTGAAAAATTGGAGAGGACGTTAAGGGAAAATGGAATACAACCTGTACTCACATCCATAAGACATCCTCAAGGAAACCTTGCTGAGAGAGTTAACAAAGAATTAGGTAAATATTTACGAATATATTGCCATGATCAACACAATAAATGGGCAGAATATTTACCATTTCTTGAAAAAGCCATTAACGAAAATTATAGTGAAGCAACAGGATACACTCCCATGGAATTAGAAGAAGATAAGAAGCCAAACAGATTTTGGACTAAGCATATAAACAAACCTAATAACCAAAATGTACCTGTACCAACAAGTGTGAAAATTGAATACGCAAAGCAACGGATAAGAGAAAGAGGTAACAAGAGAGTAGAGATATTTAATCTAACTCACAAGCTACAATAATTCAACGTGGGAGAAAGTATACTACTCAAGGCAAATCCAGTGGGAAAACGGAGTGATAATACGGCGAAGAAATTCTTCAGACTTTATAATGGACCGTATACGTTAAGACAGCGAGTAGGACAACACACTTTCATCGTATATGATGAGATACAGAAGAAAGAAATTGGTAAATTCCACGCAACGTCATTTAGGAAGTTCTACACATGAAAACAACGAGGTCAATGAAACCAGTCAAATCAGCTGTTTGTTAAAGCCACCCTACTACAAGGTCACGAGCAGTGAGCGTACAAAGAGGGGAGGTAATACATTTGTATACACTCCAATTAAGGGTGAAATGACGAATATTATTCTTTATTATTTGTTACATTTTTTTTGCAAATATAATAATAATAAATAAAAAAAAATTATAATAAATTAATTTAATAAATTTTTTTTGTTACCAAGCAGAGGGATAATGCGACAGTAAAAATAAGTGATGTACTGAGCATTAAATATAAAAATTTAAATTTACCTAATAAACTGTAAATAATTAATAATATATTAGAAATAAGCATGTCAGGGATTGCAAGCTTGGCTCAGACAAAAATATGAACAGGTGTTTCGACCTGAATCGACGTGCACACACACACAAATGTAACTGAAAGTGTGTACACCAGTATTTTGCTAGTGTGTGTGAACGCAGGTCTATGCAGGCGAGTTTACTACCCCAAGATGAATAATTGCACAATTACTGTTTTTCCGTAATTATTCATAAACTATAATTAAGAATTAAAATCCAAAACCACAATAAAATGTAATAAAATTTACTAAATACTGTGTACGAAAACCACGCGAAAGTGCCACACCGTACGAGTGTAATAGTGAAATAACTGTGTACAAATCGAAAGGGTTAAGTTGCAATGTCCAAAATTACAGTGAACATGTGTTGTAAAAATAGTTATAAGATAAGTATAAGAGTATACTTACAGGACTCTGCAATTCGCAGAAATATAAGAAATAGCGAATTTGACAAAGAGTGGGGGAACTGAATCCAGAGACAGTTTCTGACATGTCGATTTCGTACCACTGCAGGTGTCGACCAAGACATGGGTATAAATAGGACACGCAAGCTACAGTGGTTCTCTTTCTTAAATCATCCACGGTGCAGCGGGAGCTTATGCCCGTCCGCACGGCGTATTTATTTTTTTTTTTTTGTAAATAGTTTAATTTTTCCAGTTACATACAACTATGTAACTAAGTTGTAAAGACAATCATTTTTAAATAATAACAGCAGTACATGACAAGAATTACATAAGAAGATCCATTGACGTCAGAAACAGCACGAGGAGAGTTCCAGAGAGTGATACGGCGCTGGACAAGAGGAGAGTTCCAGAGAGTGATTCGACGCTGGACAAGATGAAGTGATACGACGCTGGACAAGAGGAGAGTTCCAGAGAGTGATACGACGCTGGACAAGAGGAGAAGAGAGACAGCCGACGCTGGAGTGCGAGACGAGGACGACTACAGATGGATCAAAATGATCGAGTATGACTGACGACTATAAGGTGATAAACAACTTATTTATATCTTAATCAGACAATGAACTCAAAGACAATTAAAGACATTTCTATTTTATTTAAAAGTAAGAGCCAATGTTTCTTGTAAAGTAGAATTAAAATCATAGATGTTTTAGAAATACGACTAACGTAACAAGAGCTCAAATTAATTGAAATAAAATGCATATAAAGCATTTAAATGAAAACAATTAGTATTTGAGATAAAACAGTACTGAGAAACAAAAGATAAATTCAATAACTATTAATATTTTGAGTACATTACAATATATAAAAAGAGATTTAAATATTCTTGGATTTCGTTGTCCATGACGTGTCCGTTACTTAACTAAATATCACTATAATATTGACGACTCGGAACACTAAGTTTTTTATAAGTAAAAACGTAAAGTTTTACCTTACAGCCTAAACCGGGTTTCACCTATAGAAGGCTTCATCAGAGGCTGTCGTAAGTAGCGCTGTTCGTCTTGTTGTTGGAGACGAGATAGTTTTTCGAAAGATCGAAGCTGTGTGTGTGTGGTGAGATGTGTTCGAATAATGCGTGCGATTTGAATTGTGTCTGTTCGTTTAGGATGTCGTTTTTATTTGTTTTTGTGTGTTTGTATATTTCTAATTGTTCTAGAGTGTCTAGTTTTCGGCCTTTTGTGTGTACGTGTAGTATGTTCATGTTATTGTCGATGTTTTTATATGTGTGGTTTGCTTCAATGAGGTGGTTTGCGAAGGTAGATTCTGTAGTGGTGTGGAGTGCTTTTGTGTGTTCAATGTATCTCTGTTTGTAGCTACGTCCTGTCTGGCCTATGTAGAATTTATTGCAATTTAAAAAATTTAGCTTATATACACCGGGTAGATCGAATTTGTTTTGTGCTTTGGGCATGCGTTTTGATAGTGTGTCTTCTGTTTTGTTAGTAGTTTTGTAAGCGATTCTGTATCCTGCTTTTTTGAATTTGTGGGCAATTTTTTCTGTTTGTTTGTTGATGTATGTTAGTGTTATGAATTTGTTGTTTTCTGCCTTAGTCTGTTGTTTGTTTTGTGTTTTGTGTTTTGTGTAGGAGTTTACTGACTATTGTTCTGTCATAACCGTTAGATTCTGCTAGATATTTTATCGTGTTTAGTTCGTCTTTGTAGTCTATTTCATCTAAGGGGATGTTGTTAAGTCTATGTATCATGGTTCTAAAAGCAGCTAGTTTGTGTTGTATTGGATGATTGGAGGTGTTGTGTATTAGTGTGTCAGTTGTAGTTGGTTTTCTGTATATACTGAATTTGTGCCTGTGTTCTAGTTTTGTGATGGAGAGGTCTAAGAAGTTTATGGTATTGTTGTGTTCGTATTCGGCAGTGAAGGTTATGTTTTTATGTATTTTGTTTATGTGCGTTAGTAACTTTTCACACTGTCTTTTGTTTCCCCTCTATAGTATTAGAATGTCGTCAACGTATCTGTGCCAATATAGTATTTTATGTGAGTGTCTGTCATTGTTTGTGAGTATTTTTGTTTTTTCTAAGTGTTGGAGGAAGACTTCTGCTAGAATGCTGGATATGGGGAAGCCCATGGGTAGGCCATCGTTCTGTGTGTAGTATTTATTGTTATAAGTAAAGTAGTTTTGTTTTGTGATAATGTTCAGATAATGTTCCTACAAAACAAACTCAAACAGAACAACACACCAGACGAACTTATCAATGAAATAACAGAAACTCTGAACTTACTTAATAAGAAAGTAATGGTAAAAGATGTTATTGTTGTTATTAATATGAAGAAAGGGTTAGGAATGGAAATAATTGCTATAATTGTCAGAACGACTGATAAAGCGAAACCTTAATGGAGATACAAGGACACAGAAGAAAGCAAGAGTGAAAAGTCATAAGGGCAGAGACTACTTAGGATTAAGGACTTCGAGAAAAATATCGTTGTTTTCCATGACAGTTCCTCTGTAACCGATCATGCGACACACTACAAAGCTAAAAGAGTATTCTGTTACGGAAGTGTATTTCAGGAAAGTAGTAGCGATCAGAAAGGTAATGTTAAAGAAATGTAATAAAAGGTAATGAATGTTAATGTATTGTATAAGTAAAGTATTAGATAAAGTAATGTCATGTTAAGAAAAAAGTTAAGGAAGATTAGAAGCGAAGGTAAGAATGTATGAGTAAGATAATGTAAAAATAAGGACCGAATTTACACGCATATGTAGGAATGCAGAGTATACAGAAGGAGAACAAAGGAGAGATAATTGCAGTGGATTTTCTGGGACCACTACCACGATCAAGTCGAGGTGTGAAGCACATATTGGTATGTATCGATGTGTTTTCCAAGGCAGTCCGACTGTACCCAATTATGCGACACACAACCAAAGTTGTTCTAAAGATACTACTGCAGAAATATATTCCGTTATATGGAAAAATGAAGAAGGTACTCAATGATCAAGGTGTACAATTCCAAAGTGAAAAATGGGAGAGGACGTTAAGGGAAAATGGAATACAACCTGTACTCACATCCATAAGACATCCTCAAGGAAACCTTGCTGAGAGAGTTAACAAAGAATTAGGTAAATATTTACGAATATATTGCCATGATCAACACAATAAATGGGCAGAATATTTACCATTTCTTGAAAAAGCCATTAACGAAAATTATAGTGAAGCAACAGGATACACTCCCATGGAATTAGAAGAAGATAAGAAGCCAAACAGATTTTGGACTAAGCATATAAACAAACCTAATAACCAAAATGTACCTGTACCAACAAGTGTGAAAATTGAATACGCAAAGCAACGGATAAGAGAAAGAGGTAACAAGAGAGTAGAGATATTTAATCTAACTCACAAGCTACAACAATTCAACGTGGGAGAAAGTATACTACTCAAGGCAAATCCAGTGGGAAAACGGAGTGATAATACGGCGAAGAAATTCTTCAGACTTTATAATGGACCGTATACGTTAAGACAGCGAGTAGGACAACACACTTTCATCGTATATGATGAGATACAGAAGAAAGAAATTGGTAAATTCCACGCAACGTCATTTAGGAAGTTCTACACATGAAAACAACGAGGTCAATGAAACCAGTCAAATCAGCTGTTTGTTAAAGCCACCCTACTACAAGGTCACGAGCAGTGAGCGTACAAAGAGGGGAGGTAATACATTTGTATACACTCCAATTAAGGGTGATATGACGAATATTATTCTTTATTATTTGTTACATTTTTTTTGCAAATATAATAATAATAAATAAAAAAAATTATAATAATTAATTTAATAAATTTTTTTTGTTACCAAGCAGAGGGATAATGCGACAGTAAAAATAAGTGATGTACTGAGCATTAAATATAAAAATTTAAATTTACCTAATAAACTGTAAATAATTAATAATATATTAGAAATAAGCATGTCAGGGATTGCAAGCTTGGCTCAGACAAAAATATGAACAGGTGTTTCGACCTGAATCGACGTGCACACACACACAAATGTAACTGAAAGTGTGTACACCAGTATTTTGCTAGTGTGTGTGAACGCAGGTCTATGCAGGCGAGTTTACTACCCCAAGATGAATAATTGCACAATTACTGTTTTTCCGTAATTATTCATAAACTATAATTAAGAATTAAAATCCAAAACCACAATAAAATGTAATAAAATTTACTAAATACTGTGTGCGAAAACCACGCGAAAGTGCCACACCGTACGAGTGTAATAGTGAAATAACTGTGTACAAATCGAAAGGGTTAAGTTGCAATGTCCAAAATTACAGTGAACATGTGTTGTAAAAATAGTTATAAGATAAGTATAAGAGTATACTTACAGGACTCTGCAATTCGCAGAAATATAAGAAATAGCGAATTTGACAAAGAGTGGGGGAACTGAATCCAGAGACAGTTTCTGACATGTCGATTTCGTACCACTGCAGGTGTCGACCAAGACATGGGTATAAATAGGACACGCAAGCTACAGTGGTTCTCTTTCTTAAATCATCCACGGTGCAGCGGGAGCTTATGCCCGTCCGCACGGCGTATTTATTTTTTTTTTTTTGTAAATAGTTTAATTTTTCCAGTTACATACAACTATGTAACTAAGTTGTAAAGACAATCATTTTTAAATAACAACAGCAGTACATGACAAGAATTACATAAGAAGATCCATTGACGTCAGAAACAGCACGAGGAGAGTTCCAGAGAGTGATACGGCGCTGGACAAGAGGAGAGTTCCAGAGAGTGATTCGACGCTGGACAAGATGAAGTGATACGACGCTGGACAAGAGGAGAGTTCCAGAGAGTGATACGACGCTGGACAAGAGGAGAAGAGAGACAGCCGACGCTGGAGTGCGAGACGAGGACGACTACAGATGGATCAAAATGATCGAGTATGACTGACGACTATAAGGTGATAAACAACTTATTTATATCTTAATCAGACAATGAACTCAAAGACAATTAAAGACATTTCTATTTTATTTAAAAGTAAGAGCCAATGTTTCTTGTAAAGTAGAATTAAAATCATAGATGTTTTAGAAATACGACTAACGTAACAAGAGCTCAAATTAATTGAAATAAAATGCATATAAAGCATTTAAATGAAAACAATTAGTATTTGAGATAAAACAGTACTGAGAAACAAAAGATAAATTCAATAACTATTAATATTTTGAGTACATTACAATATATAAAAAGAGATTTAAATATTCTTGGATTTCGTTGTCCATGACGTGTCCGTTACTTAACTAAATATCACTATAATATTGACGACTCGGAACACTAAGTTTTTTATAAGTAAAAACGTAAAGTTTTACCTTACAGCCTAAACCGGGTTTCACCTATAGAAGGCTTCATCAGAGGCTGTCGTAAGTAGCGCTGTTCGTCTTGTTGTTGGAGACGAGATAGTTTTTCGAAAGATCGAAGCTGTGTGTGTGTGGTGAGATGTGTTCGAATAATGCGTGCGATTTGAATTGTGTCTGTTCGTTTAGGATGTCGTTTTTATTTGTTTTTGTGTGTTTGTATATTTCTAATTGTTCTAGAGTGTCTAGTTTTCGGCCTTTTGTGTGTACGTGTAGTATGTTCATGTTATTGTCGATGTTTTTATATGTGTGGTTTGCTTCAATGAGGTGGTTTGCGAAGGTAGATTCTGTAGTGGTGTGGAGTGCTTTTGTGTGTTCAATGTATCTCTGTTTGTAGCTACGTCCTGTCTGGCCTATGTAGAATTTATTGCAATTTAAAAAATTTAGCTTATATACACCGGGTAGATCGAATTTGTTTTGTGCTTTGGGCATGCGTTTTGATAGTGTGTCTTCTGTTTTGTTAGTAGTTTTGTAAGCGATTCTGTATCCTGCTTTTTTGAATTTGTGGGCAATTTTTTCTGTTTGTTTGTTGATGTATGTTAGTGTTATGAATTTGTTGTTTTCTGCCTTAGTCTGTTGTTTGTTTTGTGTTTTGTGTTTTGTGTAGGAGTTTACTGACTATTGTTCTGTCATAACCGTTAGATTCTGCTAGATATTTTATCGTGTTTAGTTCGTCTTTGTAGTCTATTTCATCTAAGGGGATGTTGTTAAGTCTATGTATCATGGTTCTAAAAGCAGCTAGTTTGTGTTGTATTGGATGATTGGAGGTGTTGTGTATTAGTGTGTCAGTTGTAGTTGGTTTTCTGTATATACTGAATTTGTGCCTGTGTTCTAGTTTTGTGATGGAGAGGTCTAAGAAGTTTATGGTATTGTTGTGTTCGTATTCGGCAGTGAAGGTTATGTTTTTATGTATTTTGTTTATGTGCGTTAGTAACTTTTCACACTGTCTTTTGTTTCCCCTCTATAGTATTAGAATGTCGTCAACGTATCTGTGCCAATATAGTATTTTATGTGAGTGTCTGTCATTGTTTGTGAGTATTTTTGTTTTTTCTAAGTGTTGGAGGAAGACTTCTGCTAGAATGCTGGATATGGGGAAGCCCATGGGTAGGCCATCGTTCTGTGTGTAGTATTTATTGTTATAAGTAAAGTAGTTTTGTTTTGTGATAATGTTCAGATAATGTTCCTACAAAACAAACTCAAACAGAACAACACACCAGACGAACTTATCAATGAAATAACAGAAACTCTGAACTTACTTAATAAGAAAGTAATGGTAAAAGATGTTATTGTTGTTATTAATATGAAGAAAGGGTTAGGAATGGAAATAATTGCTATAATTGTCAGAACGACTGATAAAGCGAAACCTTAATGGAGATACAAGGACACAGAAGAAAGCAAGAGTGAAAAGTCATAAGGGCAGAGACTACTTAGGATTAAGGACTTCGAGAAAAATATCGTTGTTTTCCATGACAGTTCCTCTGTAACCGATCATGCGACACACTACAAAGCTAAAAGAGTATTCTGTTACGGAAGTGTATTTCAGGAAAGTAGTAGCGATCAGAAAGGTAATGTTAAAGAAATGTAATAAAAGGTAATGAATGTTAATGTATTGTATAAGTAAAGTATTAGATAAAGTAATGTCATGTTAAGAAAAAAGTTAAGGAAGATTAGAAGCGAAGGTAAGAATGTATGAGTAAGATAATGTAAAAATAAGGACCGAATTTACACGCATATGTAGGAATGCAGAGTATACAGAAGGAGAACAAAGGAGAGATAATTGCAGTGGATTTTCTGGGACCACTACCACGATCAAGTCGAGGTGTGAAGCACATATTGGTATGTATCGATGTGTTTTCCAAGGCAGTCCGACTGTACCCAATTATGCGACACACAACCAAAGTTGTTCTAAAGATACTACTGCAGAAATATATTCCGTTATATGGAAAAATGAAGAAGGTACTCAATGATCAAGGTGTACAATTCCAAAGTGAAAAATGGGAGAGGACGTTAAGGGAAAATGGAATACAACCTGTACTCACATCCATAAGACATCCTCAAGGAAACCTTGCTGAGAGAGTTAACAAAGAATTAGGTAAATATTTACGAATATATTGCCATGATCAACACAATAAATGGGCAGAATATTTACCATTTCTTGAAAAAGCCATTAACGAAAATTATAGTGAAGCAACAGGATACACTCCCATGGAATTAGAAGAAGATAAGAAGCCAAACAGATTTTGGACTAAGCATATAAACAAACCTAATAACCAAAATGTACCTGTACCAACAAGTGTGAAAATTGAATACGCAAAGCAACGGATAAGAGAAAGAGGTAACAAGAGAGTAGAGATATTTAATCTAACTCACAAGCTACAACAATTCAACGTGGGAGAAAGTATACTACTCAAGGCAAATCCAGTGGGAAAACGGAGTGATAATACGGCGAAGAAATTCTTCAGACTTTATAATGGACCGTATACGTTAAGACAGCGAGTAGGACAACACACTTTCATCGTATATGATGAGATACAGAAGAAAGAAATTGGTAAATTCCACGCAACGTCATTTAGGAAGTTCTACACATGAAAACAACGAGGTCAATGAAACCAGTCAAATCAGCTGTTTGTTAAAGCCACCCTACTACAAGGTCACGAGCAGTGAGCGTACAAAGAGGGGAGGTAATACATTTGTATACACTCCAATTAAGGGTGATATGACGAATATTATTCTTTATTATTTGTTACATTTTTTTTGCAAATATAATAATAATAAATAAAAAAAATTATAATAATTAATTTAATAAATTTTTTTTGTTACCAAGCAGAGGGATAATGCGACAGTAAAAATAAGTGATGTACTGAGCATTAAATATAAAAATTTAAATTTACCTAATAAACTGTAAATAATTAATAATATATTAGAAATAAGCATGTCAGGGATTGCAAGCTTGGCTCAGACAAAAATATGAACAGGTGTTTCGACCTGAATCGACGTGCACACACACACAAATGTAACTGAAAGTGTGTACACCAGTATTTTGCTAGTGTGTGTGAACGCAGGTCTATGCAGGCGAGTTTACTACCCCAAGATGAATAATTGCACAATTACTGTTTTTCCGTAATTATTCATAAACTATAATTAAGAATTAAAATCCAAAACCACAATAAAATGTAATAAAATTTACTAAATACTGTGTGCGAAAACCACGCGAAAGTGCCACACCGTACGAGTGTAATAGTGAAATAACTGTGTACAAATCGAAAGGGTTAAGTTGCAATGTCCAAAATTACAGTGAACATGTGTTGTAAAAATAGTTATAAGATAAGTATAAGAGTATACTTACAGGACTCTGCAATTCGCAGAAATATAAGAAATAGCGAATTTGACAAAGAGTGGGGGAACTGAATCCAGAGACAGTTTCTGACATGTCGATTTCGTACCACTGCAGGTGTCGACCAAGACATGGGTATAAATAGGACACGCAAGCTACAGTGGTTCTCTTTCTTAAATCATCCACGGTGCAGCGGGAGCTTATGCCCGTCCGCACGGCGTATTTATTTTTTTTTTTTTGTAAATAGTTTAATTTTTCCAGTTACATACAACTATGTAACTAAGTTGTAAAGACAATCATTTTTAAATAACAACAGCAGTACATGACAAGAATTACATAAGAAGATCCATTGACGTCAGAAACAGCACGAGGAGAGTTCCAGAGAGTGATACGGCGCTGGACAAGAGGAGAGTTCCAGAGAGTGATTCGACGCTGGACAAGATGAAGTGATACGACGCTGGACAAGAGGAGAGTTCCAGAGAGTGATACGACGCTGGACAAGAGGAGAAGAGAGACAGCCGACGCTGGAGTGCGAGACGAGGACGACTACAGATGGATCAAAATGATCGAGTATGACTGACGACTATAAGGTGATAAACAACTTATTTATATCTTAATCAGACAATGAACTCAAAGACAATTAAAGACATTTCTATTTTATTTAAAAGTAAGAGCCAATGTTTCTTGTAAAGTAGAATTAAAATCATAGATGTTTTAGAAATACGACTAACGTAACAAGAGCTCAAATTAATTGAAATAAAATGCATATAAAGCATTTAAATGAAAACAATTAGTATTTGAGATAAAACAGTACTGAGAAACAAAAGATAAATTCAATAACTATTAATATTTTGAGTACATTACAATATATAAAAAGAGATTTAAATATTCTTGGATTTCGTTGTCCATGACGTGTCCGTTACTTAACTAAATATCACTATAATATTGACGACTCGGAACACTAAGTTTTTTATAAGTAAAAACGTAAAGTTTTACCTTACAGCCTAAACCGGGTTTCACCTATAGAAGGCTTCATCAGAGGCTGTCGTAAGTAGCGCTGTTCGTCTTGTTGTTGGAGACGAGATAGTTTTTCGAAAGATCGAAGCTGTGTGTGTGTGGTGAGATGTGTTCGAATAATGCGTGCGATTTGAATTGTGTCTGTTCGTTTAGGATGTCGTTTTTATTTGTTTTTGTGTGTTTGTATATTTCTAATTGTTCTAGAGTGTCTAGTTTTCGGCCTTTTGTGTGTACGTGTAGTATGTTCATGTTATTGTCGATGTTTTTATATGTGTGGTTTGCTTCAATGAGGTAGTTTGCGAAGGTAGATTCTGTAGTGGTGTGGAGTGCTTTTGTGTGTTCAATGTATCTCTGTTTGTAGCTACGTCCTGTCTGGCCTATGTAGAATTTATTGCAATTTAAAAAATTTAGCTTATATACACCGGGTAGATCGAATTTGTTTTGTGCTTTGGGCATGCGTTTTGATAGTGTGTCTTCTGTTTTGTTAGTAGTTTTGTAAGCGATTCTGTATCCTGCTTTTTTGAATTTGTGGGCAATTTTTTCTGTTTGTTTGTTGATGTATGTTAGTGTTATGAATTTGTTGTTTTCTGCCTTAGTCTGTTGTTTGTTTTGTGTTTTGTGTTTTGTGTAGGAGTTTACTGACTATTGTTCTGTCATAACCGTTAGATTCTGCTAGATATTTTATCGTGTTTAGTTCGTCTTTGTAGTCTATTTCATCTAAGGGGATGTTGTTAAGTCTATGTATCATGGTTCTAAAAGCAGCTAGTTTGTGTTGTATTGGATGATTGGAGGTGTTGTGTATTAGTGTGTCAGTTGTAGTTGGTTTTCTGTATATACTGAATTTGTGCCTGTGTTCTAGTTTTGTGATGGAGAGGTCTAAGAAGTTTATGGTATTGTTGTGTTCGTATTCGGCAGTGAAGGTTATGTTTTTATGTATTTTGTTTATGTGCGTTAGTAACTTTTCACACTGTCTTTTGTTTCCCCTCTATAGTATTAGAATGTCGTCAACGTATCTGTGCCAATATAGTATTTTATGTGAGTGTCTGTCATTGTTTGTGAGTATTTTTGTTTTTTCTAAGTGTTGGAGGAAGACTTCTGCTAGAATGCTGGATATGGGGAAGCCCATGGGTAGGCCATCGTTCTGTGTGTAGTATTTATTGTTATAAGTAAAGTAGTTTTGTTTTGTGATAATGTTCAGATAATGTTCCTACAAAACAAACTCAAACAGAACAACACACCAGACGAACTTATCAATGAAATAACAGAAACTCTGAACTTACTTAATAAGAAAGTAATGGTAAAAGATGTTATTGTTGTTATTAATATGAAGAAAGGGTTAGGAATGGAAATAATTGCTATAATTGTCAGAACGACTGATAAAGCGAAACCTTAATGGAGATACAAGGACACAGAAGAAAGCAAGAGTGAAAAGTCATAAGGGCAGAGACTACTTAGGATTAAGGACTTCGAGAAAAATATCGTTGTTTTCCATGACAGTTCCTCTGTAACCGATCATGCGACACACTACAAAGCTAAAAGAGTATTCTGTTACGGAAGTGTATTTCAGGAAAGTAGTAGCGATCAGAAAGGTAATGTTAAAGAAATGTAATAAAAGGTAATGAATGTTAATGTATTGTATAAGTAAAGTATTAGATAAAGTAATGTCATGTTAAGAAAAAAGTTAAGGAAGATTAGAAGCGAAGGTAAGAATGTATGAGTAAGATAATGTAAAAATAAGGACCGAATTTACACGCATATGTAGGAATGCAGAGTATACAGAAGGAGAACAAAGGAGAGATAATTGCAGTGGATTTTCTGGGACCACTACCACGATCAAGTCGAGGTGTGAAGCACATATTGGTATGTATCGATGTGTTTTCCAAGGCAGTCCGACTGTACCCAATTATGCGACACACAACCAAAGTTGTTCTAAAGATACTACTGCAGAAATATATTCCGTTATATGGAAAAATGAAGAAGGTACTCAATGATCAAGGTGTACAATTCCAAAGTGAAAAATGGGAGAGGACGTTAAGGGAAAATGGAATACAACCTGTACTCACATCCATAAGACATCCTCAAGGAAACCTTGCTGAGAGAGTTAACAAAGAATTAGGTAAATATTTACGAATATATTGCCATGATCAACACAATAAATGGGCAGAATATTTACCATTTCTTGAAAAAGCCATTAACGAAAATTATAGTGAAGCAACAGGATACACTCCCATGGAATTAGAAGAAGATAAGAAGCCAAACAGATTTTGGACTAAGCATATAAACAAACCTAATAACCAAAATGTACCTGTACCAACAAGTGTGAAAATTGAATACGCAAAGCAACGGATAAGAGAAAGAGGTAACAAGAGAGTAGAGAGATTTAATCTAACTCACAAGCTACAACAATTCAACGTGGGAGAAAGTATACTACTCAAGGCAAATCCAGTGGGAAAACGGAGTGATAACACGGCGAAGAAATTCTTCAGACTTTATAATGGACCGTATACGTTAAGACAGCGAGTAGGACAACACACTTTCATCGTATATGATGAGATACAGAAGAAAGAAATTGGTAAATTCCACGCAACGTCATTTAGGAAGTTCTACACATGAAAACAACGAGGTCAATGAAACCAGTCAAATCAGCTGTTTGTTAAAGCCACCCTACTACAAGGTCACGAGCAGTGAGCGTACAAAGAGGGGAGGTAATACATTTGTATACACTCCAATTAAGGGTGAAATGACGAATATTATTCTTTATTATTTGTTACATTTTTTTTGCAAATATAATAATAATAAATAAAAAAAAATTATAATAAATTAATTTAATAAATTTTTTTTGTTACCAAGCAGAGGGATAATGCGACAGTAAAAATAAGTGATGTACTGAGCATTAAATATAAAAATTTAAATTTACCTAATAAACTGTAAATAATTAATAATATATTAGAAATAAGCATGTCAGGGATTGCAAGCTTGGCTCAGACAAAAATATGAACAGGTGTTTCGACCTGAATCGACGTGCACACACACACAAATGTAACTGAAAGTGTGTACACCAGTATTTTGCTAGTGTGTGTGAACGCAGGTCTATGCAGGCGAGTTTACTACCCCAAGATGAATAATTGCACAATTACTGTTTTTCCGTAATTATTCATAAACTATAATTAAGAATTAAAATCCAAAACCACAATAAAATGTAATAAAATTTACTAAATACTGTGTACGAAAACCACGCGAAAGTGCCACACCGTACGAGTGTAATAGTGAAATAACTGTGTACAAATCGAAAGGGTTAAGTTGCAATGTCCAAAATTACAGTGAACATGTGTTGTAAAAATAGTTATAAGATAAGTATAAGAGTATACTTACAGGACTCTGCAATTCGCAGAAATATAAGAAATAGCGAATTTGACAAAGAGTGGGGGAACTGAATCCAGAGACAGTTTCTGACATGTCGATTTCGTACCACTGCAGGTGTCGACCAAAACATGGGTATAAATAGGACACGCAAGCTACAGTGGTTCTCTTTCTTAAATCATCCGCGGTGCAGCGGGAGCTTATGCCCGTCTGCACGGCGTATTTATTTTTTTTTGTAAATAGTTTAATTTTTCCAGTTACATACAACTATGTAACTAAGTTGTAAAGACAATCATTTTTAAATAATAACAGCAGTACATGAGAAGAATTACATAAGAAGATCCATTGACGTCAGAAACAGCACGAGGAGAGTTCCAGAGAGTGATACGACGCTGGACAAGAGGAGAGTTCCAGAGAGTGATTCGACGCTGGACAAGAAGAAGTGATTCGACGCTGGACAAGATGAAGTGATACGACGCTGGACAAGAGGAGAGTTCCAGAGAGTGATACGACGCTGGACAAGAGGAGAAGAGAGACAGCCGACGCTGGAGTGCGAGACGAGGACGACTACAGATGGATCAAAATGATCGAATATGATTGACGACAATAAGGTGATAAACAACTTATTTATATCTTAATCATACAATGAACTCGAAGACAATTAAAGACATTTCTATTTTATTTAAAAGTAAGAGCCAATGTTTCTTGTAAAGTAGAATTAAAATCATAGATGTTTTAGAAATACGATTAACGTAACAAGAGCTCAAATTAATATGAAATAAAATGCATACAAAGCATTTAAATGAAAACAATTAGTATTTGAGATAAAACAGTACTGAGAAACAAAAGATAAATTCAATAACTATTAATATTTTGAGTACATTACAATATACAAAAAGAGATTTAAATATTGATATTTTGAAACACATTAATTGACTGAGTAGTCTGAAAATGAGATTTTTCTTTAATACAATAATTAGTAGAATAGAATATTTAGTCAGTAAGGATGTATATAGCATAAGCCTTACGGCATAATAACAAATACTAACGAATGTTTTAAATCAAAGTCAGTGCCATGTGCACAATTTTTAATAATATCAAATAAATTTGAAATACCGTTACAAGTTACATAGAGTTCTTATTGCAGATACACCTGAAACCCAATTTAAATGTTATATTGTTACATAATTTGTCAATCTTGAACGTGAGACCGGTCACGCTAAATTTGTGTATATGTATATGTATTGTTGCATATTTGGCTCCCAAAGAACGTGGAGCTATACAAATTAAAGTATATATAAAAATTCACACACATAAATACGTTGCATATATTTGGCGCTCCAAGATCGTGGGGCTCCGCAAACACAAATAGAAGTGTATTTGTATTTGAAATGAAATTTAACAACGTTTAAAAAACGTTGCATATATTTGGCGCTCCAAAATCGTGGGGCTCCGCAAAAACAAATAAATTTTTATTTGCAACGTTAAATATACGTTGCGTATATTTGTCGCCCTGGACGTGGGGCACGACATGCCTAAATTTATGTAAAAAAAAAAATTTTGTATTACATAAATTGTAGCCCATGAACGTATGGCCCGATCCCCATCATTTAACTATTAAAATTTTTTTATTTAGCTAAATGGTTGCTCTAAAATATAAGAGTGTGTTAAATAAAAAATGTATAATATGTAATTATTATTTATATTAAACAGTAACTGAATGTAATGTTAATTGTTGTGTAATCACACAGCTGGCGCCCACGAATAATATTATTTGTCTATGTAACAGGTGTAACTGTAATGATTATTAATAATAATTATTAATAAAAATAAAGAAATAAATAAATAAATAGGGAACGGTTATCAATAATAATTGTTAAAGAATTACTAAGAAATAAATATTTTAATAATATTTCACCATGGCAATATCAGGAAGTTTAAGGATGGGAGAAGCACTTCAAGCTATGATGCAAGCCGTATTTGGTGAAGTAGAGAACAAACAAACAGAAAAAGTAAAAGAAAATAATATTAGAACGCAAATAGAAGAGTTAACAGAATTTTTTACAAAACAGACCGAAAAATTAAGAGAAGAAAGGAAAGCAAAAGAGGAATTAGTAGAAAGAATTGACGATTCTAATACGCACATTGCGGCAGTAGAATATAAACAAACCATAAGAATTAAAAATAAGAGAGAAAATACGTTCGTAATTACTAATGATAATTATAAAAAAGTAATTAACATTAAGGAGGAGAAGCAAATAAATGTTAATAAAACATACCTTATTAATAGCGATATCCCTATTGTGAGACACACACACACTAGTAAGTCACATAAGGTGAAACACGTAAAGCACTACACTTACGGAGATAAATATCACTGTAGGTATAACAATAAACGTAGTAAATTATCTATACGAAACACTACCCAAAATTGTGGTAAGTATGATGTTAGATATACGCACGATAATTATAGTAACAATTATTATAACTGTAATTATAAAAACTACAGAGGTTATCATAAACGACGGATGAAAAAACAGTCGACAGTTGTTTATATGGGCTTCAAGCAGACTGAATATACGCAATGCATTAGTGACGAGAGAATTATGGAACGTGCGGAGAGAAGAGAGAGAAGTTATTCATCACAGGTAAGAAACAAATTCTTGCCGTATGAACAGGTGACTTCTACGATAAAAACAAACATCGCAGTAATACAATGGAACGCGGACGTTGTTTACACGAGGGTGAGAACAATGGTAAGCACGGCGACTACGCTACAAAGGAACAATATACGTCCGGTAGACGACGGACAATAAAATTTTTATAAGAGGGGTGTAAGATCGAACTACACACTGAACTCAGAACTCAATACCCGAGTGGAATGAATAATTATTTTTAAAATAAAATAATATTACTATTAATTATTAATAATAATATAAGAGAGTATAATTAAGAATGTTATTTATTAAGGATATGATAGCAAATAAAAAGAAATATGGAATATTATTTTAAAGGGTTAATTAAGAAATGTATTATTGATGGTAAGGAATGATAGCGTAGAGAAATATTTAAGAAAGTAATCGTAAAAGATGTTATTGTTGTTATTCATATGAAGAAAGGGTTAGGAATGGAAATAATTGCTATAACTGTCAGAACGACTGATAAAGCGAAAACTTAATGGAGATACAAGGACACAGAAGAAAGCAAGAGTGAAAAGTCATAAGGGCAGAGACTACTTAGGATTAAGGACTTCGAGAAAAATATCGTTGTTTTCCATGACAGTTCCTCTGTAACCGATCATGCGACACACTACAAAGCTAAAAGAGTATTCTGTTACGGAAGTGTATTTCAGGAAAGTAGTAGCGATCAGAAAGGTAATGTTAAAGAAATGTAATAAAAGGTAATGAATGTTAATGTATTGTATAAGTAAAGTATTAGATAAAGTAATGTCATGTTAAGAAAAAAGTTAAGGAAGATTAGAAGCGAAGGTAAGAATGTATGAGTAAGATAATGTAAAAATAAGGACCGAATTTACACACATATGTAGGAATGCAGAGTATACAGAAGGAGAACAAAGGAGAGATAATTGCAGTGGATTTTCTGGGACCACTACCACGATCAAGTCGAGGTGTGAAGCACATATTGGTATGTATCGATGTGTTTTCCAAGGCAGTCCGACTGTACCCAATTATGCGACACACAACCAAAGTTGTTCTAAAGATACTACTGCAGAAATATATTCCGTTATATGGAAAAATGAAGAAGGTACTCAATGATCAAGGTGTACAATTCCAAAGTGAAAAATGGGAGAGGACGTTAAAGGAAAATGGAATACAACCTGTACTCACATCCATAAGACATCCTCAAGGAAAACTTGCTGAGAGAGTTAACAAAGAATTAGGTAAATATTTACGAATATATTGCCATCATCAACACAATAAATGGGCAGAATATTTACCATTTCTTGAAAAAGCCAATAACGAAAATTATAGTGAAGCAACAGGATACACTCCCATGGAATTAGAAGAAGATGAGAAGCCAAACAGATTTTGGACTAAGCATATAAACAAACCTAATAACCAAAATGTACCTGTACCAACAAGTGTGAAAATTGAATACGCAAAGCAACGGATAAGAGAAAGAGGTAACAAGAGAGTAGAGAGATTTAATCTAACTCACAAGCTACAACAATTCAACGTGGGAGAAAGTATACTACTCAAGGCAAATCCAGTGGGAAAACGGAGTGATAATACGGCGAAGAAATTCTTCAGACTTTATAATGGACCGTATACGTTAAGACAGCGAGTAGGACAACACACTTTCATCGTATATGATGAGATACAGAAGAAAGAAATTGGTAAATTCCACGCAACGTCATTTAGGAAGTTCTACACATGAAAACAACGAGGTCAATGAAACCAGTCAAATCAGCTGTTTGTTAAAGCCACCCTACTACAAGGTCACGAGCAGTGAGCGTACAAAGAGGGGAGGTAATACATTTGTATACACTCCAATTAAGGGTGAAATGACGAATATTATTCTTTATTATTTGTTACATTTTTTTTGCAAATATAATAATAATAAATAAAAAAAATTATAATAAATTAATTTAATAAATTTTGTTTGTTACCAAGCAGAGGGATAATGCGACAGTAAAAATAAGTGATGTACTGAGCATTATATATAAAAATTTAAATTTACCTAATAAACTGTAAATAATTAATAATATATTAGAAATAAGCATGTCAGGGATTGCAAGCTTGGCTCAGACAAAAATATGAACAGGTGTTTCGACCTGAATCGACGTGCACACACACACAAATGTAACTGAAAGTGTGTACACCAGTATTTTGCTAGTGTGTGTGAACGCAGGTCTATGCAGGCGAGTTTACCACCCCAAGATGAATAATTGCACAATTACTGTTTTTCCGTAATTATTCATAAACTATAATTAAGAATTAAAATCCAAAACCACAATAAAATGTAATAAAATTTACTAAATACTGTGTACGAAAACCACGCGAAAGTGCCACACCGTACGAGTGTAATAGTGAAATAACTGTGTACAAATCGAAAGGGTTAAGTTGCAATGTCCAAAATTACAGTGAACATGTGTTGTAAAAATAGTTATAAGATAAGTATAAGAGTATACTTACAGGACTCTGCAATTCGCAGAAATATAAGAAATAGCGAATTTGACAAAGAGTGGGGGAACTGAATCCAGAGACAGTTTCTGACATGTCGATTTCGTACCACTGCAGGTGTCGACCAAGACATGGGTATAAATAGGACACGCAAGCTACAGTGGTTCTCTTTCTTAAATCATCCACGGTGCAGCGGGAGCTTATGCCCGTCTGCACGACGTATTTATTTTTTTTTGTAAATAGTTTAATTTTTCCAGTTACATACAACTATGTAACTAAGTTGTAAAGACAATCATTTTTAAATAATAACAGCAGTACATGATAAGAATTACATAAGAAGATCCATTGACGTCAGAAACAGCACGAGGAGAGTTCCAGAGAGTGATAAGACGCTGGACAAGAGGAGAGTTCCAGAGAGTGATTCGACGCTGGACAAGAAGAAGTGATTCGACGCTGGACAAGATGAAGTGATACGACGCTGGACAAGAGGAGAGTTCCAGAGAGTGATACGACGCTGGACAAGAGGAGAAGAGAGACAGCCGACGCTGGAGTGCGAGACGAGGACGACTACAGATGGATCAAAATGATCGAATATGATTGACGACAATAAGGTGATAAACAACTTATTTATATCTTAATCATACAATGAACTCAAAGACAATTAAAGACATTTCTATTTTATTTAAAAGTAAGAGCCAATGTTTCTTGTAAAGTAGAATTAAAATCATAGATGTTTTAGAAATACGATTAACGTAACAAGAGCTCAAATTAATATGAAATAAAATGCATACAAAGCATTTAAATGAAAACAATTAGTATTTGAGATAAAACAGTACTGAGGAACAAAAGATAAATTCAATAACTATTAATATTTTGAGTACATTACAATATACAAAAAGAGATTTAAATATTGATATTTTGAAACACATTAATTGACTGAGTAGTCTGAAAATGAGATTTTTCTTTAATACAATAATTAGTAGAATAGAATATTTAGTCAGTAAGGATGTATATAGCATAAGCCTTACGGCATAATAACAAATACTAACGAATGTTTTAAATCAAAGTCAGTGCCATGTGCACAATTTTTAATAATATCAAATAAATTTGAAATACCGTTACAAGTTACATAGAGTTCTTATTGCAGATACACCTGAAACCCAATTTAAATGTTATATTGTTACATAATTTGTCAATCTTGAACGTGAGACCGGTCACGCTAAATTTGTGTATATGTATATGTATTGTTGCATATTTGGCTCCCAAAGAACGTGGGGCTATACAAATTAAAGTATATATAAAAATTCACAAACATAAATACGTTGCATATATTTGGCGCTGAAAGATAGTGGGGCTCCGCAAACACAAATAGAATTGTATTTGTATTTGAAATTAAATTTAACAACGTTTAAAAAACGTTGCATATATTTGGCGCTCCAAAATCGTGGGGCTCCGCAAAAACAAATAAATTTTTATTTGCAACGTTAAATATACGTTGCATATATTTGTCGCCCTGGACGTGGGGCACGACATGCCTAAATTTATGTAAAAAAAAAAAATTTTTTATTACATAAATTGTAGCCCATGAACGTATGGCCCGATCCCCATCATTTAACTATTAAAATTTTTTATTTAGCTAAATGGTTGCTCTAAAATATAAGAGTGTGTTAAATAAAAAATGTATAATATGTAATTATTATTTATATTAAACAGTAACTGAATGTAATGTTAATTGTTGTGTAATCACACAGCTGGCGCCCACGAATAATATTATTTGTCTATGTAACAGGTGTAACTGTAATGAGTATTAATAATAACTATTAATAAAAATAAAGAAATAAATAAATAAGTAGGGAACGGTTATCAATAATAATTGTTAAAGAATTACTAAGAAATAAATATTTTAATAATATTTCACCATGGCAATATCAGGAAGTTTAAGGATGGGAGAAGCACTTCAAGCTATGATGCAAGCCGTATTTGGTGAAGTAGAGAACAAACAAACAGAAAAAGTAAAAGAAAATAATATTAGAACGCAAATAGAAGAGTTAACAGAATTTTTTACAAAACAGACCGAAAAATTAAGAGAAGAAAGGAAAGCAAAACAGGAATTAGTAGAAAGAATTGACGATTCTAATACGCACATTGCGGTAGTAGAATATAAACAAACCATAAGAATTAAAAATAAGAGAGAACATACGTTCGTAATTACTAATGATAATTATAAAAAAGTAATTAACATTAAGGAGGAGAAGCAAATAAGTGTTAATAAAACATACCTTATTAATAGCGATATCCCTATTGTGAGACACACACACACTAGTAAGTCACATAAGGTGAAACACGTAAGGCACTACACTTACGGAGATAAATATCACTGTAGGTATAACAATAAACGTAGTAAATTATCTATACGAAACACTACCCAAAATTGTGGTAAGTATGATGTTAGATATACGCACGATAATTATAATAACAATTATTATAACTGTAATTATAAAAACTACAGAGGTTATCATAAACGACGGATGAAAAAACAGTCGACAGTTGTTTATATGGGCTTCAAGCAGACTGAATATACGCAATGCATTAGTGACGAGAGAATTATGGAACGTGCGGAGAGAAGAGAGAGAAGTTATTCATCACAGGTAAGAAACAAATTCTTGCCGTATGAACAGGTGACTTCTACGATAAAAACAAACATCGCAGTAATTCAATGGAACGCGGACGTTGTTTACACGAGGGTGAGAACAATGGTAAGCACGGCGACTACGCTACAAAGGAACAATATACGTCCGGTAGACGACGGACAATAAAATTTTTATAAGAGGGGTGTAAGATCGAACTACACACTGAACTCAGAACTCAATACCCGAATGGAATGAACAATTATTTTTAAAATAAAATAATAATAATATTAATTATTAATAATAATATAAGAGAGTATAATTAAGAATGTTATTTATTAAGGATATGATAGCAAATAAAAAGAAATATGGAATATTATTTTAAAGGGTTAATTAAGAAATGTATTATTGATGGTAAGGAATGATAGCGTAGAGAAATATTTAAGAAAGTAATGGTAAAAGATGTTATTGTTGTTATTAATATGAAGAAAGGGTTAGGAATGGAAATAATTGCTATAATTGTCAGAACGACTGATAAAGCGAAAACTTAATGGAGATACAAGGACACAGAAGAAAGCAAGAGTGAAAAGTCATAAGGGCAGAGACTACTTAGGATTAAGGACTACGAGAAAAATATCGTTGTTTTCCATGACAGTTCCTCTGTAACCGATCATGCGACACACTACAAAGCTAAAAGAGTATTCTGTTACGGAAGTGTATTTCAGGAAAGCAGTAGCGATCAGAAAGGTAATGTTAAAGAAATGTAATAAAAGGTAATGAATGTTAATGTATTGTATAAGTAAAGTATTAGATAAAGTAATGTCATGTTAAGAAAAAAGTTAAGGAAGATTAGAAGCGAAGGAAAGAATGTATGAGTAAGATAATGTAAAAATAAGGACCGAATTTACATACATATGTAGGAATGCAGAGAATACAGAAGGAGAACAAAGGAGAGATAATTGCAGTGGATTTTCTGGGACCACTACCACGATCAAGTCGAGGTGTGAAGCACATATTGGTATGTATCGATGTGTTTTCCAAGGCAGTCCGACTGTACCCAATTATGCGACACACAACCAAAGTTGTTCTAAAGATACTACTGCAGAAATATATTCCGTTATATGGAAAAATGAAGAAGGTACTCAATGATCAAGGTGTACAATTCCAAAGTGAAAAATGGGAGAGGACGTTAAAGGAAAATGGAATACAACCTGTACTCACATCCATAAGACATCCTCAAGGAAAACTTGCTGAGAGAGTTAACAAAGAATTAGGTAAATATTTACGAATATATTGCCATCATCAACACAATAAATGGGCAGAATATTTACCATTTCTTGAAAAAGCCAATAACGAAAATTATAGTGAAGCAACAGGATACACTCCCATGGAATTAGAAGAAGATGAGAAGCCAAACAGATTTTGGACTAAGCATATAAACAAACCTAATAACCAAAATGTACCTGTACCAACAAGTGTGAAAATTGAATACGCAAAGCAACGGATAAGAGAAAGAGGTAACAAGAGAGTAGAGAGATTTAATCTAACTCACAAGCTACAACAATTCAACGTGGGAGAAAGTATACTACTCAAGGCAAATCCAGTGGGAAAACGGAGTGATAATACGGCGAAGAAATTCTTCAGACTTTATAATGGACCGTATACGTTAAGACAGCGAGTAGGACAACACACTTTCATCGTATATGATGAGATACAGAAGAAAGAAATTGGTAAATTCCACGCAACGTCATTTAGGAAGTTCTACACATGAAAACAACGAGGTCAATGAAACCAGTCAAATCAGCTGTTTGTTAAAGCCACCCTACTACAAGGTCACGAGCAGTGAGCGTACAAAGAGGGGAGGTAATACATTTGTATACACTCCAATTAAGGGTGAAATGACGAATATTATTCTTTATTATTTGTTACATTTTTTTTGCAAATATAATAATAATAAATAAAAAAAATTATAATAAATTAATTTAATAAATTTTGTTTGTTACCAAGCAGAGGGATAATGCGACAGTAAAAATAAGTGATGTACTGAGCATTATATATAAAAATTTAAATTTACCTAATAAACTGTAAATAATTAATAATATATTAGAAATAAGCATGTCAGGGATTGCAAGCTTGGCTCAGACAAAAATATGAACAGGTGTTTCGACCTGAATCGACGTGCACACACACACAAATGTAACTGAAAGTGTGTACACCAGTATTTTGCTAGTGTGTGTGAACGCAGGTCTATGCAGGCGAGTTTACCACCCCAAGATGAATAATTGCACAATTACTGTTTTTCCGTAATTATTCATAAACTATAATTAAGAATTAAAATCCAAAACCACAATAAAATGTAATAAAATTTACTAAATACTGTGTACGAAAACCACGCGAAAGTGCCACACCGTACGAGTGTAATAGTGAAATAACTGTGTACAAATCGAAAGGGTTGAGTTGCAATGTCCAAAATTACAGTGAACATGTGTTGTAAAAATAGTTATAAGATAAGTATAAGAGTATACTTACAGGACTCTGCAATTCGCAGAAATATAAGAAATAGCGAATTTGACAAAGAGTGGGGGAACTGAATCCAGAGACAGTTTCTGACATGTCGATTTCGTACCACTGCAGGTGTCGACCAAGACATGGGTATAAATAGGACACGCAAGCTACAGTGGTTCTCTTTCTTAAATCATCCACGGTGCAGCGGGAGCTTATGCCCGTCTGCACGACGTATTTATTTTTTTTTGTAAATAGTTTAATTTTTCCAGTTACATACAACTATGTAACTAAGTTGTAAAGACAATCATTTTTAAATAATAACAGCAGTACATGATAAGAATTACATAAGAAGATCCATTGACGTCAGAAACAGCACGAGGAGAGTTCCAGAGAGTGATAAGACGCTGGACAAGAGGAGATTTCCAGAGAGTGATTCGACGCTGGACAAGAAGAAGTGATTCGACGCTGGACAAGATGAAGTGATACGACGCTGGACAAGAGGAGAGTTCCAGAGAGTGATACGACGCTGGACAAGAGGAGAAGAGAGACAGCCGACGCTGGAGTGCGAGACGAGGACGACTACAGATGGATCAAAATGATCGAATATGATTGACGATAATAAGGTGATAAACAACTTATTTATATCTTAATCATACAATGAACTCAAAGACAATTAAAGACATTTCTATTTTATTTAAAAGTAAGAGCCAATGTTTCTTGTAAAGTAGAATTAAAATCATAGATGTTTTAGAAATACGATTAACGTAACAAGAGCTCAAATTAATATGAAATAAAATGCATACAAAGCATTTAAATGAAAACAATTAGTATTTGAGATAAAACAGTACTGAGAAACAAAAGATAAATTCAATAACTATTAATATTTTGAGTACATTACAATATACAAAAAGAGATTTAAATATTGATATTTTGAAACACATTAATTGACTGAGTAGTCTGAAAATGAGATTTTTCTTTAATACAATAATTAGTAGAATAGAATATTTAGTCAGTAAGGATGTATATAGCATAAGCCTTACGGCATAATAACAAATACTAACGAATGTTTTAAATCAAAGTCAGTGCCATGTGCACAATTTTTAATAATATCAAATAAATTTGAAATACCGTTACAAGTTACATAGAGTTCTTATTGCAGATACACCTGAAACCCAATTTAAATGTTATATTGTTACATAATTTGTCAATCTTGAACGTGAGACCGGTCACGCTAAATTTGTGTATATGTATATGTATTGTTGCATATTTGGCTCCCAAAGAACGTGGGGCTATACAAATTAAAGTATATATAAAAATTCACAAACATAAATACGTTGCATATATTTGGCGCTGAAAGATAGTGGGGCTCCGCAAACACAAATAGAATTGTATTTGTATTTGAAATTAAATTTAACAACGTTTAAAAAACGTTGCATATATTTGGCGCTCCAAAATCGTGGGGCTCCGCAAAAACAAATAAATTTTTATTTGCAACGTTAAATATACGTTGCATATATTTGTCGCCCTGGACGTGGGGCACGACATGCCTAAATTTATGTAAAAAAAAAAAATTTTTTATTACATAAATTGTAGCCCATGAACGTATGGCCCGATCCCCATCATTTAACTATTAAAATTTTTTATTTAGCTAAATGGTTGCTCTAAAATATAAGAGTGTGTTAAATAAAAAATGTATAATATGTAATTATTATTTATATTAAACAGTAACTGAATGTAATGTTAATTGTTGTGTAATCACACAGCTGGCGCCCACGAATAATATTATTTGTCTATGTAACAGGTGTAACTGTAATGAGTATTAATAATAACTATTAATAAAAATAAAGAAATAAATAAATAAGTAGGGAACGGTTATCAATAATAATTGTTAAAGAATTACTAAGAAATAAATATTTTAATAATATTTCACCATGGCAATATCAGGAAGTTTAAGGATGGGAGAAGCACTTCAAGCTATGATGCAAGCCGTATTTGGTGAAGTAGAGAACAAACAAACAGAAAACGTAAAAGAAAATAATATTAGAACGCAAATAGAAGAGTTAACAGAATTTTTTACAAAACAGACCGAAAAATTAAGAGAAGAAAGGAAAGCAAAACAGGAATTAGTAGAAAGAATTGACGATTCTAATACGCACATTGCGGCAGTAGAATATAAACAAACCATAAGAATTAAAAATAAGAGAGAACATACGTTCGTAATTACTAATGATAATTATAAAAAAGTAATTAACATTAAGGAGGAGAAGCAAATAAGTGTTAATAAAACATACCTTATTAATAGCGATATCCCTATTGTGAGACACACACACACTAGTAAGTCACATAAGGTGAAACACGTAAGGCACTACACTTACGGAGATAAATATCACTGTAGGTATAACAATAAACGTAGTAAATTATCTATACGAAACACTACCCAAAATTGTGGTATGATGTTAGATATACGCACGATAATTATAATAACAATTATTATAACTGTAATTATAAAAACTACAGAGGTTATCATAAACGACGGATGAAAAAACAGTCGACAGTTGTTTATATGGGCTTCAAGCAGACTGAATATACGCAATGCATTAGTGACGAGAGAATTATGGAACGTGCGGAGAGAAGAGAGAGAAGTTATTCATCACAGGTAAGAAACAAATTCTTGCCGTATGAACAGGTGACTTCTACGATAAAAACAAACATCGCAGTAATTCAATGGAACGCGGACGTTGTTTACACGAGGGTGAGAACAATGGTAAGCACGGCGACTACGCTACAAAGGAACAATATACGTCCGGTAGACGACGGACAATAAAATTTTTATAAGAGGGGTGTAAGATCGAACTACACACTGAACTCAGAACTCAATACCCGAATGGAATGAACAATTATTTTTAAAATAAAATAATAATAATATTAATTATTAATAATAATATAAGAGAGTATAATTAAGAATGTTATTTATTAAGGATATGATAGCAAATAAAAAGAAATATGGAATATTATTTTAAAGGGTTAATTAAGAAATGTATTATTGATGGTAAGGAATGATAGCGTAGAGAAATATTTAAGAAAGTAATGGTAAAAGATGTTATTGTTGTTATTAATATGAAGAAAGGGTTAGGAATGGAAATAATTGCTATAATTGTCAGAACGACTGATAAAGCGAAAACTTAATGGAGATACAAGGACACAGAAGAAAGCAAGAGTGAAAAGTCATAAGGGCAGAGACTACTTAGGATTAAGGACTTCGAGAAAAATATCGTTGTTTTCCATGACAGTTCCTCTGTAACCGATCATGCGACACACTACAAAGCTAAAAGAGTATTCTGTTACGGAAGTGTATTTCAGGAAAGCAGTAGCGATCAGAAAGGTAATGTTAAAGAAATGTAATAAAAGGTAATGAATGTTAATGTATTGTATAAGTAAAGTATTAGATAAAGTAATGTCATGTTAAGAAAAAAGTTAAGGAAGATTAGAAGCGAAGGAAAGAATGTATGAGTAAGATAATGTAAAAATAAGGACCGAATTTACATACATATGTAGGAATGCAGAGTATACAGAAGGAGAACAAAGGAGAGATAATTGCAGTGGATTTTCTGGGACCACTACCACGATCAAGTCGAGGTGTGAAGCACATATTGGTATGTATCGATGTGTTTTCCAAGGCAGTCCGACTGTACCCAATTATGCGACACACAACCAAAGTTGTTCTAAAGATACTACTGCAGAAATATATTCCGTTATATGGAAAAATGAAGAAGGTACTCAATGATCAAGGTGTACAATTCCAAAGTGAAAAATGGGAGAGGACGTTAAGGGAAAATGGAATACAACCTGTACTCACATCCATAAGACATCCTCAAGGAAACCTTGCTGAGAGAGTTAACAAAGAATTAGGTAAATATTTACGAATATATTCCCATGATCAACACAATAAATGGGCAGAATATTTACCATTTCTTGAAAAAGCCATTAACGAAAATTATAGTGAAGCAACAGGATACACTCCCAAGGAATTAGAAGAAGATGAGAAGCCAAACAGATTTTGGACTAAGCATATAAACAAACCTAATAACCAAAATGTACCTGTACCAATAAGTGTGAAAATTGAATACGCAAAGCAACGGATAAGAGAAAGAGGTAACAAGAGAGTAGAGAGATTTAATCTAACTCACAAGCTACAACAATTCAACGTGGGAGAAAGTATACTACTCAAGGCAAATCCAGTGGGAAAACGGAGTGATAATACGGCGAAGAAATTCTTCAGACTTTATAATGGACCGTATACGTTAAGACAGCGAGTAGGACAACACACTTTCATCGTATATGATGAGATACAGAAGAAAGAAATTGGTAAATTCCACGCAACGTCATTTAGGAAGTTCTACACATGAAAACAACGAGGTCAATGAAACCAGTCAAATCAGCTGTTTGTTAAAGCCACCCTACTACAAGGTCACGAGCAGTGAGCGTACAAAGAGGGGAGGTAATACATTTGTATACACTCCAATTAAGGGTGAAATGACGAATATTATTCTTTATTATTTGTTACATTTATTTTGCAAATATAATAATAATAAATAAAAAAAAATTATAATAAATAAATTTAATAAATTTTTTTTTGTTACCAAGCAGAGGGATAATGCGACAGTAAAAATAAGTGATGTACTGAGCATTAAATATAAAAATTTAAATTTACCTAATAAACTGTAAATAATTAATAATATATTAGAAATAAGCATGTCAGGGATTGCAAGCTTGGCTCAGACAAAAATATGAACAGGTGTTTCGACCTGAATCGACGTGCACACACACACAAATGTAACTGAAAGTGTGTACACCAGTATTTTGCTAGTGTGTGTGAACGCAGGTCTATGCAGGCGAGTTTACCACCCCAAGATGAATAATTGCACAATTACAGTTTTTCCGTAATTATTCATAAACTATAATTAAGAATTAAAATCCAAAACCACAATAAAATGTAATAAAATTTACTAAATACTGTGTACGAAAACCACGAGAAAGTGCCACACCGTACGAGTGTAATAGTGAAATAACTGTGTACAAATCGAAAGGGTTAAGTTGCAATGTCCAAAATTACAGTGAACATGTGTTGTAAAAATAGTTATAAGATAAGTATAAGAGTATACTTACAGGACTCTGCAATTCGCAGAAATATAAGAAATAGCGAATTTGACAAAGAGTGAGGGAACTGAATCCAGAGACAGTTTCTGACATGTCGATTTCGTACCACTGCAGGTGTCGACCAAGACATGGGTATAAATAGGACACGCAAGCTACAGTGGTTCTCTTTCTTAAATCATCCACGGTGCAGCGGGAGCTTATACCCGTCCGCACGGCGTATTTTTTTTTTTTTTTGTAAATAGTTTAATTTTTCCAGTTACATACAACTATGTAACTAAGTTGTAAAGACAATCATTTTTAAATTATAACAGCAATGCATGAGAAGAATTACATAAGAAGATCCATTGACGTCAGAAACAGCACGAGGAGAGTTCAAGAGAGTGATACGACGCTGGACAAGAGGAGAGTTCCAGAGAGTGATTCGACGCTGGACAAGAAGAAGTGATTCGACGCTGGACAAGATGAAGTGATACGACGCTGGACAAGAGGAGAGTTCCAGAGAGTGATACGACGCTGGACAAGAGGAGAAGAGAGACAGCCGACGCTGGAGTGCGAGACGAGGACGACTACAGATGGATCAAAATGATCGAGTATGATTGACGACAATAAGGTGATAAACAACTTATTTATATCTTAATCATACAATGAACTCAAAGACAATTAAAGACATTTCTATTTTATTTAAAAGTAAGAGCCAATGTTTCTTGTAAAGTAGAATTAAAATCATAGATGTTTTAGAAATACGATTAAAATAACAAGAGCTCAAATTAATATGAAATAAAAGGCGTACAAAGCATTTAAATGAAAACAATTAGTATTTGAGATAAAACAGTACTGAGAAACAAAAGATAAATTCAATAACTATTAATATTTTGAGTACATTACGATATATAAAAAGAGATTTAAATATTCTTGGATTTCGTTGTCCATGACGTGTCCGTTACTTAACTAAATATCACTATAATATTGACGACTCGGAACACTAAGTTTTTTATAAGTGAAAACGTAAAGTTTTACCTTACAGCCTAAACCGGGTTTCACCTATAGAAGGCTTCATCAGAGGCTGTCGTAAGTAGCGCTGTTCGTCTTGTTGTTGGAGACGAGATAGTTTTTCGAAAGATCGAAGCTGTGTGTGTGTGGTGAGATGTGTTCGAATAATGCGTGCGATTTGAATTGTGTCTGTTCGTTTAGGATGTCGTTTTTATTTGTTTTTGTGTGTTTGTATATTTCTAATTGTTCTAGAGTGTCTAGTTTTCGGCCTTTTGTGTGTACGTGTAGTATGTTCATGTTATTGTCGATGTTTTTATATGTGTGGTTTGCTTCAATGAGGTGGTTTGCGAAGGTAGATTCTGTAGTGGTGTGGAGTGCTTTTGTGTGTTCAATGCATCTCTGTTTGAAGCTACGTCCTGTCTGGCCTATGTAGAATTTATTGCAATTTGAACAATTTAGCTTATATACACCGGGTAGATCGAATTTGTTTTGTGCTTTGGGCATGCGTTTTGATAGTGTGTGTTCTGTTTTGTTAGTAGTTTTGTAAGCGATTCTGTATCCTGCTTTTTTGAATTTGTGGGCAATTTTTTCTGTTTGTTTGTTGATGTATGTTAGTGTTATGAATTTGTTGTTTTCTGCCTTAGTCTGTTGTTTGTTTTGTGTTTTGTGTTTTGTGTAGGAGTTTACTGACTATTGTTCAGTCATAACCGTTAGATTCTGCTAGATATTTTATCGTGTTTAGTTCGCCTTTGTAGTATATTTCATATAAGGGGATGTTGTTAAGTCTATGTATCATGGTTCTAAAAGCAGCTAGTTTGTGTTGTATTGGGTGATTGGAGGTGTTGTGTATTAGTGTGTCAGTTGTAGTTGGTTTTCTGTATATACTGAATTTGTGCCTGTGTTCTAGTTTTGTGATGGAGAGGTCTATGAAGTTTATGGTATTGTTGTGTTCGTATTCGGCAGTGAAGGTTTTGTTTTTATGTATTTTGTTTATGTGCGTTAGTAACTGTTCACATTGTCTTTTGTTTCCCCTGTATAGTATTAGAATGTCGTCAACGTATCTGTGCCAATATAGTGTTTTATGTGAGTGTCTGTCATTGTTTGTGAGTATTTTTGTTTTTTCTAAGTGTTGGAGGAAGACTTCTGCTAGAATGCTGGATATGGGGAAGCCCATGGGTAGGCCATCGTTCTGTGTGTAGTATTTATTGTTATAAGTAAAGTAGTTTTGTTTTGTGATAATGTTCAGATAATGTTCCTACAAAACAAACTCAAACAGAACAACACACCAGACGAACTTATCAATGAAATAACAGAAACTCTGAACTTACTTAATAAGAAAGTAATGGTAAAAGATGTTATTGTTGTTATTAATATGAAGAAAGGGTTAGGAATGGAAATAATTGCTATAATTGTCAGAACGACTGATAAAGCGAAAACTTAATGGAGATACAAGGACACAGAAGAAAGCAAGAGTGAAAAGTCATAAGGGCAGAGACTACTTAGGATTAAGGACTTCGAGAAAAATATCGTTGTTTTCCATGACAGTTCCTCTGTAACCGATCATGCGACACACTACAAAGCTAAAAGAGTATTCTGTTACGGAAGTGTATTTCAGGAAAGTAGTAGCGATCAGAAAGGTAATGTTAAAGAAATGTAATAAAAGGTAATGAATGTTAATGTATTGTATAAGTAAAGTATTAGATAAAGTAATGTCATGTTAAGAAAAAAGTTAAGGAAGATTAGAAGCGAAGGTAAGAATGTATGAGTAAGATAATGTAAAAATAAGGACCGAATTTACACACATATGTAGGAATGCAGAGTATACAGAAGGAGAACAAAGGAGAGATAATTGCAGTGGATTTTCTGGGACCACTACCACGATCAAGTCGAGGTGTGAAGCACATATTGGTATGTATCGATGTGTTTTCCAAGGCAGTCCGACTGTACCCAATTATGCGACACACAACCAAAGTTGTTCTAAAGATACTACTGCAGAAATATATTCCGTTATATGGAAAAATGAAGAAGGTACTCAATGATCAAGGTGTACAATTCCAAAGTGAAAAATGGGAGAGGACGTTAAGGGAAAATGGAATACAACCTGTACTCACATCCATAAGACATCCTCAAGGAAACCTTGCTGAGAGAGTTAACAAAGAATTAGGTAAATATTTACGAATATATTGCCATGATCAACACAATAAATGGGCAGAATATTTACCATTTCTTGAAAAAGCCATTAACGAAAATTATAGTGAAGCAACAGGATACACTCCCATGGAATTAGAAGAAGATAAGAAGCCAAACAGATTTTGGACTAAGCATATAAACAAACCTAATAACCAAAATGTACCTGTACCAACAAGTGTGAAAATTGAATACGCAAAGCAACGGATAAGAGAAAGAGGTAACAAGAGAGTAGAGAGATTTAATCTAACTCACAAGCTACAACAATTCAACGTGGGAGAAAGTATACTACTCAAGGCAAATCCAGTGGGAAAACGGAGTGATAATACGGCGAAGAAATTCTTCAGACTTTATAATGGACCGTATACGTTAAGACAGCGAGTAGGACAACACACTTTCATCGTATATGATGAGATACAGAAGAAAGAAATTGGTAAATTCCACGCAACGTCATTTAGGAAGTTCTACACATGAAAACAACGAGGTCAATGAAACCAGTCAAATCAGCTGTTTGTTAAAGCCACCCTACTACAAGGTCACGAGCAGTGAGCGTACAAAGAGGGGAGGTAATACATTTGTATACACTCCAATTAAGGGTGAAATGACGAATATTATTCTTTATTATTTGTTACATTTATTTTGCAAATATAATAATAATAAATAAAAAAAAATTATAATAAATAAATTTAATAAATTTTTTTTTGTTACCAAGCAGAGGGATAATGCGACAGTAAAAATAAGTGATGTACTGAGCATTAAATATAAAAATTTAAATTTACCTAATAAACTGTAAATAATTAATAATATATTAGAAATAAGCATGTCAGGGATTGCAAGCTTGGCTCAGACAAAAATATGAACAGGTGTTTCGACCTGAATCGACGTGCACACACACACAAATGTAACTGAAAGTGTGTACACCAGTATTTTGCTAGTGTGTGTGAACGCAGGTCTATGCAGGCGAGTTTACCACCCCAAGATGAATAATTGCACAATTACTGTTTTTCCGTAATTATTCATAAACTATAATTAAGAATTAAAATCCAAAACCACAATAAAATGTAATAAAATTTACTAAATACTGTGTACGAAAACCACGCGAAAGTGCCACACCGTACGAGTGTAATAGTGAAATAACTGTGTACAAATCGAAAGGGTTAAGTTGCAATGTCCAAAATTACAGTGAACATGTGTTGTAAAAATAGTTATAAGATAAGTATAAGAGTATACTTACAGGACTCTGCAATTCGCAGAAATATAAGAAATAGCGAATTTGACAAAGAGTGGGGGAACTGAATCCAGAGACAGTTTCTGACATGTCGATTTCGTACCACTGCAGGTGTCGACCAAGACATGGGTATAAATAGGACACGCAAGCTACAGTGGTTCTCTTTCTTAAATCATCCACGGTGCAGCGGGAGCTTATACCCGTCCGCACGGCGTATTTATTTTTTTTTTTGTAAATAGTTTAATTTTTCCAGTTACATACAACTATGTAACTAAGTTGTAAAGACAATCATTTTTAAATTATAACAGAAATACATGAGAAGAATTACATAAGAAGATCCATTGACGTCAGAAACAGCACGAGGGGAGTTCCAGAGAGTGATACGACGCTGGACAAGAGGAGAGTTCCAGAGAGTGATTCGACGCTGGACAAGAAGAAGTGATTCGACGCTGGACAAGATGAAGTGATACGACGCTGGACAAGAGGAGAGTTCCAGAGAGTGATACGACGCTGGACAAGAGGAGAAGAGAGACAGCCGACGCTGGAGTGCGAGACGAGGACGACTACAGATGGATCAAAATGATCGAGTATGATTGACGACAATAAGGTGATAAACAACTTATTTATATCTTAATCATACAATGAACTCAAAGACAATTAAAGACATTTCTATTTTATTTAAAAGTAAGAGCCAATGTTTCTTGTAAAGTAGAATTAAAATCATAGGTGTTTTAGAAATGCGATTAAAATAACAAGAGCTCAAATTAATATGAAATAAAATGCGTACAAAGCATTTAAATGAAAACAATTAGTATTTGAGATAAAACAGTACTGAGAAACAAAAGATAAATTCAATAACTATTAATATTTTGAGTACATTACAATATATAAAAAGAGATTTAAATATTCTTGGATTTCGTTGTCCATGACGTGTCCGTTACTTAACTAAATATCACTATAATATTGACGACTCGGAACACTAAGTTTTTTATAAGTGAAAACGTAAAGTTTTACCTTACAGCCTAAACCGGGTTTCACCTATAGAAGGCTTCATCAGAGGCTGTCGTAAGTAGCGCTGTTCGTCTTGTTGTTGGAGACGAGATAGTTTTTCGAAAGATCGAAGCTGTGTGTGTGTGGTGAGATGTGTTCGAATAATGCGTGCGATTTGAATTGTGTCTGTTCGTTTAGGATGTCGTTTTTATTTGTTTTTGTGTGTTTGTATATTTCTAATTGTTCTAGAGTGTCTAGTTTTCGGCCTTTTGTGTGTACGTGTAGTATGTTCATGTTATTGTCGATGTTTTTATATGTGTGGTTTGCTTCAATGAGGTGGTTTGCGAAGGTAGATTCTGTAGTGGTGTGGAGTGCTTTTGTGTGTTCAATGTATCTCTGTTTGAAGCTACGTCCTGTCTGGCCTATGTAGAATTTATTGCAATTTGAACAATTTAGCTTATATACACCGGGTAGATCGAATTTGTTTTGTGCTTTGGGCATGCGTTTTGATAGTGTGTCTTCTGTTTTGTTAGTAGTTTTGTAAGCGATTCTGTATCCTGCTTTTTTGAATTTGTGGGCAATTTTTTCTGTTTGTTTGTTGATGTATGTTAGTGTTATGAATTTGTTGTTTTCTGCCTTTGTCTGTTGTTTGTTTTGTGTTTTGTGTAGGAGTTTACTGACTATTGTTCAGTCATAACCGTTAGATTCTGCTAGATATTTTATCGTGTTTAGTTCGCCTTTGTAGTCTATTTCATCTAAGGGGATGTTGTTAAGTCTATGTATCATGGTTCTAAAAGCAGCTAGTTTGTGTTGTATTGGGTGATTGGAGGTGTTGTGTATTAGCGTGTCAGTTGTAGTTGGTTTTCTGTATATACTGAATTTGTGCCTGTGTTCTAGTTTTGTGATGGAGAGGTCTATGAAGTTTATGGTATTGTTGTATTCGTATTCGGCAGTGAAGGTTTTGTTTTTATGTATTTTGTTTATGTGCGTTAGTAACTGTTCACATTGTCTTTTGTTTCCCCTGTATAGTATTAGAATGTCGTCAACGTATCTGTGCCAATATAGTGTTTTATGTGAGTGTCTGTCATTGTTTGTGAGTATTTTTGTTTTTTCTAAGTGTTGGAGGAAGACTTCTGCTAGAATGCTGGATATGGGGAAGCCCATAGGTAGGCCATCGTTCTGTGTGTAGTATTTATTGTTATAAGTAAAGTAGTTTTGTTTTGTGATAATGTTCAGATAATGTTCCTACAAAACAAACTCAAACAGAACAACACACCAGACGAACTTATCAATGAAATAACAGAAACTCTGAACTTACTTAATAAGAAAGTAATGGTAAAAGATGTTATTGTTGTTATTAATATGAAGAAAGGGTTAGGAATGGAAATAATTGCTATAATTGTCAGAACGACTAATAAAGCGAAAACTTAATGGAGATACAAGGACACAGAAGAAAGCAAGAGTGAAAAGTCATAAGGGCAGAGACTACTTAGGATTAAGGACTTCCAGAAAAATATCGTTGTTTTCCATGACAGTACCTCTGTAACCGATCATGCGACACACTACAAAGCTAAAAGAGTATTCTGTTACGGAAGTGTATTTCAGGAAAGTAGTAGCGATCAGAAAGGTAATGTTAAAGAAATGTAATAAAAGGTAATGAATGTTAATGTATTGTATAAGTAAAGTATTAGATAAAGTAATGTCATGTTAAGAAAAAAGTTAAGGAAGATTAGAAGCGAAGGTAATGAATAAGATAAGAATGAATGTATGAGTAAGATAATGTAAAAATAAGGACCGAATTTACACACATATGTAGGAATGCAGAGTATACAGAAGGAGAACAAAGGAGAGATAATTGCAGTGGATTTTCTGGGACCACTACCACGATCAAGGCGAGGTGTGAAGCACATATTGGTATGTATCGATGTGTTTTCCAAGGCAGTCCGACTGTACCCAATTATGCGACACACAACCAAAGTTGTTCTAAAGATACTACTGCAGAAATATATTCCGTTATATGGAAAAATGAAGAAGGTACTCAATGATCAAGGTGTACAATTCCAAAGTGAAAAATGGGAGAGGACGTTAAGGGAAAATGGAATACAACCTGTACTCACATCCATAAGACATACTCAAGGAAACCTTGCTGAGAGAGTTAACAAAGAATTAGGTAAATATTTACGAATATATTGCCATGATCAACACAATAAATGGGCAGAATATTTACCATTTCTTGAAAAAGCCATTAACGAAATTTATAGTGAAGCAACAGGATACACTCCCATGGAATTAGAAGAAGATAAGAAGCCAAACAGATTTTGGACTAAGCATATAAACAAACCTAATAACCAAAATGTACCTGTACCAACAAGTGTGAAAATTGAATACGCAAAGCAACGGATAAGAGAAAGAGGTAACAAGAGAGTAGAGAGATTTAATCTAACTCACAAGCTACAACAATTCAACGTGGGAGAAAGTATACTACTCAAGGCAAATCCAGTGGGAAAACGGAGTGATAATACGGCGAAGAAATTCTTCAGACTTTATAATGGACCGTATACGTTAAGACAGCGAGTAGGACAACACACTTTCATCGTATATGATGAGATACAGAAGAAAGAAATTGGTAAATTCCACGCAACGTCATTTAGGAAGTTCTACACATGAAAACAACGAGGTCAATGAAACCAGTCAAATCAGCTGTTTGTTAAAGCCACCCTACTACAAGGTCACGAGCAGTGAGCGTACAAAGAGGGGAGGTAATACATTTGTATACACTCCAATTAAGGGTGAAATGACGAATATTATTCTTTATTATTTGTTACATTTTTTTTGCAAATATAAAAATAATAAATAAAAAAAAATTATAATAAATAAATTTAATAAATTTTTTCTTGTTACCAAGCAGAGGGATAATGCGACAGTAAAAATAAGTGATGTACTGAGCATTAAATATAAAAATTTAAATTTACCTAATAAACTGTAAATAATTAATAATATATTAGAAATAAGCATGTCAGGGATTGCAAGCTTGGCTCAGACAAAAATATGAACAGGTGTTTCGACCTGAATCGACGTGCACACACACACAAATGTAACTGAAAGTGTGTACACCAGTATTTTGCTAGTGTGTGTGAACGCAGGTCTATGCAGGCGAGTTTACTACCCCAAGATGAATAATTGCACAATTACTGTTTTTCCGTAATTATTCATAAACTATAATTAAGAATTAATATCCAAAACCACAATAAAATGTAATAAAATTTACTAAATACTGTGTACGAAAACCACGCGAAAGTGCCACACCGTACGAGTGTAATAGTGAAATAACTGTGTACAAATCGAAAGGGTTAAGTTGTAATGTCCAAAATTACAGTGAACATGTGTTGTAAAAATAGTTATAAGATAAGTATAAGAGTATACTTACAGGACTCTGCAATTCGCAGAAATATAAGAAATAGCGAATTTGACAAAGAGTGGGGGAACTGAATCCAGAGACAGTTTCTGACATGTCGATTTCGTACCACTGCAGGTGTCGACCAAGACATGGGTATAAATAGGACACGCAAGCTACAGTGGTTCTCTTTCTTAAATCATCCACGGTGCAGCGGGAGCTTATACCCGTCCGCACGGCGTATTTATTTTTTTTTTTGTAAATAGTTTAATTTTTCCAGTTACATACAACTATGTAACTAAGTTGTAAAGACAATCATTTTTAAATTATAACAGAAATACATGAGAAGAATTACATAAGAAGATCCATTGACGTCAGAAACAGCACGAGGAGAGTTCCAGAGAGTGATACGACGCTGGACAAGAGGAGAGTTCCAGAGAGTGATTCGACGCTGGACAAGAAGAAGTGATTCGACGCTGGACAAGATGAAGTGATACGACGCTGGACAAGAGGAGAGTTCCAGAGAGTGATACGACGCTGGACAAGAGGAGAAGAGAGACAGCCGACGCTGGAGTGCGAGACGAGGACGACTACAGATGGATCAAAATGATCGAGTATGATTGACGACAATAAGGTGATAAACAACTTATTTATATCTTAATCATACAATGAACTCAAAGACAATTAAAGACATTTCTATTTTATTTAAAAGTAAGAGCCAATGTTTCTTGTAAAGTAGAATTAAAATCATAGATGTTTTAGAAATACGATTAAAATAACAAGAGCTCAAATTAATATGAAATAAAAGGCGTACAAAGCATTTAAATGAAAACAATTAGTATTTGAGATAAAACAGTACTGAGAAACAAAAGATAAATTCAATAACTATTAATATTTTGAGTACATTACAATATATAAAAAGAGATTTAAATATTCTTGGATTTCGTTGTCCATGACGTGTCCGTTACTTAACTAAATATCACTATAATATTGACGACTCGGTACACTAAGTTTTTTATAAGTGAAAACGTAAAGTTTTACCTTACAGCCTAAACCGGGTTTCACCTATAGAAGGCTTCATCAGAGGCTGTCGTAAGTAGCGCTGTTCGTCTTGTTGTTGGAGACGAGATAGTTTTTCGAAAGATCGAAGCTGTGTGTGTGTGGTGAGATGTGTTCGAATAATGCGTGCGATTTGAATTGTGTCTGTTCGTTTAGGATGTCGTTTTTATTTGTTTTTGTGTGTTTGTATATTTCTAATTGTTCTAGAGTGTCTAGTTTTCGGCCTTTTGTGTGTACGTGTAGTATGTTCATGTTATTGTCGATGTTTTTATATGTGTGGTTTGCTTCAATGAGGTGGTTTGCGAAGGTAGATTCTGTAGTGGTGTGGAGTGCTTTTGTGTGTTCAATGTATCTCTGTTTGAAGCTACGTCCTGTCTGGCCTATGTAGAATTTATTGCAATTTGAACAATTTAGCTTATATACACCGGGTAGATCGAATTTGTTTTGTGCTTTGGGCATGCGTTTTGATAGTGTGTGTTCTGTTTTGTTAGTAGTTTTGTAAGCGATTCTGTATCCTGCTTTTTTGAATTTGTGGGCAATTTTTTCTGTTTGTTTGTTGATGTATGTTAGTGTTATGAATTTGTTGTTTTCTGCCTTTGTCTGTTGTTTGTTTTGTGTTTTGTGTAGGAGTTTACTGACTATTGTTCAGTCATAACCGTTAGATTCTGCTAGATATTTTATCGTGTTTAGTTCGCCTTTGTAGTCTATTTCATCTAAGGGGATGTTGTTAAGTCTATGTATCATGGTTCTAAAAGCAGCTAGTTTGTGTTGTATTGGGTGATTGGAGGTGTTGTGTATTAGCGTGTCAGTTGTAGTTGGTTTTCTGTATATACTGAATTTGTGCCTGTGTTCTAGTTTTGTGATGGAGAGGTCTATGAAGTTTATGGTATTGTTGTGTTCGTATTCGGCAGTGAAGGTTTTGTTTTTATGTATTTTGTTTATGTGCGTTAGTAACTGTTCACATTGTCTTTTGTTTCCCCTGTATAGTATTAGAATGTCGTCAACGTATCTGTGCCAATATAGTGTTTTATGTGAGTGTCTGTCATTGTTTGTGAGTATTTTTGTTTTTTCTAAGTGTTGGAGGAAGACTTCTGCTAGAATGCTGGATATGGGGAAGCCCATGGGTAGGCCATCGTTCTGTGTGTAGTATTTATTGTTATAAGTAAAGTAGTTTTGTTTTGTGATAATGTTCAGATAATGTTCCTACAAAACAAACTCAAACAGAACAACACACCAGACGAACTTATCAATGAAATAACAGAAACTCTGAACTTACTTAATAAGAAAGTAATGGTAAAAGATGTTATTGTTGTTATTAAGATGAAGAAAGGGTTAGGAATGGAAATAATTGCTATAATTGTCAGAACGACTAATAAAGCGAAAACTTAATGGAGATACAAGGACACAGAAGAAAGCAAGAGTGAAAAGTCATAAGGGCAGAGACTACTTAGGATTAAGGACTTCCAGAAAAATATCGTTGTTTTCCATGACAGTACCTCTGTAACCGATCATGCGACACACTACAAAGCTAAAAGAGTATTCTGTTACGGAAGTGTATTTCAGGAAAGTAGTAGCGATCAGAAAGGTAATGTTAAAGAAATGTAATAAAAGGTAATGAATGTTAATGTATTGTATAAGTAAAGTATTAGATAAAGTAATGTCATGTTAAGAAAAAAGTTAAGGAAGATTAGAAGCGAAGGTAATGAATAAGATAAGAATGAATGTATGAGTAAGATAATGTAAAAATAAGGACCGAATTTACACACATATGTAGGAATGCAGGGTATACAGAAGGAGAACAAAGGAGAGATAATTGCAGTGGATTTTCTGGGACCACTACCACGATCAAGTCGAGGTGTGAAGCACATATTGGTATGTATCGATGTGTTTTCCAAGGCAGTCCGACTGTACCCAATTATGCGACCCACAACCAAAGTTGTTCTAAAGATACTACTGCAGAAATATATTCCGTTATATGGAAAAATGAAGAAGGTACTCAATGATCAAGGTGTACAATTCCAAAGTGAAAAATGGGAGAGGACGTTAAGGGAAAATGGAATACAACCTGTACTCACATCCATAAGACATCCTCAAGGAAACCTTGCTGAGAGAGTTAACAAAGAATTAGGTAAATATTTACGAATATATTGCCATGATCAACACAATAAATGGGCAGAATATTTACCATTTCTTGAAAAAGCCATTAACGAAAATTATAGTGAAGCAACAGGATACACTCCCATGGAATTAGAAGAAGATAAGAAGCCAAATAGATTTTGGACTAAGCATATAAACAAACCTAATAACCAAAATGTACCTGTACCAACAAGTGTGAAAATTGAATACGCAAAGCAACGGATAAGAGAAAGAGGTAACAAGAGAGTAGAGAGTTTTAATCTAACTCACAAGCTACAACAATTCAACGTGGGAGAAAGTATACTACTCAAGGCAAATCCAGTGGGAAAACGGAGTGATAATACGGCGAAGAAATTCTTCAGACTTTATAATGGACCGTATACGTTAAGACAGCGAGTAGGACAAAACACTTTCATCGTATATGATTAGATACAGAAGAAAGAAATTGGTAAATTCCACGCAACGTCATTTAGGAAGTTCTACACATGAAAACAACGAGGTCAATGAAACCAGTCAAATCAGCTGTTTGTTAAAGCCACCCTACTACAAGGTCACGAGCAGTGAGCGTACAAAGAGGGGAGGTAATACATTTGTATACACTCCAATTAAGGGTGAAATGACGAATATTATTCTTTATTATTTGTTACATTTTTTTTGCAAATATAATAATAATAAATAAAAAAAAATTATAATAAATAAATTTAATAAATTTTTTCTTGTTACCAAGCAGAGGGATAATGCGACAGTAAAAATAAGTGATGTATTGAGCATTAAATATAAAAATTTAAATTTACCTAATAAACTGTAAATAATTAATAATATATTAGAAATAAGCATGTCAGGGATTGCAAGCTTGGCTCAGACAAAAATATGAACAGGTGTTTCGACCTGAATCGACGTGCACACACACACAAATGTAACTGAAAGTGTGTACACCAGATTTTGCTAGTGTGTGTGAACGCAGGTCTATGCAGGCGAGTTTACCACCCCAAGATGAATAATTGCACAATTACTGTTTTTCCGTAATTATTCATAAACTATAATTAAGAATTAAAATCCAAAACCACAATAAAATGTAATAAAATTTACTAAATACTGTGTACGAAAACCACGCGAAAGTGCCACACCGTACGAGTGTAATAGTGAAATAACTGTGTACAAATCGAAAGGGTTAAGTTGTAATGTCCAAAATTACAGTGAACATGTGTTGTAAAAATAGTTATAAGATAAGTATAAGAGTATACTTACAGGACTCTGCAATTCGCAGAAATATAAGAAATAGCGAATTTGACAAAGAGTGGGGGAACTGAATCCAGAGACAGTTTCTGACATGTCGATTTCGTACCACTGCAGGTGTCGACCAAGACATGGGTATAAATAGGACACGCAAGCTACAGTGGTTCTCTTTCTTAAATCATCCACGGTGCAGCGGGAGCTTATGCCCGTCTGCACGGCGTATTTATTTTTTTTTGTAAATAGTTTAATTTTTCCAGTTACATACAACTATGTAACTAAGTTGTAAAGACAATCATTTTTAAATAATAACAGCAGTACATGATAAGAATTACATAAGAAGATCCATTGACGTCAGAAACAGCACGAGGAGAGTTCCAGAGAGTGATACGACGCTGGACAAGAGGAGAGTTCCAGAGAGTGATACGACGCTGGACAAGAGGAGAGTTCCAGAGAGTGATTCGACGCTGGACAAGAAGAAGTGATTCGACGCTGGACAAGATGAAGTGATACGACGCTGGACAAGAGGAGAGTTCCAGAGAGTGATACGACGCTGGACAAGAGGAGAAGAGAGACAGCCGACGCTGGAGTGCGAGACGAGGACGACTACAGATGGATCAAAATGATCGAATATGATTGACGACAATAAGGTGATAAACAACTTATTTATATCTTAATCATACAATGAACTCAAAGACAATTAAAGACATTTCTATTTTATTTAAAAGTAAGAGCCAATGTTTCTTGTAAAGTAGAATTAAAATCATAGATGTTTTAGAAATACGATTAACGTAACAAGAGCTCAAATTAATATGAAATAAAATGCATAGAAAGCATTTAAATGAAAACAATTAGTATTTGAGATAAAACAGTACTGAGAAACAAAAGATAAATTCAATAACTATTAATATTTTGAGTACATTACAATATACAAAAAGAGATTTAAATATTGATATTTTGAAACACATTAATTGACTGAGTAGTCTGAAAATGAGATTTTTTCTTTAATACAATAATTAGTAGAATAGAATATTTAGTCAGTAAGGGTGTATATAGCATAAGCCTTACGGCATAATAACAAATACTAACGAATGTTTTAAATCGAAGTCAGTGCCATGTGCACAATTTTTAATAATATCAAATAAATTTGAAATACCGTTACAAGTTACATAGAGTTCTTATTGCAGATACACCTGAAACCCAATTTAAATGTTATATTGTTACATAATTTGTCAATCTTGAACGTGAGACCGGTCACGCTAAATTTGTGTATATGTATATGTATTGTTGCATATTTGGCTCCCAAAGAACGTGGGGCTATACAAATTAAAGTATATATAAAAATTCACACACATAAATACGTTGCATATATTTGGCGCTCCAAGATCGTGGGGCTCCGCAAACACAAATAGAAGTGTATTTGTATTTGAAATTAAATTTAACAACGTTTAAAAAGCGTTGCATATATTTGGCGCTCCAAGATCGTGGGGCTCCGCAAAAACAAATAAATTTTTATTTGCAACGTTAAATATACGTTGCATATATTTGTCGCCCTGGACGTGGGGCACGACATGCCTAAATTTATGTAAAAAAAAAATTTTGTATTACATAAATTGTAGCCCATGAACGTATGGCCCGATCCCCATCATTTAACTATTAAAATTTTTTTATTTAGCTGAATGGTTGCTCTAAAATATAAGAGTGTGTTAAATAAAAAATGTATAATATGTAATTATTATTTATATTAAACAGTAACTGAATGTAATGTTAATTGTTGTGTAATCACACAGCTGGCGCCCACGAATAATATTATTTGTCTATGTAACAGGTGTAACTGTAATGAGTATTAATAATAACTATTAATAAAAATAAAGAAATAAATAAATAAGTAGGGAACGGTTATCAATAATAATTGTTAAAGAATTACTAAGAAATAAATATTTTAATAATATTTCACCATGGCAATATCAGGAAGTTTAAGGATGGGAGAAGCACTTCAAGCTATGATGCAAGCCGTATTTGGTGAAGTAGAGAACAAACAAACAGAAAAAGTAAAAGAAAATAATATTAGAACGCAAATAGAAGAGTTAACAGAATTTTTTACAAAACAGACCGAAAAATTAAGAGAAGAAAGGAAAGCAAAAGAGGAATTAGTAGAAAGAATTGACGATTCTAATACGCACATTGCGGCAGTAGAATATAAACAAACCATAAGAATTAAAAATAAGAGAGAAAATACGTTCGTAATTACTAATGATAATTATAAAAAAGTAATTAACATTAAGGAGGAGAAGCAAATAAATGTTAATAAAACATACCTTATTAATAGCGATATCCCTATTGTGAGACACACACACACTAGTAAGTCACATAAGGTGAAACACGTAAGACACTACACTTACGGAGATAAATATCACTGTAGGTATAACAATAAACGTAGTAAATTATCTATACGAAACACTACCCAAAATTGTGGTAAGTATGATGTTAGATATACGCACGATAATTATAGTAACAATTATTATAACTGTAATTATAAAAACTACAGAGGTTATCATAAACGACGGATGAAAAAACAGTCGACAGTTGTTTATATGGGCTTCAAGCAGACTGAATATACGCAATGCATTAGTGACGAGAGAATTATGGAACGTGCGGAGAGAAGAGAGAGAAGTTATTCATCACAGGTAAGAAACAAATTCTTGCCGTATGAACAGGTGACTTCTACGATAAAAACAACATCCCAGTAATACAATGGAACGCGGACGTTGTTTACACGAGGGTGAGAACAATGGTAAGCACGGCGACTACGCTACAAAGGAACAATATACGTCCGGTAGACGACGGACAATAAAATTTTTATAAGAGGGGTGTAAGATCGAACTACACACTGAACTCAGAACTCAATACCCGAATGGAATGAACAATTATTTTTAAAATAAAATAATAATAATATTAATTATTAATAATAATATAAGAGAGTATAATTAAGAATGTTATTTATTAAGGATATGATAGCAAATAAAAAGAAATATGGAATATTATTTTAAAGGGTTAATTAAGAAATGTATTATTGATGGTAAGGAATGATAGCGTAGAGAAATATTTAAGAAAGTAATGGTAAAAGATGTTATTGTTGTTATTAATATGAAGAAAGGGTTAGGAATGGAAATAATTGCTATAATTGTCAGAACGACTGATAAAGCGAAAACTTAATGGAGATACAAGGACACAGAAGAAAGCAAGAGTGAAAAGTCATAAGGGCAGAGACTACTTAGGATTAAGGACTTCGAGAAAAATATCGTTGTTTTCCATGACAGTTCCTCTGTAACCGATCATGCGACACACTACAAAGCTAAAAGAGTATTCTGTTACGGAAGTGTATTTCAGGAAAGTAGTAGCGATCAGAAAGGTAATGTTAAAGAAATGTAATAAAAGGTAATGAATGTTAATGTATTGTATAAGTAAAGTATTAGATAAAGTAATGTCATGTTAAGAAAAAAGTTAAGGAAGATTAGAAGCGAAGGTAAGAATGTATGAGTAAGATAATGTAAAAATAAGGACCGAATTTACACACATATGTAGGAATGCAGAGTATACAGAAGGAGAACAAAGGAGAGATAATTGCAGTGGATTTTCTGGGACCACTACCACGATCAAGTCGAGGTGTGAAGCACATATTGGTATGTATCGATGTGTTTTCCAAGGCAGTTACCCAATTATGCTACACACAACCAAAGTTGTTCTAAAGATACTACTGCAGAAATATATTCCGTTATATGGAAAAATGAAGAAGGTACTCAATGATCAAGGTGTACAATTCCAAAGTGAAAAATGGGAGAGGACGTTAAGGGAAAATGGAATACAACCTGTACTCACATCCATAAGACATCCTCAAGGAAACCTTGCTGAGAGAGTTAACAAAGAATTAGGTAAATATTTACGAATATATTCCCATGATCAACACAATAAATGGGCAGAATATTTACCATTTCTTGAAAAAGCCATTAACGAAAATTATAGTGAAGCAACAGGATACACTCCCATGGAATTAGAAGAAGATGAGAAGCCAAAGAGATTTTGGACTAAGTATATAAACAAACCTAATAACCAAAATGTACCTGTACCAATAAGTGTGAAAATTGAATACGCAAAGCAACGGATAAGAGAAAGAGGTAACAAGAGTGTAGAGAGATTTAATCTAACTCACAAGCTACAACAATTCAACGTGGGAGAAAGTATACTACTCAAGGCAAATCCAGTGGGAAAACGGAGTGATAATACGGCGAAGAAATTCTTCAGACTTTATAATGGACCGTATACGTTAAGACAGCGAGTAGGACAACACACTTTCATCGTATATGATGAGATACAGAAGAAAGAAATTGGTAAATTCCACGCAACGTCATTTAGGAAGTTCTACACATGAAAACAACGAGGTCAATGAAACCAGTCAAATCAGCTGTTTGTTAAAGCCACCCTACTACAAGGTCACGAGCAGTGAGCGTACAAAGAGGGGAGGTAATACATTTGTATACACTCCAATTAAGGGTGAAATGACGAATATTATACTTTATTATTTGTTACATTTTTTTGCAAATATAATAATAATAAATAAAAAAAAAATTATAATAAATAAATTTAATAAATTTTTTTTTTTACCAAGCAGAGAGATAATGCGACAGTACAAATAAGTGATGTACTGAGAATTAAATATAAAAATTTAAATTTACCTAATAAACTGTAAATAATTAATAATATATTAGAAATAAGCATGTCAGGGATTGCAAGCTTGGCTCAGACAAAAATATGAACAGGTGTTTCGACCTGAATCGACGTGCACACACACACAAATGTAACTGAAAGTGTGTACACCAGTATTTTGCTAGTGTGTGTGAACGCAGGTCTATGCAGGCGAGTTTACCACCCCAAGATGAATAATTACACAATTACTGTTTTTCCGTAATTATTCATAAACTATAATTAAGAATTAAAATCCAAAACCACAATATAATGTAATAAAATTTACTAAATACTGTGCACGAAAACCACGCGAAAGTGCCACACCGTACGAGTGTAATAGTGAAATAACTGTGTACAAATCGAAAGGGTTAAGTTGCAATGTCCAAAATTACAGTGAACATGTGTTGTAAAAATAGTTATAAGATAAGTATAAGAGTATACTTACAGGACTCTGCAATTCGCAGAAATATAAGAAATAGCGAATTTGACAAAGAGTGGGGGAACTGAATCCAGAGACAGTTTCTGACATGTCGATTTCGTACCACTGCAGGTGTCGACCAAGACATGGGTATAAATAGGACACGCAAGCTACAGTGGTTCTCTTTCTTAAATCATCCACGGTGCAGCGGGAGCTTATACCCGTCCGCACGGCGTATTTATTTTTTTTTTGTAAATAGTTTAATTTTTCCAGTTACATACAACTATGTAACTAAGTTGTAAAGACAATCATTTTTAAATTATAACAGAAATACATGAGAAGAATTACATAAGAAGATCCATTGACGTCAGAAACAGCACGAGGAGAGTTCCAGAGAGTGATACGACGCTGGACAAGAGGAGAGTTCCAGAGAGTGATTCGACGCTGGACAAGAAGAAGTGATTCGACGCTGGACAAGATGAAGTGATACGACGCTGGACAAGAGGAGACTTCCAGAGAGTGATACGACGCTGGACAAGAGGAGAAGAGAGACAGCCGACGCTGGAGTGCGAGACGAGGACGACTACAGATGGATCAAAATGATCGAGTATGATTGACGACAATAAGGTGATAAACAACTTATTTATATCTTAATCATACAATGAACTCAAAGACAATTAAAGACATTTCTATTTTATTTAAAAGTAAGAGCCAATGTTTCTTGTAAAGTAGAATTAAAATCATAGATGTTTTAGAAATACGATTAAAATAACAAGAGCTCAAATTAATATGAAATAAAAGGCGTACAAAGCATTTAAATGAAAACAATTAGTATTTGAGATAAAACAGTACTGAGAAACAAAAGATAAATTCAATAACTATTAATATTTTGAGTACATTACAATATATAAAAAGAGATTTAAATATTCTTGGATTTCGTTGTCCATGACGTGTCCGTTACTTAACTAAATATCACTATAATATTGACGACTCGGAACACTAAGTTTTTTATAAGTGAAAACGTAAAGTTTTACCTTACAGCCTAAACCGGGTTTCACCTATAGAAGGCTTCATCAGAGGCTGTCGTAAGTAGCGCTGTTCGTCTTGTTGTTGGAGACGAGATAGTTTTTCGAAAGATCGAAGCTGTGTGTGTGTGGTGAGATGTGTTCGAATAATGCGTGCGATTTGAATTGTGTCTGTTCGTTTAGGATGTCGTTTTTATTTGTTTTTGTGTGTTTGTATATTTCTAATTGTTCTAGAGTGTCTAGTTTTCGGCCTTTTGTGTGTACGTGTAGTATGTTCATGTTATTGTCGATGTTTTTATATGTGTGGTTTGCTTCAATGAGGTGGTTTGCGAAGGTAGATTCTGTAGTGGTGTGGAGTGCTTTTGTGTGTTCAATGTATCTCTGTTTGAAGCTACGTCCTGTCTGGCCTATGTAGAATTTATTGCAATTTGAACAATTTAGCTTATATACACCGGGTAGATCGAATTTGTTTTGTGCTTTGGGCATGCGTTTTGATAGTGTGTCTTCTGTTTTGTTAGTAGTTTTGTAAGCGATTCTGTATCCTGCTTTTTTGAATTTGTGGGCAATTTTTTCTGTTTGTTTGTTGATGTATGTTAGTGTTATGAATTTGTTGTTTTCTGCCTTTGTCTGTTGTTTGTTTTGTGTTTTGTGTAGGAGTTTACTGACTATTGTTCAGTCATAACCGTTAGATTCTGCTAGATATTTTATCGTGTTTAGTTCGCCTTTGTAGTCTATTTCATCTAAGGGGATGTTGTTAAGTCTATGTATCATGGTTCTAAAAGCAGCTAGTTTGTGTTGTATTGGGTGATTGGAGGTGTTGTGTATTAGCGTGTCAGTTGTAGTTGGTTTTCTGTATATACTGAATTTGTGCCTGTGTTCTAGTTTTGTGATGGAGAGGTCTATGAAGTTTATGGTATTGTTGTGTTCGTATTCGGCAGTGAAGGTTTTGTTTTTATGTATTTTGTTTATGTGCGTTAGTAACTGTTCACATTGTCTTTTGTTTCCCCTGTATAGTATTAGAATGTCGTCAACGTATCTGTGCCAATATAGTGTTTTATGTGAGTGTCTGTCATTGTTTGTGAGTATTTTTGTTTTTTCTAAGTGTTGGAGGAAGACTTCTGCTAGAATGCTGGATATGGGGAAGCCCATGGGTAGGCCATCGTTCTGTGTGTAGTATTTATTGTTATAAGTAAAGTAGTTTTGTTTTGTGATAATGTTCAGATAATGTTCCTACAAAACAAACTCAAACAGAACAACACACCAGACGAACTTATCAATGAAATAACAGAAACTCTGAACTTACTTAATAAGAAAGTAATGGTAAAAGATGTTATTGTTGTTATTAATATGAAGAAAGGGTTAGGAATGGAAATAATTGCTATAATTGTCAGAACGACTAATAAAGCGAAAACTTAATGGAGATACAAGGACACAGAAGAAAGCAAGAGTGAAAAGTCATAAGGGCAGAGACTACTTAGGATTAAGGACTTCGAGAAAAATATCGTTGTTTTCCATGACAGTTCCTCTGTAACCGATCATGCGACACACTACAAAGCTAAAAGAGTATTCTGTTACGGAAGTGTATTTCAGGAAAGTAGTAGCGATCAGAAAGGTAATGTTAAAGAAATGTAATAAAAGGTAATGAATGTTAATGTATTGTATAAGTAAAGTATTAGATAAAGTAATGTCATGTTAAGAAAAAAGTTAAGGAAGATTAGAAGCGAAGGTAATGAATAAGATAAGAATGAATGTATGAGTAAGATAATGTAAAAATAAGGACCGAATTTACACACATATGTAGGAATGCAGAGTATACAGAAGGAGAACAAAGGAGAGATAATTGCAGTGGATTTTCTGGGACCACTACCACGATCAAGTCGAGGTGTGAAGCACATATTGGTATGTATCGATGTGTTTTCCAAGGCAGTCCGACTGTACCCAATTATGCGACACACAACCAAAGTTGTTCTAAAGATACTACTGCAGAAATATATTCCGTTATATGGAAAAATGAAGAAGGTACTCAATGATCAAGGTGTACAATTCCAAAGTGAAAAATGGGAGAGGACGTTAAGGGAAAATGGAATACAACCTGTACTCACATCCATAAGACATCCTCAAGGAAACCTTGCTGAGAGAGTTAACAAAGAATTAGGTAAATATTTACGAATATATTGCCATCATCAACACAATAAATGGGCAGAATATTTACCATTTCTTTAAAAAGCCATTAACGAAAATTATAGTGAAGCAACAGGATACACTCCCATGGAATTAGAAGAAGATAAGAAGCCAAACAGATTTTGGACTAAGCATATAAACAAACCTAATAACCAAAATGTACCTGTACCAACAAGTGTGAAAATTGAATACGCAAAGCAACGGATAAGAGAAAGAGGTAACAAGAGAGTAGAGAGATTTAATCTAACTCACAAGCTACAACAATTCAACGTGGGAGAAAGTATACTACTCAAGGCAAATCCAGTGGGAAAACGGAGTGATAATACGGCGAAGAAATTCTTCAGACTTTATAATGGACCGTATACGTTAAGACAGCGAGTAGGACAACACACTTTCATCGTATATGATGAGATACAGAAGAAAGAAATTGGTAAATTCCACGCAACGTCATTTAGGAAGTTCTACACATGAAAACAACGAGGTCAATGAAACTAGTCAAATCAGCTGTTTGTTAAAGCCACCCTACTACAAGGTCACGAGCAGTGAGCGTACAAAGAGGGGAGGTAATACATTTGTATACACTCCAATTAAGGGTGAAATGACGAATATTATTCTTTATTATTTGTTACATTTTTTTTGCAAATATAATAATAATAAATAAAAAAATATTATAATAAATAAATTTAATAAATTTATTTTTTTTTTCCAAGCAGAGGGATAATGCGACAGTACAAATAAGTGATGTACTGAGCATTAAATATAAAAATTTAAATTTACCTAATAAACTGTAAATAATTAATAATATATTAGAAATAAGCATGTCAGGGATTGCAAGCTTGGCTCAGACAAAAATATGAACAGGTGTTTCGACCTGAATCGACGTGCACACACACACAAATGTAACTGAAAGTGTGTACACCAGTATTTTGCTAGTGTGTGTGAACGCAGGTCTATGCAGGCGAGTTTACCACCCCAAGATGAATAATTACACAATTACTGTTTTTCCGTAATTATTCATAAACTATAATTAAGAATTAAAATCCAAAACCACAACAAAATGTAATAAAATTTACTAAATACTGTGTACGAAAACCACGCGAAAGTGCCACACCGTACGAGTGTAATAGTGAAATAACTGTGTACAAATCGAAAGGGTTAAGTTGCAATGTCCAAAATTACAGTGAACATGTGTTGTAAAAATAGTTATAAGATAAGTATAAGAGTATACTTACAGGACTCTGCAATTCGCAGAAATATAAGAAATAGCGAATTTGACAAAGAGTGGGGGAACTGAATCCAGAGACAGTTTCTGACATGTCGATTTCGTACCACTGCAGGTGTCGACCAAGACATGGGTATAAATAGGACACGCAAGCTACAGTGGTTCTCTTTCTTAAATCATCCACGGTGCAGCGGGAGCTTATGCCCGTCTGCACGGCGTATTTATTTTTTTTTGTAAATAGTTTAATTTTTCCAGTTACATACAACTATGTAACTAAGTTGTAAAGACAATCATTTTTAAATAATAACAGCAGTACATGATAAGAATTACATAAGAAGATCCATTGACGTCAGAAACAGCACGAGGAGAGTTCCAGAGAGTGATACGACGCTGGACAAGAGGAGAGTTCCAGAGAGTGATACGACGCTGGACAAGAGGAGAGTTCCAGAGAGTGATTCGACGCTGGACAAGAAGAAGTGATTCGACGCTGGACAAGATGAAGTGATACGACGCTGGACAAGAGGAGAGTTCCAGAGAGTGATACGACGCTGGACAAGAGGAGAAGAGAGACAGCCGACGCTGGAGTGCGAGACGAGGACGACTACAGATGGATCAAAATGGTCGAATATGATTGACGACAATAAGGTGATAAACAACTTATTTATATCTTAATCATACAATGAACTCAAAGACAATTAAAGACATTTCTATTTTATTTAAAAGTAAGAGCCAATGTTTCTTGTAAAGTAGAATTAAAATCATAGATGTTTTAGAAATACGATTAACGTAACAAGAGCTCAAATTAATATGAAATAAAATGCATAGAAAGCATTTAAATGAAAACAATTAGTATTTGAGATAAAACAGTACTGAGAAACAAAAGATAAATTCAATAACTATTAATATTTTGAGTACATTACAATATACAAAAAGAGATTTAAATATTGATATTTTGAAACACATTAATTGACTGAGTAGTCTGAAAATGAGATTTTTTCTTTAATACAATAATTAGTAGAATAGAATATTTAGTCAGTAAGGGTGTATATAGCATAAGCCTTACGGCATAATAACAAATACTAACGAATGTTTTAAATCGAAGTCAGTGCCATGTGCACAATTTTTAATAATATCAAATAAATTTGAAATACCGTTACAAGTTACATAGAGTTCTTATTGCAGATACACCTGAAACCCAATTTAAATGTTATATTGTTACATAATTTGTCAATCTTGAACGTGAGACCGGTCACGCTAAATTTGTGTATATGTATATGTATTGTTGCATATTTGGCTCCCAAAGAACGTGGGGCTATACAAATTAAAGTATATATAAAAATTCACACACATAAATACGTAGCATATATTTGGCGCTCCAAGATCGTGGGGCTCCGCAAACCCAAATAGAAGTGTATTTGTATTTGAAATGAAATTTAACAACGTTTAAAAAGCGTTGCATATATTTGGCGCTCCAAGATCGTGGGGCTTCGCAAAAACAAATAAATTTTTATTTGCAACGTTAAATATACGTTGCATATATTTGTCGCCCAGGACGTGGGCACGACATGCCTAAATTTATGTAAAAAAAAAAATTTTTTATTACATAAATTGTAGCCCATGAACGTATGGCCCGATCCCCATCATTTAACTATTAAATTTTTTTTATGTAGCTAAATGGTTGCTCTAAAATATAAGAGTGTGTTAAATAAAAAATGTATAATATGTAATTATTATTTATATTAAACAGTAACTGAATGTAATGTTAATTGTTGTGTAATCACACAGCTGGCGCCCACGAATAATATTATTTGTCTATGTAACAGGTGTAACTGTAATGAGTATTAATAATAACTATTAATAAAAATAAAGAAATAAATAAATAAGTAGGGAACGGTTATCAATAATAATTGTTAAAGAATTACTAAGAAATAAATATTTTAATAATATTTCACCATGGCAATATCAGGAAGTTTAAGGATGGGAGAAGCACTTCAAGCTATGATGCAAGCCGTATTTGGTGAAGTAGAGAACAAACAAACAGAAAAAGTAAAAGAAAATAATATTAGAACGCAAATAGAAGAGTTAACAGAATTTTTTACAAAACAGACCGAAAAATTAAGAGAAGAAAGGAAAGCAAAAGAGGAATTAGTAGAAAGAATTGACGATTCTAATACGCACATTGCGGCAGTAGAATATAAACAAACCATAAGAATTAAAAATAAGAGAGAAAATACGTTCGTAATTACTAATGATAATTATAAAAAAGTAATTAACATTAAGGAGGAGAAGCAAATAAATGTTAATAAAACATACCTTATTAATAGCGATATCCCTATTGTGAGACACACACACACTAGTAAGTCACATAAGGTGAAACACGTAAGGCACTACACTTACGGAGATAAATATCACTGTAGGTATAACAATAAACGTAGTAAATTATCTATACGAAACACTACCCAAAATTGTGGTAAGTATGATGTTAGATATACGCACGATAATTATAGTAACAATTATTATAACTGTAATTATAAAAACTACAGAGGTTATCATAAACGACGGATGAAAAAACAGTCGACAGTTGTTTATATGGGCTTCAAGCAGACTGAATATACGCAATGCATTAGTGACGAGAGAATTATGGAACGTGCGGAGAGAAGTTATTCATCACAGGTAAGAAACAAATTCTTGCCGTATGAACAGGTGACTTCTACGATAAAAACAAACATCGCAGTAATACAATGGAACGCGGACGTTGTTTACACGAGGGTGAGAACAATGGTAAGCACGGCGACTACGCTACAAAGGAACAATATACGTCCGGTAGACGACGGACAATAAAATTTTTATAAGAGGGGTGTAAGATCGAACTACACACTGAACTCAGAACTCAATACCCGAATGGAATGAATAATTATTTTTAAAATAAAATAATATTACTATTAATTATTAATAATAATATAAGAGAGTATAATTAAGAATGTTATTTATTAAGGATATGATAGCAAATAAAAAGAAATATGGAATATTATTTTAAAGGGTTAATTAAGAAATGTATTATTGATGGTAAGGAATGATAGCGTAGAGAAATATTTAAGAAAGTAATGGTAAAAGATGTTATTGTTGTTATTAATATGAAGAAAGGGTTAGGAATGGAAATAATTGCTATAATTGTCAGAACGACTGATAAAGCGAAAACTTAATGGAGATACAAGGACACAGAAGAAAGCAAGAGTGAAAAGTCATAAGGGCAGAGACTACTTAGGATTAAGGACTTCGAGAAAAATATCGTTGTTTTCCATGACAGTTCCTCTGTAACCGATCATGCGACACACTACAAAGCTAAAAGAGTATTCTGTTACGGAAGTGTATTTCAGGAAAGTAGTAGCGATCAGAAAGGTAATGTTAAAGAAATGTAATAAAAGGTAATGAATGTTAATGTATTGTATAAGTAAAGTATTAGATAAAGTAATGTCATGTTAAGAAAAAAGTTAAGGAAGATTAGAAGCGAAGGTAATGAATAAGATAAGAATGAATGTATGAGTAAGATAATGTAAAAATAAGGACCGAATTTACACACATATGTAGGAATGCAGAGTATACAGAAGGAGAACAAAGGAGAGATAATTGCAGTGGATTTTCTGGGACCACTACCACGATCAAGTCGAGGTGTGAAGCACATATTGGTATGTATCGATGTGTTTTCCAAGGCAGTCCGACTGTACCCAATTATGCGACACACAACCAAAGTTGTTCTAAAGATACTACTGCAGAAATATATTCCGTTATATGGAAAAATGAAGAAGGTACCCAATGATCAAGGTGTACAATTCCAAAGTGAAAAATGGGAGAGGACGTTAAGGGAAAATGGAATACAACCTGTACTCACATCCATAAGACATCCTCAAGGAAACCTTGCTGAGAGAGTTAACAAAGAATTAGGTAAATATTTACGAATATATTGCCATCATCAACACAATAAATGGGCAGAATATTTACCATTTCTTTAAAAAGCCATTAACGAAAATTATAGTGAAGCAACAGGATACACTCCCATGGAATTAGAAGAAGATAAGAAGCCAAACAGATTTTGGACTAAGCATATAAACAAACCTAATAACCAAAATGTACCTGTACCAACAAGTGTGAAAATTGAATACGCAAAGCAACGGATAAGAGAAAGAGGTAACAAGAGAGTAGAGAGATTTAATCTAACTCACAAGCTACAACAATTCAACGTGGGAGAAAGTATACTACTCAAGGCAAATCCAGTGGGAAAACGGAGTGATAATACGGCGAAGAAATTCTTCAGACTTTATAATGGACCGTATACGTTAAGACAGCGAGTAGGACAACACACTTTCATCGTATATGATGAGATACAGAAGAAAGAAATTGGTAAATTCCACGCAACGTCATTTAGGAAGTTCTACACATGAAAACAACGAGGTCAATGAAACTAGTCAAATCAGCTGTTTGTTAAAGCCACCCTACTACAAGGTCACGAGCAGTGAGCGTACAAAGAGGGGAGGTAATACATTTGTATACACTCCAATTAAGGGTGAAATGACGAATATTATTCTTTATTATTTGTTACATTTTTTTTGCAAATATAATAATAATAAATAAAAAAATATTATAATAAATAAATTTAATAAATTTATTTTTTTTTTCCAAGCAGAGGGATAATGCGACAGTACAAATAAGTGATGTACTGAGCATTAAATATAAAAATTTAAATTTACCTAATAAACTGTAAATAATTAATAATATATTAGAAATAAGCATGTCAGGGATTGCAAGCTTGGCTCAGACAAAAATATGAACAGGTGTTTCGACCTGAATCGACGTGCACACACACACAAATGTAACTGAAAGTGTGTACACCAGTATTTTGCTAGTGTGTGTGAACGCAGGTCTATGCAGGCGAGTTTACCACCCCAAGATGAATAATTACACAATTACTGTTTTTCCGTAATTATTCATAAACTATAATTAAGAATTAAAATCCAAAACCACAATAAAATGTAATAAAATTTACTAAATACTGTGTACGAAAACCACGCGAAAGTGCCACACCGTACGAGTGTAATAGTGAAATAACTGTGTACAAATCGAAAGGGTTAAGTTGCAATGTCCAAAATTACAGTGAACATGTGTTGTAAAAATAGTTATAAGATAAGTATAAGAGTATACTTACAGGACTCTGCAATTCGCAGAAATATAAGAAATAGCGAATTTGACAAAGAGTGGGGGAACTGAATCCAGAGACAGTTTCTGACATGTCGATTTCGTACCACTGCAGGTGTCGACCAAGACATGGGTATAAATAGGACACGCAAGCTACAGTGGTTCTCTTTCTTAAATCATCCACGGTGCAGCGGGAGCTTATGCCCGTCTGCACGGCGTATTTATTTTTTTTTGTAAATAGTTTAATTTTTCCAGTTACATACAACTATGTAACTAAGTTGTAAAGACAATCATTTTTAAATAATAACAGCAGTACATGATAAGAATTACATAAGAAGATCCATTGACGTCAGAAACAGCACGAGGAGAGTTCCAGAGAGTGATACGACGCTGGACAAGAGGAGAGTTCCAGAGAGTGATACGACGCTGGACAAGAGGAGAGTTCCAGAGAGTGATTCGACGCTGGACAAGAAGAAGTGATTCGACGCTGGACAAGATGAAGTGATACGACGCTGGACAAGAGGAGAGTTCCAGAGAGTGATACGACGCTGGACAAGAGGAGAAGAGAGACAGCCGACGCTGGAGTGCGAGACGAGGACGACTACAGATGGATCAAAATGGTCGAATATGATTGACGACAATAAGGTGATAAACAACTTATTTATATCTTAATCATACAATGAACTCAAAGACAATTAAAGACATTTCTATTTTATTTAAAAGTAAGAGCCAATGTTTCTTGTAAAGTAGAATTAAAATCATAGATGTTTTAGAAATACGATTAACGTAACAAGAGCTCAAATTAATATGAAATAAAATGCATAGAAAGCATTTAAATGAAAACAATTAGTATTTGAGATAAAACAGTACTGAGAAACAAAAGATAAATTCAATAACTATTAATATTTTGAGTACATTACAATATACAAAAAGAGATTTAAATATTGATATTTTGAAACACATTAATTGACTGAGTAGTCTGAAAATGAGATTTTTTCTTTAATACAATAATTAGTAGAATAGAATATTTAGTCAGTAAGGGTGTATATAGCATAAGCCTTACGGCATAATAACAAATACTAACGAATGTTTTAAATCGAAGTCAGTGCCATGTGCACAATTTTTAATAATATCAAATAAATTTGAAATACCGTTACAAGTTACATAGAGTTCTTATTGCAGATACACCTGAAACCCAATTTAAATGTTATATTGTTACATAATTTGTCAATCTTGAACGTGAGACCGGTCACGCTAAATTTGTGTATATGTATATGTATTGTTGCATATTTGGCTCCCAAAGAACGTGGGGCTATACAAATTAAAGTATATATAAAAATTCACACACATAAATACGTAGCATATATTTGGCGCTCCAAGATCGTGGGGCTCCGCAAACCCAAATAGAAGTGTATTTGTATTTGAAATGAAATTTAACAACGTTTAAAAAGCGTTGCATATATTTGGCGCTCCAAGATCGTGGGGCTCCGCAAAAACAAATAAATTTTTATTTGCAACGTTAAATATACGTTGCATATATTTGTCGCCCAGGACGTGGGCACGACATGCCTAAATTTATGTAAAAAAAAAAATTTTTTATTACATAAATTGTAGCCCATGAACGTATGGCCCGATCCCCATCATTTAACTATTAAATTTTTTTTATGTAGCTAAATGGTTGCTCTAAAATATAAGAGTGTGTTAAATAAAAAATGTATAATATGTAATTATTATTTATATTAAACAGTAACTGAATGTAATGTTAATTGTTGTGTAATCACACAGCTGGCGCCCACGAATAATATTATTTGTCTATGTAACAGGTGTAACTGTAATGAGTATTAATAATAACTATTAATAAAAATAAAGAAATAAATAAATAAGTAGGGAACGGTTATCAATAATAATTGTTAAAGAATTACTAAGAAATAAATATTTTAATAATATTTCACCATGGCAATATCAGGAAGTTTAAGGATGGGAGAAGCACTTCAAGCTATGATGCAAGCCGTATTTGGTGAAGTAGAGAACAAACAAACAGAAAAAGTAAAAGAAAATAATATTAGAACGCAAATAGAAGAGTTAACAGAATTTTTTACAAAACAGACCGAAAAATTAAGAGAAGAAAGGAAAGCAAAACAGGAATTAGTAGAAAGAATTGACGATTCTAATACGCACATTGCGGCAGTAGAATATAAACAAACCATAAGAATTAAAAATAAGAGAGAAAATACGTTCGTAATTACTAATGATAATTATAAAAAAGTAATTAACATTAAGGAGGAGAAGCAAATAAATGTTAATAAAACATACCTTATTAATAGCGATATCCCTATTGTGAGACACACACACACTAGTAAGTCACATAAGGTGAAACACGTAAGGCACTACACTTACGGAGATAAATATCACTGTAGGTATAACAATAAACGTAGTAAATTATCTATACGAAACACTACCCAAAATTGTGGTAAGTATGATGTTAGATATACGCACGATAATTATAGTAACAATTATTATAACTGTAATTATAAAAACTACAGAGGTTATCATAAACGACGGATGAAAAAACAGTCGACAGTTGTTTATATGGGCTTCAAGCAGACTGAATATACGCAATGCATTAGTGACGAGAGAATTATGGAACGTGCGGAGAGAAGTTATTCATCACAGGTAAGAAACAAATTCTTGCCGTATGAACAGGTGACTTCTACGATAAAAACAAACATCGCAGTAATACAATGGAACGCGGACGTTGTTTACACGAGGGTGAGAACAATGGTAAGCACGGCGACTACGCTACAAAGGAACAATATACGTCCGGTAGACGACGGACAATAAAATTTTTATAAGAGGGGTGTAAGATCGAACTACACACTGAACTCAGAACTCAATACCCGAATGGAATGAATAATTATTTTTAAAATAAAATAATATTACTATTAATTATTAATAATAATATAAGAGAGTATAATTAAGAATGTTATTTATTAAGGATATGATAGCAAATAAAAAGAAATATGGAATATTATTTTAAAGGGTTAATTAAGAAATGTATTATTGATGGTAAGGAATGATAGCGTAGAGAAATATTTAAGAAAGTAATGGTAAAAGATGTTATTGTTGTTATTAATATGAAGAAAGGGTTAGGAATGGAAATAATTGCTATAATTGTCAGAACGACTGATAAAGCGAAAACTTAATGGAGATACAAGGACACAGAAGAAAGCAAGAGTGAAAAGTCATAAGGGCAGAGACTACTTAGGATTAAGGACTTCGAGAAAAATATCGTTGTTTTCCATGACAGTTCCTCTGTAACCGATCATGCGACACACTACAAAGCTAAAAGAGTATTCTGTTACGGAAGTGTATTTCAGGAAAGTAGTAGCGATCAGAAAGGTAATGTTAAAGAAATGTAATAAAAGGTAATGAATGTTAATGTATTGTATAAGTAAAGTATTAGATAAAGTAATGTCATGTTAAGAAAAAAGTTAAGGAAGATTAGAAGCGAAGGTAAGAATGTATGAGTAAGATAATGTAAAAATAAGGACCGAATTTACACACATATGTAGGAATGCAGAGTATACAGAAGGAGAACAAAGGAGAAATAATTGCAGTGGATTTTCTGGGACCACTACCACGATCAAGTCGAGGTGTGAAGCACATATTGGTATGTATCGATGTGTTTTCCAAGGCAGTCCGACTGTACCCAATTATGCGACACACAACCAAAGTTGTTCTAAAGATACTACTGCAGAAATATATTCCGTTATATGGAAAAATGAAGAAGGTACTCAATGATCAAGGTGTACAATTCCAAAGTGAAAAATGGGAGAGGACGTTAAGGGAAAATGGAATACAACCTGTACTCACATCCATAAGACATACTCAAGGAAACCTTGCTGAGAGAGTTAACAAAGAATTAGGTAAATATTTACGAATATATTGCCATGATCAACACAATAAATGGGCAGAATATTTACCATTTCTTGAAAAAGCCATTAACGAAATTTATAGTGAAGCAACAGGATACACTCCCATGGAATTAGAAGAAGATAAGAAGCCAAACAGATTTTGGACTAAGCATATAAACAAACCTAATAACCAAAATGTACCTGTACCAACAAGTGTGAAAATTGAATACGCAAAGCAACGGATAAGAGAAAGAGGTAACAAGAGAGTAGAGAGATTTAATCTAACTCACAAGCTACAACAATTCAACGTGGGAGAAAGTATACTACTCAAGGCAAATCCAGTGGGAAAACGGAGTGATAATACGGCGAAGAAATTCTTCAGACTTTATAATGGACCGTATACGTTAAGACAGCGAGTAGGACAACACACTTTCATCGTATATGATGAGATACAGAAGAAAGAAATTGGTAAATTCCACGCAACGTCATTTAGGAAGTTCTACACATGAAAACAACGAGGTCAATGAAACTAGTCAAATCAGCTGTTTGTTAAAGCCACCCTACTACAAGGTCACGAGCAGTGAGCGTACAAAGAGGGGAGGTAATACATTTGTGTACACTCCAATTAAGGGTGAAATGACGAATATTATTCTTTATTATTTGTTACATTTTTTTTGCAAATATAATAATAATAAATAAAAAAAAATTATAATAAATAAATTTAATAAATTTTTTTTTGTTACCAAGCAGAGGGATAATGCGACAGTACAAATAAGTGATGTACTGAGCATTAAATATAAAAATTTAAATTTACCTAATAAACTGTAAATAATTAATAATATATTAGAAATAAGCATGTCAGGGATTGCAAGCTTGGCTCAGACAAAAATATGAACAGGTGTTTCGACCTGAATCGACATGCACACACAAACAAATGTAATTGAAAGTGTGTACACCAGTATTTTGCTAGTGTGTGTGAACGCAGGTCTATGCAGGCGAGTTTACCACCCCAAGATGAATAATTGCACAATTACTGTTTTTCCGTAATTATTCATAAACTATAATTAAGAATTAAAATCCAAAACCACAATAAAACGTAATAAAATTTACTAAATACTGTGTACGAAAACCACGCGAAAGTATCACACCGTACGAGTGTAATAGTGAAATAACTGTGTACAAATCGAAAGGGTTAAGTTGCAATGTCCAAAATTACAGTGAACATGTGTTGTAAAAATAGTTATAAGATAAGTATAAGAGTATACTTACAGGACTCTGCAATTCGCAGAAATATAAGAAATAGCGAATTTGACAAAGAGTGGGGGAACTGAATCCAGAGACAGTTTCTGACATGTCGATTTCGTACCACTGCAGGTGTCGACCAAGACATGGGTATAAATAGGACACGCAAGCTACAGTGGTTCTCTTTCTTAAATCATCCACGGTGCAGCGGGAGCTTATGCCCGTCTGCACGGCGTATTTATTTTTTTTTGTAAATAGTTTAATTTTTCCAGTTACATACAACTATGTAACTAAGTTGTAAAGACAATCATTTTTAAATAATAACAGCAGTACATGATAAGAATTACATAAGAAGATCCATTGACGTCAGAAACAGCACGAGGAGAGTTCCAGAGAGTGATACGACGCTGGACAAGAGGAGAGTTCCAGAGAGTGATTCGACGCTGGACAAGAAGAAGTGATTCGACGCTGGACAAGATGAAGTGATACGACGCTGGACAAGAGGAGAGTTCCAGAGAGTGATACGACGCTGGACAAGAGGAGAAGAGAGACAGCCGACGCTGGAGTGCGAGACGAGGACGACTACAGATGGATCAAAATGATCGAATATGATTGACGACAATAAGGTGATAAACAACTTATTTATATCTTAATCATACAATGAACTCAAAGACATTTCTATTTTATTTAAAAGTAAGATCCAATGTTTCTTGTAAAGTAGAATTAAAATCATAGATGTTTTAGAAATACGATTAACTTAACAAGAGCTCAAATTAATATGAAATAAAATGCATACAAAGCATTTAAATGAAAACAATTAGTATTTGAGATAAAACAGTACTGAGAAACAAAAGATAAATTCAATAACTATTAATATTTTGAGTACATTACAATATACAAAAAGAGATTTAAATATTGATATTTTGAAACACATTAATTGACTGAGTAGTCTGAAAATGAGATTTTTCTTTAATACAATAATTAGTAGAATAGAATATTTAGTCAGTAAGGATGTAAATAGCATAAGCCTTACGGCATAATAACAAATACTAACGAATGTTTTAAATCGAAGTCAGTGCCATGTGCACAATTTTTAATAATATCAAATAAATTTGAAATACCGTTACAAGTTACATAGAGTTCTTATTGCAGATACACCTGAAACCCAATTTAAATGTTATATTGTTACATAATTTGTCAATCTTGAACGTGAGACCGGTCACGCTAAATTTGTGTATATGTATATGTATTGTTGCATATTTGGCTCCCAAAGAACGTGGGGCTATACAAATTAAAGTATATATAAAAATTCACACACATAAATACGTTGCATATATTTGGCGCTCCAAGATCGTGGGGCTCCGCAAACACAAATAGAAGTGTATTTGTATTTGAAATGAAATTTAACAACGTTTAAAAAACGTTGCATATATTTGGCGCTCCAAGATCGTGGGGCTCCGCAAAAACAAATAAATTTTTATTTGCAACGTTAAATATACGTTGCATATATTTGTCGCCCTGGACGTGGGGCACGACGTGCCTAAATTTATGTAAAAAAAAATTGTTTATTACATAAATTGTAGCCCATGAACGTATGGCCCGATCCCCATCATTTAACTATTAAATTTTTTTTATGTAGCTAAATGGTTGCTCTAAAATATAAGAGTGTGTTAAATAAAAAATGTATAATATGTAATTATTATTTATATTAAACAGTAACTGAATGTAATGTTAATTGTTGTGTAATCACACAGCTGGCGCCCACGAATAATATTATTTGTCTATGTAACAGGTGTAACTGTAATGAGTATTAATAATAACTATTAATAAAAATAAAGAAATAAATAAATAAGTAGGGAACGGTTATCAATAATAATTGTTAAAGAATTACTACGAAATAAATATTTTAATAATATTTCACCATGGCAATATCAGGAAGTTTAAGGATGGGAGAAGCACTTCAAGCTATGATGCAAGCCGTATTTGGTGAAGTAGAGAACAAATAAACAGAAAAAGTAAAAGAAAATAATATTAGAACGCAAATAGAAGAGTTAACAGAATTTTTTACAAAACAGACCGAAAAATTAAGAGAAGAAAGGAAAGCAAAAGAGGAATTAGTAGAAAGAATTGACGATTCTAATACGCACATTGCGGCAGTAGAATATAAACAAACCATAAGAATTAAAAATAAGAGAGAAAATACGTTCGTAATTACTAATGATAATTATAAAAAGTAATTAACATTAAGGAGGAGAAGCAAATAAATGTTAATAAAACATACCTTATTAATAGCGATATCCCTATTGTGAGACACACACACACTAGTAAGTCACATAAGGTGAAACACGTAAGGCACTACACTTACGGAGATAAATATCACTGTAGGTATAACAATAAACGTAGTAAATTATCTATACGAAACACTACCCAAAATTGTGGTAAGTATGATGTTAGATATACGCACGATAATTATAATAACAATTATTATAACTGTAATTATAAAAACTACAGAGGTTATCATAAACGACGGATGAAAAAACAGTCGACAGTTGTTTATATGGGCTTCAAGCAGACTGAATATACGCAATGCATTAGTGACGAGAGAATTATGGAACGTGCGGAGAGAAGAGAGAGAAGTTATTCATCACAGGTAAGAAACAACTTCTTGCCGTATGAACAGGTGACTTCTACGATAAAAACAAACATCGCAGTAATACAATGGAACGCGGACGTTGTTTACACGAGGGTGAGAACAATGGTAAGCACGGCGACTACGCTACAAAGGAACAATATACGTCCGGTAGACGACGGACAATAAAATTTTTATAAGAGGGGTGTAAGATCGAACTACACACTGAACTCAGAACTCAATACCCGAATGGAATGAATAATTATTTTTAAAATAAAATAATATTACTATTAATTATTAATAATAATATAAGAGAGTATAATTAAGAATGTTATTTATTAAGGATATGATAGCAAATAAAAAGAAATATGGAATATTATTTTAAAGGGTTAATTAAGAAATGTATTATTGATGGTAAGGAATGATAGCGTAGAGAAATATTTAAGAAAGTAATGGTAAAAGATGTTATTGTTGTTATTAATATGAAGAAAGGGTTAGGAATGGAAATAATTGCTATAATTGTCAGAACGACTGATAAAGCGAAAACTTAATGGAGATACAAGGACACAGAAGAAAGCAAGAGTGAAAAGTCATAAGGGCAGAGACTACTTAGGATTAAGGACTTCGAGAAAAATATCGTTGTTTTCCATGACAGTTCCTCTGTCACCGATCATGCGACACACTACAAAGCTAAAAGAGTATTCTGTTACGGAAGTGTATTTCAGGAAAGCAGTAGCGATCAGAAAGGTAATGTTAAAGAAATGTAATAAAAGGTAATGAATGTTAATGTATTGTATAAGTAAAGTATTAGATAAAGTAATGTCATGTTAAGAAAAAAGTTAAGGAAGATTAGAAGCGAAGGTAAGAATGTATGAGTAAGATAATGTAAAAATAAGGACCGAATTTACACACATATGTAGGAATGCAGAGTATACAGAAGGAGAACAAAGGAGAGATAATTGCAGTGGATTTTCTGGGACCACTACCACGATCAAGTCGAGGTGTGAAGCACATATTGGTATGTATCGATGTGTTTTCCAAGGCAGTCCGACTGTACCCAATTATGCGACCCACAACCAAAGTTGTTCTAAAGATACTACTGCAGAAATATATTCCGTTATATGGAAAAATGAAGAAGGTACTCAATGATCAAGGTGTACAATTCCAAAGTGAAAAATGGGAGAGGACGTTAAGGGAAAATGGAATACAACCTGTACTCACATCCATAAGACATCCTCAAGGAAACCTTGCTGAGAGAGTTAACAAAGAATTAGGTAAATATTTACGAATATATTGCCATGATCAACACAATAAATGGGCAGAATATTTACCATTTCTTGAAAAAGCCATTAACGAAAATTATAGTGAAGCAACAGGATACACTCCCATGGAATTAGAAGAAGATGAGAAGCCAAACAGATTTTGGACTAAGCATATAAACAAACCTAATAACCAAAATGTACCTGTACCAATAAGTGTGAAAATTGAATACGCAAAGCAACGGATAAGAGAAAGAGGTAACAAGAGACTAGAGAGATTTAATCTAACTGACAAGCTACAACAATTCAACGTGGGAGAAAGTATACTACTCAAGGCAAATCCAGTGGGAAAACGGAGTGATAATACGGCGAAGAAATTCTTCAGACTTTATAATGGACCGTATACGTTAAGACAGCGAGTAGGACAACACACTTTCATCGTATATGATGAGATACAGAAGAAAGAAATTGGTAAATTCCACGCAACGTCATTTAGGAAGTTCTACACATGAAAACAACGAGGTCAATGAAACCAGTCAAATCAGCTGTTTGTTAAAGCCACCCTACTACAAGGTCACGAGCAGTGAGCGTACAAAGAGGGGAGGTAATACATTTGTATACACTCCAATTAAGGGTGAAATGACGAATATTATTCTTTATTATTTGTTACATTTTTTTTTGCAAATATTATAATAATAAATAAAAAAAAATTATAATAAATAATTTTAATAAATTTTTTTTGTTACCAAGCAGAGGGATAATGCGACAGTACAAATAAGTGATGTACTGAGCATTAAATATAAAAATTTAAATTTACCTAATAAACTGTAAATAATTAATAATATATTAGAAATAAGCATGTCAGGGATTGCAAGCTTGGCTCAGACAAAAATATGAACAGGTGTTTCGACCTGAATCGACATGCACACACACACAAATGTAATTGAAAGTGTGTACACCAGTATTTTGCTAGTGTGTGTGAACGCAGGTCTATGCAGGCGAGTTTACCACCCCAAGATGAATAATTGCACAATTACAGTTTTTCCGTAATTATTCATAAACTATAATTAAGAATTAAAATCCAAAACCACAATAAAATGTAATAAAATTTACTAAATACTGTGTACGAAAACCACGCGAAAGTGCCACACCGTACGAGTGTAATAGTGAAATAACTGTGTACAAATCGAAAGGGTTAAGTTGCAATGTCCAAAATTACAGTGAACATGTGTTGTAAAAATAGTTATAAGATAAGTATAAGAGTATACTTACAGGACTCTGCAATTCGCAGAAATATAAGAAATAGCGAATTTGACAAAGAGTGGGGGAACTGAATCCAGAGACAGTTTCTGACATGTCGATTTCGTACCACTGCAGGTGTCGACCAAGACATGGGTATAAATAGGACACGCAAGCTACAGTGGTTCTCTTTCTTAAATCATCCACGGTGCAGCGGGAGCTTATGCCCGTCTGCACGGCGTATTTATTTTTTTTTGTAAATAGTTTAATTTTTCCAGTTACATACAACTATGTAACTAAGTTGTAAAGACAATCATTTTTAAATAATAACAGCAGTACATGATAAGAATTACATAAGAAGATCCATTGACGTCAGAAACAGCACGAGGAGAGTTCCAGAGAGTGATACGACGCTGGACAAGAGGAGAGTTCCAGAGAGTGATTCGACGCTGGACAAGAAGAAGTGATTCGACGCTGGACAAGATGAAGTGATACGACGCTGGACAAGAGGAGAGTTCCAGAGAGTGATACGACGCTGGACAAGAGGAGAAGAGAGACAGCCGACGCTGGAGTGCGAGACGAGGACGACTACAGATGGATCAAAATGATCGAATATGATTGACGACAATAAGGTGATAAACAACTTATTTATATCTTAATCATACAATGAACTCAAAGACATTTCTATTTTATTTAAAAGTAAGAGCCAATGTTTCTTGTAAAGTAGAATTAAAATCGTAGATGTTTTAGAAATACGATTAACGTAACAAGAGCTCAAATTAATATGAAATAAAATGCATACAAAGCATTTAAATGAAAACAATTAGTATTTGAGATAAAACAGTACTGAGAAACAAAAGATAAATTCAATAACTATTAATATTTTGAGTACATTACAATATACAAAAAGAGATTTAAATATTGATATTTTGAAACACATTAATTGACTGAGTAGTCTGAAAATGAGATTTTTCTTTAATACAATAATTAGTAGAATAGAATATTTAGTCAGTATGGATGTAAATAGCATAAGCCTTACGGCATAATAACAAATACTAACGAATGTTTTAAATCGAAGTCAGTGCCATGTGCACAATTTTTAATAATATCAAATAAATTTGAAATACCGTTACAAGTTACATAGAGTTCTTATTGCAGATACACCTGAAACCCAATTTAAATGTTATATTGTTACATAATTTGTCAATCTTGAACGTGAGACCGGTCACGCTAAATTTGTGTATATGTATATGTATTGTTGCATATTTGGCTCCCAAAGAACGTGGGGCTATACAAATTAAAGTATATATAAAAATTCACACACATAAATACGTTGCATATATTTGGCGCTCCAAGATCGTGGGGCTCCGCAAACACAAATAGAAGTGTATTTGTATTTGAAATGAAATTTAACAACGTTTAAAAAAGGTTGCATATATTTGGCGCTCCAAGATCGTGGGGCTCCGCAAAAACAAATAAATTTTTATTTGCAACGTTAAATATACGTTGCATATATTTGTCGCCCTGGACGTGAGGCACGACGTGCCTAAATTTATGTAAAAAAAAAAATTTTTATTACATAAATTGTAGCCCATGAACGTATGGCCCGATCCCCATCATTTAACTATTAAATTTTTTTATGTAGCTAAATGGTTGCTCTAAAATATAAGAGTGTGTTAAATAAAAAATGTATAATATGTAATTATTATTTATATTAAACAGTAACTGAATGTAATGTTAATTGTTGTGTAATCACACAGCTGGCGCCCACGAATAATATTATTTGTCTATGTAACAGGTGTAACTGTAATGAATATTAATAATAACTATTAATAAAAATAAAGAAATAAATAAATAAGTAGGGAACGGTTATCAATAATAATTGTTAAAGAATTACTACGAAATAAATATTTTAATAATATTTCACCATGGCAATATCAGGAAGTTTAAGGATGGGAGAAGCACTTCAAGCTATGATGCAAGCCGTATTTGGTGAAGTAGAGAACAAACAAACAGAAAAAGTAAAAGAAAATAATATTAGAACGCAAATAGAAGAGTTAACAGAATTTTTTACAAAACAGACCGAAAAATTAAGAGAAGAAAGGAAAGCAAAAGAGGAATTAGTAGAAAGAATTGACGATTCTAATACGCACATTGCGGCAGTAGAATATAAACAAACCATAAGAATTAAAAATAAGAGAGAAAATACGTTCGTAATTACTAATGATAATTATAAAAAGTAATTAACATTAAGGAGGAGAAGCAAATAAATGTTAATAAAACATACCTTATTAATAGCGATATCCCTATTGTGAGACACACACACACTAGTAAGTCACATAAGGTGAAACACGTAAGGCACTACACTTACGGAGATAAATATCACTGTAGGTATAACAATAAACGTAGTAAATTATCTATACGAAACACTACCCAAAATTGTGGTAAGTATGATGTTAGATATACGCACGATAATTATAATAACAATTATTATAACTGTAATTATAAAAGCTACAGAGGTTATCATAAACGACGGATGAAAAAACAGTCGACAGTTGTTTATATGGGCTTCAAGCAGACTGAATATACGCAATGCATTAGTGACGAGAGAATTATGGAACGTGCGGAGATAAGAGAGAGAAGTTATTCATCACAGGTAAGAAACAAATTCTTGCCGTATGAACAGGTGACTTCTACGATAAAAACAAACATCGCAGTAATACAATGGAACGCGGACGTTGTTTACACGAGGGTGAGAACAATGGTAAGCACGGCGACTACGCTACAAAGGAACAATATACGTCCGGTAGACGACGGACAATAAAATTTTTATAAGAGGGGTGTAAGATCGAACTACACACTGAACTCAGAACTCAATACCCGAATGGAATGAACAATTATTTTTAAAATAAAATAATAATAATATTAATTATTAATAATAATATAAGAGAGTATAATTAAGAATGTTATTTATTAAGGATATGATAGCAAATAAAAAGAAATATGGAATATTATTTTAAAGGGTTAATTAAGAAATGTATTATTGATGGTAAGGAATGATAGCGTAGAGAAATATTTAAGAAAGTAATGGTAAAAGATGTTATTGTTGTTATTAATATGAAGAAAGGGTTAGGAATGGAAATAATTGCTATAATTGTCAGAACGACTGATAAAGCGAAAACTTAATGGAGATACAAGGACACAGAAGAAAGCAAGAGTGAAAAGTCATAAGGGCAGAGACTACTTAGGATTAAGGACTTCGAGAAAAATATCGTTGTTTTCCATGACAGTTCCTCTGTAACCGATCATGCGACACACTACAAAGCTAAAAGAGTATTCTGTTACGGAAGTGTATTTCAGGAAAGTAGTAGCGATCAGAAAGGTAATGTTAAAGAAATGTAATAAAAGGTAATGAATGTTAATGTATTGTATAAGTAAAGTATTAGATAAAGTAATGTCATGTTAAGAAAAAAGTTAAGGAAGATTAGAAGCGAAGGTAAGAATGTATGAGTAAGATAATGTAAAAATAAGGACCGAATTTACACACATATGTAGGAATGCAGAGTATACAGAAGGAGAACAAAGGAGAGATAATTGCAGTGGATTTTCTGGGACCACTACCACGATCAAGTCGAGGTGTGAAGCACATATTGGTATGTATCGATGTGTTTTCCAAGGCAGTCCGACTGTAACCAATTATGCGACCCACAACCAAAGTTGTTCTAAAGATACTACTGCAGAAATATATTCCGTTATATGGAAAAATGAAGAAGGTACTCAATGATCAAGGTGTACAATTCCAAAGTGAAAAATGGGAGAGGACGTTAAGGGAAAATGGAATACAACCTGTACTCACATCCATAAGACATCCTCAAGGAAACCTTGCTGAGAGAGTTAACAAAGAATTAGGTAAATATTTACGAATATATTGCCATGATCAACACAATAAATGGGCAGAATATTTACCATTTCTTGAAAAAGCCATTAACGAAAATTATAGTGAAGCAAAAGGATACACTCCCATGGAATTAGAAGAAGATGAGAAGCCAAACAGATTTTGGACTAAGCATATAAACAAACCTAATAACCAAAATGTACCTGTACCAATAAGTGTGAAAATTGAATACGCAAAGCAACGGATAAGAGAAAGAGGTAACAAGAGACTAGAGAGATTTAATCTAACTGACAAGCTACAACAATTCAACGTGGGAGAAAGTATACTACTCAAGGCAAATCCAGTGGGAAAACGGAGTGATAATACGGCGAAGAAATTCTTCAGACTTTATAATGGACCGTATACGTTAAGACAGCGAGTAGGACAACACACTTTCATCGTATATGATGAGATACAGAAGAAAGAAATTGGTAAATTCCACGCAACGTCATTTAGGAAGTTCTACACATGAAAACAACGAGGTCAATGAAACCAGTCAAATCAGCTGTTTGTTAAAGCGACCCTACTACAAGGTCACGAGCAGTGAGTGTACAAAGAGGGGAGGTAATACATTTGTATACACTCCAATTAAGGGTGAAATGACGAATATTATTCTTTATTATTTGTTACATTTTTTTTGCAAATATAATAATAATAAATAAAAAAAAATTATAATAAATAATTTTAATAAATTTTTTTTTTGTTACCAAGCAGAGGGATAATGCGACAGTACAAATAAATGATGTACTGAGCATTAAATATAAAAATTTAAATTTACCTAATAAACTGTAAATAATTAATAATATATTAGAAATAAGCATGTCAGGGATTGCAAGCTTGGCTCAGACAAAAATATGAACAGGTGTTTCGACCTGAATCGACATGCACACACACACAAATGTAATTGAAAGTGTGTACACCAGTATTTTGCTAGTGTGTGTGAACGCAGGTCTATGCAGGCGAGTTTACCACCCCAAGATGAATAATTGCACAATTACTGTTTTTCCGTAATTATTCATAAACTATAATTAAGAATTAAAATCCAAAACCACAATAAAATGTAATAAAATTTACTAAATACTGTGTACGAAAACCACGCGAAAGTGCCACACCGTACGAGTGTAATAGTGAAATAACTGTGTACAAATCGAAAGGGTTAAGTTGCAATGTCCAAAATTACAGTGAACATGTGTTGTAAAAATAGTTATAAGATAAGTATAAGAGTATACTTACAGGACTCTGCAATTCGCAGAAATATAAGAAATAGCGAATTTGACAAAGAGTGGGGGAACTGAATCCAGAGACAGTTTCTGACATGTCGATTTCGTACCACTGCAGGTGTCGACCAAGACATGGGTATAAATAGGACACGCAAGCTACAGTGGTTCTCTTTCTTAAATCATCCACGGTGCAGCGGGAGCTTATGCCCGTCTGCACGGCGTATTTATTTTTTTTTGTAAATAGTTTAATTTTTCCAGTTACATACAACTATGTAACTAAGTTGTAAAGACAATCATTTTTAAATAATAACAGCAGTACATGATAAGAATTACATAAGAAGATCCATTGACGTCAGAAACAGCATGAGGAGAGTTCCAGAGAGTGATACGACGCTGGACAAGAGGAGAGTTCCAGAGAGTGATTCGACGCTGGACAAGAAGAAGTGATTCGACGCTGGACAAGATGAAGTGATACGACGCTGGACAAGAGGAGAGTTCCAGAGAGTGATACGACGCTGGACAAGAGGAGAAGAGAGACAGCCGACGCTGGAGTGCGAGACGAGGACGACTACAGATGGATCAAAATGATCGAATATGATTGACGACAATAAGGTGATAAACAACTTATTTATATCTTAATCATACAATGAACTCAAAGACATTTCTATTTTATTTAAAAGTAAGAGCCAATGTTTCTTGTAAAGTAGAATTAAAATCATAGATGTTTTAGAAATACGATTAACGTAACAAGAGCTCAAATTAATATGAAATAAAATGCATACAAAGCATTTAAATGAAAACAATTAGTATTTGAGATAAAACAGTACTGAGAAACAAAAGATAAATTCAATAACTATTAATATTTTGAGTACATTACAATATACAAAAAGAGATTTAAATATTGATATTTTGAAACACATTAATTGACTGAGTAGTCTGAAAATGAGATTTTTCTTTAATACAATAATTAGTAGAATAGAATATTTAGTCAGTAAGGATGTAAATAGCATAAGCCTTACGGCATAATAACAAATACTAACGAATGTTTTAAATCGAAGTCAGTGCCATGTGCACAATTTTTAATAATATCAAATAAATTTGAAATACCGTTACAAGTTACATAGAGTTCTTATTGCAGATACACCTGAAACCCAATTTAAATGTTATATTGTTACATAATTTGTCAATCTTGAACGTGAGACCGGTCACGCTAAATTTGTGTATATGTATATGTATTGTTGCATATTTGGCTCCCAAAGAACGTGGGGCTATACAAATTAAAGTATATATAAAAATTCACACACATAAATACGTTGCATATATTTGGCGCTCCAAGATCGTGGGGCTCCGCAAACACAAATAGAAGTGTATTTGTATTTGAAATGAAATTTAACAACGTTTAAAAAACGTTGCATATATTTGGCGCTCCAAGATCGTGGGGCTCCGCAAAAACAAATAAATTTTTATTTGCAACGTTAAATATACGTTGCATATATTTGCCGCCCTGGACGTGGGCCACGACGTGCCTAAATTTATGTAAAAAAAAAAATTTTTTATTACATAAATTGTAGCCCATGAACGTATGGCCCGATCCCCATCATTTAACTATTAAATTTTTTTATGTAGCTAAATGGTTGCTCTAAAATATAAGAGTGTGTTAAATAAAAAATGTATAATATGTAATTATTATTTATATTAAACAGTAACTGAATGTAATGTTAATTGTTGTGTAATCACACAGCTGGCGCCCACGAATAATATTATTTGTCTATGTAACAGGTGTAACTGTAATGAATATTAATAATAACTATTAATAAAAATAAAGAAATAAATAAATAAGTAGGGAACGGTTATCAATAATAATTGTTAAAGAATTACTACGAAATAAATATTTTAATAATATTTCACCATGGCAATATCAGGAAGTTTAAGAATGGGAGAAGCACTTCAAGCTATGATGCAAGCCGTATTTGGTGAAGTAGAGAACAAACAAACAGAAAAAGTAAAAGAAAATAATATTAGAACGCAAATAGAACAGTTAACAGAATTTTTTACAAAACAGACCGAAAAATTAAGAGAAGAAAGGAAAGCAAAAGAGGAATTAGTAGAAAGAATTGACGATTCTAATACGCCCATTGCGGCAGTAGAATATAAACAAACCATAAGAATTAAAAATAAGAGAGAAAATACGTTCGTAATTACTAATGATAATTATAAAAAGTAATTAACATTAAGGAGGAGAAGCAAATAAATGTTAATAAAACATACCTTATTAATAGCGATATCCCTATTGTGAGACACACACACACACTAGTAAGTCAAATAAGGTGAAACACGTAAGGCACTACACTTACGGAGATAAATATCACTGTAGGTATAACAATAAACGTAGTAAATTATCTATACGAAACACTACCCAAAATTGTGGTAAGTATGATGTTAGATATACGCACGATAATTATAATAACAATTATTATAACTGTAATTATAAAAACTACAGAGGTTATCATAAACGACGGATGGAAAAACAGTCGACAGTTGTTTATATGGGCTTCAAGCAGACTGAATATACGCAATGCATTAGTGACGAGAGAATTATGGAACGTGCGGAGAGAAGTTATTCATCACAGGTAAGAAACAAATTCTTGCCGTATGAACAGGTGACTTCTACGATAAAAACAAACATCGCAGTAATACAATGGAACGCGGACGTTGTTTACACGAGGGTGAGAACAATGGTAAGCACGGCGACTACGCTACAAAGGAACAATATACGTCCGGTAGACGACGGACAATAAAATTTTTATAAGAGGGGTGTAAGATCGAACTACACACTGAACTCAGAACTCAATACCCGAATGGAATGAATAATTATTTTTAAAATAAAATAATATTACTATTAATTATTAATAATAATATAAGAGAGTATAATTAAGAATGTTATTTATTAAGGATATGATAGCAAATAAAAAGAAATATGGAATATTATTTTAAAGGGTTAATTAAGAAATGTATTATTGATGGTAAGGAATGATAGCGTAGAGAAATATTTAAGAAAGTAATGGTAAAAGATGTTATTGTTGTTATTAATATGAAGAAAGGGTTAGGAATGGAAATAATTGCTATAATTGTCAGAACGACTGATAAAGCGAAAACTTAATGGAGATACAAGGACACAGAAGAAAGCAAGAGTGAAAAGTCATAAGGGCAGAGACTACTTAGGATTAAGGACTTCGAGAAAAATATCGTTGTTTTCCATGACAGTTCCTCTGTAACCGATCATGCGACACACTACAAAGCTAAAAGAGTATTCTGTTACGGAAGTGTATTTCAGGAAAGTAGTAGCGATCAGAAAGGTAATGTTAAAGAAATGTAATAAAAGGTAATGAATGTTAATGTATTGTATAAGTAAAGTATTAGATAAAGTAATGTCATGTTAAGAAAAAAGTTAAGGAAGATTAGAAGCGAAGGTAAGAATGTATGAGTAAGATAATGTAAAAATAAGGACCGAATTTACACACATATGTAGGAATGCAGAGTATACAGAAGGAGAACAAAGGAGAGATAATTGCAGTGGATTTTCTGGGACCACTACCACGATCAAGTCGAGGTGTGAAGCACATATTGGTATGTATCGATGTGTTTTCCAAGGCAGTCCGACTGTACCCAATTATGCGACCCACAACCAAAGTTGTTCTAAAGATACTACTGCAGAAATATATTCCGTTATATGGAAAAATGAAGAAGGTACTCAATGATCAAGGTGTACAATTCCAAAGTGAAAAATGGGAGAGGACGTTAAGGGAAAATGGAATACAACCTGTACTCACATCCATAAGACATCCTCAAGGAAACCTTGCTGAGAGAGTTAACAAAGAATTAGGTAAATATTTACGAATATATTGCCATGATCAACACAATAAATGGGCAGAATATTTACCATTTCTTTAAAAAGCCATTAACGAAAATTATAGTGAAGCAACAGGATACACTCCCATGGAATTAGAAGAAGATGAGAAGCCAAACAGATTTTGGACTAAGCATATAAGCAAACCTAATAACCAAAATGTACCTGTACCAATAAGTGTGAAAATTGAATACGCAAAGCAACGGATAAGAGAAAGAGGTAACAAGAGAGTAGAGAGATTTAATCTAACTGACAAGCTACAACAATTCAACGTGGGAGAAAGTATACTACTCAAGGCAAATCCAGTGGGAAAACGGAGTGATAATACGGCGAAGAAATTCTTCAGACTTTATAATGGACCGTATACGTTAAGACAGCGAGTAGGACAACACACTTTCATCGTATATGATGAGATACAGAAGAAAGAAATTGGTAAATTCCACGCAACGTCATTTAGGAAGTTCTACACATGAAAACAACGAGGTCAATGAAACCAGTCAAATCAGCTGTTTGTTAAAGCCACCCTACTACAAGGTCGCGAGCAGTGAGTGTACAAAGAGGGGAGGTAATACATTTGTATACACTCCAATTAAGGGTGAAATGACGAATAATATTCTTTATTATTTGTTACATTTTTTTTGCAAATATAATAATAATAAATAAAAAAAAATTATAATAAATAATTTTAATAAATTTTTTTTTTGTTACCAAGCAGAGGGATAATGCGACAGTACAAATAAGTGATGTACTGAGCATTAAATATAAAAATTTAAATTTACCTAATAAACTGTAAATAATTAATAATATATTAGAAATAAGCATGTCAGGGATTGCAAGCTTGGCTCAGACAAAAATATGAACAGGTGTTTCGACCTGAATCGACATGCACACACACACAAATGTAATTGAAAGTGTGTACACCAGTATTTTGCTAGTGTGTGTGAACGCAGGTCTATGCAGGCGAGTTTACCACCCCAAGATGAATAATTGCACAATTACTGTTTTTCCGTAATTATTCATAAACTATAATTAAGAATTAAAATCCAAAACCACAATAAAATGTAATAAAATTTACTAAATACTGTGTACGAAAACCACGCGAAAGTGCCACACCGTACGAGTGTAATAGTGAAATAACTGTGTACAAATCGAAAGGGTTAAGTTGCAATGTCCAAAATTACAGTGAACATGTGTTGTAAAAATAGTTATAAGATAAGTATAAGAGTATACTTACAGGACTCTGCAATTCGCAGAAATATAAGAAATAGGGAATTTGACAAAGAGTGGGGGAACTGAATCCAGAGACAGTTTCTGACATGTCGATTTCGTACCACTGCAGGTGTCGACCAAGACATGGGTATAAATAGGACACGCAAGCTACAGTGGTTCTCTTTCTTAAATCATCCACGGTGCAGCGGGAGCTTATGCCCGTCTGCACGGCGTATTTATTTTTTTTTGTAAATAGTTTAATTTTTCCAGTTACATACAACTATGTAACTTTTTCCAGTTACATACAACTATGTAACTAAGTTCTAAAGACAATCATTTTTAAATAATAACAGCAGTACATGATAAGAATTACATAAGAAGATCCATTGACGTCAGAAACAGCACGAGGAGAGTTCCAGAGAGTGATACGACGCTGGACAAGAGGAGAGTTCCAGAGAGTGATTCGACGCTGGACAAGAAGAAGTGATTCGACGCTGGACAAGATGAAGTGATACGACGCTGGACAAGAGGAGAGTTCCAGAGAGTGATACGACGCTGGACAAGAGGAGAAGAGAGACAGCCGACGCTGGAGTGCGAGACGAGGACGACTACAGATGGATCAAAATGATCGAATATGATTGACGACAATAAGGTGATAAACAACTTATTTATATCTTAATCATACAATGAACTCAAAGACATTTCTATTTTATTTAAAAGTAAGAGCCAATGTTTCTTGTAAAGTAGAATTAAAATCATAGATGTTTTAGAAATACGATTAACGTAACAAGAGCTCAAATTAATATGAAATAAAATGCATACAAAGCATTTAAATGAAAACAATTAGTATTTGAGATAAAACAGTACTGAGAAACAAAAGATAAATTCAATAACTATTAATATTTTGAGTACATTACAATATACAAAAAGAGATTTAAATATTGATATTTTGAAACACATTAATTGACTGAGTAGTCTGAAAATGAGATTTTTCTTTAATACAATAATTAGTAGAATAGAATATTTAGTCAGTAAGGATGTAAATAGCATAAGCCTTACGGCATAATAACAAATACTAACGAATGTTTTAAATCGAAGTCAGTGCCATGTGCACAATTTTTAATAATATCAAATAAATTTGAAATACCGTTACAAGTTACATAGAGTTCTTATTGCAGATACACCTGAAACCCAATTTAAATGTTATATTGTTACATAATTTGTCAATCTTGAACGTCAGACCGGTCACGCTAAATTAGTGTATATGTATATGTATTGTTGCATATTTGGCTCCCAAAGAACGTGGGGCTATACAAATTAAAGTATATATAAAAATTCACACACATAAATACGTTGCATATATTTGCCGCTCCAAGATCGTGGGGCTCCGCAAACACAAATAGAAGTGTATTTGTATTTGAAATGAAATTTAACAACGTTTAAAAAACGTTGCATATATTTGGCGCTCCAAGATCGTGGGGCTCCGCAAAAACAAATAAATTTTTATTTGCAACGTTAAATATACGTTGCATATATTTGTCGCCCTGGACGTGGGGCACGACATGCCTAAATTTATGTAAAAAAAAAAATGTTTTATTACATAAATTGTAGCCCATGAACGTATGGCCCGATCCCCATCATTTAACTATTAAATTTTTTTTATGTAGCTAAATGGTTGCTCTAAAATATAAGACTGTGTTAAATAAAAAATGTATAATATGTAATTATTATTTATATTAAACAGTAACTGAATGTAATGTTAATTGTTGTGTAATCACACAGCTGGCGCCCACGAATAATATTATTTGTCTATGTAACAGGTGTAACTGTAATGAATATTAATAATAACTATTAATAAAAATAAAGAAATAAATAAATAAGTAGGGAACGGTTATCAATAATAATTGTTAAAGAATTACTACGAAATAAATATTTTAATAATATTTCACCATGGCAATATCAGGAAGTTTAAGGATGGGAGAAGCACTTCAAGCTATGATGCAAGCCGTATTTGGTGAAGTAGAGAACAAACAAACAGAAAAAGTAAAAGAAAATAATATTAGAACGCAAATAGAAGAGTTAACAGAATTTTTTACAAAACAGACCGAAAAATTAAGAGAAGAAAGGAAAGCAAAAGAGGAATTAGTAGAAAGAATTGACGATTCTAATACGCCCATTGCGGCAGTAGAATATAAACAAACCATAAGAATTAAAAATAAGAGAGAAAATACGTTCGTAATTACTAATGATAATTATAAAAAGTAATTAACATTAAGGAGGAGAAGCAAATAAATGTTAATAAAACATACCTTATTAATAGCGATATCCCTATTGTGAGACACACACACACTAGTAAGTCACATAAGGTGAAACACGTAAGGCACTACACTTACGGAGATAAATATCACTGTAGGTATAACAATAAACGTAGTAAATTATCTATACGAAACACTACCCAAAATTGTGGTAAGTATGATGTTAGATATACGCACGATAATTATAATAACAATTATTATAACTGTAATTATAAAAACTACAGAGGTTATCATAAACGACGGATGAAAAAACAGTCGACAGTTGTTTATATGGGCTTCAAGCAGACTGAATATACGCAATGCATTAGTGACGAGAGAATTATGGAACGTGCGGAGAGAAGTTATTCATCACAGGTAAGAAACAAATTCTTGCCGTATGAACAGGTGACTTCTACGATAAAAACAAACATCGCAGTAATACAATGGAACGCGGACGTTGTTTACACGAGGGTGAGAACAATGGTAAGCACGGCGACTACGCTACAAAGGAACAATATACGTCCGGTAGACGACGGACAATAAAATTTTTATAAGAGGGGTGTAAGATCGAACTACACACTGAACTCAGAACTCAATACCCGAATGGAATGAATAATTATTTTTAAAATAAAATAATATTACTATTAATTATTAATAATAATATAAGAGAGTATAATTAAGAATGTTATTTATTAAGGATATGATAGCAAATAAAAAGAAATATGGAATATTATTTTAAAGGGTTAATTAAGAAATGTATTATTGATGGTAAGGAATGATAGCGTAGAGAAATATTTAAGAAAGTAATGGTAAAAGATGTTATTGTTGTTATTAATATGAAGAAAGGGTTAGGAATGGAAATAATTGCTATAATTGTCAGAACGACTGATAAAGCGAAAACTTAATGGAGATACAAGGACACAGAAGAAAGCAAGAGTGAAAAGTCATAAGGGCAGAGACTACTTAGGATTAAGGACTTCGAGAAAAATATCGTTGTTTTCCATGACAGTTCCTCTGTAACCGATCATGCGACACACTACAAAGCTAAAAGAGTATTCTGTTACGGAAGTGTATTTCAGGAAAGTAGTAGCGATCAGAAAGGTAATGTTAAAGAAATGTAATAAAAGGTAATGAATGTTAATGTATTGTATAAGTAAAGCATTAGATAAGGTAAGGTCATGTTAAGAAAAAAGTTAAGGAAGATTAGAAGCGAAGGTAAGAATGTATGAGTAAGGTAATGTAAAAATAAGGACCGAATTTACACACATATGTAGGAATGCAGAGTATACAGAAGGAGAACAAAGGAGAGATAATTGCAGTGGATTTTCTGGGACCACTACCACGATCAAGTCGAGGTGTGAAGCACATATTGGTATGTATCGATGTGTTTTCCAAGGCAGTCCGACTGTACCCAATTATGCGACCCACAACCAAAGTTGTTCTAAAGATACTACTGCAGAAATATATTCCGTTATATGGAAAAATGAAGAAGGTACTCAATGATCAAGGTGTACAATTCCAAAGTGAAAAATGGGAGAGGACGTTAAGGGAAAATGGAATACAACCTGTACTCACATCCATAAGACATCCTCAAGGAAACCTTGCTGAGAGAGTTAACAAAGAATTAGGTAAATATTTACGAATATATTGCCATGATCAACACAATAAATGGGCAGAATATTTACCATTTCTTGAAAAAGCCATTAACGAAAATTATAGTGAAGCAACAGGATACACTCCCATGGAATTAGAAGAAGATGAGAAGCCAAACAGATTTTGGACTAAGCATATAAACAAACCTAATAACCAAAATGTACCTGTACCAAAAAGTGTGAAAATTGAATACGCAAAGCAACGGATAAGAGAAAGAGGTAACAAGAGAGTAGAGAGATTTAATCTAACTGACAAGCTACAACAATTCAACGTGGGAGAAAGTATACTACTCAAGGCAAATCCAGTGGGAAAACGGAGTGATAATACGGCGAAGAAATTCTTCAGACTTTATAATGGACCGTATACGTTAAGACAGCGAGTAGGACAACACACTTTCATCGTATATGATGAGATACAGAAGAAAGAAATTGGTAAATTCCACGCAACGTCATTTAGGAAGTTCTACACATGAAAACAACGAGGTCAATGAAACCAGTCAAATCAGCTGTTTGTTAAAGCCACCCTACTACAAGGTCACGAGCAGTGAGCGTACAAAGAGGGGAGGTAATACATTTGTATACACTCCAATTAAGGGTGAAATGACGAATATTATTCTTTATTATTTGTTACATTTTTTTTGCAAATATAATAATAATAAATAAAAAAAAATTATAATAAATAATTTTAATAAATTTTTTTTTTGTTACCAAGCAGAGGGATAATGCGACAGTACAAATAAGTGATGTACTGAGCATTAAATATAAAAATTTAAATTTACCTAATAAACTGTAAATAATTAATAATATATTAGAAATAAGCATGTCAGGGATTGCAAGCTTGGCTCAGACAAAAATATGAACAGGTGTTTCGACCTGAATCGACATGCACACACACACAAATGTAATTGAAAGTGTGTACACCAGTATTTTGCTAGTGTGTGTGAACGCAGGTCTATGCAGGCGAGTTTACCACCCCAAGATGAATAATTGCACAATTACTGTTTTTCCGTAATTATTCATAAACTATAATTAAGAATTAAAATCCAAAACCACAATAAAATGTAATAAAATTTACTAAATACTGTGTACGAAAACCACGCGAAAGTGCCACACCGTACGAGTGTAATAGTGAAATAACTGTGTACAAATCGAAAGGGTTAAGTTGCAATGTCCAAAATTACAGTGAACATGTGTTGTAAAAATAGTTATAAGATAAGTATAAGAGTATACTTACAGGACTCTGCAATTCGCAGAAATATAAGAAATAGCGAATTTGACAAAGAGTGGGGGAACTGAATCCAGAGACAGTTTCTGACATGTCGATTTCGTACCACTGCAGGTGTCGACCAAGACATGGGTATAAATAGGACACGCAAGCTACAGTGGTTCTCTTTCTTAAATCATCCACGGTGCAGCGGGAGCTTATGCCCGTCTGCACGGCGTATTTATTTTTTTTTGTAAATAGTTTAATTTTTCCAGTTACATACAACTATGTAACTAAGTTGTAAAGACAATCATTTTTAAATAATAACAGCAGTACATGATAAGAATTACATAAGAAGATCCATTGACGTCAGAAACAGCACGAGGAGAGTTCCAGAGAGTGATACGACGCTGGACAAGAGGAGAGTTCCAGAGAGTGATTCGACGCTGGACAAGAAGAAGTGATTCGACGCTGGACAAGATGAAGTGATACGACGCTGGACAAGAGGAGAGTTCCAGAGAGTGATACGACGCTGGACAAGAGGAGAAGAGAGACAGCCGACGCTGGAGTGCGAGACGAGGACGACTACAGATGGATCAAAATGATCGAATATGATTGACGACAATAAGGTGATAAACAACTTATTTATATCTTAATCATACAATGAACTCAAAGACATTTCTATTTTATTTAAAAGTAAGAGCCAATGTTTCTTGTAAAGTAGAATTAAAATCATAGATGTTTTAGAAATACGATTAACGTAACAAGAGCTCAAATTAATATGAAATAAAATGCATACAAAGCATTTAAATGAAAACAATTAGTATTTGAGATAAAACAGTACTGAGAAACAAAAGATAAATTCAATAACTATTAATATTTTGAGTACATTACAATATACAAAAAGAGATTTAAATATTGATATTTTGAAACACATTAATTGACTGAGTAGTCTGAAAATGAGATTTTTCTTTAATACAATAATTAGTAGAATAGAATATTTAGTCAGTAAGGATGTAAATAGCATAAGCCTTACGGCATAATAACAAATACTAACGAATGTTTTAAATCGAAGTCAGTGCCATGTGCACAATTTTTAATAATATCAAATAAATTTGAAATACCGTTACAAGTTACATAGAGTTCTTATTGCAGATACACCTGAAACCCAATTTAAATGTTATATTGTTACATAATTTGTCAATCTTGAACGTCAGACCGGTCACGCTAAATTAGTGTATATGTATATGTATTGTTGCATATTTGGCTCCCAAAGAACGTGGGGCTATACAAATTAAAGTATATATAAAAATTCACACACATAAATACGTTGCATATATTTGGCGCTCCAAGATCGTGGGGCTCCGCAAACACAAATAGAAGTGTATTTGTATTTGAAATGAAATTTAACAACGTTTAAAAAACGTTGCATATATTTGGCGCTCCAAGATCGTGGGGCTCCGCAAAAACAAATAAATTTTTATTTGCAACGTTAAATATACGTTGCATATATTTGTCGCCCTGGACGTGGGGCACGACATGCCTAAATTTATGTAAAAAAAAAAATTTTTTATTACATAAATTGTAGCCCATGAACGTATGGCCCGATCCCCATCATTTAACTATTAAATCTTTTTTAGTAGCTAAATGGTTGCTCTAAAATATAAGAGTGTGTTAAATAAAAAATGTATAATATGTAATTATTATTTATATTAAACAGTAACTGAATGTAATGTTAATTGTTGTGTAATCATACAGCTGGCGCCCACGAATAATATTATTTGTCTATGTAACAGGTGTAACTGTAATGAGTATTAATAATAACTATTATTAAAAATAAAGAAATAAATAAATAAGTAGGGAACGGTTATCAATAATAATTGTTAAAGAATTACTACGAAATAAATATTTTAATAATATTTCACCATGGCAATATCAGGATGTTTAAGGATGGTAGAAGCACTTCAAGCTATGATGCAAGCCGTATTTGGTGAAGTAGAGAACAAATAAACAGAAAAAGTAAAAGAAAATAATATTAGAACGCAAATAGAAGAGTTAACAGAATTTTTTACAAAATAGACCGAAAAATTAAGAGAAGAAAGGAAAGCAAAAGAGGAATTAGTAGAAAGAATTGACGGTTCTAATACGCACATTGCGGCAGTAGAATATAAACAAACCATAAGAATTAAAAATAAGAGAGAAAATACGTTCGTAATTACTAATGATAATTATAAAAAGTAATTAACATTAAGGAGGAGAAGCAAATAAATGTGAATAAAACATACCTTATTAATAGCGATATCCCTATTGTGAGACACACACACACTAGTAAGTCAAATAAGGTGAAACACGTAAGGCACTACACTTACGGAGATAAATATCACTGTAGGTATAACAATAAACGTAGTAAATTATCTATACGAAACACTACCCAAAATTGTGGTAAGTATGATGTTAGATATACGCACGATAATTATAATAACAATTATTATAACTGTAATTATAAAAACTACAGAGGTTATCATAAACGACGGATGAAAAAACAGTCGACAGTTGTTTATATGGGCTTCAAGCAGACTGAATATACGCAATGCATTAGTGACGAGAGAATTATGGAACGTGCGGAGAGAAGTTATTCATCACAGGTAAGAAACAAATTCTTGCCGTATGAACAGGTGACTTCTACGATAAAAACAAACATCGCAGTAATACAATGGAACGCGGACGTTGTTTACACGAGGGTGAGAACAATGGTAAGCACGGCGACTACGCTACAAAGGAACAATATACGTCCGGTAGACGACGGACAATAAAATTTTTATAAGAGGGGTGTAAGATCGAACTACACACTGAACTCAGAACTCAATACCCGAATGGAATGAATAATTATTTTTAAAATAAAATAATATTACTATTAATTATTAATAATAATATAAGAGAGTATAATTAAGAATGTTATTTATTAAGGATATGATAGCAAATAAAAAGAAATATGGAATATTATTTTAAAGGGTTAATTAAGAAATGTATTATTGATGGTAAGGAATGATAGCGTAGAGAAATATTTAAGAAAGTAATGGTAAAAGATGTTATTGTTGTTATTAATATGAAGAAAGGGTTAGGAATGGAAATAATTGCTATAATTGTCAGAACGACTGATAAAGCGAAAACTTAATGGAGATACAAGGACACAGAAGAAAGCAAGAGTGAAAAGTCATAAGGGCAGAGACTACTTAGGATTAAGGACTTCGAGAAAAATATCGTTGTTTTCCATGACAGTTCCTCTGTAACCGATCATGCGACACACTACAAAGCTAAAAGAGTATTCTGTTACGGAAGTGTATTTCAGGAAAGTAGTAGCGATCAGAAAGGTAATGTTAATGAAATGTAATAAAAGGTAATGAATGTTAATGTATTGTATAAGTAAAGTATTAGATAAGGTAAGGTCATGTTAAGAAAAAAGTTAAGGAAGATTAGAAGCGAAGGTAAGAATGTATGAGTAAGATAATGTAAAAATAAGGACCGAATTTACACACATATGTAGGAATGCAGAGTATACAGAAGGAGAACAAAGGAGAGATAATTGCAGTGGATTTTCTGGGACCACTACCACGATCAAGTCGAGGTGTGAAGCACATATTGGTATGTATCGATGTGTTTTCCAAGGCAGTCCGACTGTACCCAATTATGCGACCCACAACCAAAGTTGTTCTAAAGATACTACTGCAGAAATATATTCCGTTATATGGAAAAATGAAGAAGGTACTCAATGAGCAAGGTGTACAATTCCAAAGTGAAAAATGGGAGAGGACGTTAAGGGAAAATGGAATACAACCTGTACTCACATCCATAAGACATCCTCAAGGAAACCTTGCTGAGAGAGTTAACAAAGAATTAGGTAAATATTTACGAATATATTGCCATGATCAACACAATAAATGGGCAGAATATTTACCATTTCTTGAAAAAGCCATTAACGAAAATTATAGTGAAGCAACAGGATACACTCCCATGGAATTAGAAGAAGATGAGAAGCCAAACAGATTTTGGACTAAGCATATAAACAAACCTAATAACCAAAATGTACCTGTACCAAAAAGTGTGAAAATTGAATACGCAAAGCAACGGATAAGAGAAAGAGGTAACAAGAGAGTAGAGAGATTTAATCTAACTGACAAGCTACAACAATTCAACGTGGGAGAAAGTATACTACTCAAGGCAAATCCAGTGGGAAAACGGAGTGATAATACGGCGAAGAAATTCTTCAGACTTTATAATGGACCGTATACGTTAAGACAGCGAGTAGGACAACACACTTTCATCGTATATGATGAGATACAGAAGAAAGAAATTGGTAAATTCCACGCAACGTCATTTAGGTAGTTCTACACATGAAAACAACGAGGTCAATGAAACCAGTCAAATCAGCTGTTTGTTAAAGCCACCCTACTACAACGTCACGAGCAGTGAGCGTACAAAGAGGGGAGGTAATACATTTGTATACACTCCAATTAAGGGTGAAATGACGAATATTATTCTTTATTATTTGTTACATTTTTTTTGCAAATATAATAATAATAAATAAAAAAAAATTATAATAAATAAATTTAATAATTTTTTTTTTGTTAACAAGCAGAGGGATAATGCGACAGTACAAATAAGTGATGTACTGAGCATTAAATATAAAAATTTAAATTTAAATAATAAACTGTAAATAATTAATAATATATTAGAAATAAGCATGTCAGGGATTGCAAGCTTGGCTCAGACAAAAATATGAACAGGTGTTTCGACCTGAATCGACATGCACACACACACAAATGTAATTGAAAGTGTGTACACCAGTATTTTGCTAGTGTGTGTGAACGCAGGTCTATGCAGGCGAGTTTACCACCCCAAGATGAATAATTGCACAATTACTGTTTTTCCGTAATTATTCATAAACTATAATTAAGAATTACAATCCAAAACCACAATAAAATGTAATAAAATTTACTAAATACTGTGTACGAAAACCACGCGAAAGTGCCACACCGTACGAGTGTAATAGTGAAATAACTGTGTACAAATCGAAAGGGTTAAGTTGCAATGTCCAAAATTACAGTGAACATGTGTTGTAAAAATAGTTATAAGATAAGTATAAGAGTATACTTACAGGACTCTGCAATTCGCAGAAATATAAGAAATAGCGAAGTTGACAAAGAGTGGGGGAACTGAATCCAGAGACAGTTTCTGACATGTCGATTTCGTACCACTGCAGGTGTCGACCAAGACATGGGCATAAATAGGACACGCAAGCTACAGTGGTTCTCTTTCTTAAATCATCCACGGTGCAGCGGGAGCTTATGCCCGTCTGCACGGCGTATTTATTTTTTTTTTGTAAATAGTTTAATTTTTCCAGTTACATACAACTATGTAACTAAGTTGTAAAGACAATCATTTTTAAATAATAACAGCAGTACATGATAAGAATTACATAAGAAGATCCATTGACGTCAGAAACAGCACGAGGAGAGTTCCAGAGAGTGATACGACGCTGGACAAGAGGAGAGTTCCAGAGAGTGATTCGACGCTGGACAAGAAGAAGTGATTCGACGCTGGACAAGATGAAGTGATACGACGCTGGACAAGAGGAGAGTTCCAGAGAGTGATACGACGCTGGACAAGAGGAGAAGAGAGACAGCCGACGCTGGAGTGCGAGACGAGGACGACTACAGATGGATCAAAATGATCGAATATGATTGACGACAATAAGGTGATAAACAACTTATTTATATCTTAATCATACAATGAACTCAAAGACATTTCTATTTTATTTAAAAGTAAGAGCCAATGTTTCTTGTAAAGTAGAATTAAAATCATAGATGTTTTAGAAATATGATTAACGTAACAAGAGCTCAAATTAATATGAAATAAAATGCATACAAAGCATTTAAATGAAAACAATTAGTATTTGAGATAAAACAGTACTGAGAAACAAAAGATAAATTCAATAACTATTAATATTTTGAGTACATTACAATATACAAAAAGAGATTTAAATATTGATATTTTGAAACACATTAATTGACTGAGTAGTCTGAAAATGAGATTTTTCTTTAATACATTAATTAGTAGAATAGAATATTTAGTCAGTAAGGATGTAAATAGCATAAGCCTTACGGCATAATAACAAATACTAACGAATGTTTTAAATCGAAGTCAGTGCCATGTGCACAATTTTTAATAATATCAAATAAATTTGAAATACCGTTACAAGTTACATAGAGTTCTTATTGCAGATACACCTGAAACCCAATTTAAATGTTATATTGTTACATAATTTGTCAATCTTGAACGTGAGACCGGTCACGCTAAATTTGTGTATATGTATATGTATTGTTGCATATTTGGCTCCCAAAGAACGTGGGGCTATACAAATTAAAGTATATATAAAAATTCACACACATAAATACGTTGCATATATTTGGCGCTCCAAGATCGTGGGGCTCCGCAAACACAAATAGAAGTGTATTTGTATTTGAAATGAAATTTAACAACGTTTAAAAAACGTTGCATATATTTGGCGCTCCAAGATCGTGGGGCTCCGCAAAAACAAATAAATTTTTATTTGCAACGTTAAATATACGTTGCATATATTTGTCGCCCTGGACGTGGGGCACGACATGCCTAAATTTATGTAAAAAAAAAAATTTTTTATTACATAAATTGTAGCCCATGAACGTATGGCCCGATCCCCATCATTTAACTATTAAATCTTTTTTAGTAGCTAAATGGTTGCTCTAAAATATAAGAGTGTGTTAAATAAAAAATGTATAATATGTAATTATTATTTATATTAAACAGTAACTGAATGTAATGTTAATTGTTGTGTAATCATACAGCTGGCGCCCACGAATAATATTATTTGTCTATGTAACAGGTGTAACTGTAATGAGTATTAATAATAACTATTATTAAAAATAAAGAAATAAATAAATAAGTAGGGAACGGTTATCAATAATAATTGTTAAAGAATTACTACGAAATAAATATTTTAATAATATTTCACCATGGCAATATCAGGATGTTTAAGGATGGGAGAAGAACTTCAAGCTATGATGCAAGCCGTATTTGGTGAAGTAGAGAACAAATAAACAGAAAAAGTAAAAGAAAATAATATTAGAACGCAAATAGAAGAGTTAACAGAATTTTTTACAAAACAGACCGAAAAATTAAGAGAAGAAAGGAAAGCAAAAGAGGAATTAGTAGAAAGAATTGACGATTCTAATACGCACATTGCGGCAGTAGAATATAAACAAACCATAAGAATTAAAAATAAGAGAGAAAATACGTTCGTAATTACTAATGATAATTATAAAAAGTAATTAACATTAAGGAGGAGAAGCAAATAAATGTTAATAAAACATACCTTATTAATAGCGATATCCCTATTGTGAGACACACACACACTAGTAAGTCACATAAGGTGAAACACGTAAGGCACTACATTTACGGAGATAAATATCACTGTAGGTATAACAATAAACGTAGTAAATTATCTATACGAAACACTACCCAAAATTGTGGTAAGTATGATGTTAGATATACGCACGATAATTATAATAACAATTATTATAACTGTAATTATAAAAACTACAGAGGTTATCATAAACGACGGATGAAAAAACAGTCGACAGTTGTTTATATGGGCTTCAAGCAGACTGAATATACGCAATGCATTAGTGACGAGAGAATTATGGAACGTGCGGAGAGAAGTTATTCATCACAGGTAAGAAACAAATTCTTGCCGTATGAACAGGTGACTTCTACGATAAAAACAAACATCGCAGTAATACAATGGAACGCGGACGTTGTTTACACGAGGGTGAGAACAATGGTAAGCACGGCGACTACGCTACAAAGGAACAATATACGTCCGGTAGACGACGGACAATAAAATTTTTATAAGAGGGGTGTAAGATCGAACTACACACTGAACTCAGAACTCAATACCCGAATGGAATGAATAATTATTTTTAAAATAAAATAATATTACTATTAATTATTAATAATAATATAAGAGAGTATAATTAAGAATGTTATTTATTAAGGATATGATAGCAAATAAAAAGAAATATGGAATATTATTTTAAAGGGTTAATTAAGAAATGTATTATTGATGGTAAGGAATGATAGCGTAGAGAAATATTTAAGAAAGTAATGGTAAAAGATGTTATTGTTGTTATTAATATGAAGAAAGGGTTAGGAATGGAAATAATTGCTATAATTGTCAGAACGACTGATAAAGCGAAAACTTAATGGAGATACAAGGACACAGAAGAAAGCAAGAGTGAAAAGTCATAAGGGCAGAGACTACTTAGGATTAAGGACTTCGAGAAAAATATCGTTGTTTTCCATGACAGTTCCTCTGTAACCGATCATGCGACACACTACAAAGCTAAAAGAGTATTCTGTTACGGAAGTGTATTTCAGGAAAGTAGTAGCGATCAGAAAGGTAATGTTAAAGAAATGTAATAAAAGGTAATGAATGTTAATGTATTGTATAAGTAAAGTATTAGATAAAGTAATGTCATGTTAAGAAAAAAGTTAAGGAAGATTAGAAGCGAAGGTAAGAATGTATGAGTAAGATAATGTAAAAATAAGGACCGAATTTACACACATATGTAGGAATGCAGAGTATACAGAAGGAGAACAAAGGAGAGATAATTGCAGTGGATTTTCTGGGACCACTACCACGATCAAGTCGAGGTGTGAAGCACATATTGGTATGTATCGATGTGTTTTCCAAGGCAGTCCGACTGTACCCAATTATGCGACACACAACCAAAGTTGTTCTAAAGATACTACTGCAGAAATATATTCCGTTATATGGAAAAATGAAGAAGGTACTCAATGATCAAGGTGTACAATTCCAAAGTGAAAAATGGGAGAGGACGTTAAGGGAAAATGGAATACAACCTGTACTCACATCCATAAGACATCCTCAAGGAAACCTTGCTGAGAGAGTTAACAAAGAATTAGGTAAATATTTACGAATATATTGCCATGATCAACACAATAAATGGGCAGAATATTTACCATTTCTTGAAAAAGCCATTAACGAAAATTATAGTGAAGCAACAGGATACACTCCCATGGAATTAGAAGAAGATAAGAAGCCAAACAGATTTTGGACAAAGCATATAAACAAACCTAATAACCAAAATGTACCTGTACCAATAAGTGTGAAAATTGAATACGCAAAGCAACGGATAAGAGAAAGAGGTAACAAGAGAGTAGAGAGATTTAATCTAACTCACAAGCTACAACAATTCAACGTGGGAGAAAGTATACTACTCAAGGCAAATCCAGTGGGAAAACGGAGTGATAATACGACGCGAAGAAATTGGTAAATTCCACGCAACGTCATTTAGGAAGATCTACACATGAAAACAACGAGGTCAATGAAACCAGTCAAATCAGCTGTTTGTTAAAGCCACCCTACTACAAGGTCACGAGCAGTGAGCGTACAAAGAGGGGAGGTAATACATTTGTATACACTCCAATTAAGGGTGAAATGACGAATATTATTCTTTATTATTTGTTACATTTTTTTTGCAAATATAATAATAATAAATAAAAAAAAATTATAATAAATAAATTTAATAAATTTTTTTTTGTTACCAAGCAGAGGGATAATGCGACAGTACAAATAAGTGATGTACTGAGCATTAAATATAAAAATTTAAATTTACCTAATAAACTGTAAATAATTAATAATATATTAGAAATAAGCATGTCAGGGATTGCAAGCTTGGCTCAGACAAAAATATGAACAGGTGTTTCGACCTGAATCGACATGCACACACACACAAATGTAATTGAAAGTGTGTACACCAGTATTTTGCTAGTGTGTGTGAACGCAGGTCTATGCAGGCGAGTTTACCACCCCAAGATGAATAATTGCACAATTACTGTTTTTCCGTAATTATTCATAAACTATAATTAAGAATTACAATCCAAAACCACAATAAAATGTAATAAAATTTACTAAATACTGTGTACGAAAACCACGCGAAAGTGCCACACCGTACGAGTGTAATAGTGAAATAACTGTGTACAAATCGAAAGGGTTAAGTTGCAATGTCCAAAATTACAGTGAACATGTGTTGTAAAAATAGTTATAAGATAAGTATAAGAGTATACTTACAGGACTCTGCAATTCGCAGAAATATAAGAAATAGCGAAGTTGACAAAGAGTGGGGGAACTGAATCCAGAGACAGTTTCTGACATGTCGATTTCGTACCACTGCAGGTGTCGACCAAGACATGGGCATAAATAGGACACGCAAGCTACAGTGGTTCTCTTTCTTAAATCATCCACGGTGCAGCGGGAGCTTATGCCCGTCTGCACGGCGTATTTATTTTTTTTTTGTAAATAGTTTAATTTTTCCAGTTACATACAACTATGTAACTAAGTTGTAAAGACAATCATTTTTAAATAATAACAGCAGTACATGATAAGAATTACATAAGAAGATCCATTGACGTCAGAAACAGCACGAGGAGAGTTCCAGAGAGTGATACGACGCTGGACAAGAGGAGAGTTCCAGAGAGTGATTCGACGCTGGACAAGAAGAAGTGATTCGACGCTGGACAAGATGAAGTGATACGACGCTGGACAAGAGGAGAGTTCCAGAGAGTGATACGACGCTGGACAAGAGGAGAAGAGAGACAGCCGACGCTGGAGTGCGAGACGAGGACGACTACAGATGGATCAAAATGATCGAATATGATTGACGACAATAAGGTGATAAACAACTTATTTATATCTTAATCATACAATGAACTCAAAGACATTTCTATTTTATTTAAAAGTAAGAGCCAATGTTTCTTGTAAAGTAGAATTAAAATCATAGATGTTTTAGAAATACGATTAACGTAACAAGAGCTCAAATTAATATGAAATAAAATGCATACAAAGCATTTAAATGAAAACAATTAGTATTTGAGATAAAACAGTACTGAGAAACAAAAGATAAATTCAATAACTATTAATATTTTGAGTACATTACAATATACAAAAAGAGATTTAAATATTGATATTTTGAAACACATTAATTGACTGAGTAGTCTGAAAATGAGATTTTTCTTTAATACATTAATTAGTAGAATAGAATATTTAGTCAGTAAGGATGTAAATAGCATAAGCCTTACGGCATAATAACAAATACTAACGAATGTTTTAAATCGAAGTCAGTGCCATGTGCACAATTTTTAATAATATCAAATAAATTTGAAATACCGTTACAAGTTACATAGAGTTCTTATTGCAGATACACCTGAAACCCAATTTAAATGTTATATTGTTACATAATTTGTCAATCTTGAACGTGAGACCGGTCACGCTAAATTTGTGTATATGTATATGTATTGTTGCATATTTGGCTCCCAAAGAACGTGGGGCTATACAAATTAAAGTATATATAAAAATTCACACACATAAATACGTTGCATATATTTGGCGCTCCAAGATCGTGGGGCTCCGCAAACACAAATAGAAGTGTATTTGTATTTGAAATGAAATTTAACAACGTTTAAAAAAGGTTGCATATATTTGGCGCTCCAAGATCGTGGGGCTCCGCAAAAACAAATAAATTTTTATTTGCAACGTTAAATATACGTTGCATATATTTGTCGCCCTGGACGTGGGGCACGACATGCCTAAATTTATGTAAAACAAAAAATTTTTTATTACATAAATTGTAGCCCATGAACGTATGGCCCGATCCCCATCATTTAACTATTAAATCTTTTTTAGTAGCTAAATGGTTGCTCTAAAATATAAGAGTGTGTTAAATAAAAAATGTATAATATGTAATTATTATTTATATTAAACAGTAACTGAATGTAATGTTAATTGTTGTGTAATCATACAGCTGGCGCCCACGAATAATATTATTTGTCTATGTAACAGGTGTAACTGTAATGAGTATTAATAATAACTATTATTAAAAATAAAGAAATAAATAAATAAGTAGGGAACGGTTATCAATAATAATTGTTAAAGAATTACTACGAAATAAATATTTTAATAATATTTCACCATGGCAATATCAGGATGTTTAAGGATGGGAGAAGCACTTCAAGCTATGATGCAAGCCGTATTTGGTGAAGTAGAGAACAAATAAACAGAAAAAGTAAAAGAAAATAATATTAGAACGCAAATAGAAGAGTTAACAGAATTTTTTACAAAATAGACCGAAAAATTAAGAGAAGAAAGGAAAGCAAAAGAGGAATTAGTAGAAAGAATTGACGATTCTAATACGCACATTGCGGCAGTAGAATATAAACAAACCATAAGAATTAAAAATAAGAGAGAAAATACGTTCGTAATTACTAATGATAATTATAAAAAGTAATTAACATTAAGGAGGAGAAGCAAATAAATGTTAATAAAACATACCTTATTAATAGCGATATCCCTATTGTGAGACACACACACACTAGTAAGTCACATAAGGTGAAACACGTAAGGCACTACACTTACGGAGATAAATATCACTGTAGGTATAACAATAAACGTAGTAAATTATCTATACGAAACACTACCCAAAATTGTGGTAAGTATGATGTTAGATATACGCACGATAATTATAATAACAATTATTATAACTGTAATTATAAAAACTACAGAGGTTATCATAAACGACGGATGAAAAAACAGTCGACAGTTGTTTATATGGGCTTCAAGCAGACTGAATATACGCAATGCATTAGTGACGAGAGAATTATGGAACGTGCGGAGAGAAGTTATTCATCACAGGTAAGAAACAAATTCTTGCCGTATGAACAGGTGACTTCTACGATAAAAACAAACATCGCAGTAATACAATGGAACGCGGACGTTGTTTACACGAGGGTGAGAACAATGGTAAGCACGGCGACTACGCTACAAAGGAACAATATACGTCCGGTAGACGACGGACAATAAAATTTTTATAAGAGGGGTGTAAGATCGAACTACACACTGAACTCAGAACTCAATACCCGAATGGAATGAATAATTATTTTTAAAATAAAATAATATTACTATTAATTATTAATAATAATATAAGAGAGTATAATTAAGAATGTTATTTATTAAGGATATGATAGCAAATAAAAAGAAATATGGAATATTATTTTAAAGGGTTAATTAAGAAATGTATTATTGATGGTAAGGAATGATAGCGTAGAGAAATATTTAAGAAAGTAATGGTAAAAGATGTTATTGTTGTTATTAATATGAAGAAAGGGTTAGGAATGGAAATAATTGCTATAATTGTCAGAACGACTGATAAAGCGAAACCTTAATGGAGATACAAGGACACAGAAGAAAGCAAGAGTGAAAAGTCATAAGGGCAGAGACTACTTAGGATTAAGGACTTCGAGAAAAATATCGTTGTTTTCCATGACAGTTCCTCTGTAACCGATCATGCGACACACTACAAAGCTAAAAGAGTATTCTGTTACGGAAGTGTATTTCAGGAAAGTAGTAGCGATCAGAAAGGTAATGTTAAAGAAATGTAATAAAAGGTATTGAATGTTAATGTATTGTATAAGTAAAGTATTAGATAAAGTATTGTCATGTTAAGAAAAAAGTTAAGGAAGATTAGAAGCGAAGGTAAGAATGTATGAGCAAGATAATGTAAAAATAAGGACTGAATTTACACACATATGTAGGAATGCAGAGTATACAGAAGGAGAACAAAGGAGAGATAATTGCAGTGGATTTTCTGGGACCACTACCACGATCAAGTCGAGGTGTGAAGCACATATTGGTATGTATCGATGTGTTTTCCAAGGCAGTCCGACTGTACCCAATTATGCGACCCACAACCAAAGTTGTTCTAAAGATACTACTGCAGAAATATATTCCGTTATATGGAAAAATGAAGAAGGTACTCAATGATCAAGGTGTACAATTCCAAAGTGAAAAATGGGAGAGGACGTTAAGGGAAAATGGAATACAACCTGTGCTCACATCCATAAGACATCCTCAAGGAAAACTTGCTGAGAGAGTTAACAAAGAATTAGGTAAATATTTACGAAAATATTGCCATGATCAACACAATAAATGGGCAGAATATTTACCATTTCTTGAAAAAGCCATTAACGAAAATTATAGTGAAGCAACAGGATACACTCCCATGGAATTAGAAGAAGATGAGAAGCCAAACAGATTTTGGACTAAGCATATAAACAAACCTAATAACCAAAATGTACCTGTACCAATAAGTGTGAAAATTGAATACGCAAAGCAACGGATAAGAGAAAGAGGTAACAAGAGAGTAGAGAGATTTAATCTAACTCACAAGCTACAACAATTCAACGTGGGAGAAAGTATACTACTCAAGGCAAATCCAGTGGGAAAACGGAGTGATAATACGACGCGAAGAAATTCTTCAGACTTTATAATGGACCGTATACGTTAAGACAGCGAGTAGGACAACACACTTTCATCGTATATGATGAGATACAGAAGAAAGAAATTGGTAAATTCCACGCAACGTCATTTAGGAAGTTCTACACATGAAAACAACGAGGTCAATGAAACCAGTCAAATCAGCTGTTTGTTAAAGCCACCCTACTACAATGTCACGAGCAGTGAGCGTACAAAGAGGGGAGGTAATACATTTGTATACACTCCAATTAAGGGTGAAATGACGAATATTATTCTTTATTATTTGTTACATTTTTTTTGAAATAATAATAATAATAAATAAAACAAAATTATAATAAATAAATTTAATAAATTTTTTTTTGTTACCAAGCAGAGGGATAATGCGACAGTACAAATAAGTGATGTACTGAGCATTAAATATAAAAATTTAAATTTACCTAATAAACTGTAAATAATTAATAATATATTAGAAATAAGCATGTCAGGGATTGCAAGCTTGGCTCAGACAAAAATATGAACAGGTGTTTCGACCTGAATCGACATGCACACACACACAAATGTAATTGAAAGTGTGTACACCAGTATTTTGCTAGTGTGTGTGAACGCAGGTCTATGCAGGCGAGTTTACCACCCCAAGATGAATAATTGCACAATTACTGTTTTTCCGTAATTATTCATAAACTATAATTAAGAATTACAATCCAAAACCACAATAAAATGTAATAAAATTTACTAAATACTGTGTACGAAAACCACGCGAAAGTGCCACACCGTACGAGTGTAATAGTGAAATAACTGTGTACAAATCGAAAGGGTTAAGTTGCAATGTCCAAAATTACAGTGAACATGTGTTGTAAAAATAGTTATAAGATAAGTATAAGAGTATACTTACAGGACTCTGCAATTCGCAGAAATATAAGAAATAGCGAATTTGACAAAGAGTGGGGGAACTGAATCCAGAGACAGTTTCTGACATGTCGATTTCGTACCACTGCAGGTGTCGACCAAGACATGGGTATAAATAGGACACGCAAGCTACAGTGGTTCTCTTTCTTAAATCATCCACGGTGCAGCGGGAGCTTATGCCCGTCTGCACGGCGTATTTATTTTTTTTTGTAAATAGTTTAATTTTTCCAGTTACATACAACTATGTAACTAAGTTGTAAAGACAATCATTTTTAAATAATAACAGCAGTACATGATAAGAATTACATAAGAAGGTCCATTGACGTCAGAAACAGCACGAGGAGAGTTCCAGAGAGTGATACGACGCTGGACAAGAGGAGAGTTCCAGAGAGTGATTCGACGCTGGACAAGAAGAAGTGATTCGACGCTGGACAAGATGAAGTGATACGACGCTGGACAAGAGGAGAGTTCCAGAGAGTGATACGACGCTGGACAAGAGGAGAAGAGAGACAGCCGACGCTGGAGTGCGAGACGAGGACGACTACAGATGGATCAAAATGATCGAATATGATTGACGACAATAAGGTGATAAACAACTTATTTATATCTTAATCATACAATGAACTCAAAGACATTTCTATTTTATTTAAAAGTAAGAGCCAATGTTTCTTGTAAAGTAGAATTAAAATCATAGATGTTTTAGAAATACGATTAACGTAACAAGAGCTCAAATTAATATGAAATAAAATGCATACAAAGCATTTAAATGAAAACAATTAGTATTTGAGATAAAACAGTATTGAGAAACAAAATATAAATTCAATAACTATTAATATTTTGAGTACATTACAATATACAAAAAGAGATTTAAATATTGATATTTTGAAACACATTAATTGACTGAGTAGTCTGAAAATGAGATTTTTCTTTAATACAATAATTAGTAGAATAGAATATATAGTCAGTAAGGATGTAAATAGCATAAGCCTTACGGCATAATAACAAATACTAACGAATGTTTTAAATCGAAGTCAGTGCCATGTGCACAATTTTTAATAATATCAAATAAATTTGAAATACCGTTGCAAGTTACATAGAGTTCTTATTGCAGATACACCTGAAACCCAATTTAAATGTTATATTGCTACATAATTTATCAATCTTGAACGTGAGACCGGTCACGCTAAATTTGTGTATATGTATATGTATTGTTGCATATTTGGCTCCCAAAGAACGTGGGGCTATACAAATGAAAGTATATATAAAAATTCACACACATAAATACGTAGCATATATTTGGCGCTCCAAGATCATGGGGCTCCGCAAACACAAATAGAAGTGTATTTGTATTTGAAATGAAATTTAACAACGTTTAAAAAACGTTGCATATATTTGGCGCTCCAAGATCGTGGGGCTCCGCAAAAACAAATAAATTTTTATTTGCAACGTTAAATATACGTTGCATATATTTGTCGCCCTGGACGTGGGGCACGACATGCCTAAATTTATGTAAAAAAAAAATTTTTTTATTACATAAATTGTAGCCCATGAACGTATGGCCCGATCCCCATCATTTAACTATTAAATTTTTTTTATGTAGCTAAATGGTTGCTCTAAAATATAAGAGTGTGTAAAATAAAAAATGTATAATATGTAATTATTATTTATATTAAACAGTAACTGAATGTAATGTTAATTGTTGTGTAATCACACAGCTGGCGCCCACGAATAATATTATTTGTCTATGTAACAGGTGTAAATGTAATGAGTATTAATAATAACTATTAATAAAAATAAAGAAATAAATAAATAAGTAGGGAACGGTTATCAATAATAATTGTTAAAGAATTACTACGAAATAAATATTTTAATAATATTTCACCATGGCAATATCAGGAAGTTTAAGGATGGGAGAAGCACTTCAAGCTATGATGCAAGCCGTATTTGGTGAAGTAGAGAACAAACAAACAGAAAAAGTAAAAGAAAATAATATTAGAACGCAAATAGAAGAGTTAACAGAATTTTTTACAAAACAGACCGAAAAATTAAGAGAAGAAAGGAAAGCAAAAGAGGAATTAGTAGAAAGAATTGACGATTCTAATACGCCCATTGCGGCAGTAGAATATAAACAAACCATAAGAATTAAAAATAAGAGAGAAAATACGTTCGTAATTACTAATGATAATTATAAAAAGTAATTAACATTAAGGAGGAGAAGCAAATAAATGTTAATAAAACATACCTTATTAATAGCGATATCCCTATTGTGAGACACACACACACTAGTAAGTCACATAAGGTGAAACACGTAAGGCACTACACTTACGGAGATAAATATCACTGTAGGTATAACAATAAACGTAGTAAATTATCTATACGAAACACTACCCAAAATTGTGGTATGATGTTAGATATACGCACGATAATTATAATAACAATTATTATAACTGTAATTATAAAAACTACAGAGGTTATCATAAACGACGGATCAAAAAACAGTCGACAGTTGTTTATATGGGCTTCAAGCAGACTGAATATACGCAATGCATTAGTGACAAGAGAATTATGGAACGTGCGGAGAGAAGTTATTCATCACAGGTAAGAAACAAATTCTTGCCGTATGAACAGGTGACTTCTACGATAAAAACAAACATCGCAGTAATACAATGGAACGCGGACGTTGTTTACACGAGGGTGAGAACAATGGTAAGCACGGCGACTACGCTACAAAGGAACAATATACGTCCGGTAGACGACGGACAATAAAATTTTTATAAGAGGGGTGTAAGATCGAACTACACACTGAACTCAGAACTCAATACCCGAATGGAATGAATAATTATTTTTAAAATAAAATAATATTACTATTAATTATTAATAATAATATAAGAGAGTATAATTAAGAATGTTATTTATTAAGGATATGATAGCAAATAAAAAGAAATATGGAATATTATCTTAAAGGGTTAATTAAGAAATGTATTATTGATGGTAAGGAATGATAGCGTAGAGAAATATTTAAGAAAGTAATGGTAAAAGATGTTATTGTTGTTATTAATATGAAGAAAGGGTTAGGAATGGAAATAATTGCTATAATTGTCAGAACGACTGATAAAGCGAAACCTTAATGGAGATACAAGGACACAGAAGAAAGCAAGAGTGAAAAGTCATAAGGGCAGAGACTACTTAGGATTAAGGACTTCGAGAAAAATATCGTTGTTTTCCATGACAGTTCCTCTGTAACCGATCATGCGACACACTACAAAGCTAAAAGAGTATTCTGTTACGGAAGTGTATTTCAGGAAAGTAGTAGCGATCAGAAAGGTAATGTTAAAGAAATGTAATAAAAGGTAATGAATGTTAATGTATTGTATAAGTAAAGTATTAGATAAAGTAATGTCATGTTAAGAAAAAAGTTAAGGAAGATTAGAAGCGAAGGTAAGAATGTATGAGTAAGATAATGTAAAAATAAGGACCGAATTTACACACATATGTAGGAATGCAGAGTATACAGAAGGAGAACAAAGGAGAGATAATTGCAGTGGATTTTCTGGGACCACTACCACGATCAAGTCGAGGTGTGAAGCACATATTGGTATGTATCGATGTGTTTTCCAAGGCAGTCCGACTGTACCCAATTATGCGACCCACAACCAAAGTTGTTCTAAAGATACTACTGCAGAAATATATTCCGTTATATGGAAAAATGAAGAAGGTACTCAATGATCAAGGTGTACAATTCCAAAGTGAAAAATGGGAGAGGACGTTAAGGGAAAATGGAATACAACCTGTACTCACATCCATAAGACATCCTCAAGGAAACCTTGCTGAGAGAGTTAACAAAGAATTAGGTAAATATTTACGAATATATTGCCATGATCAACACAATAAATGGGCAGAATATTTACCATTTCTTGAAAAAGCCATTAACGAAAATTATAGTGAAGCAACAGGATACACTCCCATGGAATTAGAAGAAGATGAGAAGCCAAACAGATTTTGGACTAAGCATATAAACAAACCTAATAACCAAAATGTACCTGTACCAATAAGTGTGAAAATTGAATACGCAAAGCAACGGATAAGAGAAAGAGGTAACAAGAGAGTAGAGAGATTTAATCTAACTCACAAGCTACAACAATTCAACGTGGGAGAAAGTATACTACTCAAGGCAAATCCAGTGGGAAAACGGAGTGATAATACGACGCGAAGAAATTCTTCAGACTTTATAATGGACCGTATACGTTAAGACAGCGAGTAGGACAACACACTTTCATCGTATATGATGAGATACAGAAGAAAGAAATTGGTAAATTCCACGCAACGTCATTTAGGAAGTTCTACACATGAAAACAACGAGGTCAATGAAACCAGTCAAATCAGCTGTTTGTTAAAGCCACCCTACTACAAGGTCACGAGCAGTGAGCGTACAAAGAGGGGAGGTAATACATTTGTATACACTCCAATTAAGGGTGAAATGACGAATATTATTCTTTATTATTTGTTACATTTTTTTGCAAATATAATAATAATAAATAAAAAAAAATTATAATAAATAAATTTAATAATTTTTTTTTGTTACCAAGCAGAGGGATAATGCGACAGTACAAATAAGTGATGTACTGAGCATTAAATATAAAAATTTAAATTTACCTAATAAACTGTAAATAATTAATAATATATTAGAAATAAGCATGTCAGGGATTGCAAGCTTGGCTCAGACAAAAATATGAACAGGTGTTTCGACCTGAATCGACATGCACACACACACAAATGTAATTGAAAGTGTGTACACCAGTATTTTGCTAGTGTGTGTGAACGCAGGTCTATGCAGGCGAGTTTACCACCCCAAGATGAATAATTGCACAATTACTGTTTTTCCGTAATTATTCATAAACTATAATTAAGAATTAAAATCCAAAACCACAATAAAATGTAATAAAATTTACTAAATACTGTGTACGAAAACCACGCGAAAGTGCCACACCGTACGAGTGTAATAGTGAAATAACTGTGTACAAATCGAAAGGGTTAAGTTGCAATGTCCAAAATTACAGTGAACATGTGTTGTAAAAATAGTTATAAGATAAGTATAAGAGTATACTTACAGGACTCTGCAATTCGCAGAAATATAAGAAATAGCGAAGTTGACAAAGAGTGGGGGAACTGAATCCAGAGACAGTTTCTGACATGTCGATTTCGTACCACTGCAGGTGTCGACCAAGACATGGGTATAAATAGGACACGCAAGCTACAGTGGTTCTCTTTCTTAAATCATCCACGGTGCAGCGGGAGCTTATGCCCGTCTGCACGGCGTATTTATTTTTTTTTTGTAAATAGTTTAATTTTTCCAGTTACATACAACTATGTAACTAAGTTGTAAAGACAATCATTTTTAAATAATAACAGCAGTACATGATAAGAATTACATAAGAAGATCCATTGACGTCAGAAACAGCACGAGGAGAGTTCCAGAGATTGATACGACGCTGGACAAGAGGAGAGTTCCAGAGAGTGATTCGACGCTGGACAAGAAGAAGTGATTCGACGCTGGACAAGATGAAGTGATACGACGCTGGACAAGAGGAGAGTTCCAGAGAGTGATACGACGCTGCACAAGAGGAGAAGAGAGACAGCCGACGCTGGAGTGCGAGACGAGGACGACTACAGATGGATCAAAATGATCGAATATGATTGACGACAATAAGGTGATAAATAACTTATTTATATCTTAATCATACAATGAACTCAAAGACATTTCTATTTTATTTAAAAGTAAGAGCCAATGTTTCTTGTAAAGTAGAATTAAAATCATAGATGTTTTAGAAATACGATTAACGTAACAAGAGTTCAAATTAATATGAAATAACATGCATACAAAGCATTTAAATGAAAACAATTAGTATTTGAGATAAAACAGTACTGAGAAACAAAAGATAAATTCAATAACTATTAATATTTTGAGTACATTACAATATACAAAAAGAGATTTAAATATTGATATTTTGAAACACATTAAATGACTGAGTAGTCTGAAAATGAGATTTTTCTTTAATACAATAATTAGTAGAATAGAATATTTAGTCAGTAAGGATGTAAATAGCATAAGCCTTACGGCATAATAACAAATACTAACGAATGTTTTAAATCGAAGTCAGTGCCATGTGCACAATCTTTAATAATATCAAATAAATTTGAAATACCGTTACAAGTTACATAGAGTTCTTATTGCAGATACACCTGAAACCCAATTTAAATGTTATATTGTTACATAATTTGTCAATCTTGAACGTGAGACCGGTCACGCTAAATTTGTGTATATGTATATGTATTGTTGCATATTTGGCTCCCAAAGAACGTGGGGCTATACAAATTAAAGTATATATAAAAATTCACACACATAAATACGTTGCATATATTTGGCGCTCCAAGATCGTGGGGCTCCGCAAACACAAATAGAAGTGTATTTGTATTTGAAATGAAATTTAACAACGTTTAAAAAACGTTGCATATATTTGGCGCTCCAAGATCGTGGGGCTCCGCAAAAACAAATAAATTTTTATTTGCAACGTTAAATATACGTTGCATATATTTGTCGCCCTGGACGTGGGGCACGACATGCCTAAATTTATGTAAAAAAAAAAATTTTTTATTACATAAATTGTAGCCCATGAACGTATGGCCCGATCCCCATCATTTAACTATTAAATTTTTTTTATGTAGCTAAATGGTTGCTCTAAAATATAAGAGTGTGTAAAATAAAAAATGTGTAATATGTAATTATTATTTATATTAAACAGTAACTGAATGTAATGTTAATTGTTGTGTAATCACACAGCTGGCGCCCACGAATATTATTTGTCTATGTAACAGGTGTAACTGTAATGAGTATTAATAATAACTATTAATAAAAATAAAGAAATAAATAAATAAGTAGGGAACGGTTATCAATAATAATTGTTAAAGAATTACTACGAAATAAATATTTTAATAATATTTCACCATGGCAATATCAGGAAGTTTAAGGATGGGAGAAGCACTTCAAGCTATGATGCAAGCCGTATTTGGTGAAGTAGAGAACAAACAAACAGAAAATGTAAAAGAAAATAATATTAGAACGCAAATAGAAGAGTTAACAGAATTTTTTACAAAACAGACCGAAAAATTAAGAGAAGAAAGGAAAGCAAAAGAGGAATTAGTAGAAAGAATTGACGATTCTAATACGCACATTGCGGCAGTAGAATATAAACAAACCATAAGAATTAAAAATAAGAGAGAAAATACGTTCGTAATTACTAATGATAATTATAAAAAGTAATTAACGTTAAGGAGGAGAAGCAAATAAATGTTAATAAAACATACCTTATTAATAGCGATATCCCTATTGTGAGACACACACACACTAGTAAGTCACATAAGGTGAAACACGTAAGGCACTACACTTACGGAGATAAATATCACTGTAGGTATAACAATAAACGTAGTAAATTATCTATACGAAACACTACCCAAAATTGTGGTATGATGTTAGATATACGCACGATAATTATAATAACAATTATTATAACTGTAATTATAAAAACTACAGAGGTTATCATAAACGACGGATGAAAAAACAGTTGACAGTTGTTTATATGGGCTTCAAGCAGACTGAATATACGCAATGCATTAGTGACAAGAGAATTATGGAACGTGCGGAGAGAAGTTATTCATCACAGGTAAGAAACAAATTCTTGCCGTATGAACAGGTGACTTCTACGATAAAAACAAACATCGCAGTAATACAATGGAACGCGGACGTTGTTTACACGAGGGTGAGAACAATGGTAAGCACGGCGACTACGCTACAAAGGAACAATATACGTCCGGTAGACGACGGACAATAAAATTTTTATAAGAGGGGTGTAAGATCGAACTACACACTGAACTCAGAACTCAATACCCGAATGGAATGAATAATTATTTTTAAAATAAAATAATATTACTATTAATTATTAATAATAATATAAGAGAGTATAATTAAGAATGTTATTTATTAAGGATATGATAGCAAATAAAAAGAAATATGGAATATTATTTTAAAGGGTTAATTAAGAAATGTATTATTGATGGTAAGGAATGATAGCGTAGAGAAATATTTAAGAAAGTAATGGTAAAAGATGTTATTGTTGTTATTAATATGAAGAAAGGGTTAGGAATGGAAATAATTGCTATAATTGTCAGAACGACTGATAAAGCGAAACCTTAATGGAGATACAAGGACACAGAAGAAAGCAAGAGTGAAAAGTCATAAGGGCAGAGACTACTTAGGATTAAGGACTTCGAGAAAAATATCGTTGTTTTCCATGACAGTTCCTCTGTAACCGATCATGCGACACACTACAAAGCTAAAAGAGTATTCTGTTACGGAAGTGTATTTCAGGAAAGTAGTAGCGATCAGAAAGGTAATGTTAAAGAAATGTAATAAAAGGTAATGAATGTTAATGTATTGTATAAGTAAAGTATTAGATAAAGTAATGTCATGTTAAGAAAAAAGTTAAGGAAGATTAGAAGCGAAGGTAAGAATGTATGAGCAAGATAATGTAAAAATAAGGACTGAATTTACACACATATGTAGGAATGCAGAGTATACAGAAGGAGAACAAAGGAGAGATAATTGCAGTGGATTTTCTGGGACCACTACCACGATCAAGTCGAGGTGTGAAGCACATATTGGTATGTATCGATGTGTTTTCCAAGGCAGTCCGACTGTACCCAATTATGCGACCCACAACCAAAGTTGTTCTAAAGATACTACTGCAGAAATATATTCCGTTATATGGAAAAATGAAGAAGGTACTCAATGATCAAGGTGTACAATTCCAAAGTGAAAAATGGGAGAGGACGTTAAGGGAAAATGGAATACAACCTGTGCTCACATCCATAAGACATCCTCAAGGAAACCTTGCTGAGAGAGTTAACAAAGAATTAGGTAAATATTTACGAATATATTGCCATGATCAACACAATAAATGGGCAGAATATTTACCATTTCTTGAAAAAGCCATTAACGAAAATTATAGTGAAGCAACAGGATACACTCCCATGGAATTAGAAGAAGATGAGAAGCCAAACAGATTTTGGACTAAGCATATAAACAAACCTAATAACCAAAATGTACCTGTACCAATAAGTGTGAAAATTGAATACGCAAAGCAACGGATAAGAGAAAGAGGTAACAAGAGAGTAGAGAGATTTAATCTAACTCACAAGCTACAACAATTCAACGTGGGAGAAAGTATACTACTCAAGGCAAATCCAGTGGGAAAACGGAGTGATAATACGACGCGAAGAAATTCTTCAGACTTTATAATGGACCGTATACGTTAAGACAGCGAGTAGGACAACACACTTTCATCGTATATGATGAGATACAGAAGAAAGAAATTGGTAAATTCCACGCAACGTCATTTAGGAAGTTCTACACATGAAAACAACGAGGTCAATGAAACCAGTCAAATCAGCTGTTTGTTAAAGCCACCCTACTACAAGGTCACGAGCAGTGAGCGTACAAAGAGGGGAGGTAATACATTTGTATACACTCCAATTAAGGGTGAAATGACGAATATTATTCTTTATTATTTGTTACATTTTTTTTGAAAATATAATAATAATAAATAAAAAAAAATTATAATAAATAAATTTAATAAATTTTTTTTTGTTACCAAGCAGAGGGATAATGCGACAGTACAAATAAGTGATGTACTGAGCATTAAATATAAAAATTTAAATTTACCTAATAAACTGTAAATAATTAATAATATATTAGAAATAAGCATGTCAGGGATTGCAAGCTTGGCTCAGACAAAAATATGAACAGGTGTTTCGACCTGAATCGACATGCACACACACACAAATGTAATTGAAAGTGTGTACACCAGTATTTTGCTAGTGTGTGTGAACGCAGGTCTATGCAGGCGAGTTTACCACCCCAAGATGAATAATTGCACAATTACTGTTTTTCCGTAATTATTCATAAACTATAATTAAGAATTAAAATCCAAAACCACAATAAAATGTAATAAAATTTACTAAATACTGTGTACGAAAACCACGCGAAAGTGCCACACCGTACGAGTGTATTAGTGAAATAACTGTGTACAAATCGAAAGGGTTAAGTTGCAATGTCCAAAATTACAGTGAACATGTGTTGTAAAAATAGTTATAAGATAAGTATAAGAGTATACTTACAGGACTCTGCAATTCGCAGAAATATAAGAAATAGCGAATTTGACAAAGAGTGGGGGAACTGAATCCAGAGACAGTTTCTGACATGTCGATTTCGTACCACTGCAGGTGTCGACCAAGACATGGGTATAAATAGGACACGCAAGCTACAGTGGTTCTCTTTCTTAAATCATCCACGGTGCAGCGGGAGCTTATGCCCGTCTGCACGGCGTATTTATTTTTTTTTTGTAAATAGTTTAATTTTTCCAGTTACATACAACTATGTAACTAAGTTGTAAAGACAATCATTTTTAAATAATAACAGCAGTACATGATAAGAATGACATAAGAAGATCCATTGACGTCAGAAACAGCACAAGGAGAGTTCCAGAGAGTGATACGACGCTGGACAAGAGGAGAGTTCCAGAGAGTGATTCGACGCTGGACAAGAAGAAGTGATTCGACGCTGGACAAGATGAAGTGATACGACGCTGGACAAGAGGAGAGTTCCAGAGAGTGATACGACGCTGGACAAGAGGAGAAGAGAGACAGCCGACGCTGGAGTGCGAGACGAGGACGACTACAGATGGATCAAAATGATCGAATATGATTGACGACAATAAGGTGATAAACAACTTATTTATATCTTAATCATACAATGAACTCAAAGACATTTCTATTTTATTTAAAAGTAAGAGCCAATGTTTCTTGTAAAGTAGAATTAAAATCATAGATGTTTTAGAAATACGATTAACGTAACAAGAGCTCAAATTAATATGAAATAAAATGCATACAAAGCATTTAAATGAAAACAATTAGTATTTGAGATAAAACAGTACTGAGAAACAAAAGATAAATTCAATAACTATTAATATTTTGAGTACATTACAATATACAAAAAGAGATTTAAATATTGATATTTGGAACACATTAATTGACTGAGTAGTCTGAAAATGAGATTTTTCTTTAATACAATAATTAGTAGAATAGAATATTTAGTCAGTAAGGATGTAAATAGCATAAGCCTTACGGCATAATAACAAATACTAACGAATGTTTTAAATCGAAGTCAGTGCCATGTGCACAATTTTTAATAATATCAAATAAATTTGAAATACCGTTGCAAGTTACATAGAGTTCTTATTGCAGATACACCTGAAACCCAATTTAAATGTTATATTGTTACATAATTTGTCAATCTTGAACGTGAGACCGGTCACGCTAAATTTGTGTATATGTATATGTATTGTTGCATATTTGGCTCCCAAAGAACGTGGGGCTATACAAATTAAAGTATATATAAAAATTCACACACATAAATACGTTGCATATATTTGGCGCTCCAAGATCGTGGGGCTCCGCAAACACAAATAGAAGTGTATTTGTATTTGAAATGAAATTTAACAACGTTTAAAAAACGTTGCATATATTTGGCGCTCCAAGATCGTGGGGCTCCGCAAAAACAAATAAATTTTTATTTGCAACGTTAAATATACGTTGCATATATTTGTCGCCCTGGACGTGGGGCACGACATGCCTAAATTTATGTAAAAAAAAAAATTTTTTATTACATAAATTGTAGCCCATGAACGTATGGCCCGATCCCCATCATTTAACTATTAAATTTTTTTTATGTAGCTAAATGGTTGCTCTAAAATATAAGAGTGTGTTAAATAAAAAATGTATAATATGTAATTATTATTTATATTAAACAGTAACTGAATGTAATGTTAATTGTTGTGTAATCACACAGCTGGCGCCCACGAATAATATTATTTGTCTATGTAACAGGTGTAACTGTAATGAGTATTAATAATAACTATTAATAAAAATAAAGAAATAAATAAATAAGTAGGGAACGGTTATCAATAATAATTGTTAAAGAATTACTACGAAATAAATATTTTAATAATATTTCACCATGGCAATATCAGGAAGTTTAAGGATGGGAGAAGCACTTCAAGCTATGATGCAAGCCGTATTTGGTGAAGTAGAGAACAAACAAACAGAAAAAGTAAAAGAAAATAATATTAGAACGCAAATAGAAGAGTTAACAGAATTTTTTACAAAACAGACCGAAAAATTAAGAGAAGAAAGGAAAGCAAAAGAGGAATTAGTAGAAAGAATTGACGATTCTAATACGCACATTGCGGCAGTAGAATATAAACAAACCATAAGAATTAAAAATAAGAGAGAAAATACGTCCGTAATTACTAATGATAATTATAAAAAGTAATTAACATTAAGGAGGAGAAGCAAATAAATGTTAATAAAACATACCTTATTAATAGCGAAATCCCTATTGTGAGACACACACACACTAGTAAGTCACATAAGGTGAAACACGTAAGGCACTACACTTACGGAGATAAATATCACTGTAGGTATAACAATAAACGTAGTAAATTATCTATACGAAACACTACCCAAAATTGTGGTATGATGTTAGATATACGCACGATAATTATAATAACAATTATTATAACTGTAATTATAAAAACTACAGAGGTTATCATAAACGACGGATGAAAAAACAGTCGACAGTTGTTTATATGGGCTTCAAGCAGACTGAATATACGCAATGCATTAGTGACAAGAGAATTATGGAACGTGCGGAGAGAAGTTATTCATCACAGGTAAGAAACAAATTCTTGCCGTATGAACAGGTGACTTCTACGATAAAAACAAACATCGCAGTAATACAATGGAACGCGGACGTTGTTTACACGAGGGTGAGAACAATGGTAAGCACGGCGACTACGCTACAAAGGAACAATATACGTCCGGTAGACGACGGACAATAAAATTTTTATAAGAGGGGTGTAAGATCGAACTACACACTGAACTCAGAACTCAATACCCGAATGGAATGAATAATTATTTTTAAAATAAAATAATATTACTATTAATTATTAATAATAATATAAGAGAGTATAATTAAGAATGTTATTTATTAAGGATATGATAGCAAATAAAAAGAAATATGGAATATTATTTTAAAGGGTTAATTAAGAAATGTATTATTGATGGTAAGGAATGATAGCGTAGAGAAATATTTAAGAAAGTAATGGTAAAAGATGTTATTGTTGTTATTAATATGAAGAAAGGGTTAGGAATGGAAATAATTGCTATAATTGTCAGAACGACTGATAAAGCGAAACCTTAATGGAGATACAAGGACACAGAAGAAAGCAAGAGTGAAAAGTCATAAGGGCAGAGACTACTTAGGATTAAGGACTTCGAGAAAAATATCGTTGTTTTCCATGACAGTTCCTCTGTAACCGATCATGCGACACACTACAAAGCTAAAAGAGTATTCTGTTACGGAAGTGTATTTCAGGAAAGTAGTAGCGATCAGAAAGGTAATGTTAAAGAAATGTAATAAAAGGTAATGAATGTTAATGTATTGTATAAGTAAAGTATTAGATAAAGTAATGTCATGTTAAGAAAAAAGTTAAGGAAGATTAGAAGCGAAGGTAAGAATGTATGAGTAAGATAATGTAAAAATAAGGACCGAATTTACACACATATGTAGGAATGCAGAGTATACAGAAGGAGAACAAAGGAGAGATAATTGCAGTGGATTTTCTGGGACCACTACCACGATCAAGTCGAGGTGTGAAGCACATATTGGTATGTATCGATGTGTTTTCCAAGGCAGTCCGACTGTACCCACAACCAAAGTTGTTCTAAAGATACTACTGCAGAAATATATTCCGTTATATGGAAAAATGAAGAAGGTACTCAATGATCAAGGTGTACAATTCCAAAGTGAAAAATGGGAGAGGACGTTAAGGGAAAATGGAATACAACCTGTACTCACATCCATAAGACATCCTCAAGGAAACCTTGCTGAGAGAGTTAACAAAGAATTAGGTAAATATTTACGAATATATTGCCATGATCAACACAATAAATGGGCAGAATATTTACCATTTCTTGAAAAAGCCATTAACGAAAATTATAGTGAAGCAACAGGATACACTCCCATGGAATTAGAAGAAGATAAGAAGCCAAACAGATTTTGGACAAAGCATATAAACAAACCTAATAACCAAAATGTACCTGTACCAATAAGTGTGAAAATTGAATACGCAAAGCAACGGATAAGAGAAAGAGGTAACAAGAGAGTAGAGAGATTTAATCTAACTCACAAGCTACAACAATTCAACGTGGGAGAAAGTATACTACTCAAGGCAAATCCAGTGGGAAAACGGAGTGATAATACGACGCGAAGAAATTGGTAAATTCCACGCAACGTCATTTAGGAAGATCTACACATGAAAACAACGAGGTCAATGAAACCAGTCAAATCAGCTGTTTGTTAAAGCCACCCTACTACAAGGTCACGAGCAGTGAGCATACAAAGAGGGGAGGTAAGACATTTGTATACACTCCAATTAAGGGTGAAATGACGAATATTATTCTTTATTATTTGTTCCATTTTTTTGCAAATATAATAATAATAAATAAAAAAAAATTATAATAAATAAATTTAATAAATTGTTTTTTGTTACCAAGCAGAGGGATAATGGAACAGTACAAATAAGTGATGTACTGAGCATTAAATATAAAAATTTAAATTTACCTAATAAACTGTAAATAATTAATAATATATTAGAAATAAGCATGTCAGGGATTGCAAGCTTGGCTCAGACAAAAATATGAACAGGTGTTTCGACCTGAAGCGACGTGCACACACACACAAATGTAACTGAAAGTGTGTACACCAGTATTTTGCTAGTGTGTGTGAACGCAGGTCTATGCAGGCGAGTTTACCACCCCAAGATGAATAATTACACAATTACTGTTTTTCCGTAATTATTCATAAACTATAATTAAGCATTAAAATCCAAAACCACAATAAAATGTAATAAAATTTACTAAATACTGTGTACGAAAACCACGCGAAAGTGCCACACCGTACGAGTGTAATAGTGAAATAACTGTGTACAAATCGAAACGGTTAAGTTGCAATGTCCAAAATTACAGTGAACATGTGTTGTAAAAATAATTATAAGATAAGTATAAGAGTATACTTACAGGACTCTGCAATTCGCAGAAGTATAAGAAATAGCGAATTTGACAAAGAGTGGGGGAACTGAATCCAGAGACAGTTTCTGACATGTCGATTTCGTACCACTGCAGGTGTCGACCAAGACATGGGTATAAATAGGACACGCAAGCTACAGTGGTTCTCTTTCTTAAATCATCCACGGTGCAGCGGGAGCTTATGCCCGTCTGCACGGCGTATTTATTTTTTTTTGTAAATAGTTTAATTTTTCCAGTTACATACAACTATGTAACTAAGTTGTAAAGATAATCATTTTTAAATAATAACAGCAGTACATGATAATATTTACATAAGAAGATCCATTGACGTCAGAAACAGCACGAGGAGAGTTCTAGAGAGTGATACGACGCTGGACAAGAGGAGAGTTCCAGAGAGTGATTCGACGCTGGACAAGAAAAAGTGATTCGACGCTGGACAAGATGAAGTGATACGACGCTGGACAAGAGGAGAGTTCCAGAGAGTGATACGACGCTGGACAAGAGGAGAAGAGAGACAGCCGACGCTGGAGTGCGAGACGAGGACGACTACAGATGGATCAAAATGATCGAGTATGATTGACGACAATAAGGTGATAAACAACTTATTTATATCTTAATCATACAATGAACTCATAGACAATTAAAGACATTTCTATTTTATTTAAAAGTAAGAGCCAATGTTTCTTGTAAAGTAGAATTAAAATCATAGATGTTTTAGAAATACGATTAACGTAACAAGAGCTCAAATTAATATGAAATAAAATGCATACAAAGCATTTAAATAAAACAATTAGTATTTGAGATAAAACAGTACAGAGAAACAAAAGATAAATTCAATAACTATTAATATTTTTATTACATTACCATATATAAAAAGAGATTTAATATTCTTGGATTTCGTTGTCCATGACGTGTCCGTTACTTAACTAAATAGCACTATAATATTGACGACTCGAAACACTAAGTTTTTTATAAGTAAAAACGTAAAGTTTTACCTTACAGCCTAAACCGGCTTTCACCTATAGAAGGCTTCATCAGAGGCTGTCGTAAGTAGCGCTGTTCGTCTTGTTGTTGGAGACGAGATAGTTTTTCGAAAGATCGAAGCTGTGTGTGTTTGTGGTGAGATGTGTTCGAATAATGCGTGCGATTTGAATTGTGTCTGTTCGTTTAGGATGTCGTTTTTATTTGTTTTTGTGTGTTTGTATATTTCTAATTGTTCTAGAGTGTCTAGTTTTCGGCCTTTTGTGTGTACGTGTAGTATGTTCATGTTATTGTCGATGTTTTTATATGTGTGGTTTGCTTCAATGAGGTGGTTTGCGAAGGTAGATTCTGTAGTGGTGTGGAGTGCTTTTGTGTGTTCAATGTATCTCTGTTTGAAGCTACGTCCTGTCTGGCCTATGTAGAATTTATTGCAATTTGAACAATTTAGCTTATATACACCGGGTAGATCGAATTTGTTTCGTGCTTTGGGCATGCGTTTTGATAGTGTGTGTTCTGTTTTGTTAGTAGTTTTGTAAGCGATTCTGTATCCTGCTTTTTTGAATTTGTGGGCAATTTTTTCTGTTTGTTTGTTGATGTATGTTAGTGTTATGAATTTGTTGTTTTCTGCCTTTGTCTGTTGTTTGTTTTGTGTTTTGTGTAGGAGTTTACTGACTATTGTTCTGTCATAACCGTTACATTCTGCTAGATATTTTATCGTGTTTAGTTCGTCTTTGTAGTCTATTTCATCTAAGGGGATGTTGTTAAGTCTATGTATCATGGTTCTAAAAGCAGCTAGTTTGTGTTGTATTGGGTGATTGGAGGTGTTGTGTATTAGTGTGTCAGTTGTAGTTGGTTTTCTGTATATACTGAATTTGTGCCTGTGTTCTAGTTTTGTGATGGAGAGTTCTAAGAAGTTTATGGTATTGTTGTGTTCGTATTCGGCAGTGAAGGTTATGTTTTATGTATTTTGTTTATGTGCGTTAGTAACTGTTCACATTGTCTTTTGTTTCCCCTGTATAGTATTAGAATGTCGTCAACGTATCTGTGCCAATATAGTATTTTATGTGAGTGTCTGTCATTGTTTGTGAGTATTTTTGTTTTTTCTAAGTGTTGGAGGAAGACTTCTGCTAGAATGCTGGATATGGGGAAGCCCATGGGTAGGCCATCGTTCTGTGTGTAGTATTTATTGTTATAAGTAAAGTAGTTTTGTTTTGTGATAATGTTCAGTTAATGTTCCTACAAAACAAACTCAAACAGAACAACACACCAAACGAACTTATCAATGAAATAACAGAAACTCTGAACATATCACAAAACAAATCTACTTTACTTATAACAATAAATACTACACACAAAACGATGGCCTACCCATGGGCTCCCCCATATCCAGCATTCTAGCAGAAGTCTTCCTCCAACACTTAGAAAAAACAAAAATACTCACAAACAATGACAGACACTCACATAAAATACTATATTGGCACAGATACGTTGACGACATTCTAATACTATACAGGAGAAACAAAAGACAATGTGAACAGTTACTAACGCACATAAACAAAATACATAAAAACATAACCTTCACTGCCGAATACGGACACAACAATACCATAAACTTCTTAGACCTCTCCATCACAAAACTAGAACACAGGCACAAATTCAGTATATACAGAAAACCAACTACAACTGACACACTAATACACAACACCTCCAATCACTCAATACAACACAAACTAGCTGCTTTTAGAACCATGATACATAGACTTAACAACATCCCCTTAGATGAAATAGACTACAAAGACGAACTAAACACGATAAAATATCTAGCAGAATCTAACGGTTATGACAGAACAATAGTCAGTAAACTCCTACACAAAACACAAAACAAACAACAGCCAAAGACAGAAAACAACAAATTCATAACACTAACATACATCAACAAACAAACAGAAAAAATTGCCCACAAATTCAAAAAAGCAGGATACAGAATCGCTTACAAAACTACTAACAAAACAGAACACACACTATCAAAACGCATGCCCAAAGCACAAAACAAAGTCGATCTACCCGGTGTATATAAGCTAAATTGTTCAAATTGCAATAAATTCTACATAGGCCAGACAGGACGTAGCTTCAAACAGAGATACATTGAACACACAAAAGCACTCCACACCACTACAGAATCTACCTTCGCAAACCACCTCATTGAAGCAAACCACACATATAAAAACATCGACAATAACATGAACATACTACACGTACACACAAAAGGCCGAAAACTAGACACTCTAGAACAATTAGAAATATACAAACACACAAAAACAAATAAAAACGACATCCTAAACGAACAGACACAATTCAAATCGCACGCATTATTCGAACACATCTCACCACACACACACAGCTTTGATCTTTCGAAAAACTATCTCGTCTCCAACAACAAGACGAACAGCGCTACTTACGACAGCCTCTGATGAAGCCTTCTATAGGTGAAAGCCGGTTTAGGCTGTAAGGTAAAACTTTACGTTTTTACTTATAAAAAACTTAGTGTTCCGAGTCGTCAATATTATAGTGATATTTATTTACATATTGATATTTTAAAACACATTAATTGACTGAGTAGTCTGAAAATGAGATTTTTCTTTCATACAATAATTAGTAGAACAGAATATTTAGTCAGTAAGGATGTATATCATAAGCCTTACGGCATAATAACAAATACTAACGAGTGTTTTAAATCGAAGCCAGTGCCATGTGCACAATTTTTAATAATATCAAATAAATTTGAAATACCGTTACAAGTTACATAGAGTTCTTATTGCAGATACACCTGAAACCCAATTTAAATGTTATATTGTTACATAATTTGTCAATCTTGAACGTGAGACCGGTCACGCTAAATTTGTGTATATGTATATGTATTGTTGCATATTTGGCTTCCAAAGAACGTGGGGCTATACAAATTAAAGTATATATAAAAATTCACACACATAAATACGTTGCATATATTTGGCGCTCCAAGATCGTGGGGCTCCGCAAACACAAATAGATGTGTATTTGTATTTGAAATTAAATTTAACAACGTTTAAAAAACGTTGCATATATTTGGCGCTCCAAGATCGTGGGGCTCCGCAAAAACAAATAAATTTTTATTTGCAACGTTAAATATACGTTGCAATATATTGTAATAACGTATTTTGTGTGTGTATTAGAGCCACACGTTTGTGCGTCAATTTGTACCAATTAGACTCTGTACGGTCTGAAAGTCTCATTGAATTGTAGTTAATTTGTAATGAGAAATGTGTTACGTTTCGTTAATGTTCACGTTGCGTTGTAATTACGTAACGACTTTCTTGCGTTGTATTTGACCTCGCCTGTTTTAATACCTGTTTTAATTCTTACTGGTGATTTTCCCGTTAAAAGGTGCCAAATTGTTTGTCCAAAACAATTAAAAAGTTGTTGTCTAGCGCAACAGTATCTTTCACTGTTGGTCGTCGGAGAAATTCAAATCTCTTTACCCGCGAAGTCTTACCAACCTGTATTTCTTGTAGAAAGACTTGTTACGGTGCTACGTTAATTACGTAAACACATAAAGATTAATGTGTGAAATAATGAACAGGTATTAAAATAAGTATTGGTTTATTAATGGTCAATTCTGCTGTTATTAATTACGCTAACATGAAATTATAAAATTATATTACTTTTGTACTTTTTATGCTCCGGCTATAAATAATTTACCACTCAGCGGTTGGCTATTCTTGACTTTGGGTCGATTGATGACACGCTAAAATGTCTACTCTATTTTATTCAGACACGTGGTCAACCAATAAGTTCTTTTGATTACGGCCAAAAAAGGTTTACAAAATTATTTTTGAAAGTACAATCCTTGACCTCAAGTTAATTAAATATAATCCTTTAATAATAATCTTCCTTTACAACAGTTTACTTATGGTTTAAAACAATAGTGAGTTCACTTTACAACATAGGTTAAGTTCGACTTGTGCATAAATCGTTTCTTATTTCTCAAAGAGTTAATAGTGAATTGGAACAATCTTTTAATACTAGTTATTAAATATTTGAATAATTATTCAGTGTTTATTAAGTTTGAACCAAGTTTTGGAATTGTGCATAAATTCGTTAAGTGTTGTGAAAAGTCTTGTGGGTGTAGTTAAGTAATTTAGTATTATACTTTACAATTTCATTGATGTTTGGTGGATTAATTTCATCAGTTCTGGTGTTCGAGTTGTCCTTCTCTAATATGGGTGTTATTTCTTGTAATTCGGATTTAATTTGGCTTAATTTTGTTGAAATGTTCTATCAATCTTGTCTCTTCATTGTTATTAAGTATTATCCTTCATCTATTTGGTTTATTTTTACCAATTTCTGTAGATCGACAATTTTATCATCTGCCCTCTTCTGATGCTAAAAATGGACTCTTAATTCGTTTTTTAATGGTTTTCATATAATAATGTTTTGTTGTCATAGCAAACAGACTACTCTCTATTGGTTGAAAGTATTTTTTACTCATTGTTATAAAGCTCGAGTTTTTGTTCAAAATGAATAAATATTTTCTAACTAAGATATTTTCCTTGTCTTATTACCAATCTGATTATTATTATTATCATTGTATAGCTTTTTTGATGTAGTTTATTTAGACATCAAACATGATTATGTTTTGTTATCTCTGGCCTATTTTAACATTTGGCTATTATCATTCTTTTTACTTAATTTTGTTATTATGTTGTTTTATGCAATTTATATTGTTTCTTGGTTTGTTATTTTGTGTTTCCTTATCTTTTTCTCTCACTGTTTACTGTTATTTGTGGATATTTTATAATTTTGGTTCACATAGTTTGAGGCCTATCCTTACGTATTCTTATTATAATGTTTTTATTTTAATTTTACTCTTAATAGTAGTTTTTTATCGTTTTGTTTTGGGAAGTTTACCTTTATCATTGATTTACATTCTTTAGTATATGGCTATTACAGCTTCTCTGACATTTTACTGCTTTCTGTAACTAATTTTATAATTTTAACATGATTTGTTCCTTATGTTTTTATCATCATTAATACAGCTTATTCTTAATACTAATTCAACAATTATTTAACATTTGAACAATTCTACTATCACTATCATCTTCTCTGCCTCCCCTTATAACATCATTACAATAACTTTAAACATTTAACATATAACTTTTGCATTTAAACCTTCATTTATCTTTTTTGATCTATCCTTCCTTTATATCATTTTATTGGTGTAAAGTTTGGCTTAGTTCTTTTTAATCCTTATTTCTAACTAAAAAACAATATTATTTGGACTAACATTCTATTGAATGATATTAGTTCCTTGTTTATCACTAAACTTATTTAATTATTCACTTCTTTGAGTGTTTTTACATATATTTTTGTGGTTTATAATTTTACTTATCCACTTTCTTTAGGCACTCTCACTTCTAGATGAGTTCTTGCTTATAAGTAACTATGTTTGTCTATCTTTGGGTCACACTGGCAGTTTGTAAGGTTTTCACAGTACTATTTAGTGTTTACAGTGGTTATTCTATATTATTTTATTTCTCTAACTCAATTCACTTTGGTGTAATCACCCTTATTATATTGTTAATTGGTAAATCACTTCCTCCTCCTATCATGCACTCTTGGTTCATTCTAGTTTGGTTAGTATTATTTTATTTATTAAATTTCACATTTGTTCTTTGTATTGTTGTGTTTTATTGTTTGTTCTTTTTTTTCATTCAATATTTACTTAATTGCTAATACAATATCTTTCTTTGGGCTTGTACTTTCCCTGATCAATGGTACTTTTAATAATCTTTACTTGGAATTCATGTGTTCATTTCATTATTTCTTTTTGTCATTGTGCAAATCACTTGGGTTGGGTCATTGTCATTTGTCTCATATAAGTTATAGTCTTTTTATTTTACTTATAATTATCTTGTTGGTACATCCTCTTCATTCACTTTTTTAAATATTATATATATATTAAACTTTCACTGTGAACACTTACTTCGTATAGAATATTTCAAATCCCACTGAGGAAGACGGACACCACGTTGAAACGTTTGGGAAACAAAACCAAAAAGTAAGTGTTCACAGTGAAAGTTATATATATATATATATATAATCTTTTTATTTTTCTTGATTTAAAATTGTTAATTCTCATTTTCATGCCTTTTTATTTTATATATCTTCTCTGGTATTGGGGCTACTTTTGGTATCGTAACATAATGCCTCTCCATCAAATTTGATCATTTTGTAAAACACTACCATAGTTTTTTATGAAATTAACAGTTATATATAATTTTTTCCTTTTTCTTCATGTTTATTTCTTTCTTCTGGTTTCTCATCTTACTTATTCCATTCCTTTTTATTTAGTTATTTTTTAGATCTGTATTTATTTATTCCCATTAGTGCATTCTCCCTTTAATATATAATTTCCATAACATTTTGTAGCTGGTTTCATCCATTACTACCTTTTATTCTGAGATCAGAGGAATATCATCTCTGCTCAGTTAATTGATTGCTGGACCTATTCTCAGTCAATCTTAAATACACCTTTTGTCATCTTGTGACTTTCATTAATAATAATATTTTGGGGATTGTCCACTTTATGGTTCTTTAGATCATTTTAACTTTTTTCTTCTCCTTCTTCCTTCCACTATTCCTTTGCTATATTCTGTTATATACTCACACAGTTGGTTGTTTTTATTTATTTATTTGTTAATTTCATTACTTCTAACTCTTAAATAGTCTGTTTTTCTTTTCTTCTTGTGATCATTTTAATTATTTTAGACATTTTTTCCTTTCTTTTCATTTGTTGATTACCCTTATTTTGCTTCAGCTATTTATTGTATTTGTTTTTTATTTTTCCTTATACCATTTCTTTATTCTTTCTTAATCCTTAAAATTTTATTTATTTGACTTAGCATGTCTTGATTGGTTTATATTTGTTTATTTTAATTGATCTCCTTTCTATTTATCTTGTGTTATTAATTCTTGCTTTCACTTTGTATTGTGGTTTGTTTATTTTATCTCATACATTTTCCAAATATTGGTGTAAGTTGATCTTCCTTATATTTTCGAGTTTTGTTGTTTATATTGTAACATAACAAAATGTTACCTAACCTAAACGTATATTATCAGATTTTATAAGGACAGAACAATAATGTAAATAGGGAATATAGTAATAAGAATAAACAAGAAGAGAGGAATCAAGAAAGAAGAATGAAGCAGAAGTACCACATGAAACAGTAAACCCAAATACTGTTTGACACTACAACCAGACAATGACTAACTCAAACTGATGGACAGCGTAAATTTACATTAAGCTGTCAATCAAGTCAGTAGATAATGTAAACAGAATATTATATGTAAATAAAAAGTGAATCAATAAGAATCTGAATACTGTGAAATCAGAATTAGCATTTTGCTGATAATAAATTTAACCATGACTAGTAAATTATGAATGCCAAAACTAAAATTAGCAATGCCTACAAAGTGAGAACAAAGATATATTTCAATATCAAATATACTTATGAGAAAGAAAAACCATTTGTATGAGGGAATATTATACAAAGAAGGTACCCCAACAAATTACCGAATTGAGAACCAATAAATGTTGTCAAGGCAAAATTCCAGTCTAGACGGTATGTCTTAACCAGGCCTAGACCAAGCAATAATCAGTGAGTAAATTATTGGGAGGTAACGTAAGTGTAAATTAAATACACAGAACAATCGTTATGCTCCAACATAACAAAAAACATTATTAAAATGATATATTTAATCATAATTCAATTGTTAAGTAGTAGAATAGAACGAATTAGCGTAAAACGAAATGTCATAGTAATAAGAATCGTTCATCACAATGTATAAAGTTAAGGTGTATTTATAATGTTCAATAATTGAAGGTCAGTACAGAGTTAATAGTGTTCCCACATAAACGTTTGAGTAATAAAATGCTATGTGAACACAAACAATATTAATCCAAGTGTAAAATCGTCGATTCAAGTAAACAGACGACAGCGCAAAATAGTGTACCCGAACATTGATTTTATAACAATGTCGGTAAAAGTGAAATTAATTCGATATCGAGTGATATCAAATTAAAGAGGACAAAATAATCTTTAATTTGATGGCGATATCGACCCAATCGCAACTGTATTAAGTGCGGGAAGGATGTTAGCATCATTTGCCAAATATGCATCAGAAATTTATTTATCAATACCAACAACAATGAAAGCTATCTGCCACCTCAGAGTTTGACAGTTAAAAAACCGTTATTAACGGCTAACGAACAATACGTCATACTCTTCACACCGGCCAGAACCAATCACAAAATTAGTTAGTAATTAACATTTTTTCCTAAGACCGATCGACGAGGAGAGTATATAAGAGGATGTAACCGACTCTCATTAGACATTTATCAACTTCATTCAGTGCAGAACGTGTGCTCGCAGTCTCAACATTTTTTAATAACCGATAGCGTCACCTCGAGAACTCATCGACGGAAACCATTCGACAATAACCTATGATTACTTCAAATTATTCTACAGAAAACAACAGTGATTATGTGCAGTATTATTTCGTTTTTTGTGCGGGAAGATAATGAACAAGAGTAATTAAAATAATATTATCCACGATCCAATAAGTCAGAAGAGGATCGAAATACTCTGTTCTTGTGCGTGTGCAGTGAAATCATGATAATCACTATAATCCGATTATCAAGGTGCTAAAATGAGTTTTAATTAAATAATTAAAACCAAAAGGTAACAGTGTAACCATTATTTCATTTCTTCTACGAGCGCTATAACCTGTACGTTTTTATACACTGATCTGTACTGACGCAAACCATAGAAACATGTCAATATTACACCATGTCTCAATTTATTTGATGAATTTGTTATTAGTAATTAAACTGAATGTTAGTTATAAGTGTTCTCAATTTATAAATTTTGTAATTCATGAACCAGGCGTGACGAACGCATAACCTATCAAATAGGTTATTTTTATTTGTTTACGTTATAAAAGTAACGTCAAAACATTATTGATCAATTTTATATCAGCAAATTATTAGATATTGTGTACGCATAACTTTCTTTTTCGTGTCTCAAAGAACTCACTTCTGAGATTTTAATAATATTAATGTTAAAAATAACCAATATCTGGACTTAGCCAGATTCGCTACTTGTGCTCTGAGCAAGCCTTATAAGGTATATGACAACTTATTTACAATTGTACAACTTTGTATGTTTTAATTATATTTGTTTTGAATTCTCAATCAAGGGTATTAATAAAACCCATTATTAACAGAATAACTCGACTTGATTTATTTCTAATTGATAGTCAAATATTTTATTTAGCAAACTTAAACAACCTTCAGTTGTGTTTAAATATTTTGGAATAGCATTGCCATAAAGGTAATAAACAATTATTTTAAATTTTTTTAATCATTCAGAGATTCTATTTGTGGGTTTTACACGGGATTTTCCCTAAATAAATCCGTGTGGCGCCCACTAACAAACAAGGCAATCTAACCTTGCAACTAAAGTAAGTTGGTGTTTGTAAACTGAGTTGACAGCTTATAATAGAACTTCTAGAAAACACGACCAGGTACGTGAAAGTATATTTTGTTTATTATATTGTCCAGACATTACGAGACGTAACGTACTTAGACTATCAGCAACCTGGAAGAGAAGTTCCACCGCCAGAATCAACAAGACGATCATCATCATCAAGCGACCAACTATTGAACTTTACTTTTAAAACCTAAGCAAAATTAGTATTTAATTATTATCAACCCAACTATTTTATTTGTTTCATATAAGGGAATTCTTTTCAGACAAGTATAATTACACAATTGTAAACACACTGTGAGTAACCTTGAATGTTACATTTTAAATCACTTTACAAAATTAGTAACCTTCAACCACCACATTTAAATAATATTTCACACATAATTGAATTTTATTTAAACACGACCTTTAATATTATTAATACCTTTAATATTTTAAACATAAACATACTTTTAAATAACAACAGCAACACTTTTATTTTATTACAAGCTAACGCATACACCGTGTGGCAGATTAAAACACACCGGATTTCGTAAACTTACAAATTGACGACTCCAACGCGGGGCTTTAAGAATAAAGGAAGAACCCCTATTATTGCGTTTACTTACAATATTCCTTTCTTTTCCATTGGTTGGCTTGGTCAGTAATCCGAAAATCAGTCCCATTTCTCGGCGTTTATCTACACTTAGATTACCCATGGTCGGTGGCGGTTTCTTAATTGGTGCACATGAGCACGTGAACCCCCTACATAAATAAATATAAATTAATTAATTTTAACAAACACTAAATAAACGGGAAATAATTTGGTTTAGTTTTATGATGCAATAACAAAATGCTCGTTCTGGTAAAACAGTCGTGCAGTCGACGCAGTGTAAGGTGTGCGCACAGCTCTGTACGTGCGCTGCTGGATCAAATGAGAGCGGTGACGTGATGCGACATTGGCGCGGTGGTGGGGGCAAACCTCTCCCATGTAAAGAATGTGCGCACATTCGGTTTGTGAACCAGTGCTGTTCTAGCCGTTGTAGGCGTCACGTTACTCGCTCTCCCAGTGTCGCTCGCGCCCAGTGCAGTTGTCTTTGTGTTGTGTTAATGTTGGTGATCGATTAGCAATGGCTGCTACCCCTGTGTCTGTGTTAAAAGAAACATTTTTTTCAAGTATTTCATTAGAAAAGAAACTCGAAATAAAACAACGTGGTCGTCCGATCCCAAAGCTTAATATCGTACAAGTGACCAAAGGTAAAGATAGAGATTTCAAAAGGGAATTTAAAGAAACTTTATATGAAAAGACTTCTTGGCTCTGCGGTTGTGAAGCTACAAATAAACTATATTGTTTCCCTTGTCTGCTATTTGCAAAACAAAGCTCTGAAAACTTAAACTGGATTAAGTATGGTGTGAATGATTTAGGTCATTTACTCTCGAAAATTAAAAAACATGAATGTTCTCAAACTCATTTGAACTCTTTGCTAGAGTTTAACTTGCTTGGTAAAGTCGACATATGTCAGCAGTTGAACAGCGCTTATCGGAGGAATGTAAAAGAACATAATGAAAAAGTAGAGAAAAATCGTTATGCATTATCAAAAATAATTGACTGTATTAAATTTTGCGGCGCTTTTGAACTGGCACTTAGGGGACACAGGGAAGGAGATGATTCTTCAAATCCTGGGATTTTTCGAGGCTTAGTGGATTTTGCTGCTCAGATTGATGCCTCACTAAGAGAACACTTACGTGATGCAACCGTTTTTAAAGGAACATCAAAAGAAATTCAAAACGACCTGCTTGATTGTATGCTTCTTGTTTGCCAGGAAAAGATTAAGGAGGAAATAAAATTTGCAGATTTCTTCTCTGTAATCGCTGATGAGACCACAGACGTTAGTTTGACATTTCAATTAGCTATTGTTTTTCGCTACGTATTACCTAATGGAGAACCAGTAGAAAGATTTTGGGGGTTTATACATCCCCCCGGACACGACTCAGACTCGATCGCTGGATGCATTCTTGGCGCCCTAAAAATGTTGTTGATAAGCCGGAAAAGTTAATCTCTCAGCGTTATGATGGAGCAAACGTGATGAGCGGACACCTAACCGGTGTACAAACAATTATTCAACGACATTACGAGTATGCTTTTTATATCCATTGCTATGCTCATCAATTAAATCTAGTGATTACTCGAGCTGCTAGCCAAAATCAGCAAGTGCGGATATTTTTCGCGAATTTGAGTGATGTAACAAACTTTTTCAGCAATTCACCTAAAAGAGCAGAAATTTTGGATAATATTGTCGGGAAAAGAATCCCTCGAGCTTCAAGCACTAGATGGAATTTTAAAAGCAGAACTGTAAATACAGTATTCGAACATCGGGAAGACCTTATTACCTGTATGGAGGAAATAGAATCAACCTCTAAACAAGATTCTGGAGCAATCCGGCGAATGCTGGAAGACCCAACTTTTGTGTTTTGGCTTACAGTTTTCCATAATATAATGCCACACGTCGACATTTTATACAGACAAATTCAGCTTACCTATACAGATCCTGTGCGAACAAAAAAGGACGTGGAAACCTTTCTGAGGGAAATAAATAAAGAAAGAGAAAAAATGAACTCCGTGAAAAGTGCTGTAGACCAGATGCCTCTACAACGCAAAAGAGCAAGACATGAAGAAGGCAGTCATGCTAATAGGACGATCGCGGCTAAAGAAGTATGTGATGTAATTTTGGCGCAAATAAAAGAGCGGTTTTCATTTACATCGCACCATTCAGCCGTATCCCTTATTGTTCCTCAAAAATGTAGTGAGTACAGTAAATCATTTCCTCAATCTGCATTAGATGAAACAATAGAAAAATACCCCTTTTTGGACAAAGCAAAGCTAAAAACCGAACTTGGAGTGTTTTACCGACGTGAAGATATAAGATGTATGATTGGTGCTGTGAGCTTACTGCAATTACTTATACAAAATGATCTGAAAGATTCGTTTTCAGAGTCATATAAGCTTTTAAGGATGATATCGACAATCCCAATGACTTCAGCTGAAGCCGAACGATGCTTCTCGACTCTGAAGAGGATATAAACCTTTTTGAGAAGTACGATGTCTCAAGAAAGACTTAATGCCTTAGCCATGTTATCAATAGAGAAAGAACTGGTGAAGACCCTCCCTAAGTTTAATGAAATAGTGATTGATAGATTTGTTTCCAAGAAAGACCGAAGGATGGACTTTGTTTACAAGAAGTTCACTTAGTTTTTGTTAAAGATCCGATTAACCTACTGATACTTGTAAGTAGTATGTATATAATTTTACTATTGTTTCAGAATGTGATTGCTATCATTATTACTAAATTTAATTTTTCTAAGATTAATTAAATAAATAATCCAGTTGAAGCTTAGTAAACTACAATGTTAGATTCATTTTGTTAATATTACTTACTAAAATTATTTAAAATTTCTTAGTAACGTCATTTACTTTAATGTTGAAAAATTATTGGAAATGCTACTGTCAGTGCAAATATTAGCAGGCACATGGATTAATAAGGTACAATATTATCTGTGTGAACCCCTGGTGAGTTTACTCACGAGCCGCCACTGCCCATGGTCCATGATTTCATCTGCACTTGTCGTTCGGAATGCTCTGGTGTACAGCACTGTTTCCGTCCTTGTAATATAGGTCTCTGCTACCTTGTACAGCAATTCTTCGAATACTACATGTTCATTAGTATCCATGCCTACATCAATCACTTTAGCATCTAATTTACTAAATGCATACTTTAATGGGACATTCATTATTGATGAACTCCTTGACTTTTTATTATACCCTTCTATTTTTGGTATATTCCATTTAAATATAGATTTGCTTAAGTTTTTACTCACTGGTTTGTTGTGAGTCCCTTCTATAATTTCTTTTAAAGTTCTTCTACAATCTTCAAAATTCATTATTTCAGTATGGTCAGTAATTGGTAAATTAAACACATTAATTATTCCATTCTTCATCATCTCTAATTCTTCTCTTGTATTTCTTAGTTTCTTTTTACCTATTTTTTCTATTTTCTTCATCATCTTTTCCAGGTATTTATTATTCTCTTTGTTGTTGTTATTTTTATTCTGAGACAACAATTCACTTGGGTCTTCTTTAATTTTTATTTCCTTCCTACTTTTCTGATCTACTGGTTCCTTAACACTTTTGGAACCATTGTCTAGTGTTTCACTCAATTTATTGAAATCACTATTCATTTCTTCTCTATTCCTGTCAAATTTTTCATGCATACTATTCATTAATTCCATTAATTTTAGTAGATTCGGGTCTCCTCTAGCTTCCTCCTTGTCACCCACCTGTTGTTCCTTCTTAGTTTTACTATCATTTGTTGGCAGATTTTGTTGTTCTAAGTTTTCATCCTCGGGTACTTCTGTTATTGTTACTGTTACTTGTTTATTCTATCATTATTTCTTTGGTGTTTTCCTGAAAAATTTCTTTCAATTCTTATATTAATAACCTATTATATACTTTCCTCCATTTACAAATATCTTCTCTGGATAGTTCAAACATAACCCTTATCCATTCCTTTAGTTCTGCATTTTCCGTTTGTACCAGTTTCTCTGGTTGTCTTATTAATTGTCTCATTTGTTCATACTCCTCATGTGTATATTCCTCTGTCACATGTGTGTATATTCCCGTTCTTTCGTGTTTCATCTGTGTACAATTATTATACCATCTATCCCAATCATCTTCAGTCATTCCTTCCACATTTTTACCGTTATTTTTGTGGGCGGTCCCGATAGTCTCTTCTTTATCCCACTTTGCGTCTAGCTCCCACATTTCATCATAAATATCTCTTAACGTCATTTTGTCGTTCGGTGTCCCCGCTATATTCGCACGACTCATCTGTGTTCGTTCGTGATCAGTGGTATTTTTCTTGATATAATCCATATCCTTGCTGAATTTTTTAAATAACACTGTCATCCATTCCGCGTAGCTTAATCGTCTCTCTTGTTTGGGCATCTTGCTATCCTTTTCCGTAACCGCCGCTAGCCTTAACTCTAGCCACAGTAGTTGGTCGCCAATTTGTAACAAGTTAATTCGTTATCGTCCTGTAAAAGACCCATGTTGGGCGCCAATTTGTAATAATGTATTTTGTGTGTGTATTAGAGCCACACGTTTGTGCGTCAATTTGTACCAATTAGACTCTGGACGGTCTGAAAGTCTCATTGAATTGTAGTTAATTTGTAACGAGAAATGTGTTACGTTTCGTTAATGTTCACGTTGCGTTGTAATTACGTAACGACTTTCTTGCGTCATATTTGACCTCGCCAATACCTGTTTTAATTCTTACTGGTGATTTTCCCGTTAATAGACGCCAAATTGTTTGTCCAAAACAATTAAGAAGTTGTCATCTAGCGCAACCGTATCTCTCACTGTTGGTCGTCGGAGAAATTCAAATCTCTTTACCCGCGAAGTCTTACCAACCTGTATTTCTTGTAGAAAGAATTGTTACAGTGCTATGTTAATGACGTAAACACATAAAGATTAATGTGTGAAATAATGAACAGGTATTAAAATAAGTATTGGTTTATTAATGGTCAATTCTGCTGTTATTAATTACGCTAACATAAAATTATAAAATTATATTACTTTTGTACTTGTTATGCTCCGGCTATAAATAATTTACCACTCAGCGGTTGGCTATTCTTGACTTTGGGTCGATTGATGACACGCTAAAATGTCTGCTCTATTTTATTCAGACATGTGGTCAATCAATAAGTTCTTTTGATTACGGCCAAAAAAGGTTTACAAAATGATTTTTGAAAGTACAATCCTTGACCTCAAGTTAATTAAATATAATAATCTTCCTTTCCAACAGTTTACTTATGGTTTAAAACAATAGTGAGTTCACTTTACAACATAGGTTAAGTTCGACTTGTGCATAAATCGTTTCTTATTTCTCAAAGAGTTAATAGTGAATTGGAACAATCTTTTAATACTAGTTATTAAATATTTGAATAATTATTCAGTGTTTATTAAGTATGAACCAAGTTTTGGAATTGTGCATAAATTCGTTAAGTGTTGTGAAAAGTCTTGTGGGTGTAGTTAAGTAATTTAGTATTATACTTTACAATTTCATTGATGTTTGGTGGATTAATTTCATCAGTTCTGGTGTTCGAGTCGTCCTTCTCTAATATGGGTGTTATTTCTTGTAACTCGGATTTAATTTGGTTTAATTTTGTTGAAATGTTCTACCAATCTTGTCTCTTCATTGTTATTATCACTTCCTACTCCTATCATGCACTCTTGGTTCATTCTAGCTTGGTTAGTATTATTTTATTTATTAAATTTCACGTTTGTTCTTTGTATTGTTGTGTTGTATTGTTTGTTCATTTTTTTTCATTCAATATTTACTTATTGCTAATACAATATCTTTCTTTGGGCTTGTACTTTCATTGATTAATGGTACTTTTAATAATCTTTACTTGGAATTCATGTGTTCATTTCATTATTTCTTTTTGTCATTGGGCAAATCACTTGGGTTGGGTCCTTGTCATTTGTCTCGTATAAGTTATAGTCTTCTTATTTTAATTATAATTATCTTGTTGGTACATCCTCTTCATTCACTTTTTTAAATATTATACATATATTAAACTTTCAATGTGAACACTTACTTCATATAGAGTAATTCAAATCCCACTGAGGAAGACGGACACCACGTTGAAACATTTGGGAAACAAAACCAAAAAGTAAGTGTTCACAGTGAAGGTTATATATATATATATATATATATATATATTGTAACGTAACGAAATTATGGTCCCCTACGTTACATAAATAAGTTTATAATTTTTAAAATAAAAAATAAAAATATTAATTGTCCATAATAATAAAAGGTCAGAAAATAACCCATTAATAAATAAATGAATCATCCCACAATAAGAATACAACGTAGAAAGAAAAATTTGAGATTGTTTATATATACCAACTTCAGTATTCAGTGAGAAGGTGTAAACGATAGACGAATGTAAAACGTAACATACAATTTTTATAATAATTGATGGATTAAAGGAGAGGAGGATGATTAATTAGTGCATGATTTATGTTATAAAAATGTACCTGTTATTACATTGTATCATGTTGTGTTATTATCATGATATTTATGTTGTTTTTATGTGAAGCAAGTGGAGTAATTCTTTTAATAGAATATCAATTAACTGATATTAATTTCATTTATTGTGTTATCAAATATATCATTGTAAAGCTGGTGATAAACTTTATAAAGTTAAACGTTGTATACATGTACTTAGTTAGTATGCAGATTATAATTGTAAACTTGGCCAGAAAGGCTATAATTGTTAATGAGATACAAAAGGGTTTAGTGTAATCATATAATAAACAAATGAAGGATTCTATAATAATGCAAGTAGTAACAAATTAAAATCAGAACTAGATAAAAATGTAATGATAGGCCTTAAACCAGTAACATTGTATAGTAAGTCAGGTCAGAAAGGTTAGGTAAAGAAATTTGTAAAAAATACTAAATAGAATATAATGAGTTAGGAGAAGATAATAATAATTACTGATAGCAGATAAATAAATTCAATTTAAATAAAATCTCAAAATGTAATGGTGCAATGATACCGAAAGGTAATATTTTGTAACAGGAAAATAATACTTGTTAGAGTAAGTAAATTAAGAGGATACGACAGCAAAATGTATATAATTTAGTAACAAACTATATGTAAAGGTATAATGCAAATTTAGTAAAGGAGTATTTTAATGAGTGCAAGAACATTGTATGATAATGGTTATAGTATTATATAAAATATCCAATAAGAGGAGACAGGATGGTTGTCAAGGACAACGAGAGATATAAAATTTGTTGATTCGATTATTGAAATATTATCCATGAACGAAGACGGATTAGTTTTGATGCACTCAGAAAAGAATTGATCAAATTAAATTAAAACAATACAACTGTGAATCTAATTAAGTAATAAATAACCATAATATGGTTCACTGACATTCGACAGTCTTATATAACCGAATAATAATAACCCTATACATCAAAAGTGACGAAAATCTGAAGGAAGAACTCTACCAATAAAACTCAATATAATGAGTAATCATTAACTTAATTAATAATCCTATGCAGAGAAATAACTACCTGGATAGAGTTATATAATCCAATATTATAAAGAACGAGAACAAAACACCAAGTTATACTTGAACGGCATCTTCCACAATTCAATAGAAAAAGCATAGTTGGACACGAAATACGTTGAAACCCGTAACCACAAAACTCGGACATTGGTGAACAAAAGGAGCGGCATTTCTGCATCATCCCAGGACCAAGAATTCAACTTTTATTTCGAACTTGGAGTGAAGACTGGCAAGGATTAATTCACCTGTGTTCCGATATTGAACAAACACTGCGACGAGGTTAGCTGTACACGGCCTTACCAAGTAACGATGTCCAGCGGACGGTAAAACTCCACTTATTCTAAATAATATTTAATACGAAATTAGTACTATATTGTGATACCTTGTAATCCTATTTATGCATTTTCTGACCTTACTAATAGTTGAAAGAACCTTCACTCCCTGTGTTTAAAGAAATACCAAAATAATTAAAATAATATATAACCCTGAATCTGATCGATAATTGATTACGTCTAATACGATCGACTTTTGTATCTCCGTAAAGGAAGAACTTTGTTGTAAAGAAATAAAAAATCATAATAAAGAATCATTTCAGAATTTAACGATATCTTATCATTTATATAATATTTAGTGCCACATGAACAAGTTGTAATATAAGTAGAGAGTGTAACGTAGGAATTATTGTACGCGGGTAACTAACCTACAATTTCCAACATCTGTGAACCACAGCGCTACCTCGCGGACCGCTGTTGAATTAAAGAGAACGAGAAACAGATAAGGATTCCCTCTCTTCTCTTCAAACGCGGGCTAGGCTTGAATAAGAAAATTATAATTACACACTATATCAACCGGTATTGAACGCTACTATTACCGAAACACTAAGTTAATACAGAATACTGAGGTATTCTTAGTATTTGAATAAGATCACACATTAGAAGATATTGTTTATTCACCAATAATCAAACATTGCGGTTCTATAAGAGAAACCGATCCACACATAATACATAAACATAAATACCAACAACACATATATTATTTGAAGAGTAACACACATACACGTAAGAAAAGACGCTGCAAGCGTTTGAGTTATAAATTGGCGAACCTAACAGTGGGGCCTAACGTTGACACACGTTAGATTATAAATTGGCGCCCAACGTGGGGCGTATTTAAACATTATTATATCGAACACATTGGTTAGATTATAAATTGGCGCTCAACTTGTGTAGGGCTTAAGTTAAGTAAAACGTTGATCCTATAACTATTACTTAACTCGAGCAGGCAACTATTAGAGACAAAAAATGCATAATACCAGAGGTAGGTCAAAGAAGAGAGCAGAAGACATGGAAAAGGAAGAAATGGGACAGGAACAAGAAATAGAAGTAGTCACAGATAGGGAAATGGAACAACAGACAGGCGATAAAGAAGAAACTGAAGGAATTGTAAACAAGGAAAAGCAAGTAGTTGAAGAAGATGCCCAAGGGGACCAACCAGATAAAGCGGGAGCCAGAGAAGAATGAAATTGGCAGGAAATGATGAAATTCATGGCAGAACAATTTAGGAAACAGGAGGAAAACTCAAAGAAAACAAATGAGGAAAACTCAAAGAAACAGGAGGAAAAATTCGACAAGATAGAAGAAAATTTTAGGAAACAGGAGGAGACTTCAAAGAAACTTAATGAAAGGTTTGACAGGAATGATGAGGGTTTAAGACAAATGAAGGAAGAGATCCGACAAATAAATGAAGAGAATTTCAGGCGGATTAATGAAAGAATTGAGAATATCCATGTGACAATTAACCAAAAGGTGGACAAAAACAATGAAGAAAGGAAACAAGAAATAGCCGAAACAAATGAGAAGTTAGAAAAAACCAATGAAACAGTGATACAAGTCCATGAGGAAATACAAAATAAAATCAATGACATAAAAAATGAAAATAAAACGATGGTTGAAGGACTCCAACAGGAGACTGTAGAAAGATGCGAGAAGATTAAACAAGAGGTACATCAAACACGGGAGGAGAATAAGAATAGGAATGAAACAACAGACAGCACTTCCGAAGGTATTAAAGTAAGGACGAACACAGAAGAGGGCAGGAAGGAAATAGAAATTAGAGAAGACCAAAAGGCATTGCTATCTGAAAATAAAAATAGAAAAAACAAAGAGAATATCCAAACCATGGAAAGGCAGACAAAGAAAATAAGAAAAATATGTGGAAGGAAAATATTAAATACAAAAGAAGAATTGGAGATGAGGAAGGGTGGATTAATTAATGCATTTAACAACCCAATTAATGAACGAAGGGAGTTAAGTAAAGTTAAGAATTATAGAAAAATCTCAATAAAAATGTCAAAAGTAAACCACCATAAAATAATAAAGAAAAACTTAAATAAGTTTAGATATCAATTAAAAATGTCGACGATCGAAGAGTATCAGACAATATCAGTTATATCTTTAATACGGAATATACCTGTAAAATATTTGGTCAATAATCCAGATATCAAAGGGAATGGAATGGTATTAAATATGAGTGATTATGTTAGGTTAGAGGAGGTACAATACCTGCTAGTTAAAAAGGATCTAAATATGACGGAAAACCGTGACTTAAATGAAGACTTCGTATCAGCAGAGTTACAATACCAGATGATAGAGAGGTATTTAACAAGGACAAAAATCATTATGAACACAGCAGTAATCCGAGAAAAAAGAGTACCTGAGTTAATGGACCATGGTTAAAACAAGAAATAGTCAACCAGAAAAAGGGACTGATTTTCCGTATACTGACTAAGCAACCCATTGGAACGAAGGAACCAAATAAAATATTAAGAAGAATAAAACCCCCAAAATTCTAAAATAAGTAAGAACGTCTTTCTATGTGTTTACGAGATATTATTTTGAATATATTAAGAATAAACCCCAAAAAATTAAAAAACTAGGTAAGAAAAACTTACTCAATATACTTAGAAACAATATGATTTAAAATAAATGACAAAACGCCAAGAGAATTGAAGAATAGATTACATGATTATTTATAAACAATATGATTTAAAATGGAATAAGAAAAAATATATATAAAAACAATTAATGGTAATGTGCTCAGACAAGAAGGTAAAATAAGAAGAACAATGGATAATTTAATGACTATAATTACAATGAAACTAAAGAATGATAATAATTAATGCAAATACAATTTAGAATTTCTTTGAATTGAAAATGATAAAGGAAGAAATAGTACGGAGAACATCTGTCACAAGAAGGAAGGTCAAAGGTATTTACAAATAATGACTGTCAAAAATGTTATCTGAAAATAGCTACTGAAAATAAGAAGGAATCAAGAAGAAAAAGAAATATATATATAATTAAATGTAAAACGCGACAGCGTAAAGAATCCCAAAGATGTTTATTATTAGTCAAATGAAGAGACTATTATGATATTATTTTATTTTTTATATCTGTCTGTAGATGAATTCCAGCAGTATTATATTGAAGTGTAGTATGGCCAGCAGAGTATGTAGCCAAAAAGTGCCTCTCTGGACTGTCCCAGCTCACATGTTAGGGAATGTTAGGGAAATTAAATATTTAAGGGATAATAAAACTGCTGCGAAGATTGACATCAGATTCGAAAAGTATGAAGGAAGAAAACAGAAGGAAGATAGCTGACAGAAGATCAATGGAGAAACGCATTTATAGAAGTAAATAGAAATATGAGAGTGTTAAAACTAATTTTTACTGATTATTGTGACCAATCATCGTCAAGTAATGTTTGAAAAAACAAAGCAAGAGAATTAATATCATTAATGAATTTTCGTCCTGTAGAGAAAAGTGAATATTAGTAAAAAATGTTACATTCAGAAATCCAATCAATTACCATTAAAACTATACAATGAATAAAAGGAAGGTATTCCAAGCCATGAAAAAATATAAGTTTATTTTGACCCAAATCATATTCAGGTAAACTAAACTTCTTTTGGAGGAGAAGCATATGTAACGTAACGAAATTATGGTTCCCTACGTTACATAAATAAGTTTATAATTTTTAAAATAAAAAATAAAAATATTAGTTGTCCATACTATTAAACGTCAGAAAATAACCCATTAATAAATAAATGAATCATCCCACAATAAGAATACAAGGTAGAAAGAAAAATTTGAGAATGTTTATAAATACCAACTTCAGTGTTCAGTGAGAAGATGTAAACGATAGACGAATGTAAAACCTAACATACAATTTTTATAATAATTGATGGATTAAAGGAGAGGAGGATGATTAATTAGTGCATGATTTATGTTATAAAAATGTACCTGTTATTACGTTGTATCATATTGTGTTATTATCATGATATTTATGTTGTTTTTTATGTGAAGCAAGTGGAGTAATTCTTTTAATAGAATATCAATTAACTGATATTAATTTCATTTATTGTGTTATCAAATATATCATTGTAAAGCTGGTGATAAACTTTATAAAGTTAAACGTTGTATACATGTACTTAGTTAGTATGCAGATTATAATTGTAAACTTGGCCAGAAAGGCTATAATTGTTAATGAGATACAAAAGGGTTTAGTGTAATCATATAATAAACAAATGAAGGATTCTATAATAATGCAAGTAGTAACAAATTAAAATCAGAAGTAGATAAATATGTAATGATAGGCCTAAAACCAGTAACATTGTATAGTAAGTCAGGTCAGAAAGGTTAGGTAAAGAAATTTGTAAAAAATACTAAATAGAATATAATGATTTAGGAGAAGATAATAATAATTACTGATAGCAGATAAATAAATTCAATTTAAATAAAATCTCAAAATGTAATGGTGCAATGATACCGAAAGGTAATATTTTGTAACAGGAAAATAATACTTGTTAGAGTAAGTAAATTAAGAGGAAACGACAGCAAAATGTATATAATTTAGTAACAAACTATATGTAAAGGTATAATGCAAATTTAGTAAAGGAGTATTTTAATGAGTGCAAGAACATTGTATGATAATGGTTATAGTATTATATAAAATATCCAATAAGAGGAGACAGGATGGTTGTCAAGGACAACGAGAGATATAAAATTTGTTGATTCGGTTATTGAAATATTATCCATGAACGAAGACGGATTAGTTTTGATGCACTCAGAAAAGAATTGATCAAATTAAATTAAAACAATACAATTGTGAATCTAATTAAGTAATAAATAACCATAATATGGTTCACTGACATTCGACAGTCTTATATAACCGAATAATAATAACCCTATACATCAAAAGTGACGAAAATCTGAAGGAAGAACTCTACCAATAAAACTCAATATAATGAGTAATCATTAACTTAATTAATAATCCTATGCAGAGAAATAACTACCTGGATAGAGTTATATAATCCAATATTATAAAGAACGAGAACAAAACACCAAGTTATACTTGAACGGCATCTTCCACAATTCAATAGAAAAAGCATAGTTGGACACGAAATACGTTGAAACCCGTAACCACAAAACTCGGACATTGGTGAACAAAAGGAGCGGCATTTCTGCATCATCCCAGGACCAAGAATTCAACTTTTATTTCGAACTTGGAGTGAAGACTGGCAAGGATTAATTCACCTGTGTTCCGATATTGAACAAACACTGCGACGAGGTTAGCTGTACACGGCTTTACCAAGTAACGATGTCCAGCGGACGGTAAAACTCCACTTATTCTAAATAATATTTAATACGAAATTAGTACTATATTGTGATACCTTGTAATCCTATTTATGCATTTTCTGACCTTACTAATAGTTGAAAGAACCTTCACTCCCTGTGTTTAAAGAAATACCATAATAATTAAAATAATATATAACCCTGAATCTGATCGATAATTGATTACGTCTAATACGATCGACTTTTGTATCTCCGTAAAGGAAGAACTTTGTTGTAAAGAAATAAAAAATCATAATAAAGAATCATCTCAGAATTTAACGATATCTAATCATTTATATAATATTTAGTGCCACATGAACAAGTTGTAATATAAGTAGAGAGTGTAACGTAGGAATTATTGTACGCGGGTAACTAACCTACAATTTCCAACATCTGTGAACCACAGCGCTACCTCGCGGACCGCTGTTGAATTAAAGAGAACGAGAAACAGATAAGGATTCCCTCTCTTCTCTTCAAACGCGGGCTAGGCTTGAATAAGAAAATTATAATTACACACTATATCAACCGGTATTGAACGCTACTATTACCGAAACACTAAGTTAATACAGAATACTGAGGTATTCTTAGTATTTGAATAAGATCACACATTAGAAGATATTGTTTATTCACCAATAATCAAACATTGCGGTTCTATAAGAGAAACCGATCCACACATAATACATAAACATAAATACCAACAACACATATATTATTTGAAGAGTAACACACATACACGTAAGAAAAGACGCTGCAAGCGTTTGAGTTATAAATTGGCGAACCTAACAGTGGGGCCTAACGTTGACACACGTTAGATTATAAATTGGCGCCCAACGTGGGGCGTATTTAAACATTATTATATCGAACACATTGGTTAGATTATAAATTGGCGCTCAACTTGTGTAGGGCTTAAGTTAAGTAAAACGTTGATCCTATAACTATTACTTAACTCGAGCAGGCAACTATTAGAGACAAAAAATTCATAATACCAGAGGTAGGTCAAAGAAGAGAGCAGAAGACATGGAAAAGGAAGAAATGGGACAGGAACAAGAAATAGAAGTAGTCACAGATAGGGAAATGGAACAACAGACAGGCGATAAAGAAGAAACTGAAGGAATTGTAAACAAGGAAAAGCAAGTAGTTGAAGAAGATGCCCAAGGGGACCAACCAGATAAAGCGGGAGCCAGAGAAGAATGAAATTGGCAGGAAATGATGAAATTCATGGCAGAACAATTTAGGAAACAGGAGGAAAACTCAAAGAAAACAAATGAGGAAAACTCAAAGAAACAGGAGGAAAAATTCGACAAGATAGAAGAAAATTTTAGGAAACAGGTGGAGACTTCAAAGAAACTTAATGAAAGGTTTGACAGGAATGATGAGGGTTTAAGACAAATGAAGGAAGAGATCCGACAAATAAATGAAGAGAATTTCAGGTGGATTAATGAAAGAATTGAGAATATCCATGTGACAATTAACCAAAAGGTGGACAAAAACAATGAAGAAAGGAAACAAGAAATAGCCGAAACAAATGAGAAGTTAGAAAAAACCAATGAAACAGTGATACAAGTCCATGAGGAAATACAAAATAAAATCAATGACATAAAAAATGAAAATAAAACGATGGTTGAAGGACTCCAACAGGAGACTGTAGAAAGATGCGAGAAGATTAAACAAGAGGTACATCAAACACGGGAGGAGAATAAGAATAGGAATGAAACAACAGACAGCACTTCCGAAGGTATTAAAGTAAGGACGAACACAGAAGAGGGCAGGAAGGAAATAGAAATTAGAGAAGACCAAAAGGCATTGCTATCTGAAAATAAAAATAGAAAAAACAAAGAGAATATCCAAACCATGGAAAGGCAGACAAAGAAAATAAGAAAAATATGTGGAAGGAAAATATTAAATACAAAAGAAGAATTGGAGATGAGGAAGGGTGGATTAATTAATGCATTTAACATCCCAATTAATGAACGAAGGGAGTTAAGTAAAGTTAAGAATTATAGAAAAAACTCAATAAAAATGTCAAAAGTAAACCACCATAAAATAATAAAGAAAAACTTAAATAAGTTTAGATATGAATTAAAAATGTCGACGATCGAAGAGTATCAGACAATATCAGTTATATCTTTAATACGGAATATACCTGTAAAATATTTGGTCAATAATCCAGATATCAAAGGGAATGGAATGGTATTAAATATGAGTGATTATGTTAGGTTAGAGGAGGTACAATACCTGCTAGTTAAAAAGGATCTAAATATGACGGAGAACCGTGACTTAAATGAAGACTTCGTATCAGCAGAGTTACAATACCAGATGATAGAGAGGTATTTAACAAGGACAAAAATCATTATGAACACAGCAGTAATCCGAGAAAAAAGAGTACCTGAGTTAATGGACCATGGTTAAAACAAGAAATAGTCAACCAGAAAAAGGGACTGATTTTCCGTATACTGACTAAGCAACCCATTGGAATGAAGGAACCAAATAAAATATTAAGAAGAATAAAACCCCCAAAATTCTAAAATAAGTAAGAACGTCTTTCTATGTGTTTACGAGATATTATTTTGAATATATTAAGAATAAACCCCAAAAAATTAAAAAACTAGGTAAGAAAAACTTACTCAATATACTTAGAAACAATATGATTTAAAATAAATGACAAAACGCCAAGAGAATTGAAGAATAGATTACATGATTATTTATAAACAATATGATTTAAAATGGAATAAGAAAAAATATATATAAAAACAATTAATGGTAATGTGCTCAGACAAGAAGGTAAAATAAGAAGAACAATGGATAATTTAATGACTATAATTACAATGAAACTAAAGAATGATAATAATTAATGCAAATACAATTTAGAATTTCTTTGAATTGAAAATGATAAAGGAAGAAATAGTACGGAGAACATCTGTCACAAGAAGGAAGGTCAAAGGTATTTACAAATAATGACTGTCAAAAATGTTATCTGAAAATAGCTACTGAAAATAAGAAGGAATCAAGAAGAAAAAGAAATATATATATAATTAAATGTAAAACGCGACAGCGTAAAGAATCCCAAAGATGTTTATTATTAGTCAAATGAAGAGACTATTATGATATTATTTTATTTTTTATATCTGTCTGTAGATGAATTCCAGCAGTATTATATTGAAGTGTAGTATGGCCAGCAGAGTATGTAGCCAAAAAGTGCCTCTCTGGACTGTCCCAGCTCACATGTTAGGGAATGTTAGGGAAATTAAATATTTAAGGGATAATAAAACTGCTGCGAAGATTGACATCAGATTCGAAAAGTATGAAGGAAGAAAACAGAAGGAAGATAGCTGACAGAAGATCAATGGAGAAACGCATTTATAGAAGTAAATAGAAATATGAGAGTGTTAAAACTAATTTTTACTGATTATTGTGACCAATCATCGTCAAGTAATGTTTGAAAAAACAAAGCAAGAGAATTAATATCATTAATGAATTTTCGTCCTGTAGAGAAAAGTGAATATTAGTAAAAAATGTTACATTCAGAAATCCAATCAATTACCATTAAAACTATACAATGAATAAAAGGAAGGTATTCCAAGCCATGAAAAAATATAAGTTTATTTTGACCCAAATCATATTCAGGTAAACTAAACTTCTTTTGGAGGAGAAGCATATGAAACGTAACGAAATTATGGTTCCCTACATTACATAAATAAGTTTATAATTTTTAAAATAAAAAATAAAAATATTAGTTGTCCATACTAATAAAAGGTCAGAAAATAACCCATTAATAAATAAATGAATCATCCCACAATAAGAATACAAGGTAGAAAGAAAAATTTGAGAATGTTTATAAATACCAACTTCAGTGTTCAGTGAGAAGATGTAAACGATAGACGAATGTAAAACCTAACATACACTTTTTATAATAATTGATGGATTAAAGGAGAGGAGGATGATTAATTAGTGCATGATTTATGTTATAAAAATGTACCTGTTATTACGTTGTATCATATTGTGTTATTATCATGATATTTATGTTGTTTTTTATGTGAAGCAAGTGGAGTAATTCTTTTAATAGAATATCAATTAACTGATATTAATTTCATTTATTGTGTTATCAAATATATCATTGTAAAGCTGGTGATAAACTTTATAAAGTTAAACGTTGTATACATGTACTTAGTTAGTATGCAGATTATAATTGTAAACTTGGCCAGAAAGGCTATAATTGTTAATGAGATACAAAAGGGTTTAGTGTAATCATATAATAAACAAATGAAGGATTCTATAATAATGCAAGTAGTAACAAATTAAAATCAGAAGTAGATAAATATGTAATGATAGGCCTAAAACCAGTAACATTGTATAGTAAGTCAGGTCAGAAAGGTTAGGTAAAGAAATTTGTAAAAAATACTAAATAGAATATAATGATTTAGGAGAAGATAATAATAATTACTGATAGCAGATAAATAAATTCAATTTAAATAAAATCTCAAAATGTAATGGTGCAATGATACCGAAAGGTAATATTTTGTAACAGGAAAATAATACTTGTTAGAGTAAGTAAATTAAGAGGAAACGACAGCAAAATGTATATAATTTAGTAACAAACTATATGTAAAGGTATAATGCAAATTTAGTAAAGGAGTATTTTAATGAGTGCAAGAACATTGTATGATAATGGTTATAGTATTATATAAAATATCCAATAAGAGGAGACAGGATGGTTGTCAAGGACAACGAGAGATATAAAATTTGTTGATTCGGTTATTGAAATATTATCCATGAACGAAGACGGATTAGTTTTGATGCACTCAGAAAAGAATTGATCAAATTAAATTAAAACAATACAATTGTGAATCTAATTAAGTAATAAATAACCATAATATGGTTCACTGACATTCGACAGTCTTATATAACCGAATAATAATAACCCTATACATCAAAAGTGACGAAAATCTGAAGGAAGAACTCTACCAATAAAACTCAATATAATGAGTAATCATTAACTTAATTAATAATCCTATGCAGAGAAATAACTACCTGGATAGAGTTATATAATCCAATATTATAAAGAACGAGAACAAAACACCAAATTATACTTGAACGGCATCTTCCACAATTCAATAGAAAAAGCATAGTTGGACACGAAATATGTTGAAACCCGTAACCACAAAATTCGGACATTGGTGAACAAAAGGAGCGGCATTTCTGCATCATCCCAGGACCAAGAATTCAACTTTTATTTCGAACTTGGAGTGAAGACTGGCAAGGATTAATTCACCTGTGTTCCGATATTGAACAAACACTGCGACGAGGTTAGCTGTACACGGCCTTACCAAGTAACGATGTCCAGCGGACGGTAAAACTCCACTTATTCTAAATAATATTTAATACGAAATTAGTACTATATTGTGATACCTTGTAATCCTATTTATGCATTTTCTGACCTTACTAATAGTTGAAAGAACCTTCACTCCCTGTGTTTAAAGAAATACCATAATAATTAAAATAATATATAACCCTGAATCTGATCGATAATTGATTACGTCTAATACGATCGACTTTTGTATCTCCGTAAAGGAAGAACTTTGTTGTAAAGAAATAAAAAATCATAATAAAGAATCATTTCAGAATTTAACGATATCTTATCATTTATATAATATTTAGTGCCACATGAACAAGTTGTAATATAAGTAGAGAGTGTAACGTAGGAATTATTGTACGCGGGTAACTAACCTACAATATCCAACATCTGTGAACCACAGCGCTACCTCGCGGACCGCTGTTGAATTAAAGAGAACGAGAAACAGATAAGGATTCCCTCTCTTCTCTTCAAACGCGGGCTAGGCTTGAATAAGAAAATTATAATTACAAACTATATCAACTGGTATTGAACGCTACTATTACCGAAACACTAAGTTAATACAGAATACTGAGGTATTCTTAGTATTTGAATAAGATCACACATTAGAAGATATTGTTTATTCACCAATAATCAAACATTGCGGTTCTATAAGAGAAACCGATCCACACATAATACATAAACATAAATACCAACAACACATATATTATTTGAAGAGTAACACACATACACGTAAGAAAAGACGCTGCAAGCGTTTGAGTTATAAATTGGCGAACCTAACAGTGGGGCCTAACGTTGACACACGTTAGATTATAAATTGGCGCCCAACGTGGGGCGTATTTAAACATTATTATATCGAACACATCGGTTAGATTATAAATTGGCGCTCAACTTGTGTAGGGCTTAAGTTAAGTAAAACGTTGATCCTACAACTATTACTTAACTCGAGCAGGCAACTATTAGAGACAAAAAATGCATAATACCAGAGGTAGGTCAAAGAAGAGAGCAGAAGACATGGAAAAGGAAGAAATGGGACAGGAACAAGAAATAGAAGTAGTCACAGATAGGGAAATGGAACAACAGACAGGCGATAAAGAAGAAACTGAAGTAATTGTAAACAAGGAAAAGCAAGTAGTTGAAGAAGATGCCCAAGGGGACCAACCAGATAAAGCGGGAGCCAGAGAAGAATGAAATTGGCAGGAAATGATGAAATTCATGGCAGAACAATTTAGGAAACAGGAGGAAAACTCAAAGAAAACAAATGAGGAAAACTCAAAGAAACAGGAGGAAAAATTCGACAAGATAGAAGAAAATTTTAGGAAACAGGAGGAGACTTCAAAGAAACTTAATGAAAGGTTGACAGGAATGATGAGGGTTTAAGACAAATGAAGGAAGAGATCCGACAAATAAATGAAGAGAATTTCAGGCGGATTAATGAAAGAATTGAGAATATCCATGTGACAATTAACCAAAAGGTGGACAAAAACAATGAAGAAAGGAAACAAGAAATAGCCGAAACAAATGAGAAGTTAGAAAAAACCAACGAAACAGTCATACAAGTCCATGAGGAAATACAAAATAAAATCAATGACATAAAAAATGAAAATAAAATGATGGTTGAAGGACTCCAACAGGAGACTGTAGAAAGATGCGAGAAGATTAAACAAGAGGTACATCAAATACGGGAGGAGAATAAGAATAGGAATGAAACAATAGACAGCACTTCCGAAGGTATTAAAGTAAGGACGAACACAGAAGAGGGCAGGAAGGAAATAGAAATTAGAGAAGACCAAAAGGCATTGCTATCTGAAAATAAAAATAGAAAAACAAAGAGAATATCCAAACCATGGAAAGGCAGACAAAGATAATAAGAAAAATATGTGGAAGGAAAATATTAAATACAAAAGAAGAATTGGAGATGAGGAAGGGTGGATTAATTAATGCATTTAACATCCCAATTAATGAACGAAGGGAGTTAAGTAAAGTTAAGAATTATAGAAAAAACTCAATAAAAATGTCAAAAGTAAACCACCATAAAATAATAAAGAAAAACTTAAATAAGTTTAGATATCAATTAAAAATGTCGACGATCGAAGAGTATCAGACAATATCAGTTATATCTTTAATACGGAATATACCTGTAAAATATTTGGTCAACAATCCAGATATCAAAGGGAATGGAATGGTATTAAATATGAGTGATTATGTTAGGTTAGAGGAGGTACAATACCTGCTAGTTAAAAAGGATCTAAATATGACGGAAAACCGTGACTTAAATGAAGACTTCGTATCAGCAGAGTTACAATACCAGATGATAGAGAGGTATTTAACAAGGACAAAAATCATTATGAACACTGCAGTAATCCGAGAAAAAAGAGTACCTGAGTTAATGGACCATAGTTAAAACAATAGTCAACCAGAAAAAGGGACTGATTTTCCATATACCGACTAAGCAACCCATTGGAACGAAGGAACCAAATAAAATATTAAGAAGAATAAAACCCCCAAAATTCTAAAATAAGTAAGAACGTCTTACTATGTGTTTACGAGATATTATTTTGAATATATTAAGAATAAACCCCAAAAAATTAAAAAACTATGTAAGAAAAACTTACTCAATATACTTAGAAACAATATGATTTAAAATAAATGACAAAACGCCAAGAGAATTGAAGAATAGATTACATGATTATTTATAAACAATATGATTTAAAATGGAATAAGAAAAAATATATATAAAAACAATTAATGGTAATGTGCTCAGACAAGAAGGTAAAATAAGAAGAACAATGGATAATTTAATGACTATAATTACAATGAAACTAAAGAATGATAATAATTAATGCAAATACAATTTAGAATTTCTTTGAATTGAAAATGATAAAGGAAGAAATAGTACGGAGAACATCTGTCACAAGAAGGAAGGTCAAAGGTATTTACAAATAATGACTGTCAAAAATGTTATCTGAAAATAGCTACTGAAAATAAGAAGGAATCAAGAAGAAAAAGAAATATATATATAATTAAATGTAAAACGCAACAGCGTAAAGAATCCCAAAGATGTTTATTATTAGTCAAATGAAGAGACTATTATGATATTATTTTATTTTTTATAACTGTCTGTAGATGAATTCCAGCAGTGTTATATTGAAGTGTAGTATGGCCAGCAGAGTATGTAGCCAAAAAGTGCCTCTCTGGACTGTCCCAGCTCACATGTTAGGGAATGTTAGGGAAATTAAATATTTAAGGGATAATAAAACTGCTGCGAAGATTGACATCAGATTCGAAAAGTATGAAGGAAGAAAACAGAAGGAAGATAGCTGACAGAAGATCAATGGAGAAACGCATTTATAGAAGTAAATAGAAATATGAGAGTGTTAAAACTAATTTTTACTGATTATTGTGACCAATCATCGTCAAGTAATGTTTGAAAAAACAAAGCAAGAGAATTAATATCATTAATGAATTTTCGTCCTGTAGAGAAAAGTGAATATTAGTAAAAAATGTTACATTCAGAAATCCAATCAATTACCATTAAAACTATACAATGAATAAAAGGAAGGTATTCCAAGCCATGAAAAAATATAAGTTTATTTTGACCCAAATCATATTCAGGTAAACTAAACTTCTTTTGGAGGGGAAGCATATGTAACGTAACGAAATTATGGTTCCCTACGTTACATAAATAAGTTTATAATTTTTAAAATAAAAAATAAAAATATTAGTTGTCCATACTAATAAAAGGTCAGAAAATAACCCATTAATAAATAAATGAATCATCCCACAATAAGAATACAAGGTAGAAAGAAAAATTTGAGAATGTTTATAAATACCAACTTCAGTGTTCAGTGAGAAGATGTAAACGATAGACGAATGTAAAACCTAACATACACTTTTTATAATAATTGATGGATTAAAGGAGAGGAGGATGATTAATTAGTGCATGATTTATGTTCTAAAAATGTACCTGTTATTACGTTGTATCACATTGTGTTATTATCATGATATTTATGTTGTTTTTTATGTGAAGCAAGTGGAGTAATTCTTTTAATAGAATATCAATTAACTGATATTAATTTCATTTATTGTGTTATCAAATATATCATTGTAAAGCTGGTGATAAACTTTATAAAGTTAAACGTTGTATACATGTACTTAGTTAGTATGCAGATTATAATTGTAAACTTGGCCAGAAAGGCTATAATTGTTAATGAGATACAAAAGGGTTTAGTGTAATCATATAATAAACAAATGAAGGATTCTATAATAATGCAAGTAGTAACAAATTAAAATCAGAAGTAGATAAAAATGTAATGATAGGCCTAAAACCAGTAACATAGTATAGTAAGTCAGGTCAGAAAGGTTAGGTAAAGAAATTTGTAAAAAATACTAAATAGAATATAATGATTTAGGAGAAGATAATAATAATTACTGATAGCAGATAAATAAATTCAATTTAAATAAAATCTCAAAATGTAATGGTGCAATGATACCGAAAGGTAATATTTTGTAACAGGAAAATAATACTTGTTAGAGTAAGTAAATTAAGAGGAAACGACAGCAAAATGTATATAATTTAGTAACAAACTATATGTAAAGGTATAATGCAAATTTAGTAAAGGAGTATTTTAATGAGTGCAAGAACATTGTATGATAATGGTTATAGTATTATATAAAATATCCAATTTTTTAGGAGACAGGATGGTTGTCAAGGACAACGAGAGATATAAAATTTGTTGATTCGATTATTGAAATATTATCCATGAACGAAGACGGATTAGTTTTGATGCACTCAGAAAAGAATTGATCAAATTAAATTAAACAATACAATTGTGAATCTAATTAAGTAATAAATATCCATAATATGGTTCAGTGACATTCGACAGTCTTATATAACCGAATAATAATAACCCTATACATCAAAAGTGACGAAAATCTGAAGGAAGAACTCTACCAATAAAACTCAATATAATGAGTAATCATTAACTTAATTAATAATCCTATGCAGAGAAATAACTACCTGGATAGAGTTATATAATCCAATATTATAAAGAACGAGAACAAAACACCAAATTATACTTGAACGGCATCTTCCACAATTCAATAGAAAAAGCATAGTTGGACACGAAATACGTTGAAACCCGTAACCACAAAACTCGGACATTGGTGAACAAAAGGAGCGGCATTTCTGCATCATCCCAGGACCAAGAATTCAACTTTTATTTCGAACTTGGAGTGAAGACTGGCAAGGATTAATTCACCTGTGTTCCGATATTGAACAAACACTGCGACGAGGTTAGCTGTACACGGCCTTACCAAGTAACGATGTCCAGCGGATGGTAAAACTCCACTTATTCTAAATAATATTTAATACGAAATTAGTACTATATTGTGATACCTTGTAATCCTATTTATGCATTTTCTGACCTTACTAATAGTTGAAAGAACCTTCACTCCCTGTGTTTAAAGAAATACCATAATAATTAAAATAATATATAACCCTGAATCTGATCGATAATTGATTACGTCTAATACGATCGACTTTTGTATCTCCGTAAAGGAAGAACTTTGTTGTAAAGAAATAAAAAATCATAATAAAGAATCATTTCAGAATTTAACGATATCTTATCATTTATATAATATTTAGTGCCACATGAACAAGTTGTAATATAAGTAGAGAGTGTAACGTAGGAATTATTGTACGCGGGTAACTAACCTACAATTTCCAACATCTGTGAACCACAGCGCTACCTCGCGGACCGCTGTTGAATTAAAGAGAACGAGAAACAGATAAGGATTCCCTCTCTTCTCTTCAAACGCGGGCTAGGCTTGAATAAGAAAATTATAATTACACACTATATCAACCGGTATTGAACGCTACTATTACCGAAACACTAAGTTAATACAGAATACTGAGGTATTCTTAGTATTTGAATAAGATCACACATTAGAAGATATTGTTTATTCACCAATAATCAAACATTGCGGTTCTATAAGAGAAACCGATCCACACATAATACATAAACATAAATACCAACAACACATATATTATTTGAAGAGTAACACACATACACGTAAGAAAAGACGCTGCAAGCGTTTGAGTTATAAATTGGCGAACCTAACAGTGGGGCCTAACGTTGACACACGTTAGATTATAAATTGGCGCCCAACGTGAGGCATATTTAAACATTATAATATCGAACACATCGGTTAGATTATAAATTGGCGCTCAACTTGTGTAGGGCTTAAGTTAAGTAAAACGTTGATCCTACAACTATTACTTAACTCGAGCAGGCAACTATTAGAGACAAAAAATGCATAATACCAGAGGTAGGTCAAAGAAGAGAGCAGAAGACATGGAAAAGGAAGAAATGGGACAGGAACAAGAAATAGAAGTAGTCACAGATAGGGAAATGGAACAACAGACAGGCGATAAAGAAGAAACTGAAGTAATTGTAAACAAGGAAAAGCAAGTAGTTGAAGAAGATGCACAAGGGGACCAACCAGATAAAGCGGGAGCCAGAGAAGAATGAAAATGGCAGGAAATGATGAAATTCATGGCAGAACAATTTAGGAAACAGGAGGAAAACTCAAAGAAAACAAATGAGGAAAACTCAAAGAAACAGGAGGAAAAATTCGACAAGATAGAAGAAAATTTTAGGAAACAGGAGGAGACTTCAAAGAAACTTAATGAAAGGTTGACAGGAATGATGAGGGTTTAAGACAAATGAAGGAAGAGATCCGACAAATAAATGAAGAGAATTTCAGGCGGATTAATGAAAGAATTGAGAATATCCATGTGACAATTAACCAAAAGGTGGACAAAAACAATGAAGAAAGGAAACAAGAAATAGCCGAAACAAATGAGAAGTTAGAAAAAACCAACAAAACAGTCATACAAGTCCATGAGGAAATACAAAATAAAATCAATGACATAAAAAATGAAAATAAAATGATGGTTGAAGGACTCCAACAGGAGACTGTAGAAAGATGCGAGAAGATTAAACAAGAGGTACATCAAATACGGGAGGAGAATAAGAATAGGAATGAAACAATAGACAGCACTTCCGAAGGTATTAAAGTAAGGACGAACACAGAAGAGGGCAGGAAGGAAATAGAAATTAGAGAAGACCAAAAGGCATTGTTATCTGAAAATAAAAATAGAAAAACAAAGAGAATATCCAAACCATGGAAAGGCAGACAAAGAAAATAAGAAAAATATGTGGAAGGAAAATATTAAATACAAAAGAAGAATTGGAGATGAGGAAGGGTGGATTAATTAATGCATTTAACATCCCAATTAATGAACGAAGGGAGTTAAGTAAAGTTAAGAATTATAGAAAAAACTCAATAAAAATGTCAAAAGTAATGTCAATAATAAAGAAAAACTTAAATAAGTTTAGATATCAATTAAAAATGTCGACGATCGAAGAGTATCAGACAATATCAGTTATATCTTTAATACGGAATAAATCTGTAAAATATTTGGTCAATAATCCAGATATCAAAGGGAATGGAATGGTATTAAATATGAGTGATTATGTTAGGTTAGAGGAGGTACAATACCTGCTAGTTAAAAAGGATCTAAATATGATGGAAAACCGTGACTTAAATGAAGACTTCGTATCAGCAGAGTTACAATACCAGATGATAGAGAGGTATTTAACAAGGACAAAAATCATTATGAACACTGCAGTAATCCGAGAAAAAAGAGTACCTGAGTTAATGGACCATGGTTAAAACAATAGTCAACCAGAAAAAGGGACTGATTTTCCATATACTGACTAAGCAACCCATTGGAACGAAGGAACCAAATAAAATATTAAGAAGAATAAAACCCCCAAAATTCTAAAATAAGTAAGAACGTCTTACTAGTGTTTACGAGATATTATTTTGAATATATTAAGAATAAACCCCAAAAAATTAAAAAACTATGTAAGAAAAACTTACTCAATATACTTAGAAACAATATGATTTAAAATAAATGACAAAACGCCAAGAGAATTGAAGAATAGATTACATGATTATTTATAAACAATATGATTTAAAATGGAATAAGAAAAACTATATATAAAAACAATTAATGGTAATGTGCTCAGACAAGAAGGTAAAATAAGAAGAACAATGGATAATTTAATGACTATAATTACAATGAAACTAAAGAATGATAATAATTAATGCAAATACAATTTAGAATTTCTTTGAATTGAAAATGATAAAGGAAGAAATAGTACGGAGAACATCTGTCACAAGAAGGAAGGTCAAAGGTATTTACAAATAATGACTGTCAAAAATGTTATCTGAAAATAGCTACTGAAAATAAGAAGGAATCAAGAAGAAAAAGAAATATATATATAATTAAATGTAAAACGCAACAGCGTAAAGAATCCCAAAGATGTTTATTATTAGTCAAATGAAGAGACTATTATGATATTATTTTATTTTTTATAACTGTCTGTAGATGAATTCCAGCAGTATTATATTGAAGTGTAGTATGGCCAGCAGAGTATGTAGCCAAAAAGTGCCTCTCTGGACTGTCCCAGCTCACATGTTAGGGAATGTTAGGGAAATTAAATATTTAAGGGATAATAAAACTGCTGCGAAGATTGACATCAGATTCGAAAAGTATGAAGGAAGAAAACAGAAGGAAGATAGCTGACAGAAGATCAATGGAGAAACGCATTTATAGAATTAAATAGAAATATGAGAGTGTTAAAACTAATTTTTACTGATTATTGTGACCAATCAACGTCAAGTAATGTTTGAAAAAACAAAGCAAGAGAATTAATATCATTAATGAATTTTCGTCCTGTAGAGAAAAGTGAATATTAGCAAAAATGTTACATTCAGAAATCCAATCAATTACCATTAAAACTATACAATGAATAAAAGGAAGGTATTCCAAGGCATGAAAAAATATAAGTTTATTTTGACCCAAATCATATTCAGGTAAACTAAACTTCTTTTGGAGGGGAAGCATATGTAACGTAACGAAATTATGGTTCCCTACGTTACATAAATAAGTTTATAATTTTTAAAATAAAAAATAAAAATATTAGTTGTCCATACTAACAAAAGGTCAGAAAATAACCCATTAATAAATAAATGAATCATCCCACAATAAGAATACAAGGTAGAAAGAAAAATTTGAGAATGTTTATAAATACCAACTTCAGTGTTCAGTGAGAAGATGTAAACGATAGACGAATGTAAAACCTAACATACAATTTTTATAATAATTGATGGATTAAAGGAGAGGAGGATGATTAATTAGTGCATGATTTATGTTCTAAAAATGTACCTGTTATTACGTTGTATCATATTGTGTTATTATCATGATATTTATGTTGTTTTTTATGTGAAGCAAGTGGAGTAATTCTTTTAATAGAATATCAATTAACTGATATTAATTTCATTTATTGTGTTATCAAATATATCATTGTAAAGCTGGTGATAAACTTTATAAAGTTAAACGTTGTATACATGTACTTAGTTAGTATGCAGATTATAATTGTAAACTTGGCCAGAAAGGCTATAATTGTTAATGAGATACAAAAGGGTTTAGTGTAATCATATAATAAACAAATGAAGGATTCTATAATAATGCAAGTAGTAACAAATTAAAATCAGAAGTAGATAAAAATGTAATGATAGGCCTAAAACCAGTAACATTGTATAGTAAGTCAGGTCAGAAAGGTTAGGTAAAGAAATTTGTAAAAAATACTAAATAGAATATAACGAGTTAGGAGAAGATAATAATAATTACTGATAGCAGATAAATAAATTCAATTTAAATAAAATCTCAAAATGTAATGGTGCAATGATACCGAAAGGTAATATTTTGTAACAGGAAAATAATACTTGTTAGAGTAAGTAAATTAAGAGGAAACGACAGCAAAATGTATATAATTTAGTAACAAACTATATGTAAAGGTATAATGCAAATTTAGTAAAGGAGTATTTTAATGAGTGCAAGAACATTGTATGATAATGGTTATAGTATTATATAAAATATCCAATTTTTTAGGAGACAGGATGGTTGTCAAGGACAACGAGAGATATAAAATTTGTTGATTCGATTATTGAAATATTATCCATGAACGAAGATGGATTAGTTTTGATGCACTCAGAAAAGAATTGATCAAATTAAATTAAAACAATACAATTGTGAATCTAATTAAGTAATAAATAACCATAATATGGTTCACTGACATTCGACAGTCTTATATAACCGAATAATAATAACCCTATACATCAAAAGTGACGAAAATCTGAAGGAAGAACTCTACCAATAAAACTCAATATAATGAGTAATCATTAACTTAATTAATAATCCTATGCAGAGAAATAACTACCTGGATAGAGTTATATAATCCAATATTATAAAGAACGAGAACAAAACACCAAATTACACTTGAACGGCATCTTCCACAATTCAATAGAAAAAGCATAGTTGGACACGAAATACGTTGAAACCCGTAACCACAAAACTCGGACATTGGTGAACAAAAGGAGCGGCATTTCTGCATCATCCCAGGACCAAGAATTCAACTTTTATTTCGAACTTGGAGTGAAGACTGGCAAGGATTAATTCACCTGTGTTCCGATATTGAACAAACACTGCGACGAGGTTAGCTGTACACGGCCTTACCAAGTAACGATGTCCAGCAGACGGTAAAACTCCACTTTTTCTAAATAATATTTAATACGAAATTAGTACTATATTGTGATACCTTGTAATCCTATTTATGCATTTTCTGACCTTACTAATAGTTGAAAGAACCTTCACTCCCTGTGTTTAAAGAAATACCATAATAATTAAAATAATATATTACCCTGAATCTGATCGATAATTGATTACGTCTAATACGATCGACTTTTGTATCTCCGTAAAGGAAGAACTTTGTTGTAAAGAAATAGAAAATCATAATAAAGAATCATTTCAGAATTTAACGATATCTTATCATTTATATAATATTTAGTGCCACTAGAACAAGTTGTAATATAAGTAGAGAGTGTAACGTAGGAATTATTGTACGCGGGTAACTAACCTACAATTTCCAACATCTGTGAACCACAGCGCTACCTTGCGGACCGCTGTTGAATTAAAGAGAACGAGAAACAGATAAGGATTCCCTCTCTTCTCTTCAAACGCGGGCTAGGCTTGAATAAGAAAATTATAATTACAAACTATATCAACCGGTATTGAACGCTACTATTACCGAAACACTAAGTTAATACAGAATACTGAGGTATTCTTAGTATTTGAATAAGATCACACATTAGAAGATATTGTTTATTCACCAATAATCAAACATTGCGGTTCTATAAGAGAAACCGATCCACACATAATACATAAACATAAATACCAACAACACATATATTATTTGAAGAGTAACACACATACACGTAAGAAAAGACGCTGCAAGCGTTTGAGTTATAAATTGGCGAACCTAACAGTGGGGCCTAACGTTGACACACGTTAGATTATAAATTGGCGCCCAACGTGGGGCATATTTAAACATTATAATATCGAACACATCGGTTAGATTATAAATTGGCGCTCAACTTGTGTAGGGCTTAAGTTAAGTAAAACGTTGATCCTACAACTATTACTTAACTCGAGCAGGCAACTATTAGAGACAAAAAATGCATAATACCAGAGGTAGGTCAAAGAAGAGAGCAGAAGACATGGAAAAGGAAGAAATGGGACAGGAACAAGAAATAGAAGTAGTCACAGATAGGGAAATGGAACAACAGACAGGCGATAAAGAAGAAACTGAAGTAATTGTAAACAAGGAAAAGCAAGTAGTTGAAGAAGATGCCCAAGGGGACCAACCAGATAAAGCGGGAGCCAGAGAAGAATGAAATTGGCAGGAAATGATGAAATTCATGGCAGAACAATTTAGGAAACAGGAGGAAAACTCAAAGAAAACAAATGAGGAAAACTCAAAGAAACAGGAGGAAAAATTCGACAAGATAGAAGAAAATTTTAGGAAACAGGAGGAGACTTCAAAGAAACTTAATGAAAGGTTGACAGGAATGATGAGGGTTTAAGACAAATGAAGGAAGAGATCCGACAAATAAATGAAGAGAATTTCAGGCGGATTAATGAAAGAATTGAGAATATCCATGTGACAATTAACCAAAAGGTGGACAAAAACAATGAAGAAAGGAAACAAGAAATAGCCGAAACAAATGAGAAGTTAGAAAAAACCAACAAAACAGTCATACAAGTCCATGAGGAAATACAAAATAAAATCAATGACATAAAAAATGAAAATAAAATTATGGTTGAAGGACTCCAACAGGAGACTGTAGAAAGATGCGAGAAGATTAAACAAGAGGTACATCAAATACGGGAGGAGAATAAGAATAGGAATGAAACAATAGACAGCACTTCCGAAGGTATTAAAGTAAGGACGAACACAGAAGAGGGCAGGAAGGAAATAGAAATTAGAGAAGACCAAAAGGCATTGCTATCTGAAAATAAAAATAGAAAAACAAAGAGAATATCCAAACCATGGAAAGGCAGACAAAGAAAATAAGAAAAATATGTGGAAGGAAAATATTAAATACAAAAGAAGAATTGGAGATGAGGAAGGGTGGATTAATTAATGCATTTAACATCCCAATTAATGAACGAAGGGAGTTAAGTAAAGTTAAGAATTATAGAAAAAACTCAATAAAAATGTCAAAAGTAAACCACCATAAAATAATAAAGAAAAACTTAAATAAGTTTAGATATCAATTAAAAATGTCGACGATCGAAGAGTATCAGACAATATCAGTTATATCTTTAATACGGAATAAATCTGTAAAATATTTGGTCAATAATCCAGATATCAAAGGGAATGGAATGGTATTAAATATGAGTGATTATGTTAGGTTAGAGGAGGTACAATACCTGCTAGTTAAAAAGGATCTAAATATGACGGAAAACCGTGACTTAAATGAAGACTTCGTATCAGCAGAGTTACAATACCAGATGATAGAGAGGTATTTAACAAGGACAAAAATCATTATGAACACTGCAGTAATCCGAGAAAAAAGAGTACCTGAGTTAATGGACCATGGTTAAAACAATAGTCAACCAGAAAAAGGGACTGATTTTCCATATACTGACTAAGCAACCCATTAGAACGAAGGAACCAAATAAAATATTAAGAAGAATAAAACCCCCAAAATTCTAAAATAAGTAAGAACGTCTTACTATGTGTTTACGAGATATTATTTTGAATATATTAAGAATAAACCCCAAAAAATTAAAAAACTATGTAAGAAAAACTTACTCAATATACTTAGAAACAATATGATTTAAAATAAATGACAAAACGCCAAGAGAATTGAAGAATAGATTACATGATTATTTATAAACAATATGATTTAAAATGGAATAAGAAAAAATATATATAAAAACAATTAATGGTAATGTGCTCAGACAAGAAGGTAAAATAAGAAGAACAATGGATAATTTAATGACTATAATTACAATGAAACTAAAGAATGATAATAATTAATGCAAATACAATTTAGAATTTCTTTGAATTGAAAATGATAAAGGAAGAAATAGTACGGAGAACATCTGTCACAAGAAGGAAGGTCAAAGGTATTTACAAATAATGACTGTCAAAAATGTTATCTGAAAATAGCTACTGAAAATAAGAAGGAATCAAGAAGAAAAAGAAATATATATATAATTAAATGTAAAACGCAACAGCGTAAAGAATCCCAAAGATGTTTATTATTAGTCAAATGAAGAGACTATTATGATATTATTTTATTTTTTATAACTGTCTGTAGATGAATTCCAGCAGTATTATATTGAAGTGTAGTATGGCCAGCAGAGTATGTAGCCAAAAAGTGCCTCTCTGGACTGTCCCAGCTCACATGTTAGGGAATGTTAGGGAAATTAAATATTTAAGGGATAATAAAACTGCTGCGAAGATTGACATCAGATTCGAAAAGTATGAAGGAAGAAAACAGAAGGAAGATAGCTGACAGAAGATCAATGGAGAAATGCATTTATAGAAGTAAATAGAAATATGAGAGTGTTAAAACTAATTTTTATTGATTATTGTGACCAATCATCGTCAAGTAATGTTTGAAAAAACAAAGCAAGAGAATTAATATCATTAATGAATTTTCGTCCTGTAGAGAAAAGTGAATATTAGTAAAAAATGTTAAATTCAGAAATCCAATCAATTACCATTAAAACTATATAATGAATAAAAGGAAGGTATTCCAAGGCATGAAAAAATATAAGTTTATTTTGACCCAAATCATATTCAGGTAAACTAAACTTCTTTTCGAGGAGAAGCATATGTAACGTAACGAAATTATGGTTCCCTACGTTACATAAATAAGTTTATAATTTTTAAAATAAAAAATAAAAATTTTAGTTGTCCATACTAATAAAAGGTCAGAAAATAACCCATTAATAAATAAATGAAACATCCCACAATAAGAATACAAGGTAGAAAGAAAAATTTGAGAATGTTTATAAATACCAACTTCAGTGTTCAGTGAGAAGATGTAAACGATAGACGAATGTAAAACCTAACATACAATTTTTATAAAAATTGATGGATTAAAGGAGAGGAGGATGATTAATTAGTGCATGATTTATGTTCTAAAAATGTACCTGTTATTACGTTGTACATGTTGTGTTATTATCATGATATTTATGTTGTTTTTTATGTGAAGCAAGTGAAGTAAATCTTTTAATAGAATATCAATTAACTGATATTAATTTCATTTATTGTGTTATCAAATATATCATTGTAAAGCCGGTGATAAACTTTATAAAGTTAAACGTTGTATACATGTACTTAGTTAGTATGCAGATTATAATTGTAAACTTGGCCAGAAAGGCTATAATTGTTAATGAGATACAAAAGGGTTTAGTGTAATCATATAATAAACAAATGAAGGATTCTATAATAATGCAAGTAGTAACAAATTAAAATCAGAAGTAGATAAAAATGTAATGATAGGCCTAAAACTAGTAACATTGTATGTAAGTCAGGTCAGAAAGGTTAGGTAAAGAAATTTGTAAAAAATACTAAATAGAATATAACGAGTTAGGAGAAGATAATAATAATTACTGATAGCAGATAAATAAATTCAATTTAAATAAAATCTCAAAATGTAATGGTGCAATGATACCGAAAGGTAATATTTTGTAACAGGAAAATAATACTTGTTAGAGTAAGTAAATTAAGAGGAAACGACAGCAAAATGTATATAATTTAGTAAGAAACTATATGTAAAGGTATAATGCAAATTTAGTAAAGGAGTATTTTAATGAGTGCAAGAACATTGTATGATAATGGTTATAGTATTATATAAAATATCCAATTTTTTAGGAGACAGGATGGTTGTCAAGGACAACGAGAGATATAAAATTTGTTGATTCGATTATTGAAATATTATCCATGAACGAAGACGGATTAGTTTTTTATGCACTCAGAAAAGAATTGATCAAATTAAATTAAAACAATACAATTGTGAATCTAATTAAGTAATAAATAACCATAATATGGTTCACTGACATTCGACAGTCTTATATAACAGAATAATAATAACCCTATACATCAAAAGTGACGAAAATCTGAAGGAAGAACTCTACCAATAAAACTCAATATAATGAGTAATCATTAACTTAATTAATAATCCTATGCAGAGAAATAACTACCTAGATAGAGTTATATAATCCAATATTATAAAGAACGAGAACAAAACACCAAATTACACTTGAACTGCATCTTCCACAATTCAATAGAAAAAGCATAGTTGGACACGAAATACGTTGAAACCCGTAACCACAAAACTCGGACATTGGTCAACAAAAGGAGCGGCATTTCTGCATCATCCCAGGACCAAGAATTCAACTTTTATTTCGATCTTGGAGTGAAGACTGGCAAGGATTAATTCACCTGTGTTCCGATATTGAACAAACACTGCGACGAGGTTAGCTGTACACGGCCTTTCCAAGTAACGATGTCCAGCGGACGGTAAAACTCCACTTATTCTAAATAATATTTAATACGAAATTAGTACTATATTGTGATACCTTGTAATCCTATTTATGCATTTTCTGACCTTACTAATAGTTGAAAGAACCTTCACTCCCTGTGTTTAAAGAAATACCATAATAATTAAAATAATATATAACCCTGAATCTGATCGATAATTGATTACGTCTAATACGATCGACTTCTGTATCTCCGTAAAGGAAGAACTTTGTTGTAAAGAAATAAAAAATCATAATAAAGAATCATTTCAGAATTTAACGATATCTTATCATTTATATAATATTTAGTGCCACATGAACAAGTTGTAATATAAGTAGAGAGTGTAACGTAGGAATTATTGTACGCGGGTAACTAACCTACAATTTCCAACATCTGTGAACCACAGCGCTACCTCGCGGACCGCTGTTGAATTAAAGAGAACGAGAAACAGATAAGGATTCCCTCTCTTCTCTTCAAACGCGGGCTAGGCTTGAATAAGAAAATTATAATTACAAACTATATCAACCGGTATTGAACGCTACTATTACCGAAACACTAAGTTAATACAGAATACTGAGGTATTCTTAGTATTTGAATAAGATCACACATTAGAAGATATTGTTTATTCACCAATAATCAAACATTGCGGTTCTATAAGAGAAACCGATCCACACATAATACATAAACATAAATACCAACAACACATATATTATTTGAAGAGTAACACACATACACGTAAGAAAAGACGCTGCAAGCGTTTGAGTTATAAATTGGCGAACCTAACAGTGGGGCCTAACGTTGACACACGTTAGATTATAAATTGGCGCCCAACGTGGGGCATATTTAAACATTATAATATCGAACACATCGGTTAGATTATAAATTGGCGCTCAACTTGGGTAGGGCTTAAGTTAAGTAAAACGTTGATCCTACAACTATTACTTAACTCGAGCAGGCAACTATTAGAGACAAAAAATGCATAATACCAGAGGTAGGTCAAAGAAGAGAGCAGAAGACATGGAAAAGGAAGAAATGGGACAGGAACAAGAAATAGAAGTAGTCACAGATAGGGAAATGGAACAACAGACAGGCGATAAAGAAGAAACTGAAGTAATTGTAAACAAGGAAAAGCAAGTAGTTGAAGAAGATGCCCAAGGGGACCAACCAGATAAAGCGGGAGCCAGAGAAGAATGAAATTGGCAGGAAATGATGAAATTCATGGCAGAACAATTTAGGAAACAGGAGGAAAACTCAAAGAAAACAAGTGAGGAAAACTCAAAGAAACAGGAGGAAAAATTCGACAAGATAGAAGAAAATTTTAGGAAACAGGAGGAGACTTCAAAGAAACTTAATGAAAGGTTGACAGGAATGATGAGGGTTTAAGACAAATGAAGGAAGAGATCCGACAAATAAATGAAGAGAATTTCAGGCGGATTAATGAAAGAATTGAGAATATCCATGTGACAATTAACCAAAAGGTGGACAAAAACAATGAAGAAAGGAAACAAGAAATAGCCGAAACAAATGAGAAGTTAGAAAAAACCAACAAAACAGTTATACAAGTCCATGAGGAAATACAAAATAAAGTCAATGACATAAAAAATGAAAATAAAATGATGGTTGAAGGACTCCAACAGGAGACTGTAGAAAGATGCGAGAAGATTAAACAAGAGGTACATCAAATACGGGAGGAGAATAAGAATAGGAATGAAACAATAGACAGCACTTCCGAAGGTATTAAAGTAAGGACGAACACAGAAGAGGGCAGGAAGGAAATAGAAATTAGAGAAGACCAAAAGGCATTGCTATCTGAAAATAAAAATAGAAAAACAAAGAGAATATCCAAACCATGGAAAGGCAGACAAAGAAAATAAGAAAAATATGTGGAAGGAAAATATTAAATACAAAAGAAGAATTGGAGATGAGGAAGGGTGGATTAATTAATGCATTTAACATCCCAATTAATGAACGAAGGGAGTTAAGTAAAGTTAAGAATTATAGAAAAAACTCAATAAAAATGTCAAAAGTAAACCACCATAAAATAATAAAGAAAAACTTAAATAAGTTTAGATATCAATTAAAAATGTCGACGATCGAAGAGTATCAGACAATATCAGTTATATCTTTAATACGGAATAAATCTGTAAAATATTTGGTCAATAATCCAGATATCAAAGGGAATGGAATGGTATTAAATATGAGTGATTATGTTAGGTTAGAGGAGGTACAATACCTGCTAGTTAAAAAGGATCTAAATATGACGGAAAACCGTGACTTAAATGAAGACTTCGTATCAGCAGAGTTACAATACCAGATGATAGAGAGGTATTTAACAAGGACAAAAATCATTATGAACACTGCAGTAATCCGAGAAAAAAGAGTACCTGAGTTAATGGACCATGGTTAAAACAATAGTCAACCAGAAAAAGGGACTGATTTTCCATATACTGACTAAGCAACCCATTGGAACGAAGGAACCAAATAAAATATTAAGAAGAATAAAACCCCCAAAATTCTAAAATAAGTAAGAACGTCTTACTATGTGTTTACAAGATATTATTTTGAATATATTAAGAATAAACCCCCAAAAATTAAAAAACTATGTAAGAAAAACTTACTCAATATACTTAGAAACAATATGATTTAAAATAAATGACAAAACGCCAAGAGAATTGAAGAATAGATTACATGATTATTTATAAACAATATGATTTAAAATGGAATAAGAAAAAATATATATAAAAACAATTAATGGTAATGTGCTCAGACAAGAAGGTAAAATAAGAAGAACAATGGATAATTTAATGACTATAATTACAATGAAACTAAAGAATGATAATAATTAATGCAAATACAATTTAGAATTTCTTTGAATTGAAAATGATAAAGGAAGAAATAGTACGGAGAACATCTGTCACAAGAAGGAAGGTCAAAGGTATTTACAAATAATGACTGTCAAAAATGTTATCTGAAAATAGCTACTGAAAATAAGAAGGAATCAAGAATAAAAAGAAATATATATATAATTAAATGTAAAACGCAACAGCGTAAAGAATCCCAAAGATGTTTATTATTAGTCAAATGAAGAGACTATTATGATATTATTTTATTTTTTATAACTGTCTGTAGATGAATTCCAGCAGTATTATATTGAAGTGTAGTATGGCCAGCAGAGTATGTAGCCAAAAAGTGCCTCTCTGGACTGTCCCAGCTCACATGTTAGGGAATGTTAGGGAAATTAAATATTTAAGGGATAATAAAACTGCTGCGAAGATTGACATCAGATTCGAAAAGTATGAAGGAAGAAAACAGAAGGAAGATAGCTGACAGAAGATCAATGGAGAAACGCATTTATAGAAGTAAATAGAAATATGAGAGTGTTAAAACTAATTTTTACTGATTATTGTGACCAATCAACGTCAAGTAATGTTTGAAAAAACAAAGCAAGAGAATTAATATCATTAATGAATTTTCGTCCTGTAGAGAAAAGTGAATATTAGTAAAAAATGTTACATTCAGAAATCCAATCAATTACCATTAAAACTATACAGTGAATAAAAGGAAGGTATTCCAAGGCATGAAAAAATATAAGTTTATTTTGACCCAAATCATATTCAGGTAAACTAAAATTCTTTTGGAGGAGAAGCATATGTAACGTAACGAAATTATGGTTCCCTACGTTACATAAATAAGTTTATAATTTTTAAAATAAAAAATAAAAATATTAGTTGTCCATACTAATAAAAGGTCAGAAAATAACCCATTAATAAATAAATGAATCATCCCACAATAAGAATACAAGGTAGAAAGAAAAATTTGAGAATGTTTATAAATACCAACTTCAGTGTTCAGTGAGAAGATGTAAACGATATACGAATGTAAAACCTAACATACAATTTTTATAAAAATTGATGGATTAAAGGAGAGGAGGATGATTAATTAGTGCATGATTTATGTTCTAAAAATGTACCTGTTATTACGTTGTATCATGTTGTGTTATTATCATGATATTTATGTTGTTTTTTATGTGAAGCAAGTGAAGTAAATCTTTTAATAGAATATCAATTAACTGATATTAATTTCATTTATTGTGTTATCAAATATATCATTGTAAAGCCGGTGATAAACTTTATAAAGTTAAACGTTGTATACATGTACTTAGTTAGTATGCAGATTATAATTGTAAACTTGGCCAGAAAGGCTATAATTGTTAATGAGATACAAAAGGGTTTAGTGTAATCATATAATAAACAAATGAAGGATTCTATAATAATGCAAGTAGTAACAAATTAAAATCAGAAGTAGATAAAAAAGTAATGATAGGCCTAAAACCAGTAACATTGTATAGTAAGTCAGGTCAGAAAGGTTAGGTAAAGAAATTTGTAAAAAATACTAAATAGAATATAATGAGTTAGGAGAAGATAATAATAATTACTGATAGCAGATAAATAAATTCAATTTAAATAAAATCTCAAAATGTAATGGTGCAATGATACCGAAAGGTAATATTTTGTAACAGGAAAATAATACTTGTTAGAGTAAGTAAATTAAGAGGAAACGACAGCAAAATGTATATAATTTAGTAACAAACTATATGTAAAGGTATAATAAGATATAATGCAAATTTAGTAAAGGAGTATTTTAATGCGTGCAAGAACATTGTATGATAATGGTTATAGTATTATATAAAATATCCAATTTTTTAGGAGACAGGATGGTTGTCAAGGACAACGAGAGATATAAAATTTGTTGATTCGATTATTGAAATATTATCCATGAACGAAGACGGATTAGTTTTGATGCACTCAGAAAAAAATTGATCAAATTAAATTAAAACAATACAATTGTGAATCTAATTAAGTAATAAATATCCATAATATGGTTCACTGACATTCGACAGTCTTATATAACCGAATAATAATAAACCTATACATCAAAAGTAACGAAAATCTGAAGGAAGAACTCTACCAATAAAACTCAATATAATGAGTAATCATTAACTTAATTAATAATCCTATGCAGAGAAATAACTACCTGGATAGAGTTATATAATCCAATATTATAAAGAACGAGAACAAAACACCAAATTATACTTGAACGGCATCTTCCACAATTCAATAGAAAAAGCATAGTTGGACACAAAATACGTTGAAACCCGTAACCACAAAACTCGGACATTGGTGAACAAAAGGAGCGGCATTTCTGCATCATCCCAGGGCCAAGAATTCAACTTTTATTTCGAACTTGGAGTGAAGACTGGCGAGGATTAATTCACCTGTGTTCCGATATTGAACAAACACTGCGACGAGGTTAGCTGTACACGGCCTTACCAAGTAACGATGTCCAGCGGACGGTAAAACTCCACTTATTCTAAATAATATTTAATACGAAATTAGTACTATATTGTGATACCTTGTAATCCTATTTATGCATTTTCTGACCTTACTAATAGTTGAAAGAACCTTCACTCCCTGTGTTTAAAGAAATACCATAATAATTAAAATAATATACAACCCTGAATCTGATCGATAATCGATTACGTCTAATACGATCGACTTTTGTATCTCCGTAAAGGAAGAACTTTGTTGTAAAGAAATAAAAAATCATAATAAAGAATCATTTCAGAATTTAACGATATCTTATCATTTATATAATATTTAGTGCCGCATGAACAAGTTGTAATATAAGTAGAGAGTGTAACGTAGGAATTATTGTACGCGGGTAACTAACCTACAATTTCCAACATCTGTGAACCACAGCGCTGTTGAATTAAAGAGAACAAGAAACAGATAAGGATTCCCTCTCTTCTCTTCAAACACGGGCTAGGCTTGAATACGAAAATTATAATTACACACTATATCAACCGGTATTGAATGCTGCTATTACCGAAGCACTAAGTTAATACAGAATACTGAGGTATTCTTAGAATTTGAATAAGATCACACATTAGAAGATATTGTTTATTCACCAATAATCAAACATTGCGGTTCTATAAGAGAAACCGTTCCACACATAATACATAAACATAAATACCAACAACACATATATTATTTGAAGAGTAACACACATACACGTAAGAAAAGACGCTGCAAGCGTTTGAGTTATAAATTGGCGAACCCTACAGTGGGGCTTAACGTTGACACACATTAGATTATAATATATATATATATATAATGTTTTTATTTTTCTTGATTTAAAATTGTTAATTCTCATTTTCATGCCTTTTTATTTTATATTTCTTCTCTGGTATTGCGGCTGCTTTTGGTATCATAACATAATGCCTCTCCATCAAATTTGATCATTTTGTATAACACTAGCATAGTTTTTTATGAAATTAACAGTTATATATAATTTTTTCCTTTTTCTTCATGTTTATTTCTTTCTTCTGGTTTCTCATCTTACTTATTCCATTCCTTTTTATTTAGTTATTTTTTAGATCTGTATTTACTTATTCCCATTAGTGCGTTCTCCCTTTAATATATAATTTCCATAACATTTTGTAGCTGGTTTCATCCATTACTACCTTTTATTCTGAGATCAGAGGAATATCATCTCTGCTCAGTTAATTGATTGCTGGACCTATTCTCAGTCAATCTTAAATACACCTTTTGTCATCTTGTGACTTTCATTAATAATAATATTTTGGTGATTGTCCACTTTATGGTTCTTTAGATCATTTTAACTTTTTCCTTCTCCTTCTTCCTTCCACTATTCCTTTGCTATATTCTGTTATATACTCACACAGTTGGTTGTTTTTATTTATTTATTTGTTAATTTCATTACTTCTAACTCTTAAATAGTCTGTTTTTCTTTTCTTCTTGTGATCATTTTAATTATTTTAGACATTTTTTTCCTTTCTTTTCATTTGTTGATTACCCTTATTTTGCTTCAGCTATTAATTGTATTTGTTTTTTATTTTTCCTTATACCATTTCTTTATTCTTTCTTAATCCTTAATATAATCTAATGATATCTTATCTACTACTGTTGTTGCTCCTTTTCCACCACTAAACTCTAGTATTGCTCACTATATGAGTTCTTGCTTATATTTATTGTTTTTTTTTTATATTTTGGGTTACACCTGCACTTGTACTGTTTCACTGTACTTAGTGTCAATAGCATTATACACTTTTATTTTGTTTCTTTGTATTAATCACATTGGTGTCATCACCCTTATCACAGAGTGTTTATTATTTAGTGTTTATTTGTAATTCACTCCCTATTCAATATCATGCACTCTTGGTTCACTTTGGTCTATTACTATTTTGGATTATTAGTCTTTCTTTATGATATTTTAGTTTTGTTATTGTAACGGTATGTATCATTGTTTGTGTGTTTTGTTATTTGTTTATTTCATCATTACTTAGCTAGTATTACAACATTTTCTTTTGGTTTGTACTTTCTATTTTCAATGATACATTTAATTATATTTACTTTTCTTAGTTTATGGGTTTATTTCATATAATTTGTCATTTGGCCAATCACTTGGGTTGGGTCATAGTCATTTGTCTCGTATAACTCGTATACGTTACAGTCATTCTAATGCTATTTATATAAAATTGTTAATTGATCTTCTTTTATCTACCTTAAGCTGTATGCTTTTTATTTTATATTCTATGGTACATCTTCCCTTGTATTTGGCTGCTTTTGGTATCGTAACAACGTAGAAAACAAGACTTGCTATATTTTTATCAATAGTCATAGTGAATTTTCTCTGTAAAAATGTTTTATTGGTAGTGATAAAAAGTGTAATAATGTAAACCACTGAGAACTGATTGAACTTAAACCTTATTAAATTTATTTATATATTTAAGACATAAACAATCATGTTGAACATTATGAACACTGTATACCTAGAGGTGCAGCCTAAAGTACTGCAGATTTATTTATTATCCTCCTTCATATTGCACATGAAAGTGACTTTTTAGTAAAATATTAATAATAATTACACCTACAGTGTATTGAATACACCATGTATTCTATATATTGTAATTACACCTACTTATGAAATGAATAATTAACTATACTGTGAAGTTATAAATTGTTCATGTAACACATTTTCAAACTGAATATATCTTGACTAAGTTAAACACAAAAATGATCATTTAAACTAAAATTATGTCACTTACATAAACCATATACAGTATTGTAGCAAGTTATATTATTGTGCATGTAGATTCTTTATATTTGGCATAAAATGTAATGGATCATATTAATTATATTACTAGTAATATTTATAAGAAGTTATAACATGTTAATAGTGCGAAATTAAATCATCTTAGATTTTAAAAATATTATACTACATGAAAATTTACTTTTTCAAGAAAAATTTGCTTTACTACAAAAAAAAACTGGTAGGAGTTTAGCAACAGTGTAAACTTACATTCTTTTCAACTTAAAAAAACCGGCAGGCTTTTCTTCAAATGTAATCTTACCTTCTGTAACACAGAATTAGCGGAAAGGTCTCGCCTTCACCACGTGGTGCATTTTGGGTTCGAGGCTATATATTTTTTCCCATAACCTTTCTCGTCCTCTGAGCACATGTCGAATTTTACGTCGCAAATTGTAACAATTTCTGTGAATTTTTAATTAGAATTAAAATTACAAAAAACATTACACACATTAATTCTGGAGTGTACTAGGTATATTATTAAATGCATTAGTAAATATTTATCTACAATAATAGTAGTAGGCAACAGTAAATAATTGTGAATACCATAATTATAAACTATGACTACTATTACACACATTCAACAAAATAAAATTTGTTTAACTAAAACAGTAAACACAGATCTTAACTTAGCTGTGTACAATCATGAGCTGTTTTATGAACACTAATATGTTTATTCTGTTTTGAATTATAATTATAGGCCAAAGGTGTGTGTGTGTGTGTGTGTGTGTGTGTGTGTGTGTGTGTGCGTGTGCGTGTGCGTGTGCGTGTGCGTGCGCGTGTGTGTGTGTGTGTGTGTGTGTGTGTGTGTGTGTGTGTGTGTGTGTGTGTGTGTGTGTGTGTGTGTGTGTGTGTGTGTGTGTGTGTGTGTGTGTGTGTGTGTGTGTGTGTGTGTGTGTGTGTGTGTGTGTGTGTGTGTGTGTGTGTGTGTGTGTGTGTGTGTGTGTGTGTGTGTGTGTGTGTGTGTGTGTGTGTTAAGTGCAACTAACAAAGCAAATATGGGATTAAAATTAATGGAATAATAAGATGAATTAAAAGTGCACAGGCTATATTTTGTACTCAGAACACACAATGAACTCAAGTTATTACTTTGTGAACATAAACATTACATTGTGTAAATTAGTAATTTTTTAAATTTAATTTATAATACTTGAAAATTTTAATAAGTTTGGTACTTATAAAACACAAAATGCACAACAATGTTCAATGGGATCTTTGAGCTTATTTTGAGAAATGTAGTTTTTTTTTAATCAACTGAAGTAAGATAGTCTTGAATCTGAGACTGTTATGTTTACTATATTATTTATTTTTTGTAGACAATAAGAAGGGAAAGCCCTAACCACCACCCATATTTGTAAATGCCAGTAAGCACCCTGTTAGAATGTTGTCATTTCGGTGTTGATGTCTGCCCAAAATTTAATAAGGAGCTTTCTCTTAATATCAGTTTTAAAGTAGTATTGGCTAAAACATTGATGACAATTTTTTTTCCTTCATTGACAATCTGGTTCTTGCAAGTATTTTTTCTTCAAAGGAATTTACAGCCCAGTTGTTCTACAGGTTTTGAGAAGTTCATAGAACTTAAGGCCACTACTTCATGAAGTAGTCTATGTAAAGTGCTCCTTGAAATTTGTGGCAAATTTTCTTCGACCATAGCATTCAGACTTGGAGGTAAATTATCTCTGTAAAACTGATGAATTTTTTGTCTCAAAACGGATATATAAAAGTCACTATACTTAAATCTTCTTGCACTGATGTAAAATTTACTTAATTTTCTTGTTTTTGATGGAGACTTCAGTTGACTCTGAGCTAACTCTTTTTTAATGTTAAAAATAGTTTTTTCGCCCACTCCACACATCACACTAACTTTTTTCACTGCAGCACGTATGGAGAGATGTTCCGCTTCAATACAAAAATAGTTTTAAATAGCACATTTACAGTTGACACGGGCGCTACAGAGTCTAATGAGCGCCCTGGCTTAATTAGAAACCGACGACCTCAAATTAGCTCTTGTACAATACAGACTGTGACTGGAAGCCCCGTCAAGGTGCTAGGAAAGATAGACGTACGTGTACGCCTGGGTCTTCTCGAGTTTAGCCACCAAATACTTGTTGCAGACATTGTTGATGAAGTGATTCTTGGCACGGACATTATAAATGCCTACGGATTCATTGTGAACTTAAGAGAGAACGTCCTGAAGGTTAGCAAAGAGAAGATAAAGCTTTGCATGGCTAAAATGTCAGGGTCTGCCAACCATTCAAACAAGCAAGTGGCATTGACCGAAGAAGAAGTCAACAGGTCTGGTCAAGAGGAACCTTTCCTATTCCAGGCGGAAATGGAAGAAGAACTAGCAGAGGAAGTACAAATACGTGAAACAGGGGTGTTAAGGAAAACCCCTTGTTTGTTTGTGAGTTAATAGAAGCGCCCAGGGGAAAAGTTGCTGAAGATGAAGTTAGGCAAAAGGTTGTTGACGAGAACCAAACAGACTTGGATCAGCCAGTGGTGTTCAGGTCATCAGTACATGATGCAGTGGGAGTGATTCCAGCAAAACTAGTGGTTGAGCGGAAGACTCGTATTCCTGGGAACTTGACGTTCGGATCACACAAGACTGAATTCGAAGAACCGGAGAACAAGCAAGGACGTCTACCTAGATCGCCTGGCCAAGTATTACTTCAGAGACAGTTTGCCAGTTTGGGACGAACAGGCTTAAGGAGGGGGAAATGTTATGAGAAGCCTAACGAACTACCCAGAACATTCTCCACTCCCCCCGTCCAGTGTGGCAGCTGTTGCGTCATTCAAGTAGATGATTTTAGTGAGTTCCAGGAACACTTGAGATACGTAGTAAGCCGCCGGTTGTGCAGTTAAGGAGGGAAAGCTGTACTGGGCCTCAGCGTGGCGTATATAAAGCCATAGCAGCCAGGTTGTCAGTTAGTTACGTGAGCGATTTTCGCTAGTGCAGATTGAGTGTTTGTCATAGTGAAGTAGTATTGTGTTAATAATTGTGTGAAACTCTATTAATAAACACTGTTATTGCGTGTGGACAGATCTAACTGGAAATATTGCACTATTTAATTAAAACAGTGTCATTGTGATAATTAAAGCTGGTGATTAGTGACTTAATTGGTGTCTTGTATTTTGTTTCCACTGTACCTATGACGATCAAGTAGACCGTCGTAACAATATAAACATAGTATTTCTATACATTTATTTAAATACATGTAACTTACACTTCTGATATAATAAACAAAAAACAAAAGACACAATATTTTCATAGCACAATACTAGTTTTACATGTTATATTCTGAACTGAATGATGCTCACCAGTTTGCATTTTACAAGTTAAACTTTTTTATGACCTTATCAATTTCTGAACTAAGCTTCTTTGAAAGACTTGATTCAAAGAATTCACTTGATTTTTTAAATTTAATCCTAACATAAATGCGACACTTAAAATTTCTCTACTTTAATTAATTTATTTGTTGAGATGTTTGGCCTACTAATTATAATTAAATGCCAAAGTTTGTATAATCCATAGTTTTAATCACAGAAAAGCTAGTGTACTGTGTAAGTAATAACACAATTTAATTAAAACATTAAATTAAATTATATTTTAATAATTATTTACCACACTTGTAATAATAATTGTAATAAATTTATTACATTAAATTTAAGAATTCAAATACAAATATTTCAAAGACATATTGTTATGACGGTCTACTGATCGTTGAAATGGTACAGTGGAAAACAAAATACAAGACACTAATAAAGTCACTAAAAACCAGCTTTAATTATCACAATCAACAGTTTGTAATCAACAAGTTATTCAACAAGATTATTCTCGTACAATTCAAGTTAACCTGTCCACACAAATAATAATGTCAGCTATAAAGAATCCCACACTAAAATCACTTTTTACTAATACACAACTTGAAACGCACTGTGTAAATTGCCTGGCAATAACTTAAACCTCACTTGAATAAATCACCATTTAAACTGAAACTAAGCGAAGCTGAATGCTTATATTTATACCCCGCTGAGATTCCAGAATAATCCATAATCAACACTATGCATCAACACCACTAGAGAACACTAGAGCATAATTGCTTGCGGGCTTGAACACAGTGCGCACGGACCGGTGAAGTCTGGAACAGCCTCATTAACGCATGTTAAGAATCACGTACGCACACAACATTATAGCTGGTTCTGCTGTGATAGCCAAGAAACATGAAGAACTTTCTATGATGGCATAACAATGCCCACTCCTAAAGCCTGTTCGTCCCAAACTGGCAAATCATCTCTGAAGTAAAACTTAGCCAGGTGATCTAGGTAGACAACCTTGAACTTTCACTGTCCTTCCTGTTGAATCCAATAGATAACATAGTTGATTCTCTTTTTCACAGTGTAATGTCCTTCCCAGTTAATCTGAAGTTTAGGTGAGTGACCTCGATGGCGCTTTTGGGTTGTACAACCAAACCTGATCTCCTTCTTGAAAACCCACACTATTGCTGCGAATGTCATACAGAGTTTTCATTTTATCACTAGCTTATCATTTTATCATTCAGCTGTCCTCTTATCAAGTGGTTCATTTCTCACAGTTGGTTTTCTAATCCCTGCCCCAGGTTTAAGTTACAGGATTGGCTCTTATGGGAGCTGTCGCGCTCTGTCTTACCCACGTGTTTCTCCTATACTTCTTTCCTTTTCTGTCGTTGCAATGATGCCATTTGTACCAAATATGAAGTGTACATTTTAAAGAATTTTAAGTTTTATTGATGTTCTACATGCTGTGCTGCACATTTTTGTATAAATTACGTGTCTGTAACACAATTACCTTCTTCATAAAAAAATATTTTATAAGTTTTTATTCACTTGTACAAGTTAGAGCAGCATTTCAATCAACCAGTGACTGGTGCCCTAATATAAGGTATATGGAGTTAATTTTTACCATGTTTTATTAACAATAAATTTCCTTTATTATAAACACATTTTAATAGCTAAAGCATAATACATAAATTTGTTATTGACTTTTTATCTATGTAATTAAGTAATGCAGTCAGTGTGTGTATTAAAATTTTCGGTCTATGAGGATGTTTTTTATTTCTTGAAATAGATACATAGTATAAGCGAGAAAGTTGTAGTAAATAGTCTAAAGTTATGTTTAATGCAAACTCTAACATACTACTTAAAGTGGTTTGGGCTGTATATACAATTATTTGTGATGTTTATTCCTGTCGCTTCTGGGGACAAGCCAGCCATTGGCACTAAGCTTTGTCGCCAACTTATTTCATGTTAACTCATTTTGTTTACAGGCTTTTTCAATTAATAATTTGAAAAAGATACTTTTACACAAATTTCATATTCAGTATAAAACAGACAACTCTTGCATACAAAATAAGTGAGACAGTACTTATGGATAAAGTCAACAGGAACAGCCGTTCCATTGAAGACAAACACACACGTTTTTAGAAAGTTAAACATACTATTGTGTAGTCACACACCCAACTAATAAAGGTTGTGGGGGAAGAAACCATAAACCCCATGAGACCCACCCTTACCGTAAGTAAAGTGTTATACTGTTTCCGTTCTTAGCTTAATCCTGATGTAAACAAACAAGCGTGGCACATCTGAAACGCTATTTGCTGCTTGAATTAGAGGCATGTCACACTGACAGAAGTTGTACAGATAGGGTACGTGCCCTATACGGTACGTATAGGTACGTATAATATTGATACTGTATAAACACATGTAAATTGTAATAATTTGTCCCGACCAAAGTAAAATCTGTGTGACAGTGTTAGACCGACAGTGAAACATTTTATAACACCAGTTAATGGTTTTTTTTTTTTATTAACTGTTTAAATATCACAACAAACAAGAAAGTAAAGTTTATTTAAACAAAAATAGAAGCTGTGATAACTACCAGTGTACTGAATACTATCAGTTGCTGTCAGAGAGTAATTAAATGCCTTCCATATCTGTGTCTGAACTTGTATCATCGCTGGAGTCAGCGTTATTGATAAGATTGTTCATTGTCCACAATGTGGGACAGTTGCCATAGCTTATCATCTTCCTTGGTTATATGCTGCATACAATGACTCCACTTATCCACTGTTGTTTCATTTATCGCCTTCTCAGTAAATTGTTTTATATCAAGCAGCTAATGTTGTGTTGTGACGGGGAATGTATCCCTTCAACTGGCTCCATATTAATTCAATACGATTCAAAACGACGTCCCCCGATTTAAGTGGCAACTCTTATGACTATGCAGACATTCTGCAAATGCACGTAATACATTACTGCGTGAACAGTGTCAATGCCTCTGACTAATAGCGTTTTGGATTTGCCACGTGGGTTTGTTTAGATCAGGATTGAAGTAAAAATGGAAGGAGTTTAGATACAGTTGTTTTTGGCATTCTATTCCAACGACAGTTAGCAGCGATCTGTTCTTACATTTATATGTTTCCTTCTTGTTAATTTATTACTGTTTGAATTTTTGTGTCAATTTTTCTACAGTAACATGTAATATGTATATAGTGCGTTAATTAGTTTATAAGTCTCATAGTTTAATATTTCAGCAATGGAGCCAATTGTGAGAAAAAGGAGAAAGGGTTAAAGGGAGAAGGGGGGCTTAGGAGAAGAGAAAAACAGACAATTTTAAATGTGCTATTTAAAACTATTGAAGAGGAACATCTCTCCATACATGCTGCAGTGAAAAAAGTTAGTGTGATATGTGGAGTGGGTGAAAAAACTATTTTAAACATTAAAAAAGAGTTAGCTCAGAGTCAACTGAAGTCTCCATCAAAAACAAGAAAATTAAGTAAACCTTACATCAGCGCAAGAAGATTTAAGTATATGACTTTTATATATCCGTTTTGAGACAAAAAATTCATCAGTTTTACAGAGATAATTTACCTCCAAGTCTGAATGCTATAGTCAAAATTATGAATGATGAAGAAAATTTGCCACAAATTTCAAGCAGCACATTACATAGACTACTTCATGAAATAGGCTTTGTGTATGAAACAAGAGGTAATAACAGTTTGTTGTTTGAACGAGATGACATCATCAGATGGAGACATGACTACTTACGAAAAGTAAGAAATGCCTGAAAAGAAGGAAAGAAATTCATCTATACTGATGAATCGTGGATAAATGTTGGCCAAACCACTAAGAAAATTTTGAAGGACAAAAATATAAAGGGTGTTTGCGAAGCCTTCATGGAAGGACTAACGACAGGATTGAAAGCTCCGGTTTCCCGTGGACCCAGATTTGCATTAGTTCATGCAGGTAGCAAAGATGGCTTCATCAATGGCGCTGAACTAACTACTTTTTTCGTATTCAGGCCTATATGCAATGTTGACGACTTATTATTAGTTACTAATTTCATGAGAATTATTCGTATATTTATTTAACTTAGCACCTATATAATTTTGATAATTGATATAATTTACAGATTGTTAGCTTTATGCTCTTATGTTAGAAGCACTACACGTACGTACTTTGTAACTGCAGAGCAAAACAGACAGTGGCATACACAGAATTTTGTTAAGGGGGGGTCATTATTAAAATTGTTTACAATTGACATTATCGGTATTTTAAATTTTGTGTATTATTATTATTATTATTATATCATGTTACGGTATATTTATTATACTTGTTCGAATAGAACATATTCATAAATATGCTAATAAAATCTTCGAAACATATTTTTTTCACAGCCTTAGGCTACAATTTTTTAACAAATTTTAACAGCTGTTTCATTTTGTATAATAAAAATGCTTGTGCCAGTGCCACATGCCATTATTATACTTAGGCTACACAATAATCATATATTTTAGTCAACGGTTATTTGTATAGGTAACATACTTTACATAACAGGAAAATCCATGGAAGCAATCAAATATATTGAAATAAATTAATTAAACACAATATGTCAATATGGAACTCACCAAGGTTGAAGAATGAAACTGGCATGATGAATCCACACTCTATGAAGGAATTTGAATTTGAATAAAAAATTGAATGCAGTTGTCTCAAATGTTCAAATCAATATTCTACTGTAGTCTATTATTGTTTTGAAAAATCATTGTTTAAAACGAATACCGGTAATTAACTTAATATATACAGTATATATAATATACATAGCCTACAGTATATAACGTCACTACACTTCGGAAATTTCAGCATTCGCAATACAACGTCCAAACGATGTTTTTTTTTCATTAGTTCATTTAACACATCTTCTGCAGTTGGAGTGTAATTTCTATGTATGTTGAGGAGTGCTAATCCATTCAAACATGTATTTCCAAAAGAATTACGCAAATATGTTTTTAGACGGCGTAATGTTGAGAAACATCGTTCATTTGTACATGTGGACACTGGGAGCACAGCTAGTATTTCTAGCAAAGTAAATATATTTGGCATTATGTTGGGATTGCACATAGTTAACCCAACTACGGCCGTTTTTGGTTGGTCTCCCTTCTCAAGACGTGCAATTTTTCTGTACCATAATTTTAATTAATTATTCAGGTCTTCTTGGCAACCGCTTCTTATGTCACTGGCGTAGAACTCTGTGAGCGAAATGAAACCAGAAACTTGAGACGACAGGGGCAGAAGGACTGGGTTCGTAGGTAAAAGGCACTGAAAGGCTTTCAATATTTCCTTGTGTTTCAAGAAACGTGAATCTAGTTGGGACATGAAGGTATCCAGAAACGGAATAAAAGTAGAGACACAAAAGTAAAGTTCTGGCGTCACTGATGGTAAGTCCAAGTTCACACGGTTTTTTTGTCGCGCTGCCATGCGAGGGATTTGAATGGAGGATCTCAACCTACTCAAGACTTCAGAAGCACAAATGAAAATTTTAGAAAATTCTTCGTCGACATTTTTGCGTATAGATTTCATTTCACTGTTAATATCTTCAGCAAGGTTTACTGCTTACATGAGATCAATAGTTGAATTCTGCAGGAATTTACACAATGGGAGACTTAAAGAAAACAGTCTCTGAATACAAAACACCGATATCACAAATTGGCAGTTAGTCAGAGCACATAAAAGTGAATTTGCTTGTGACGATGAGTCTTTGTCTTTCCATTCTGATATGCTTTGAAGGGTTGCCAATAATAGGGTCATACAATTCCACCACCGCGGCCACGGAGTTATACCTTTCCAACCAACGTGTTGTACAAACACTTAACTAAAAATGACTTTTTTCAGGTGAAAAACTTACTATTTTATCGGACGCGTTTCGGCTTAGTATCCGCCTTCTTCAGCTTTGGTAACAGACTGCCAGCATTTTGTAACGGTTGTGTGGAAGGTGAAGTGGGGGTGGTGTGTGGCGGAAGGGGATTGGCGCGGGGATTCAATTTATTGTTTGTTTTCTGTATAATTGTGTCAAAAAGTGTATGTGATTTATATTGTAATTGATCGTTGAGTATGTTGTTTTGTTGTGTTGTGTGGTGTTTATATATTTCATATTGTTCAGTTGTGTTGAGTTTTTGACCTTTGGGTATGTAATGTAGAATTTCAAGATTAGTGTCTATGTTGGTGTAACTGTGGTTTTCTGTGTGTATGTGTGTGGCAAATGCAGAGTGTATATTGTTGTTGGTTAAAGCTTTTAAGTGTTCAGAATAACGGGATGAAAAAGATCTTCCCGTCTGGCCTATGTAGAAACTATTGCAGTCATTACAATTTAATTTGTAAACACCTGTTTTGTTATATTTGTCTATGTCTGTGTTTGTATTACTGATGTGTTTTTTGATGGTATTGGTTGTTCTGAATGCTATTTTTTATTTGTGTTTTCTGAATGTATTGGCGATTTTGTGTGTGTATGAGTTGTGGTATGTGAGTGTGATGTACTTATTGTGTTGTGTGTTGATGGTATTTAGTGTTTTATTGTTTTTGTTTTTGATGCGTTTGTGTAGTATGTTTATTAAATTGGGGTTATAACCGTTTTTTATTGCTATGTATTTTATTGTGTTGAGTTCGTTGGTGTAATCTTGTTTATTTAAGGGTATTTTAGTTAGTCTATGGAGCATATGGTTGAAGGCCGCATATTTATGTTGTGTTGGGTGGTTTGATGTGTTGTGTATAACCATGTCGGTTGTGGTTGGTTTCTTGTATATTTTGTACGTGTGTGTATTGTTAGTTTTGTTAATTGTTAGGTCTAGAAAATTTATACTATTGTTTTGTTCAGTTTCCAGTGTAAATTTTAATTTGTGGTGTATAGTGTTTATGTATTTGTGGAAGTTTTCAACTTGTCTTGTGTTGCCTTTGAATAAAAGTAATATATCATCTACATACCTGTGCCAGTATATAATTTTGTTAGTGTATTTGTTGTTGTTTATTATGTGGTTCTGTTCAATGTTGTGTATATATATTTCTGCTAGTATTCCTGATATGGGGGATCCCATCGGGAGTCCCTCTGTTTGTGTGTATATTTTGTTATTGTATGTAAAGTAATTTTGTTCAGTTATTATTTTGGTAAGTGTGATGATTTCTTGTATGTGTGTTTCAGGTGTGTTGTTTTGTCTGAGTAGTTGTTCTAGTGTTTGTATGGTTTCTTTGATGGGGACATTAGTGTATAAATTTGTTATATCAAAAGATGCCAGAGTTGAGTTATGTGGGATGTGTATGTGTTCAGTTTTCCTGACTAGGTCAATGTTGTTTTTGATAGAGGTGCTGTTGCTGAATTTTATGTTTTCTCTGATTATTTTGTCTAGTTGTTTTGCTATTTTGTGGGAGGGGGCCTGTGTGTTGTTTATTAATGGTCTGATTGGAATGTTAGGTTTATGTATTTTTGGTAATGCATTTAGTTTAGGGGGGTTAAGTTTTATTTGTTTAAGGTATTTGGCGTTTTCTGGTTTGATTATATGTTTGGTGTTGTTTATAAATTTATTAATCTGTTTATGAAATTTTAGTGTGGTGTCTTTATTTATTTCCGTTATATTATTTTCGTTGAAGAAACTTTCGATTTTAGTGTTTAATTGGTGTTTGTCCATTATGACGCTAATGTTACCTTTGTCGGCTTTTAGGATTGTTGTGTTGTGTTCGAGTAACTTGTGTTTTACACTATTGAGTGTTTTTATTTCATTGTTGTGTATTTTTGGTTTTGTATGTGTGTTTTGAAGTTTTCTTTTTATGTCGTGACGTATCGTGTCTTGGTCGTTGAGGTGCGTGTTTTGTACAGCCGTTTCTGCGTCTATGATGATGTCGCGTATGTGTTTATTGTGATTTTTGATGTTAGTTGTATTGGTATTCAAATTATGTTTCAGTCCTTTGTTTAATAAATTCATTTCATCTTTTGTGAAATTAATGTGTGTTGTATTAACTACGCGTGCGTGGAATATGTGTGCCGGTTCAGGGATTGATTCAAATGTGTGTGTTGTAAGGTTAGTTATTTTTTTGTTGTGTCGATGTTGTATTGTCAATTTGAGTTTTTCTATGTTGTCTTGTGTGTGTTGTATTACATTTTCAAGTTCTGTGTGGTGTAATATTCGTGTGAGTTTCATGTGTAAGTTATATGCCTGTCTGTTGAGTGTGTCTTTTTTATGGTATAAATAATTGATTATGTTGTTTAGGTTTATTTGTTCTAATTTCCGTTTGGTTTGTAGTGCTGTATGTGTGTTTTGTTTTATTGTAACTTGTGCGTGTGTTGGTATGATGTTGTGTTTTCAATAAAACAAGTTACAATAAAACAAAACACACATACAGCACTACAAACCAAACGGAAATTAGAACAAATAAACCTAAACAACATAATCAATTATTTATACCATAAAAAAGACACACTCAACAGACAGGCATATAACTTACACATGAAACTCACACGAATATTACACCACACAGAACTTGAAAATGTAATACAACACACACAAGACAACATAGAAAAACTCAAATTGACAATACAACATCGACACAACAAAAAAATAACTAACCTTACAACACACACAATTGAATCAATCCCTGAACCGGCACACATATTCCACGCACGCGTAGTTAATACAACACACATTAATTTCACAAAAGATGAAATGAATTTATTAAACAAAGGACTGAAACATAATTTGAATACCAATACAACTAACATCAAAAATCACAATAAACACATACGCGACATCATCATAGACGCAGAAACGGCTGTACAAAACACGCACCTCAACGACCAAGACACGATACGTCACGACATAAAAAGAAAACTTCAAAACACACATACAAAACTAAAAATACACAACAATGAAATAAAAACACTCAATATTGTAAAACACAAGTTACTCGAACACAACACAACAATCCTAAAAGCCGACAAAGGTAACATTAGCGTCATAATGGACAAACACCAATTAAACACTAAAATCGAAAGTTTCTTCAACGAAAATAATATAACGGAAATAAATAAAGACACCACACTAAAATTTCATAAACAGATTAATAAATTTATAAACAACACCAAACATATAATCAAACCAGAAAACGCCAAATACCTTAAACAAATAAAACCTAACCCCCCTAAACTAAATGCATTACCAAAAATACATAAACCTAACATTCCAATCAGACCATTAATAAACAACACACAGGCCCCCTCCCACAAAATAGCAAAACAACTAGACAAAATAATCAGAGAAAACATAAAATTCAGCAACAGCACCTCTATCAAAAACAACATTGACCTAGTCAGGAAAACTGAACACATACACATCCCACATAACTCAACTCTGGCATCTTTTGATATAACAAATTTATACACTAATGTCCCCATCAAAGAAACCATACAAACACTAGAACAACTATTCAGACAAAACAACACACCTGAAACACACATACAAGAAATCATCACACTTACCAAAATAATAACTGAACAAAATTACTTTACATACAATAACAAAATATACACACAAACAGAGGGACTCCCGATGGGATCCCCCATATCAGGAATACTAGCAGAAATATATATACACAACATTGAACAGAACCACATAATAAACAACAACAAATACACTAACAAAATTATATACTGGCACAGGTATGTAGATGATATATTACTTTTATTCAAAGGCAACACAAGACAAGTTGAAAACTTCCACAAATACATAAACACTATACACCACAAATTAAAATTTACACTGGAAACTGAACAAAACAATAGTATAAATTTTCTAGACCTAACAATTAACAAAACTAACAATACACACACGTACAAAATATACAAGAAACCAACCACAACCGACATGGTTATACACAACACATCAAACCACCCAACACAACATAAATATGCGGCCTTCAACCATATGCTCCATAGACTAACTAAAATACCCTTAAATAAACAAGATTACACCAACGAACTTAACACAATAAAATACATAGCAATAAAAAACGGTTATAACCCCAATTTAATAAACATACTACACAAACGCATCAAAAACAAAAACAACAAAACACTAAATACCATCAACACACAACACAATAAGTACATCACACTCACATACCACAACTCATACACACACAAAATCGCCAATACATTCAGAAAACACAAATAAAAAATAGCATTCAGAACAACCAATACCATCAAAAAACACATCAGTAATACAAACACAGACATAGACAAATATAACAAAACAGGTGTTTACAAATTAAATTGTAATGACTGCAATAGTTTCTACATAGGCCAGACGGGATGATCTTTTTCATCCCGTTATTCTGAACACTTAAAAGCTTTAACCAACAACAATATACACTCTGCATTTGCCACACACATACACACAGAAAACCACAGTTACACCAACATAGACACTAATCTTGAAATTCTACATTACATACCCAAAGGTCAAAAACTCAACACAACTGAACAATATGAAATATATAAACACCACACAACACAACAAAACAACATACTCAACGATCAATTACAATATAAATCACATACACTTTTTGACACAATTATACAGAAAACAAACAATAAATTGAATCCCCGCGCCAATCCCCTTCCGCCACACACCACCCCCACTTCACCTTCCACACAACCGTTACAAAATGCTGGCAGTCTGTTACCAAAGCTGAAGAAGGCGGATACTAAGCCGAAACGCGTCCGATAAAATAGTAAGTTTTTCACCTGAAAAAAGTCATTTTTAGTTAAGTGTTAGTGCTGTGAAAGAAGAGATGAATAATCAAGACAACTGTTGTACAAAGTTCAACTAGTTTTTCACGGCGTGAAATTGTAGTTTCCATTTCACTTATCGCTGATTTTAAAACATGTTGCCTTTTAGGTGTATTAAGAAATTCGTACAGACTCAATATTGTACCCATGCAGTTTCTAATGGCAGCTACTTCACAGGCACTGGATACAGCTAAGTTGAGGCTGTGTGCTGAGCAGTGGACATATAAAGCTGACGGAATTATTTCCTTTACATGTGCCTGGACTCCGTTTACTTTTCCTGACATGGACATAGCTCCGTCATACCCTTGACCATGAATCTTATTTATGTCTATATTTAATGAACACAACTTGTCCAATATCGCCGTTGCGATTCCTTTTCCGGTCACATCATATAATGGTACGAATTGTAGAAAGTTTTCCTTCACAGTGAAATTTTCTCTATCAACATGATGAACACACAGTGATAATTGTTCTAAGCCTGATAAGTCTGACGTCTCATCGGCGAGAATAGAGAAGCAACTGGAGGCATTAAGTTCTTTCACGAGATTTCGAACAACCAGGTCGTTGCACACTTCAATTATTTCATTCTGTATTCTAGGACTGGTGTACTGCACATTTCCAACACTACACATCAACATATTTTTTAATACAGAATCAGTCTTACTTCGAAAGCGAAGAGTGCCCTGAAATTGCCATCATTTTCTTCTGGTTCTTGGTCGACCTCTATTCGACCCGAATCCCTGTGGCCTCGCAGTGCGATACATTGTTTCCCGCAGAACAAAACACTTTCAATAATAGGAATAAGATTTTTCCTGTTCTCCAGTTTCTTTTGCATTGTTACAGTATCTATTAGCACATCGATAGACTTTTTTTCTGACATGAAATATCAGCCAAAGTACCGGCTACCTCCAAACTTTGTTTGTGATACAGACACTTCTCATGTTCTGAAAATCACTCAACGGCATCTTTCCAGTTGTCAAATTTCACACTACAAAGTTGACCTAAGGTTTGCTTGTCATCCAACACTATCACTTGGAACAAAAAGTGCACAAAATTTATAAAAACTCCCTCCCTTAAATTTGTAATATGCAAGCCACTTTCAGTGGTAAAGCCATTTAAACTGAAATCGCAAATTTCTCTTTCATTTTGTTGGAAAAACAAACCCTGGATTTGGTTCCCAGACATTGTTCAAGACATCCAGTTTCTTTTCATTAGACAAGTCTTTTCCTACGAAAACTCCAATATCGTAAGCGTGTGGTTCACTGGAACTTGAAGATGTTGATGCTTCCAGAATCAGAACAATACACTTATCACTTCTAAATGATTCAGCAGGCACATCAACATTATTGAGTTATGTCGATGTACATTCAATATCAGCCAAGTTTTCACAGGGGGATGTGAAACTAGTTTCGGGAAGAGCGTTTGCGACAACATCGTCATGCTGCAGCTGCGAAGAAACATTTGGCAATATGAAATTTTCACTAACCTCACGAGAATCACTACCGGTATGCGACTTTTTGCTAAAAATTGTAAAATTGAGCTTTGCTGTCGCATAGACATATCAAAGAACCTGGAACAATAATGTGAAGTTTCTATTTAAAAATAAGAAATGCCAAATGCACAAAACGTTAAATGAACGTTCCACAACAAAATCTGAACTCAGACTAACAGGTGAATACCGCTCGACAATGTACAATATTTCACATCTGCACTGCATAACTGTCAAAACAATATGTTTCACAACAAGTAAGTTTATATGGTGTTGGCCTTATTTTATTACAAGGTCGGTACTATTATCGTACCTTCTTAACAAGCGGCACAGCTTTGATGCTCCTTTCTCTCTTTCAGTAGGCAAGGAGGGGTATATGCTTTGACACTCACCGCGCCAGTGAGAGCACTGTAACGTTCTCAGAATGCTGAATGACAGCTACTTGTGTCCCGCATGGAGTGATGTACTGTACGTGCCACAGCACCAAGCACAGGGATTATATTATTGAAGAAGGGGAGGGCAGACTGTACCTTATGTCGATAGATTTTGTTACTCTGACAGTGAGAAATTAGAGGAGAGAAAATGATTATGGATTTTTAAAAAGATACTCAAATATAAATATGTCAATTTTTATTTTTATTTTATATAATATTTAAAAAAGTGGTTAAACATTCAGGGGGGGGTTCAAACCTGGTAACCCCCCTTGCGTACGCCTCTGAAAACAGATAACATGTGACTCCATTAAATTAACTCCTACTCTCTGCTTCAATTTCTCTCATTGGTCGCTACACTCTATATTAAAAATTTTTCATTACCATTTTACTGACTGATCCTCTGGTTGGATTTTGTTTCACTCACACTTCTACGTAATATAAGGGTGTTTTTATAGTTATTAGCTTTCCTTGAGAAACAATTCTCTTTTGAATTCACTTCTTTGTGAGCTGATAGAAACTGAGTTTGAAGTATCGTTCTCATAGAAATCCAGTGATCCATAACATGAAATATCTTGACAAAAAAACCTAATTGTTTGGCAACAAATGTTTTGTTTACATCTTAATATTTTACTGCTCATGGACTCTCCTGGAAAAAACTTTCACTTCCCTTTGTATTCCTTTTGTAAGGTACCTTAACGAATACTTTGTTCACTCACTACCCTCTGACGTAAATTGCAAATATAACAAACCTTCCAATTTGGTTTTAAATCGTTTTGTCTTACATTACTTTTATATATTTAATGTTTCACATTATATTACTATAGTATTGTGTGTGTGTGTGTGTGTGTGTGTGTGTGTGTGTGTGTGTGTGTGTGTGTGTGTGTGTGTGTGTGTGTGTGTGTGTGTGTGTGTGTGTGTGTGTGTGTGTGTGTGTGTGTGTGTGTGTGTGTGTGTGTGTGTGTGTGTGTGTGTGTGTGTGTGTGTGTGTGTGTGTGTGTGTAACTTTTGATGTCATGTATTTTAAATTTTTAAAGAATAACATTTTTTGGAGGTTTACAATTCAGTATTATTATATTAAATAATATAACATAATTATATTATATATTATATTTTATATTGGTTGTCCACACCGCTTATTACTTCCATATTCCTTAAGGAAATGGAAGTATGGTGATGGCAAAAAAAATCGAGTTCGAGATTATTGCAGATTCTGATTGTACTACACTCAAAACATGAAAAAAGTAGTTTTTCGAAAAGTGTCTGTGTGTGTGTCCGTCTGTGTGTAGATTTTTTACTTCCATATTCCTTAAGGAATGGAAGTATGGTGATGGCAAAAAAAAATCGTGTTCGAGATTATTGCAGATTCTGATTCTACTACACTCAAAACATGAAAAAAAGTCGTTTTCCGAAAAGTGTCTGTGTGTGTGTCTGTCTGTGTGTCTGTGTGTCTGTCTGTCTATCTGTAGATTTTTTTTTCTATGGCAAACGATAACAGCCGCAAATTCAAACAGAATCAAAAGATTATTTGCATACAGCCCTAAATTATAGAGTTCTCAAGACCTATTGTTTTTGGTGAAGATCGGTTGAGGGAAAGGGGTAGTTTACCGGCAACGGTTTTTTTTTAGCAAGGGTAATTTTGTTTGTTTGGCAAACGATAACAGCCGCAAATTCAAACAGAATCAAATAATGTTTCGCATACAGCCCTGAATTGTAGAGTTCTCAAGATCTGCTGATTTTGGTGAAGATTGGTTAAGGGAAAGGGGTAGTTTACCTGTAACGTTTTATGTTTTAACAAGGGTATTTCCTATGGCAAACGATAACAGCCGCAAATTCAAACAGAATCAAAAGATTATTTGCATACAGCCGTAAATTGTAGAGTTCTCAAGACCTATTGTTTTTGGTGAAGTTCGGTTGAGGGAAAGGGGTAGTTTACCTGCAACGTTTTTTTAACATGGGTATTTTCTATGGCAAACGATAACAGCCGCAAATTCAAACAGAATCAAATAATGTTTTGCATACAGCCCTGATTTGTAGAGTACTCAAGACCTATTGTTTTTGGTGAAGATCGGTTAAGGGAAAGGGGTAGTTTACCTGTAACGTTTTATGTTTTAACAAGGGTATTTCCTATGGCAAACGATAACAGCCGCAAATTCAAACAGAATCAAAAGATTATTTGCATACAGCCCTAAATTGTAGAGTTCTCAAGACCTATTGTTTTTGGTGAAGATCGGTTGAGGGAAAGGGGTAGTTTACCAGCAACGTTTTTTTAACAAGGGTATTTTCTATGGCAAACGATAACAGCCGCAAATTCAAACAGAATCAAATAATGTTTTGCATACAGCCCTGATTTGTAGAGTACTCAAGACCTATTGTTTTTGGTGAAGATCGGTTAAGGAGAAGGGGTAGTTTACCTGCAACGTTTTTTTATCAAGCATATTTTCTATGGCAAACGATAACAGTCGCAAATGCAAACAGAATCAAATAATGTTTTGCATACGTCCCTGAATTGTAGAGGTCTCAATGACTTTCGATTTTGGTGAAGATCGGTTAAGGGGAAGGGGTAGTTTACCTGCAACCTTTTACGTTTTAACAAGAGTAAAGTACTTGAAAATTTATTTAAACTTTTTGAAACAATGGTAATTGTTAAAAATAAAATAATTTTGTTGCCAGGCAATAAAATTATAATTTTTTCATTTTAATGTAATATAATATTTTTCATTTAATACAGCAAAAAAAAGGCAGGTAAGACACAGCCTGGCTGTTTGGCTGAAAAGGATTTTAAATATAAATCTTAGAATATGGAAGTCATGTATGGTTCTCCATACCGATATTTTACTTCCATATTCCTTAAGGAATGGAAGTATGGTGATGGCAAAAAAAATCGTGTTCGAGATTATTGCAGATTCTGATTCTACTACACTCAAAACATGAAAAAAAGTCGTTTTCCGAAAAGTGTCTGTGTGTGTGTCTGTCTGTCTGTCTGTGTGTGTGTCTGTGTGTCTATAGATTTTTTTTCTATGGCAAACGATAACTGCCGCAAATTCAAACAGACTCAAACAATTTTTTGCATACAGCCCTGATTTGCAGAGTACTCGCGACCTATTGTTTTTGGTGAAGATCGGTTGAGGGAAAGGGGTAGTTTACCTGCAACGGTTTTTTTTTAGCAAGGGTAATTTTGTTTGTTTGGCAAACGATAACAGCCGCAAATGCAAACAGAATCAAATAATGTTTCGCATACAGCCCTGAATTGTAGCGTTCTCAAGATCTGCTGATTTTGGTGAAGATTGGTTAAGGGAAAGGGGTAGTTTACCTGTAACGTTTTATGTTTTAACAAGGGTATTTCCTATGGCAAACGATAACAGCCGCAAATTCAAACAGAATCAAAAGATTATTTGCATACAGCCCTAAATTATAGAGTTCTCAAGACCTATTGTTTTTGGTGAAGATCGGTTGAGGGAAAGGGGTAGTTTACCTGCAACGGTTTTTTTTTAGCAAGGGTAATTTTGTTTGTTTGGCAAACGATAACAGCCGCAAATTCAAACAGAATCAAATAATGTTTTGCATACAGCCCTGATTTGTAGAGTACTCAAGACCTATTGTTTTTGGTGAAGATCGGTTAAGGGGAAGGGGTAGTTTACCTGCAACGTTTTTTATCAAGCGTATTTTCTATGGCAAACGATAACAGCTGCAAATTCAAACAGAATCAAATAATGTTTTGCATACGTCCCTGAATTGTAGAGGTCTCAATGACTTTCGATTTTGGTGAAGATCGGTTAAGGGGAAGGGGTAGTTTACCTGCAACCTTTTATTACTTCCATATTCCTTAAGGAATGGAAGTATGGTGATGGCAAAAAAAATCATGTTCGAGATTATTGCAGATTCTGATTCTACTACACTCAAAACATGAAAAATAGTCGTTTTCCGAAAAGTGTCTGTGTGTGTGTCTGTCTGTGTGTCTGTCTGTCAGTGTCTGTAGATTTTTTTTCTATGGCAAACGATAACTGCCGCAAATTCAAACAGAATCAAACAATTTTTTGTATACTCCCCTGATTTGCAGAGTACTCGCGACGTATTGTTTTTGGTGAAGATCGGTTGAGGGGAAGGGGTAGTTTACCAGCAACGGTTTTTTTTTAGCAAGGGTAATTTTGTTTGTTTGGCAAACGATAACAGCCGCAAATTCAAAAAGAATCAAATAATGTTTCGCATACAGCCCTGAATTGTAGAGTTCTCAAGATCTGTTGATTTTGGTGAAGATCGGTTAAGGGAAAGGGGTAGTTTACCTGGAACGTTTTATGTTTTAACAAGGGTATTTCCTATGGCAAACGATAACAGCCGCAAATTCAAACAGAATCAAAAGATTATTTGCATACAGCCCTAAATTGTAGAGTTCTCAAGACCTGTTGTTTTTGGTGAAGATCGGTTGAGGGAAAGGGGTAGTTTACCTGCAACATTTTTTTAACAAGGGTATTTTCTATGGCAAACGATAACAGCCGCAAATTCAAACAGAATCAAATAATGTTTTGCAAACAGCCCTGATTTGTAGAGTACTCAAGACCTATTGTTTTTGGTGAAGGTCGGTTAAGGGGAAGGGGTAGTTTACCTGCAACGTTTTTTTATCAAGCGTATTTTTTATGGCAAACGATAACAGCCGCAAAATCAAACGGAATCAAATATTTGTTTGCATACGTCCCTGAATTGTAGAGGTCTCAATGACTTTCGATTTTGGTGAAGATCGGTTAAGGGGAAGGGGTAGTTTACCAGCAACGTTTTTTTATCACGCGTATTTTCTATGGCAAACGATAACAGCCGCAAATTTAAACAGAATCAAATAATGTTTCGCATACAGCCCTGAATTGTAGAGTTCTCAAGATCTGTTGATTTTGGTGGAGGTCGGTTAAGGGGAAGGGGTAGTTTACCTGCAACGTTTTTTTATCAAGCGTATTTTCTATGGCAAACGATAACAGTCGCAAATGCAAACAGAATCAAATAATGTTTTGCATACGTCCCTGAATTGTAGAGGTCTCAATGACTTTCGATTTTGGTGAAGATCGGTTAAGGGGAAGGGGTAGTTTACCTGCAACCTTTTACGTTTTAACAAGAGTAAAGTACTTGAAAATTTATTTAAACTTTTTGAAACAATGGTAATTGTTAAAAATAAAATAATTTTGTTGCCAGGCAATAAAAATATAATTTTTTCATTTTAATGTAATATAATATTTTTCATTTAATACAGCAATAAAAAGGCAGGTAAGACACAGCCTGGCTGTTTGGCTGAAAATGATTTTAAATATAAATCTTAGAATATGGAAGTCATGTATGGTTCTCCATACCGATATTTTACTTCCATATTCCTTAAGGAATGGAAGTATGGTGATGGCAAAAAAAATCGTGTTCGAGATTATTGCAGATTCTGATTCTACTACACTCAAAACATGAAAAAAAGTCGTTTTCCGAAAAGTGTCTGTGTGTGTGTCTGTCTGTCTGTCTGTGTGTGTGTCTGTGTGTCTATAGATTTTTTTTCTATGGCAAACGATAACTGCCGCAAATTCAAACAGAATCAAACAATTTTTTGCATACAGCCCTGACTTGCAGAGTACTCGCGACCTGTTGTTTTTGGTGAAGATCGGTTGAGTGAAAGGGGTAGTTTACCTGCAACGGTTTTTTTTTAGCAAGGGTAATTTTGTTTGTTTGGCAAACGATAACAGCCGCAAATTCAAACAGAATCAAATAATGTTTCGCATTCAGCCCTGAATTGTAGAGTTCTCAAGATCTGTTGATTTTGGTGAAGATCGGTTAAGGGAAAGGGGTAGTTTAGCAGTAACGTTTTATGTTTTAACAAGAGTATTTCCTATGGCAAACGATAACAGCCGCAAATTCAAACAGAATCAAAAGATTATTTGCATACAGCCCTAAATTGTAGAGTTCTCAAGACCTGTTGTTTTTGGTGAAGATCGGTTGAGGGAAAGGGGTAGTTTACCAGCAACATTTTTTTAACAAGGGTATTTTCTATGGCAAACGATAACAGCCGCAAATTCAAACATAATCAAATAATGTTTTGCATACTGCCCTGATATGTAGACTACTCAAGACCTGTTGTTTTTGGTGAAGGTCGGTTAAGGGGAAGGGGTATTTTACCTGCAACGTTTTTTTATCAAGCGTATTTTCTATGGCAAACGATAACAGCCGCAAATTCAAACAGAATCAAATAATTGTTTGCATACGTCCCTGAATTGTAGAGGTCTCAATGACTTTCGATTTTGGTGAAGATCGGTTAAGGGGAAGGGGTAGTTTACCTGCAACGTTTTTTATCAAGCGTATTTTCTGTGGCAAACGATAACAGCTGCAAATTCAAACAGAATCAAATAATTTTTTGCATACGTCCCTGAATTGTAGAGGTCTCAAAGACTTTCGATTTTGGTGAAGATCGGTTAAGGGGAAGGGGTAGTTTACCTGCAACCTTTTATTACTTCCATATTCCTTAAGGAATGGAAGTATGGTGATGGCAAAAAAAATCGTGTTCGAGATTATTGCAGATTCTGATTCTACTACACTCAAAACATGAAAAATAGTCGTTTTCCGAAAAGTGTCTGTGTGTGTGTCTGTCTGTCTGTGTGTCTGTAGATTTTTTTTCTATGGCAAACGATAACTGCCGCAAATTCAAACAGAATCAAACAATTTTCTGTATACTCCCCTGATTTGCAGAGTACTCGCGACGTATTGTTTTTGGTGAAGATCGGTTGAGGGAAAGGGGTAGTTTACCTGCAACGGTTTTTTTTTAGCAAGGGTAATTTTGTTTGTTTGGCAAACGATAACAGCCGCAAATTCAAACAGAATCAAATAATGTTTCGCATACAGCCCTGAATTGTAGCGTTCTCAAGATCTGTTGATTTTGGTGAAGGTCGGTTAAGGGGAAGGGGTAGTTTACCGGCAACGTTTTTTTATCAAGCGTATTTTCTATGGCAAACGATAACAGCCGCAAATTCAAACAGAATCAAATAATTTTTTGCATACCTGCCTGAATTGTAGAGGTCTCAATGACTTTCGATTTTGGTGAAGATCGGTTAAGGGGAAGGGGTAGTTTACCGGCAACCTTTTACGTTTTAACAAGAGTAAAGTACTTGAAAATTTATTTAAACTTTTTGAAACAATGGTAATTGTTAAAAATAAAATAATTTTGTTGCCAGGCAATAAAATTATAATTTTTTTAATTTTAATGTAATATAATATTTTTCATTTAATACTGCAATAAAAAGGCAGGTAAGACACAGCCTGGCTGTTTGGCTGAAAATGTTTTTAAATATAAATCTTAGAATATGGAAGTCATGTATGGTTCTCCATACCGATATTTTTCTATGGCAAACGATAACAGCTGCAAATTCAAACAGAATCAAATAATTTTTTGCATACGTCCCTGAATTGAAGAGGTCTCAATGAGTTTCGATTTTGGTGAAGATCGGTTAAGGGGAAGGGGTAGTTTACCTGCAACCTTTTATTACTTCCATATTCCTTAAGGAATGGAAGTATGGTGATGGCAAAAAAAATCGTGTTCGAGATTATTGCAGATTCTGATTCTACTACACTCAAAACATGAAAAATAGTCGTTTTCCGAAAAGTGTCTGTGTGTGTGTCTGTCTGTGTGTCTGTCTGTCTGTGTGTCTGTCTGTCTGTGTGTCTGTAGATTTTTTTTCTATGGCAAACGATAACTGCCGCAAATTCAAACAGAATCAAACAATTTTTTGCATACAGTCCTGATTTGCAGAGTACTCGCGACCTATTGTTTTTGGTGAAGATCGGTTGAGGGGAAGGGGTAGTTTACCTGCAACGGTTTTTTTTTAGCAAGGGTAATTTTGTTTGTTTGGCAAACGATAACAGCCGCAAATTCAAACAGAATCAAATAATGTTTCGCATACAGCCCTGAATTGTAGGGTTCTCAAGATCTGTTGATTTTGGTGAAGATCGGTTAAGGGAAAGGGGTAGTTTACCTGGAACGTTTTATGTTTTAACAAGGGTATTTCCTATGGCAAACGATAACAGCCGCAAATTCAATCAGAATCAAAAGATTATTTGCATACAGCCCTAAATTGTAGAGTTCTCAAGACCTATTGTTTTTGGTGAAGATCGGTTGAGGGAAAGGGGTAGTTTACCTGCAACGTTTTTTTAACAAGGGTATTTTCTATGGCAAACAATAACAGCCGCAAATTCAAACAGAATCAAATAATGTTTTTATACAGCTCTGATTTGTAGAGTACTCATAACCTGTTGTTTTTGGTGAAGATCGGTTAAGGAGAAGGGGTAGTTTACCTGCAACGTTTTTTTATCAAGCATATTTTCTATGGCAAACGATAACGGTCGCAAATGCAAACAGAATCAGATAATATTTTGCATACGTCCCTGAATTGTAGAGTTCTCAATGACTTTCGATTTTGGTGAAGATCGGTTAAGGGGAAGGGGTAGTTTACCAGCAACCTTTTACGTTTTAACAAGAGTAAAGTACTTGAAAATTTATTTAAACTTTTTGAAACAATGGTAATTGTTAAAAATAAAATAATTCTGTTGCCAGGCAATAAAATTATAATTTTTTCATTTTAATGTAATATAATATTTTTCATTTAATACAGCAATAAAAAGGCAGGTAAGACACAGCCTGGCTGTTTGACTGAAAATGACTTCAAATATAAATCTTAGAATATGGAAGTCATGTATGGTTCTCCATACCGATATTTTACTTCCATATTCCTTAAGGAATGGAAGTATGGTGATGGCAAAAAAAATCGTGTTCGAGATTATTGCAGATTCTGATTCTACTACACTCTAAACATGAAAAAAAGTCGTTTTCCGAAAAGTGTCTGTGTGTGTGTCTGTCTGTCTGTCTGTGTGTGTGTCTGTGTGTCTATAGATTTTTTTTCTATGGCAAACGATAACTGCCGCAAATTCAAACAGAATCAAACAATTTTTTGCATACAGCCCTGATTTGCAGAGTACTCGCGACCTATTGTTTTTGGTGAAGATCGGTTGAGGGAAAGGGGTAGTTTACCTGCAACGGTTTTTTTTTAGCAAGGGTAATTTTGTTTGTTTGGCAAACGATAACAGCCGCAAATTCAAACAGAATCAAATAATGTTTTGCATACAGCCCTGATTTGTAGAGTACTCAAGACCTATTGTTTTTGGTGAAGATCGGTTAAGGGGAAGGGGTAGTTTACCTGCAACGTTTTTTATCAAGCGTATTTTCTATGGCAAACGATAACAGCTGCAAATTCAAACAGAATCAAATAATTTTTTGCATACGTCCCTGAATTGTAGAGGTCTCAATGAGTTTCGATTTTGGTGAAGATCGGTTAAGGGTAAGGGGTAGTTTACCTGCAACCTTTTATTACTTCCATATTCCTTAAGGAATGGAAGTATGGTGATGGCAAAAAAAATCGTGTTCGAGATTATTGCAGATTCTGATTCTACTACACTCAAAACATGAAAAATAGTCGTTTTCCGAAAAGTGTCTGTGTGTGTGTCTGTCTGTGTGTCTGTCTGTCTGTGTGTCTGTCTGTCTGTGTGTCCGTAGATTTTTTTTTTGGCAAACGATAACTGCCGCAAATTCAAACAGAATGAAACAATTTTTTTGCATACAGCCCTGATTTGCAGAGTACTCGCGACCTATTGTTTTTGGTGAAGATCGGTTGAGGGGAAGGGGTAGTTTACCTGCAACGGTTTTTTTTTAGCAAGGGTAATTTTGTTTGTTTGGCAAACGATAACAGCCGCAAATTCAAACAGAATCAAATAATGTTTCGCATACAGCCCTGAATTGTAGAGTTCTCAAGATCTGTTGATTTTGGTGAAGATCGGTTAAGGGAAAGGGGTAGTTTACCTGGAACGTTTTATGTTTTAACAAGGGTATTTCCTATGGCAAACGATAACAGCCGCAAATTCAAACAGAATCAAAAGATTATTTGCATACAGCCCTAAATTGTAGAGTTCTCAAGACCTATTGTTTTTGGTGAAGATCGGTTGAGGGAAAGGGGTAGTTTACCTGCAACGTTTTTTTAACAAGGGTATTTTCTATGGCAAACAATAACAGCCGCAAATTCAAACAGAATCAAATAATGTTTTTATACAGCTCTGATTTGTAGAGTACTCATAACCTGTTGTTTTTGGTGAAGATCGGTTAAGGAGAAGGGGTAGTTTACCTGCAACGTTTTTTTATCAAGCATATTTTCTATGGCAAACGATAACGGTCGCAAATGCAAACAGAATCAGATAATATTTTGCATACGTCCCTGAATTGTAGAGTTCTCAATGACTTTCGATTTTGGTGAAGATCGGTTAAGGGGAAGGGGTAGTTTACCAGCAACCTTTTACGTTTTAACAAGAGTAAAGTACTTGAAAATTTATTTAAACTTTTTGAAACAATGGTAATTGTTAAAAATAAAATAATTCTGTTGCCAGGCAATAAAATTATAATTTTTTCATTTTAATGTAATATAATATTTTTCATTTAATACAGCAATAAAAAGGCAGGTAAGACACAGCCTGGCTGTTTGACTGAAAATGACTTCAAATATAAATCTTAGAATATGGAAGTCATGTATGGTTCTCCATACCGATATTTTACTTCCATATTCCTTAAGGAATGGAAGTATGGTGATGGCAAAAAAAATCGTGTTCGAGATTATTGCAGATTCTGATTCTACTACACTCTAAACATGAAAAAAAGTCGTTTTCCGAAAAGTGTCTGTGTGTGTGTCTGTCTGTCTGTCTGTGTGTGTGTCTGTGTGTCTATAGATTTTTTTTCTATGGCAAACGATAACTGCCGCAAATTCAAACAGAATCAAACAATTTTTTGCATACAGCCCTGATTTGCAGAGTACTCGCGACCTATTGTTTTTGGTGAAGATCGGTTGAGGGAAAGGGGTAGTTTACCTGCAACGGTTTTTTTTTAGCAAGGGTAATTTTGTTTGTTTGGCAAACGATAACAGCCGCAAATTCAAACAGAATCAAATAATGTTTTGCATACAGCCCTGATTTGTAGAGTACTCAAGACCTATTGTTTTTGGTGAAGATCGGTTAAGGGGAAGGGGTAGTTTACCTGCAACGTTCTTTATCAAGCGTATTTTCTATGGCAAACGATAACAGCTGCAAATTCAAACAGAATCAAATAATTTTTTGCATACGTCCCTGAATTGTAGAGGTCTCAATGAGTTTCGATTTTGGTGAAGATCGGTTAAGGGTAAGGGGTAGTTTACCTGCAACCTTTTATTACTTCCATATTCCTTAAGGAATGGAAGTATGGTGATGGCAAAAAAAATCGTGTTCGAGATTATTGCAGATTCTGATTCTACTACACTCAAAACATGAAAAATAGTCGTTTTCCGAAAAGTGTCTGTGTGTGTGTCTGTCTGTGTGTCTGTCTGTCTGTGTGTCTGTCTGTCTGTGTGTCCGTAGATTTTTTTTTTGGCAAACGATAACTGCCGCAAATTCAAACAGAATGAAACAATTTTTTTGCATACAGCCCTGATTTGCAGAGTACTCGCGACCTATTGTTTTTGGTGAAGATCGGTTGAGGGGAAGGGGTAGTTTACCTGCAACGGTTTTTTTTTAGCAAGGGTAATTTTGTTTGTTTGGCAAACGATAACAGCCGCAAATTCAAACAGAATCAAATAATGTTTCGCATACAGCCCTGAATTGTAGAGTTCTCAAGATCTGTTGATTTTGGTGAAGATCGGTTAAGGGAAAGGGGTAGTTTACCTGGAACGTTTTATGTTTTAACAAGGGTATTTCCTATGGCAAACGATAACAGCCGCAAATTCAAACAGAATCAAAAGATTATTTGCATACAGCCCTAAATTGTAGAGTTCTCAAGACCTATTGTTTTTGGTGAAGATCGGTTGAGGGAAAGGGGTAGTTTACCTGCAACGTTTTTTTAACAAGGGTATTTTCTATGGCAAACAATAACAGCCGCAAATTCAAACAGAATCAAATAATGTTTTTATACAGCTCTGATTTGTAGAGTACTCATAACCTGTTGTTTTTGGTGAAGATCGGTTAAGGAGAAGGGGTAGTTTACCTGCAACGTTTTTTTATCAAGCATATTTTCTATGGCAAACGATAACGGTCGCAAATGCAAACAGAATCAGATAATTGTTTGCATACGTCCCTGAATTGTAGAGGTCTCAACGACTTTCGATTTTGGTGAAGATCGGTTAAGGGGAAGGGGTAGTTTACCTGCAACGTTTTTTTATCACGCGTATTTTTTATGGCAAACGATAACAGCCGCAAATTCAAACAGAATCAAATAATGTTTCGCATACAGCCCTGAATTGTAGCGTTCTCAAGATCTGTTGATTTTGGTGAAGGTCGGTTAAGGGGAAGGGGTAGTTTACCGGCAACGTTTTTTTATCAAGCGTATTTTCTATGGCAAACGATAACAGCCGCAAATTCAAACAGAATCAAATAATTGTTTGCATACCTCCCTGAATTGTAGAGGTCTCAATGACTTTCTATTTTGGTGAAGATCGGTTAAGGGGAAGGGGTAGTTTACCTGCAACGTTTTTTTATCAAGCGTATTTTCTATGGCAAACGATAACAGCCGCAAATTCAAACAGAATCAAATAATTTTTTGCATACCTCCCTGAATTGTAGAGGTCTCAATGACTTTCGATTTTGGTGAAGATCGGTTAAGGGGAAGGGGTAGTTTACCGGCAACCTTTTACGTTTTAACAAGAGTAAAGTACTTGAAAATTTATTTAAACTTTTTGAAACAATGGTAATTGTTAAAAATAAAATAATTTTGTTGCCAGGCAATAAAATTATAATTTTTTTAATTTTAATGTAATATAATATTTTTCATTTAATACTGCAATAAAAAGGCAGCTAAGACACAGCCTGGCTGTTTGGCTGAAAATGTTTTTAAATATAAATCTTAGAATATGGAAGTCATGTATGGTTCTCCATACCGATATTTTTCTATGGCAAACGATAACAGCCGCAAATTCAAACAGAATCAAATAATTTTTGCATACAGCCCTGATTTGCAGAGTGCTCGCGACCTATTGTTTTTGGTGAAGATCGGTTGAGGGAAAGGGGTAGTTTACCGGCAACGGTTTTTTTTTAGCAAGGGTAATTTTGTTTGTTTGGCAAACGATAACAGCCGCAAATTCAAACAGAATCAAATAATGTTTCGCATACAGCCCTGAATTGTAGAGTTCTCAAGATCTGCTGATTTTGGTGAAGATTGGTTAAGGGAAAGGGGTAGTTTACCTGTAACGTTTTATGTTTTAACAAGGGTATTTCCTATGGCAAACGATAACAGCCGCAAATTCAAACAGAATCAAAAGATTATTTGCATACAGCCCTAAATTGTAGAGTTCTCAAGACCTATTGTTTTTGGTGAAGTTCGGTTGAGGGAAAGGGGTAGTTTACCAGCAACGTTTTTTTAACAAGGGTATTTTCTATGGCAAACGATAACAGCCGCAAATTCAAACAGAATCAAATAATGTTTTTATACAGCTCTGATTTGTAGAGTACTCATAACCTGTTGTTTTTGGTGAAGATCGGTTAAGGAGAAGGGGTAGTTTACCTGCAACGTTTTTTTATCAAGCATATTTTCTATGGCAAACGATAACGGTCGCAAATGCAAACAGAATCAGATAATATTTTGCATACGTCCCTGAATTGTAGAGTTCTCAATGACTTTCGATTTTGGTGAAGATCGGTTAAGGGGAAGGGGTAGTTTACCAGCAACCTTTTACGTTTTAACAAGAGTAAAGTACTTGAAAATTTATTTAAACTTTTTGAAACAATGGTAATTGTTAAAAATAAAATAATTCTGTTGCCAGGCAATAAAATTATAATTTTTTCATTTTAATGTAATATAATATTTTTCATTTAATACAGCAATAAAAAGGCAGGTAAGACACAGCCTGGCTGTTTGACTGAAAATGACTTCAAATATAAATCTTAGAATATGGAAGTCATGTATGGTTCTCCATACCGATATTTTACTTCCATATTCCTTAAGGAATGGAAGTATGGTGATGGCAAAAAAAATCGTGTTCGAGATTATTGCAGATTCTGATTCTACTACACTCTAAACATGAAAAAAAGTCGTTTTCCGAAAAGTGTCTGTGTGTGTGTCTGTCTGTCTGTCTGTGTGTGTGTCTGTGTGTCTATAGATTTTTTTTCTATGGCAAACGATAACTGCCGCAAATTCAAACAGAATCAAACAATTTTTTGCATACAGCCCTGATTTGCAGAGTACTCGCGACCTATTGTTTTTGGTGAAGATCGGTTGAGGGAAAGGGGTAGTTTACCTGCAACGGTTTTTTTTTAGCAAGGGTAATTTTGTTTGTTTGGCAAACGATAACAGCCGCAAATTCAAACAGAATCAAATAATGTTTTGCATACAGCCCTGATTTGTAGAGTACTCAAGACCTATTGTTTTTGGTGAAGATCGGTTAAGGAGAAGGGGTAGTTTACCAGCAACGTTTTTTATCAAGCGTATTTTCTATGGCAAACGATAACAGCTGCAAATTCAAACAGAATCAAATAATTTTTTGCATACGTCCCTGAATTGAAGAGGTCTCAAAGAGTTTCGATTTTGGTGAAGATCGGTTAAGGGGAAGGGGTAGTTTACCTGCAACCTTTTATTACTTCCATATTCCTTAAGGAATGGAAGTATGGTGATGGCAAAAAAAATCGTGTTCGAGATTATTGCAGATTCTGATTCTACTACACTCAAAACATGAAAAATAGTCGTTTTCCGAAAAGTGTCTGTGTGTGTGTCTGTCTGTGTGTCTGTCTGTCTGTGTGTCCGTAGATTTTTTTTTTGGCAAACGATAACTGCCGCAAATTCAAACAGAATGAAACAATTTTTTTGCATACAGCCCTGATTTGCAGAGTACTCGCGACCTATTGTTTTTGGTGAAGATCGGTTGAGGGGAAGGGGTAGTTTACCTGCAACGGTTTTTTTTTAGCAAGGGTAATTTTGTTTGTTTGGCAAACGATAACAGCCGCAAATTCAAACAGAATCAAATAATGTTTCGCATACAGCCCTGAAATGTAGAGGTCTCAAGATCTGTTGATTTTGGTGAAGATCGGTTAAGGGAAAGGGGTAGTTTACCTGGAACGTTTTATGTTTTAACAAGGGTATTTCCTATGGCAAACGATAACAGCCGCAAATTCAAACAGAATCAAAAGATTATTTGCATACAGCCCTAAATTGTAGAGTTCTCAAGACCTATTGTTTTTGGTGAAGATCGGTTGAGGGAAAGGGGTAGTTTACCTGCAACGTTTTTTTAACAAGGGTATTTTCTATGGCAAACAATAACAGCCGCAAATTCAAACAGAATCAAATAATGTTTTTATACAGCTCTGATTTGTAGAGTACTCATAACCTGTTGTTTTTGGTGAAGATCGGTTAAGGAGAAGGGGTAGTTTACCTGCAACGTTTTTTTATCAAGCATATTTTCTATGGCAAACGATAACGGTCGCAAATGCAAACAGAATCAGATAATTGTTTGCATACGTCCCTGAATTGTAGAGGTCTCAACGACTTTCGATTTTGGTGAAGATCGGTTAAGGGGAAGGGGTAGTTTACCTGCAACGTTTTTTTATCACGCGTATTTTTTATGGCAAACGATAACAGCCGCAAATTCAAACAGAATCAAATAATGTTTCGCATACAGCCCTGAATTGTAGAGTTCTCAAGATCTGTTGATTTTGGTGAAGGTCGGTTAAGGGGAAGGGGTAGTTTACCGGCAACGTTTTTTTATCAAGCGTATTTTCTATGGCAAACGATAACAGCCGCAAATTCAAACAGAATCAAATAATTGTTTGCATACATCCCTGAATTGTAGAGGTCTCAATGACTTTCTATTTTGGTGAAGATCGGTTAAGGGGAAGGGGTAGTTTACCAGCAACGTTTTTTTATCAAGCGTATTTTCTATGGCAAACGATAACAGCCGCAAATTCAAACAGAATCAAATAATTTTTTGCATACCTGCCTGAATTGTAGAGGTCTCAATGACTTTCGATTTTGGTGAAGATCGGTTAAGGGGAAGGGGTAGTTTACCGGCAACCTTTTACGTTTTAACAAGAGTAAAGTACTTGAAAATTTATTTAAACTTTTTGAAACAATGGTAATTGTTAAAAATAAAATAATTTTGTTGCCAGGCAATAAAATTATAATTTTTTTAATTTTAATGTAATATAATATTTTTCATTTAATACTGCAATAAAAAGGCAGGTAAGACACAGCCTGGCTGTTTGGCTGAAAATGTTTTTAAATATAAATCTTAGAATATGGAAGTCATGTATGGTTCTCCATACCGATATTTTTCTATGGCAAACGATAACAGCCGCAAATTCAAACAGAATCAAATAATTTTTGCATACAGCCCTGATTTGCAGAGTGCTCGCGACCTATTGTTTTTGGTGAAGATCGGTTGAGGGAAAGGGGTAGTTTACCTGCAACGGTTTTTTTTTAGCAAGGGTAATTTTGTTTGTTTGGCAAACGATAACAGCCGCAAATTCAAACAGAATCAAATAATGTTTCGCATACAGCCCTGAATTGTAGCGTTCTCAAGATCTGCTGATTTTGGTGAAGATTGGTTAAGGGAAAGGGGTAGTTTACCTGTAACGTTTTATGTTTTAACAAGGGTATTTCCTATGGCAAACGATAACAGCCGCAAATTCAAACAGAATCAAAAGATTATTTGCATACAGCCCTAAATTGTAGAGTTCTCAAGACCTATTGTTTTTGGTGAAGTTCGGTTGAGGGAAAGGGGTAGTTTACCAGCAACGTTTTTTTAACAAGGGTATTTTCTATGGCAAACGATAACAGCCGCAAATTCAAACAGAATCAAATAATGTTTTTATACAGCTCTGATTTGTAGAGTACTCATAACCTGTTGTTTTTGGTGAAGATCGGTTAAGGAGAAGGGGTAGTTTACCTGCAACGTTTTTTTATCAAGCATATTTTCTATGGCAAACGATAACGGTCGCAAATGCAAACAGAATCAGATAATATTTTGCATACGTCCCTGAATTGTAGAGTTCTCAATGAATTTCGATTTTGGTGAAGATCGGTTAAGGGGAAGGGGTAGTTTACCTGCAACCTTTTACGTTTTAACAAGAGTAAAGTAGTTGAAAATTTATTTAAACTTTTTGAAACAATGGTAATTGTTAAAAATAAAATAATTCTGTTGCCAGGCAATAAAATTATAATTTTTTCATTTTAATGTAATATAATATTTTTCATTTAATACAGCAATAAAAAGGCAGGTAAGACACAGCCTGGCTGTTTGGCTGAAAATGACTTCAAATATAAATCTTAGAATATGGAAGTCATGTATGGTTCTCCATACCGATATTTTACTTCCATATTCCTTAAGGAATGGAAGTATGGTGATGGCAAAAAAAATCGTGTTCGAGATTATTGCAGATTCTGATTCTACTACACTCTAAACATGAAAAAAAGTCGTTTTCCGAAAAGTGTCTGTGTGTCTGTCTGTCTGTCTGTCTGTGTGTGTGTCTGTGTGTCTATAGATTTTTTTTCTATGGCAAACGATAACTGCCGCAAATTCAAACAGAATCAAACAATTCTTTGCATACAGCCCTGATTTGCAGAGTACTCGCGACCTATTGTTTTTGGTGAAGATCGGTTGAGGGAAAGGGGTAGTTTACCTGCAACGGTTTTTTTTTAGCAAGGGTAATTTTGTTTGTTTGGCAAACGATAACAGCCGCAAATTCAAACAGAATCAAATAATGTTTTGCATACAGCCCTGATTTGTAGAGTACTCAAGACCTATTGTTTTTGGTGAAGATCGGTTAAGGGGAAGGGGTAGTTTACCTGCAACCTTTTATTACTTCCATATTCCTTAAGGAATGGAAGTATGGTGATGGCAAAAAAAATCGTGTTCGAGATTATTGCAGATTCTGATTCTACTACACTCAAAACATGAAAAATAGTCGTTTTCCGAAAAGTGTCTGTGTGTGAGTCTGTCTGTGTGTCTGTCTGTCTGTGTGTCTGTCTGTCTGTGTGTCCGTAGATTTTTTTTTTTGGCAAACGATAACTGCCGCAAATTCAAACAGAATGAAACAATTTTTTTGCATACAGCCCTGATTTGCAGAGTACTCGCGACCTATTGTTTTTGGTGAAGATCGGTTGAGGGGAAGGGGTAGTTTACCTGCAACGGTTTTTTTTTAGCAAGGGTAATTTTGTTTGTTTGGCAAACGATAACAGCCGCAAATTCAAACAGAATCAAATAATGTTTCGCATACAGCCCTGAATTGTAGAGTTCTCAAGATCTGTTGATTTTGGTGAAGATCGGTTAAGGGAAAGGGGTAGTTTACCTGGAACGTTTTATGTTTTAACAAGGGTATTTCCTATGGCAAACGATAACAGCCGCAAATTCAAACAGAATCAAAAGATTATTTGCATACAGCCCTAAATTGTAGAGTTCTCAAGACCTATTGTTTTTGGTGAAGATCGGTTGAGGGAAAGGGGTAGTTTACCTGCAACGTTTTTTTAACAAGGGTATTTTCTATGGCAAACAATAACAGCCGCAAATTCAAACAGAATCAAATAATGTTTTTATACAGCTCTGATTTGTAAAGTACTCATAACCTGTTGTTTTTGGTGAAGATCGGTTAAGGAGAAGGGGTAGTTTACCTGCAACGTTTTTTTATCAAGCATATTTTCTATGGCAAACGATAACGGTCGCAAATGCAAACAGAATCAGATAATATTTTGCATACGCGTCTGAATTGTAGAGTTCTCAATGACTTTCGATTTTGGTGAAGATCGGTTAAGGGGAAGGGGTAGTTTACCTGCAACCTTTTACGTTTTAACAAGAGTAAAGTACTTGAAAATTTATTTAAACTTTTTGAAACAATGGTAATTGTTAAAAATAAAATAATTTTGTTGCCAGGCAATAAAATTATAAAGTCATTGTATTGGTATCCGCGTCACAATTATTATAATTAAACTATAAAGTTTTACCTTAATCCGTCAATGTGATCGGTTAACTTTTCTTCTTTTCTTCTAACGCGTTTCGGATTGTTAATCCATCATCAGAGGTTAAAATAATTCATAATGATGGATTAACAATCCGAAACGCGTTAGAAGAAAAGAAGAAAAGTTAAGCGATCACATTGACGGATTAAGGTAAAACTTTATAGTTTAATTATAATAAAATTATAATTTTTTCATTTTAATGTAATATAATATTTTTCATTTAATACTGCAATAAAAAGGCAGGTAAGACACAGCCTGGCTGTTTGGCTGAAAATGATTTTAAATATAAATCTTAGAATATGGAAGTCATGTATGGTTCTCCATACCGATATTTTTCTATGGCAAACGATAACAGCCGCAAATTCAAACAGAATCAAATAATTTTTTGCATACAGCCCTGATTTGCAGAGTGCTCGCGACCTATTGTTTTTGGTGAAGATCGGTTGAGGGAAAGGGGTAGTTTACCGGCAACGGTTTTTTTTTAGCAAGGGTAATTTTGTTTGTTTGGCAAACGATAACAGCCGCAAATTCAAACAGAATCAAATAATGTTTCGCATACAGCCCTGAATTGTAGAGTTCTCAAGATCTGTTGATTTTGGTGAAGATCGGTTAAGGGAAAGGGGTAGTTTACCTGGAACGTTTTATGTTTTAACAAGGGTATTTCCTATGGCAAACGATAACAGCCGCAAATTCAAACAGAATCAAAAGATTATTTGCATACAGCCCTAAATTGTAGAGTTCTCAAGACCTTTAGTTTTTGGTGAAGATCGGTTGAGGGAAAGGGGTAGTTTACCTGCAACGTTTTTTTAACAAGGTATTTTCTATGGCAAACAATAACAGCCGCAAATTCAAACAGAATCAAATAATGTTTTTATACAGCTCTGATTTGTAGAGTACTCATAACCTGTTGTTTTTGGTGAAGATCGGTTAAGGAGAAGGGGTAGTTTACCTGCAACGTTTTTTTATCAAGCGTATTTTCTATGGCAAACGATAACAGCCGCAAATTCAAACAGAATCAAATAATTTTTTGCATACCTCCCTGAATTGTAGAGGTCTCAATGACTTTCGATTTTGGTGAAGATCGGTTAAGGGGAAGGGGTAGTTTACCGGCAACCTTTTACGTTTTAACAAGAGTAAAGTACTTGAAAATTTATTTAAACTTTTTGAAACAATGGTAATTGTTAAAAATAAAATAATTTTGTTGCCAGGCAATAAAATTATAATTTTTTTAATTTTAATGTAATATAATATTTTTCATTTAATACTGCAATAAAAAGGCAGCTAAGACACAGCCTGGCTGTTTGGCTGAAAATGTTTTTAAATATAAATCTTAGAATATGGAAGTCATGTATGGTTCTCCATACCGATATTTTTCTATGGCAAACGATAACAGCCGCAAATTCAAACAGAATCAAATAATTTTTGCATACAGCCCTGATTTGCAGAGTGCTCGCGACCTATTGTTTTTGGTGAAGATCGGTTGAGGGAAAGGGGTAGTTTACCTGCAACGGTTTTTTTTTAGCAAGGGTAATTTTGTTTGTTTGGCAAACGATAACAGCCGCAAATTCAAACAGAATCAAATAATGTTTCGCATACAGCCCTGAATTGTAGCGTTCTCAAGATCTGCTGATTTTGGTGAAGATTGGTTAAGGGAAAGGGGTAGTTTACCTGTAACGTTTTATGTTTTAACAAGGGTATTTCCTATGGCAAACGATAACAGCCGCAAATTCAAACAGAATCAAAAGATTATTTGCATACAGCCCTAAATTGTAGAGTTCTCAAGACCTATTGTTTTTGGTGAAGTTCGGTTGAGGGAAAGGGGTAGTTTACCAGCAACGTTTTTTTAACAAGGGTATTTTCTATGGCAAACGATAACAGCCGCAAATTCAAACAGAATCAAATAATGTTTTTATACAGCTCTGATTTGTAGAGTACTCATAACCTGTTGTTTTTGGTGAAGATCGGTTAAGGAGAAGGGGTAGTTTACCTGCAACGTTTTTTTATCAAGCATATTTTCTATGGCAAACGATAACGGTCGCAAATGCAAACAGAATCAGATAATATTTTGCATACGTCCCTGAATTGTAGAGTTCTCAATGAATTTCGATTTTGGTGAAGATCGGTTAAGGGGAAGGGGTAGTTTACCTGCAACCTTTTACGTTTTAACAAGAGTAAAGTAGTTGAAAATTTATTTAAACTTTTTGAAACAATGGTAATTGTTAAAAATAAAATAATTCTGTTGCCAGGCAATAAAATTATAATTTTTTCATTTTAATGTAATATAATATTTTTCATTTAATACAGCAATAAAAAGGCAGGTAAGACACAGCCTGGCTGTTTGGCTGAAAATGACTTCAAATATAAATCTTAGAATATGGAAGTCATGTATGGTTCTCCATACCGATATTTTACTTCCATATTCCTTAAGGAATGGAAGTATGGTGATGGCAAAAAAAATCGTGTTCGAGATTATTGCAGATTCTGATTCTACTACACTCTAAACATGAAAAAAAGTCGTTTTCCGAAAAGTGTCTGTGTGTCTGTCTGTCTGTCTGTCTGTGTGTGTGTCTGTGTGTCTATAGATTTTTTTTCTATGGCAAACGATAACTGCCGCAAATTCAAACAGAATCAAACAATTTTTTGCATACAGCCCTGATTTGCAGAGTACTCGCGACCTATTGTTTTTGGTGAAGATCGGTTAAGGGGAAGGGGTAGTTTACCTGCAACGTTTTTTATCAAGCGTATTTTCTATGGCAAACGATAACAGCTGCAAATTCAAACAGAATCAAATAATTTTTTGCATACGTCCCTGAATTGTAGAGGTCTCAATGAGTTTCGATTTTGGTGAAGATCGGTCAAGGGTAAGGGGTAGTTTACCTGCAACCTTTTATTACTTCCATATTCCTTAAGGAATGGAAGTATGGTGATGGCAAAAAAAATCGTGTTCGAGATTATTGCAGATTCTGATTCTACTACACTCAAAACATGAAAAATAGTCGTTTTCCGAAAAGTGTCTGTGTGTGAGTCTGTCTGTGTGTCTGTCTGTCTGTGTGTCTGTCTGTCTGTGTGTCCGTAGATTTTTTTTTTTGGCAAACGATAACTGCCGCAAATTCAAACAGAATGAAACAATTTTTTTGCATACAGCTCTGATTTGCAGAGTACTCGCGACCTATTGTTTTTGGTGAAGATCGGTTGAGGGGAAGGGGTAGTTTACCTGCAACGGTTTTTTTTTAGCAAGGGTAATTTTGTTTGTTTGGCAAACGATAACAGCCGCAAATTCAAACAGAATCAAATAATGTTTCGCATACAGCCCTGAATTGTAGAGTTCTCAAGATCTGTTGATTTTGGTGAAGATCGGTTAAGGGAAAGGGGTAGTTTACCTGGAACGTTTTATGTTTTAACAAGGGTATTTCCTATGGCAAACGATAACAGCCGCAAATTCAAACAGAATCAAAAGATTATTTGCATACAGCCCTAAATTGTAGAGTTCTCAAGACCTATTGTTTTTGGTGAAGATCGGTTGAGGGAAAGGGGTAGTTTACCAGCAACGTTTTTTTAACAAGGGTATTTTCTATGGCAAACAATAACAGCCGCAAATTCAAACAGAATCAAATAATGTTTTTATACAGCTCTGATTTGTAAAGTACTCATAACCTGTTGTTTTTGGTGAAGATCGGTTAAGGAGAAGGGGTAGTTTACCTGCAACGTTTTTTTATCAAGCATATTTTCTATGGCAAACGATAACGGTCGCAAATGCAAACAGAATCAGATAATATTTTGCATACGCGTCTGAATTGTAGAGTTCTCAATGACTTTCGATTTTGGTGAAGATCGGTTAAGGGGAAGGGGTAGTTTACCTGCAACCTTTTACGTTTTAACAAGAGTAAAGTACTTGAAAATTTATTTAAACTTTTTGAAACAATGGTAATTGTTAAAAATAAAATAATTTTGTTGCCAGGCAATAAAATTATAAAGTCATTGTATTGGTATCCGCGTCACAATTATTATAATTAAACTATAAAGTTTTACCTTAATCCGTCAATGTGATCGGTTAACTTTTCTTCTTTTCTTCTAACGCGTTTCGGATTGTTAATCCATCATCAGAGGTTAAAATAATTCATAATGATGGATTAACAATCCGAAACGCGTTAGAAGAAAAGAAGAAAAGTTAAGCGATCACATTGACGGATTAAGGTAAAACTTTATAGTTTAATTATAATAAAATTATAATTTTTTCATTTTAATGTAATATAATATTTTTCATTTAATACTGCAATAAAAAGGCAGGTAAGACACAGCCTGGCTGTTTGGCTGAAAATGATTTTAAATATAAATCTTAGAATATGGAAGTCATGTATGGTTCTCCATACCGATATTTTTCTATGGCAAACGATAACAGCCGCAAATTCAAACAGAATCAAATAATTTTTTGCATACAGCCCTGATTTGCAGAGTGCTCGCGACCTATTGTTTTTGGTGAAGATCGGTTGAGGGAAAGGGGTAGTTTACCGGCAACGGTTTTTTTTTAGCAAGGGTAATTTTGTTTGTTTGGCAAACGATAACAGCCGCAAATTCAAACAGAATCAAATAATGTTTCGCATACAGCCCTGAATTGTAGAGTTCTCAAGATCTGTTGATTTTGGTGAAGATCGGTTAAGGGAAAGGGGTAGTTTACCTGGAACGTTTTATGTTTTAACAAGGGTATTTCCTATGGCAAACGATAACAGCCGCAAATTCAAACAGAATCAAAAGATTATTTGCATACAGCCCTAAATTGTAGAGTTCTCAAGACCTTTTGTTTTTGGTGAAGATCGGTTGAGGGAAAGGGGTAGTTTACCTGCAACGTTTTTTTAACAAGGTATTTTCTATGGCAAACAATAACAGCCGCAAATTCAAACAGAATCAAATAATGTTTTTATACAGCTCTGATTTGTAGAGTACTCATAACCTGTTGTTTTTGGTGAAGATCGGTTAAGGAGAAGGGGTAGTTTACCTGCAACGTTTTTTTATCAAGCATATTTTCTATGGCAAACGATAACGGTCGCAAATGCAAACAGAATCAGATAATATTTTGCATACGTCCCTGAATTGTAGAGTTCTCAATGACTTTCGATTTTGGTGAAGATCGGTTAAGGGGAAGGGGTAGTTTACCTGCAACCTTTTACGTTTTAACAAGAGAAAAGTACTTGAAAATTTATTTAAACTTTTTGAAACAATGGTAATTGTTAAAAATAAAATAATTTTGTTGCCAGGCAATAAAATTATAATTTTTTCATTTTAATGTAATATAATATTTTTCATTTAATACTGCAATAAAAAGGCAGGTAAGACACAGCCTGGCTGTTTGGCTGAAAATGATTTTAAATATAAATCTTAGAATATGGAAGTCATGTATGGTTCTCCATACCGATATTTTTCTATGGCAAACGATAACAGCCGCAAATTCAAACAGAATCAAATAATTTTTTGCATACAGCCCTGATTTGCAGAGTGCTCGCGACCTATTGTTTTTGGTGAAGATCGGTTGAGGGAAAGGGGTAGTTTACCGGCAACGGTTTTTTTTTAGCAAGGGTAATTTTGTTTGTTTGGCAAACGATAACAGCCGCAAATTCAAACAGAATCAAATAATGTTTCGCATACAGCCCTGAATTGTAGAGTTCTCAAGATCTGCTGATTTTGGTGGAGATTGGTTAAGGGAAAGGGGTTGTTTACCTGTAACGTTTTATGTTTTAACAAGGGTATTTCTTATGGCAAACGATAACAGCCGCAAATTCAAACAGAATCAAAAGATTATTTGCATACAGCCCTAAATTGTAGAGTTCTCAAGACCTATTGTTTTTGGTGAAGTTCGGTTGAGGGAAAGGGGTAGTTTACCTGCAACGTTTTTTTAACAAGGGTATTTTCTATGGCAAACGATAACAGCCGCAAATTCAAACAGAATCAAATAATGTTTTGCATACAGCCCTGATTTGTAGAGTACTCAAGATCTATTGTTTTTGGTGAAGATCGGTTAAGGGGAAGGGGTAGTTTACCTGCAACGTTTTTTATCAAGCGTATTTTCTATGGCAAACGATAACAGCTGCAAATTCAAACAGAATCAAATAATTTTTTGCATACGTCCCTGAATTGTAGAGGTCTCAATGAGTTTCGATTTTGGTGAAGATCGGTTAAGGGGAAGGGGTAGTTTACCTGCAACCTTTTATTACTTCCATATTCCTTAAGGAATGGAAGTATGGTGATGGCAAAAAAAATCGTGTTCGAGATTATTGCAGATTCTGATTCTACTACACTCAAAACATGAAAAATAGTCGTTTTCCGAAAAGTGTCTGTGTGTGTGTCTGTCTGTGTGTCTGTCTGTCTGTGTGTCTGTAGATTTTTTTTCTATGGCAAACGATAACTGCCGCAAATTCAAACAGAATCAAACAATTTTTTGCATACAGCACTGATTTGCAGAGTACTCGCGACCTATTGTTTTTGGTGAAGATCGGTTGAGGGGAAGGGGTAGTTTACCTGCAACGGGTTTTTTTTAGCAAGGGTAATTTTGTTTGTTTGGCAAACGATAACAGCCGCAAATTCAAACAGAATCAAATAATGTTTCGCATACAGCCCTGAATTGTAGAGTTCTCAAGATCTGTTGATTTTGGTGAAGATCGGTTAAGGGAAAGGGGTAGTTTACCAGGAACGTTTTATGTTTTAACAAGGGTATTTCCTATGGCAAACGATAACAGCCGCAAATTCAAACAGAATCAAAAGATTATTTGCATACAGCCCTAAATTGTAGAGTTCTCAAGACCTATTGTTTTTGGTGAAGATCGGTTGAGGGAAAGGGGTAGTTTACCTGCAACGTTTTTTTAACAAGGGTATTTTCTATGGCAAACAATAACAGCCGCAAATTCAAACAGAATCAAATAATGTTCTTATACAGCTCTGATTTGTAGAGTACTCATAACCTGTTGTTTTTGGTGAAGATCGGTTAAGGAGAAGGGGTAGTTTACCTGCAACGTTTTTTTATCAAGCATATTTTCTATGGCAAACGATAACGGTCGCAAATGCAAACAGAATCAGATAATATTTTGCATACGTCCCTGAATTGTAGAGTTCTCAATGAATTTCGATTTTGGTGAAGATCGGTTAAGGGGAAGGGGTAGTTTACCTGCAACCTTTTACGTTTTAACAAGAGTAAAGTACTTGAAAATTTATTTAAACTTTTTGAAACAATGGTAATTGTTAAAAATAAAATAATTCTGTTGCCAGGCAATAAAATTATAATTTTTTCATTTTAATGTAATATAATATTTTTCATTTAATACAGCAATAAAAAGGCAGGTAAGACACAGCCTGGCTGTTTGGCTGAAAATGACTTCAAATATAAATCTTAGAATATGGAAGTCATGTATGGTTCTCCATACCGATATTTTACTTCCATATTCCTTAAGGAATGGAAGTATGGTGATGGCAAAAAAAATCGTGTTCGAGATTATTGCAGATTCTGATTCTACTACACTCTAAACATGAAAAAAAGTCGTTTTCCGAAAAGTGTCTGTGTGTGTGTCTGTCTGTCTGTCTGTGTGTGTGTCTGTGTGTCTATAGATTTTTTTCTATGGCAAACGATAACTGCCGCAAATTCAAACAGAATCAAACAATTTTTTGCATACAGCCCTGATTTGCAGAGTACTCGCGACCTATTGTTTTTGGTGAAGATCGGTTGAGGGGAAGGGGTAGTTTACCTGCAACGGTTTTTTTTTAGCAAGGGTAATTTTGTTTGTTTGGCAAACGATAACAGCCGCAAATTCAAACAGAATCAAATAATGTTTTGCATACAGCCCTGATTTGTAGAGTACTCAAGACCTATTGTTTTTGGTGAAGATCGGTTAAGGGGAAGGGGTAGTTTACCAGCAACGTTTTTTATCAAGCGTATTTTCTATGGCAAACGATAACAGCTGCAAATTCAAACAGAATCAAATAATTTTTTGCATACGTCCCTGAATTGTAGAGTTCTCAATGAGTTTCGATTTCGGTGAAGATCGGTTAAGGGGAAGGGGTAGTTTACCTGCAACCTTTTATTACTTCCATATTCCTTAAGGAATGGAAGTATGGTGATGGCAAAAAAAATCGTGTTCGAGATTATTGCAGATTCTGATTCTACTACACTCAAAACATGAAAAATAGTCGTTTTCCGAAAAGTGTCTGTGTGTGTGTCTGTCTGTGTGTGTGTCTGTCTGTGTGTCTGTCTGTCTGTGTGTCTGTCTGTCTATGTGTCTGTAGATTTTTTTTCTATGGCAAACGATAACTGCCGCAAATTCAAACAGAATCAAACAATTTTTTGCATACAGCCCTGATTTGCAGAGTACTCGCGACCTATTGTTTTTGGTGAAGATCGGTTGAGGGGAAGGGGTAGTTTACCTGCAACGGTTTTTTTTTAGCAAGGGTAATTTTGTTTGTTTGGCAAACGATAACAGCCGCAAATTCAAACAGAATCAAATAATGTTTCGCATACAGCCCTGAATTGTAGCGTTCTCAAGATCTGTTGATTTTGGTGACGATCGGTTAAGGGAAAGGGGTAGTTTACCTGGAACGTTTTATGTTTTAACAAGGGTATTTCCTATGGCAAACGATAACAGCCGCAAATTCAAACAGAATCAAAAGATTATTTGCATACAGCCCTAAATTGTAGAGTTCTCAAGACCTATTGGTTTTGGTGAAGATCGGTTGAGGGAAAGGGGTAGTTTACCTGCAACGTTTTTTTAACAAGGGTATTTTCTATGGCAAACAATAACAGCCGCAAATTCAAACAGAATCAAATAATGTTTTTATACAGCTCTGATTTGTAGAGTACTCATAACCTGTTGTTTTTGGTGAAGATCGGTTAAGGAGAAGGGGTAGTTTACCTGCAACGTTTTTTTATCAAGCATATTTTCTATGGCAAACGATAACGGTCGCAAATGCAAACAGAATCAGATAATATTTTGCATACGTCCCTGAATTGTAGACTTCTCAATGACTTTCGATTTTGGTGAAGATCGGTTAAGGGGAAGGGGTAGTTTACCTGCAACCTTTTACGTTTTAACAAGAGTAAAGTACTTGAAAATTTATTTAAACTTTTTGAAACAATGGTAATTGTTAAAAATAAAATAATTCTGTTGCCAGGCAATAAAATTATAATTTTTTCATTTTAATGTAATATAATATTTTTCATTTAATACAGCAATAAAAAGGCAGGTAAGACACAGCCTGGCTGTTTGGCTGAAAATGACTTCAAATATAAATCTTAGAATATGGAAGTCATGTATGGTTCTCCATACCGATATTTTACTTCCATATTCCTTAAGGAATGGAAGTATGGTGATGGCAAAAAAAATCGTGTTCGAGATTATTGCAGATTCTGATTCTACTACACTCTAAACATGAAAAAAAGTCGTTTTCCGAAAAGTGTCTGTGTGTGTGTCTGTCTGTCTGTCTGTCTGTGTGTCTGTGTGTCTATAGATTTTTTTTCTATGGCAAACGATAACTGCCGCAAATTCAAACAGAATCAAACAATTTTTTGCATACAGCCCTGATTTGCAGAGTACTCGCGACCTATTGTTTTTGGTGAAGATCGGTTGAGGGAAAGGGGTAGTTTACCTGCAACGGTTTTTTTTTAGCAAGGGTAATTTTGTTTGTTTGGCAAACGATAACAGCCGCAAATTCAAACAGAATCAAATAATGTTTTGCATACAGCCCTGATTTGTAGAGTACTCAAGACCTATTGTTTTTGGTGAAGATCGGTTATGGAGAAGGGGTAGTTTACCAGCAACGTTTTTTATCAAGCGTATTTTCTATGGCAAACGATAACAGCTGCAAATTCAAACAGAATCAAATAATTTTTTGCATACGTCCCTGAATTGAAGAGGTCTCAATGAGTTTCGATTTTGGTGAAGATCGGTTAAGGGGAAGGGGTAGTTTACCTGCAACCTTTTATTACTTCCATATTCCTTAAGGAATGGAAGTATGGTGATGGCAAAAAAAATCGTGTTCGAGATTATTGCAGATTCTGATTCTACTACACTCAAAACATGAAAAATAGTCGTTTTCCGAAAAGTGTCTGTGTGTGTGTCTGTCTGTGTGTCTGTCTGTCTGTGTGTCCGTAGATTTTTTTTTTGGCAAACGATAACTGCCGCAAATTCAAACAGAATGAAACAATTTTTTTGCATACAGCCCTGATTTGCAGAGTACTCGCGACCTATTGTTTTTGGTGAAGATCGGTTGAGGGGAAGGGGTAGTTTACCTGCAACGGTTTTTTTTTAGCAAGGGTAATTTTGTTTGTTTGGCAAACGATAACAGCCGCAAATTCAAACAGAATCAAATAATGTTTCGCATACAGCCCTGAAATGTAGAGGTCTCAAGATCTGTTGATTTTGGTGAAGATCGGTTAAGGGAAAGGGGTAGTTTACCTGGAACGTTTTATGTTTTAACAAGGGTATTTCCTATGGCAAACGATAACAGCCGCAAATTCAAACAGAATCAAAAGATTATTTGCATACAGCCCTAAATTGTAGAGTTCTCAAGACCTATTGTTTTTGGTGAAGATCGGTTGAGGGAAAGGGGTAGTTTACCTGCAACGTTTTTTTAACAAGGGTATTTTCTATGGCAAACAATAACAGCCGCAAATTCAAACAGAATCAAATAATGTTTTTATACAGCTCTGATTTGTAGAGTACTCATAACCTGTTGTTTTTGGTGAAGATCGGTTAAGGAGAAGGGGTAGTTTACCTGCAACGTTTTTTTATCAAGCATATTTTCTATGGCAAACGATAACGGTCGCAAATGCAAACAGAATCAGATAATTGTTTGCATACGTCCCTGAATTGTAGAGGTCTCAACGACTTTCGATTTTGGTGAAGATCGGTTAAGGGGAAGGGGTAGTTTACCTGCAACGTTTTTTTATCACGCGTATTTTTTATGGCAAACGATAACAGCCGCAAATTCAAACAGAATCAAATAATGTTTCGCATACAGCCCTGAATTGTAGCGTTCTCAAGATCTGTTGATTTTGGTGAAGGTCGGTTAAGGGGAAGGGGTAGTTTACCGGCAACGTTTTTTTATCAAGCGTATTTTCTATGGCAAACGATAACAGCCGCAAATTCAAACAGAATCAAATAATTGTTTGCATACGTCCCTGAATTGTAGAGGTCTCAATGACTTTCTATTTTGGTGAAGATCGGTTAAGGGGAAGGGGTAGTTTACCTGCAACGTTTTTTTATCAAGCGTATTTTCTATGGCAAACGATAATAGCCGCAAATTCAAACAGAATCAAATAATTTTTTGCATACCTGCCTGAATTGTAGAGGTCTCAATGACTTTCGATTTTGGTGAAGATCGGTTAAGGGGAAGGGGTAGTTTACCGGCAACCTTTTACGTTTTAACAAGAGTAAAGTACTTGAAAATTTATTTAAACTTTTTGAAACAATGGTAATTGTTAAAAATAAAATAATTTTGTTGCCAGGCAATAAAATTATAATTTTTTTAATTTTAATGTAATATAATATTTTTCATTTAATACTGCAATAAAAAGGCAGGTAAGACACAGCCTGTCTGTTTGGCTGAAAATGTTTTTAAATATAAATCTTAGAATATGGAAGTCATGTATGGTTCTCCATACCGATATTTTTCTATGGCAAACGATAACAGCCGCAAATTCAAACAGAATCAAATAATTTTTGCATACAGCCCTGATTTGCAGAGTGCTCGCGACCTATTGTTTTTGGTGAAGATCGGTTGAGGGAAAGGGGTAGTTTACCTGCAACGGTTTTTTTTTAGCAAGGGTAATTTTGTTTGTTTGGCAAACGATAACAGCCGCAAATTCAAACAGAATCAAATAATGTTTCGCATACAGCCCTGAATTGTAGCGTTCTCAAGATCTGCTGATTTTGGTGAAGATTGGTTAAGGGAAAGGGGTAGTTTACCAGGAACGTTTTATGTTTTAACAAGGGTATTTCCTATGGCAAACGATAACAGCCGCAAATTCAAACAGAATCAAAAGATTATTTGCATACAGCCCTAAATTGTAGAGTTCTCAAGACCTATTGTTTTTGGTGAAGTTCGGTTGAGGGAAAGGGGTAGTTTACCAGCAACGTTTTTTTAACAAGGGTATTTTCTATGGCAAACGATAACAGCCGCAAATTCAAACAGAATCAAATAATGTTTTTATACAGCTCTGATTTGTAGAGTACTCATAACCTGTTGTTTTTGGTGAAGATCGGTTAAGGAGAAGGGGTAGTTTACCTGCAACGTTTTTTTATCAAGCATATTTTCTATGGCAAACGATAACGGTCGCAAATGCAAACAGAATCAGATAATATTTTGCATACGTCCCTGAATTGTAGAGTTCTCAATGAATTTCGATTTTGGTGAAGATCGGTTAAGGGGAAGGGGTAGTTTACCTGCAACCTTTTACGTTTTAACAAGAGTAAAGTAGTTGAAAATTTATTTAAACTTTTTGAAACAATGGTAATTGTTAAAAATAAAATAATTCTGTTGCCAGGCAATAAAATTATAATTTTTTCATTTTAATGTAATATAATATTTTTCATTTAATACAGCAATAAAAAGGCAGGTAAGACACAGCCTGGCTGTTTGGCTGAAAATGACTTCAAATATAAATCTTAGAATATGGAAGTCATGTATGGTTCTCCATACCGATATTTTACTTCCATATTCCTTAAGGAATGGAAGTATGGTGATGGCAAAAAAAATCGTGTTCGAGATTATTGCAGATTCTGATTCTACTACACTCTAAACATGAAAAAAAGTCGTTTTCCGAAAAGTGTCTGTGTGTCTGTCTGTCTGTCTGTCTGTGTGTGTGTCTGTGTGTCTATAGATTTTTTTTCTATGGCAAACGATAACTGCCGCAAATTCAAACAGAATCAAACAATTTTTTGCATACAGCCCTGATTTGCAGAGTACTCGCGACCTATTGTTTTTGGTGAAGATCGGTTAAGGGGAAGGGGTAGTTTACCTGCAACGTTTTTTATCAAGCGTATTTTCTATGGCAAACGATAACAGCTGCAAATTCAAACAGAATCAAATAATTTTTTGCATACGTCCCTGAATTGTAGAGGTCTCAATGAGTTTCGATTTTGGTGAAGATCGGTCAAGGGTAAGGGGTAGTTTACCTGCAACCTTTTATTACTTCCATATTCCTTAAGGAATGGAAGTATGGTGATGGCAAAAAAAATCGTGTTCGAGATTATTGCAGATTCTGATTCTACTACACTCAAAACATGAAAAATAGTCGTTTTCCGAAAAGTGTCTGTGTGTGTGTCTGTCTGTGTGTCTGTCTGTCTGTGTGTCTGTCTGTCTGTGTGTCCGTAGATTTTTTTTTTTGGCAAACGATAACTGCCGCAAATTCAAACAGAATGAAACAATTTTTTTGCATACAGCCCTGATTTGCAGAGTACTCGCGACCTATTGTTTTTGGTGAAGATCGGTTGAGGGGAAGGGGTAGTTTACCTGCAACCTTTTACGTTTTAACAAGAGTAAAGTACTTGAAAATTTATTTAAACTTTTTGAAACAATGGTAATTGTTAAAAATAAAATAATTTTGTTGCCAGGCAATAAAATTATAAAGTCATTGTATTGGTATCCGCGTCACAATTATTATAATTAAACTATAAAGTTTTACCTTAATCCGTCAATGTGATCGGTTAACTTTTCTTCTTTTCTTCTAACGCGTTTCGGATTGTTAATCCATCATCAGAGGTTAAAATAATTCATAATGATGGATTAACAATCCGAAACGCGTTAGAAGAAAAGAAGAAAAGTTAAGCGATCACATTGACGGATTAAGGTAAAACTTTATAGTTTAATTATAATAAAATTATAATTTTTTCATTTTAATGTAATATAATATTTTTCATTTAATACTGCAATAAAAAGGCAGGTAAGACACAGCCTGGCTGTTTGGCTGAAAATGATTTTAAATATAAATCTTAGAATATGGAAGTCATGTATGGTTCTCCATACCGATATTTTTCTATGGCAAACGATAACAGCCGCAAATTCAAACAGAATCAAATAATTTTTTGCATACAGCCCTGATTTGCAGAGTGCTCGCGACCTATTGTTTTTGGTGAAGATCGGTTGAGGGAAAGGGGTAGTTTACCGGCAACGGTTTTTTTTTTAGCAAGGGTAATTTTGTTTGTTTGGCAAACGATAACAGCCGCAAATTCAAACAGAATCAAATAATGTTTCGCATACAGCCCTGAATTGTAGAGTTCTCAAGATCTGTTGATTTTGGTGAAGATCGGTTAAGGGAAAGGGGTAGTTTACCTGGAACGTTTTATGTTTTAACAAGGGTATTTCCTATGGCAAACGATAACAGCCGCAAATTCAAACAGAATCAAAAGATTATTTGCATACAGCCCTAAATTGTAGAGTTCTCAAGACCTATTGTTTTTGGTGAAGATCGGTTGAGGGAAAGGGGTAGTTTACCTGCAACGTTTTTTTAACAAGGGTATTTTCTATGGCAAACAATAACAGCCGCAAATTCAAACAGAATCAAATAATGTTTTTATACAGCTCTGATTTGTAGAGTACTCATAACCTGTTGTTTTTGGTGAAGATCGGTTAAGGAGAAGGGGTAGTTTACCTGCAACGTTTTTTTATCAAGCATATTTTCTATGGCAAACGATAACGGTCGCAAATGCAAACAGAATCAGATAATATTTTGCATACGTCCCTGAATTGTAGAGTTCTCAATGACTTTCGATTTTGGTGAAGATCGGTTAAGGGGAAGGGGTAGTTTACCTGCAACCTTTTACGTTTTAACAAGAGTAAAGTACTTGAAAATTTATTTAAACTTTTTGAAACAATGGTAATTGTTAAAAATAAAATAATTTTGTTGCCAGGCAATAAAATTATAAAGTCATTGTATTGGTATCCGCGTCACAATTATTATAATTAAACTATAAAGTTTTACCTTAATCCGTCAATGTGATCGGTTAACTTTTCTTCTTTTCTTCTAACGCGTTTCGGATTGTTAATCCATCATCAGAGGTTAAAATAATTCATAATGATGGATTAACAATCCGAAACGCGTTAGAAGAAAAGAAGAAAAGTTAAGCGATCACATTGACGGATTAAGGTAAAACTTTATAGTTTAATTATAATAAAATTATAATTTTTTCATTTTAATGTAATATAATATTTTTCATTTAATACTGCAATAAAAAGGCAGGTAAGACACAGCCTGGCTGTTTGGCTGAAAATGATTTTAAATATAAATCTTAGAATATGGAAGTCATGTATGGTTCTCCATACCGATATTTTTCTATGGCAAACGATAACAGCCGCAAATTCAAACAGAATCAAATAATTTTTTGCATACAGCCCTGATTTGCAGAGTGCTCGCGACCTATTGTTTTTGGTGAAGATCGGTTGAGGGAAAGGGGTAGTTTACCGGCAACGGTTTTTTTTTTAGCAAGGGTAATTTTGTTTGTTTGGCAAACGATAACAGCCGCAAATTCAAACAGAATCAAATAATGTTTCGCATACAGCCCTGAATTGTAGAGTTCTCAAGATCTGTTGATTTTGGTGAAGATCGGTTAAGGGAAAGGGGTAGTTTACCTGGAACGTTTTATGTTTTAACAAGGGTATTTCCTATGGCAAACGATAACAGCCGCAAATTCAAACAGAATCAAAAGATTATTTGCATACAGCCCTAAATTGTAGAGTTCTCAAGACCTATTGTTTTTGGTGAAGATCGGTTGAGGGAAAGGGGTAGTTTACCTGCAACGTTTTTTTAACAAGGGTATTTTCTATGGCAAACAATAACAGCCGCAAATTCAAACAGAATCAAATAATGTTTTTATACAGCTCTGATTTGTAGAGTACTCATAACCTGTTGTTTTTGGTGAAGATCGGTTAAGGAGAAGGGGTAGTTTACCTGCAACGTTTTTTTATCAAGCATATTTTCTATGGCAAACGATAACGGTCGCAAATGCAAACAGAATCAGATAATATTTTGCATACGTCCCTGAATTGTAGAGTTCTCAATGACTTTCGATTTTGGTGAAGATCGGTTAAGGGGAAGGGGTAGTTTACCTGCAACCTTTTACGTTTTAACAAGAGTAAAGTACTTGAAAATTTATTTAAACTTTTTGAAACAATGGTAATTGTTAAAAATAAAATAATTTTGTTGCCAGGCAATAAAATTATAATTTTTTCATTTTAATGTAATATAATATTTTTCATTTAATACTGCAATAAAAAGGCAGGTAAGACACAGCCTGGCTGTTTGGCTGAAAATGATTTTAAATATAAATCTTAGAATATGGAAGTCATGTATGGTTCTCCATACCGATATTTTTCTATGGCAAACGATAACAGCCGCAAATTCAAACAGAATCAAATAATTTTTTGCATACAGCCCTGATTTGCAGAGTGCTCGCGACCTATTGTTTTTGGTGAAGATCGGTTGAGGGAAAGGGGTAGTTTACCGGCAACGGTTTTTTTTTAGCAAGGGTAATTTTGTTTGTTTGGCAAACGATAACAGCCGCAAATTCAAACAGAATCAAATAATGTTTCGCATACAGCCCTGAATTGTAGAGTTCTCAAGATCTGCTGATTTTGGTGGAGATTGGTTAAGGGAAAGGGGTTGTTTACCTGTAACGTTTTATGTTTTAACAAGGGTATTTCTTATGGCAAACGATAACAGCCGCAAATTCAAACAGAATCAAAAGATTATTTGCATACAGCCCTAAATTGTAGAGTTCTCAAGACCTATTGTTTTTGGTGAAGTTCGGTTGAGGGAAAGGGGTAGTTTACCAGCAACGTTTTTTTAACAAGGGTATTTTCTATGGCAAACGATAACAGCCGCAAATTCAAACAGAATCAAATAATGTTTTGCATACAGCCCTGATTTGTAGAGTACTCAAGACCTATTGTTTTTGGTGAAGATCGGTTAAGGGGAAGGGGTAGTTTACCTGCAACGTTTTTTATCAAGCGTATTTTCTATGGCAAACGATAACAGCTGCAAATTCAAACAGAATCAAATACTTTTTTTCATACGTCCCTGAATTGTAGAGGTCTCAATGAGTTTCGATTTTGGTGAAGATCGGTTAAGGGGAAGGGGTAGTTTACCTGCAACCTTTTATTACTTCCATATTCCTTAAGGAATGGAAGTATGGTGATGGCAAAAAAAATCGTGTTCGAGATTATTGCAGATTCTGATTCTACTACACTCAAAACATGAAAAATAGTCGTTTTCCGAAAAGTGTCTGTGTGTGTGTCTGTCTGTGTGTCTGTCTGTCTGTGTGTCTGTAGATTTTTTTTCTATGGCAAACGATAACTGCCGCAAATTCAAACAGAATCAAACAATTTTTTGCATACAGCACTGATTTGCAGAGTACTCGCGACCTATTGTTTTTGGTGAAGATCGGTTGAGGGGAAGGGGTAGTTTACCTGCAACGGGTTTTTTTTAGCAAGGGTAATTTTGTTTGTTTGGCAAACGATAACAGCCGCAAATTCAAACAGAATCAAATAATGTTTCGCATACAGCCCTGAATTGTAGAGTTCTCAAGATCTGTTGATTTTGGTGAAGATCGGTTAAGGGAAAGGGGTAGTTTACCAGGAACGTTTTATGTTTTAACAAGGGTATTTCCTATGGCAAACGATAACAGCCGCAAATTCAAACAGAATCAAAAGATTATTTGCATACAGCCCTAAGTTGTAGAGTTCTCAAGACCTATTGTTTTTGGTGAAGATCGGTTGAGGGAAAGGGGTAGTTTACCTGCAACGTTTTTTTAACAAGGGTATTTTCTATGGCAAACAATAACAGCCGCAAATTCAAACAGAATCAAATAATGTTTTTATACAGCTCTGATTTGTAGAGTACTCATAACCTGTTGTTTTTGGTGAAGATCGGTTAAGGAGAAGGGGTAGTTTACCTGCAACGTTTTTTTATCAAGCATATTTTCTATGGCAAACGATAACGGTCGCAAATGCAAACAGAATCAGATAATATTTTGCATACGTCCCTGAATTGTAGAGTTCTCAATGAATTTCGATTTTGGTGAAGATCGGTTAAGGGGAAGGGGTAGTTTACCTGCAACCTTTTACGTTTTAACAAGAGTAAAGTACTTGAAAATTTATTTAAACTTTTTGAAACAATGGTAATTGTTAAAAATAAAATAATTCTGTTGCCAGGCAATAAAATTATAATTTTTTCATTTTAATGTAATATAATATTTTTCATTTAATACAGCAATAAAAAGGCAGGTAAGACACAGCCTGGCTGTTTGGCTGAAAATGACTTCAAATATAAATCTTAGAATATGGAAGTCATGTATGGTTCTCCATACCGATATTTTACTTCCATATTCCTTAAGGAATGGAAGTATGGTGATGGCAAAAAAAATCGTGTTCGAGATTATTGCAGATTCTGATTCTACTACACTCTAAACATGAAAAAAAGTCGTTTTCCGAAAAGTGTCTGTGTGTGTGTCTGTCTGTCTGTCTGTGTGTGTGTCTGTGTGTCTATAGATTTTTTTTCTATGGCAAACGATAACTGCCGCAAATTCAAACAGAATCAAACAATTTTTTGCATACAGCCCTGATTTGCAGAGTACTCGCGACCTATTGTTTTTGGTGAAGATCGGTTGAGGGGAAGGGGTAGTTTACCGGCAACGGTTTTTTTTTAGCAAGGGTAATTTTGTTTGTTTGGCAAACGATAACAGCCGCAAATTCAAACAGAATCAAATAATGTTTTGCATACAGCCCTGATTTGTAGAGTACTCAAGACCTATTGTTTTTGGTGAAGATCGGTTAAGGGGAAGGGGTAGTTTACCAGCAACGTTTTTTATCAAGCGTATTTTCTATGGCAAACGATAACAGCTGCAAATTCAAACAGAATCAAATAATTTTTTGCATACGTCCCTGAATTGTAGAGGTCTCAATGAGTTTCGATTTCGGTGAAGATCGGTTAATGGGAAGGGGTAGTTTACCTGCAACCTTTTATTACTTCCATATTCCTTAAGGAATGGAAGTATGGTGATGGCAAAAAAAATCGTGTTCGAGATTATTGCAGATTCTGATTCTACTACACTCAAAACATGAAAAATAGTCGTTTTCCGAAAAGTGTCTGTGTGTGTGTCTGTCTGTGTGTGTGTCTGTCTGTGTGTCTGTCTGTCTGTGTGTCTGTCTGTCTGTGTGTCTGTAGATTTTTTTTCTATGGCAAACGATAACTGCCGCAAATTCAAACAGAATCAAACAATTTTTTGCATGCAGCCCTGATTTGCAGAGTACTCGCGACCTATTGTTTTTGGTGAAGATCGGTTGAGGGGAAGGGGTAGTTTACCTGCAACGGTTTTTTTTTAGCAAGGGTAATTTTGTTTGTTTGGCAAACGATAACAGCCGCAAATTCAAACAGAATCAAATAATGTTTCGCATACAGCCCTGAATTGTAGCGTTCTCAAGATCTGTTGATTTTGGTGACGATCGGTTAAGGGAAAGGGGTAGTTTACCTGGAACGTTTTATGTTTTAACAAGGGTATTTCCTATGGCAAACGATAACAGCCGCAAATTCAAACAGAATCAAAAGATTATTTGCATACAGCCCTAAATTGTAGAGTTCTCAAGACCTATTGTTTTTGGTGAAGATCGGTTGAGGGAAAGGGGTAGTTTACCTGCAACGTTTTTTTAACAAGGGTATTTTCTATGGCAAACAATAACAGCCGCAAATTCAAACAGAATCAAATAATGTTTTTATACAGCTCTGATTTGTAGAGTACTCATAACCTGTTGTTTTTGGTGAAGATCGGTTAAGGAGAAGGGGTAGTTTACCTGCAACGTTTTTTTATCAAGCATATTTTCTATGGCAAACGATAACGGTCGCAAATGCAAACAGAATCAGATAATATTTTGCATACGTCCCTGAATTGTAGAGTTCTCAATGACTTTCGATTTTGGTGAAGATCGGTTAAGGGGAAGGGGTAGTTTACCTGCAACCTTTTACGTTTTAACAAGAGTAAAGTACTTGAAAATTTATTTAAACTTTTTGAAACAATGGTAATTGTTAAAAATAAAATAATTCTGTTGCCAGGCAATAAAATTATAATTTTTTCATTTTAATGTAATATAATATTTTTCATTTAATACAGCAATAAAAAGGCAGGTAAGACACAGCCTGGCTGTTTGGCTGAAAATGACTTCAAATATAAATCTTAGAATATGGAAGTCATGTATGGTTCTCCATACCGATATTTTACTTCCATATTCCTTAAGGAATGGAAGTATGGTGATGGCAAAAAAAATCGTGTTCGAGATTATTGCAGATTCTGATTCTACTACACTCTAAACATGAAAAAAAGTCGTTTTCCGAAAAGTGTCTGTGTGTGTGTCTGTCTGTCTGTCTGTCTGTGTGTCTGTGTGTCTATAGATTTTTTTTCTATGGCAAACGATAACTGCCGCAAATTCAAACAGAATCAAACAATTTTTTGCATACAGCCCTGATTTGCAGAGTACTCGCGACCTATTGTTTTTTGTGAAGATCGGTTGAGGGAAAGGGGTAGTTTACCTGCAACGGTTTTTTTTTAGCAAGGGTAATTTTGTTTGTTTGGCAAACGATAACAGCCGCAAATTCAAACAGAATCAAATAATGTTTTGCATACAGCCCTGATTTGTAGAGTACTCAAGACCTATTGTTTTTGGTGAAGATCGGTTAAGGAGAAGGGGTAGTTTACCAGCAACGTTTTTTATCAAGCGTATTTTCTATGGCAAACGATAACAGCTGCAAATTCAAACAGAATCAAATAATTTTTTGCATACGTCCCTGAATTGAAGAGGTCTCAATGAGTTTCGATTTTGGTGAAGATCGGTTAAGGGGAAGGGGTAGTTTACCTGCAACCTTTTATTACTTCCATATTCCTTAAGGAATGGAAGTATGGTGATGGCAAAAAAAATCGTGTTCGAGATTATTGCAGATTCTGATTCTACTACACTCAAAACATGAAAAATAGTCGTTTTCCGAAAAGTGTCTGTGTGTGTGTCTGTCTGTGTGTCTGTCTGTCTGTGTGTCCGTAGATTTTTTTTTTGGCAAACGATAACTGCCGCAAATTCAAACAGAATGAAACAATTTTTTTGCATACAGCCCTGATTTGCAGAGTACTCGCGACCTATTGTTTTTGGTGAAGATCGGTTGAGGGGAAGGGGTAGTTTACCTGCAACGGTTTTTTTTTAGCAAGGGTAATTTTGTTTGTTTGGCAAACGATAACAGCCGCAAATTCAAACAGAATCAAATAATGTTTCGCATACAGCCCTGAAATGTAGAGGTCTCAAGATCTGTTGATTTTGGTGAAGATCGGTTAAGGGAAAGGGGTAGTTTACCTGGAACGTTTTATGTTTTAACAAGGGTATTTCCTATGGCAAACGATAACAGCCGCAAATTCAAACAGAATCAAAAGATTATTTGCATACAGCCCTAAATTGTAGAGTTCTCAAGACCTATTGTTTTTGGTGAAGATCGGTTGAGGGAAAGGGGTAGTTTACCTGCAACGTTTTTTTAACAAGGGTATTTTCTATGGCAAACAATAACAGCCGCAAATTCAAACAGAATCAAATAATGTTTTTATACAGCTCTGATTTGTAGAGTACTCATAACCTGTTGTTTTTGGTGAAGATCGGTTAAGGAGAAGGGGTAGTTTACCTGCAACGTTTTTTTATCAAGCATATTTTCTATGGCAAACGATAACGGTCGCAAATGCAAACAGAATCAGATAATTGTTTGCATACGTCCCTGAATTGTAGAGGTCTCAACGACTTTCGATTTTGGTGAAGATCGGTTAAGGGGAAGGGGTAGTTTACCAGCAACGTTTTTTTATCACGCGTATTTTTTATGGCAAACGATAACAGCCGCAAATTCAAACAGAATCAAATAATGTTTCGCATACAGCCCTGAATTGTAGCGTTCTCAAGATCTGTTGATTTTGGTGAAGGTCGGTTAAGGGGAAGGGGTAGTTTACCGGCAACGTTTTTTTATCAAGCGTATTTTCTATGGCAAACGATAACAGCCGCAAATTCAAACAGAATCAAATAATTGTTTGCATACGTCCCTGAATTGTAGAGGTCTCAATGACTTTCTATTTTGGTGAAGATCGGTTAAGGGGAAGGGGTAGTTTACCTGCAACGTTTTTTTATCAAGCGTATTTTCTATGGCAAACGATAATAGCCGCAAATTCAAACAGAATCAAATAATTTTTTGCATACCTGCCTGAATTGTAGAGGTCTCAATGACTTTCGATTTTGGTGAAGATCGGTTAAGGGGAAGGGGTAGTTTACCGGCAACCTTTTACGTTTTAACAAGAGTAAAGTACTTGAAAATTTATTTAAACTTTTTGAAACAATGGTAATTGTTAAAAATAAAATAATTTTGTTGCCAGGCAATAAAATTATAATTTTTTTAATTTTAATGTAATATAATATTTTTCATTTAATACTGCAATAAAAAGGCAGGTAAGACACAGCCTGTCTGTTTGGCTGAAAATGTTTTTAAATATAAATCTTAGAATATGGAAGTCATGTATGGTTCTCCATACCGATATTTTTCTATGGCAAACGATAACAGCCGCAAATTCAAACAGAATCAAATAATTTTTGCATACAGCCCTGATTTGCAGAGTGCTCGCGACCTATTGTTTTTGGTGAAGATCGGTTGAGGGAAAGGGGTAGTTTACCTGCAACGGTTTTTTTTTAGCAAGGGTAATTTTGTTTGTTTGGCAAACGATAACAGCCGCAAATTCAAACAGAATCAAATAATGTTTCGCATACAGCCCTGAATTGTAGCGTTCTCAAGATCTGCTGATTTTGGTGAAGATTGGTTAAGGGAAAGGGGTAGTTTACCTGTAACGTTTTATGTTTTAACAAGGGTATTTCCTATGGCAAACGATAACAGCCGCAAATTCAAACAGAATCAAAAGATTATTTGCATACAGCCCTAAATTGTAGAGTTCTCAAGACCTATTGTTTTTGGTGAAGTTCGGTTGAGGGAAAGGGGTAGTTTACCAGCAACGTTTTTTTAACAAGGGTATTTTCTATGGCAAACGATAACAGCCGCAAATTCAAACAGAATCAAATAATGTTTTTATACAGCTCTGATTTGTAGAGTACTCATAACCTGTTGTTTTTGGTGAAGATCGGTTAAGGAGAAGGGGTAGTTTACCTGCAACGTTTTTTTATCAAGCATATTTTCTATGGCAAACGATAACGGTCGCAAATGCAAACAGAATCAGATAATATTTTGCATACGTCCCTGAATTGTAGAGTTCTCAATGAATTTCGATTTTGGTGAAGATCGGTTAAGGGGAAGGGGTAGTTTACCTGCAACCTTTTACGTTTTAACAAGAGTAAAGTAGTTGAAAATTTATTTAAACTTTTTGAAACAATGGTAATTGTTAAAAATAAAATAATTCTGTTGCCAGGCAATAAAATTATAATTTTTTCATTTTAATGTAATATAATATTTTTCATTTAATACAGCAATAAAAAGGCAGGTAAGACACAGCCTGGCTGTTTGGCTGAAAATGACTTCAAATATAAATCTTAGAATATGGAAGTCATGTATGGTTCTCCATACCGATATTTTACTTCCATATTCCTTAAGGAATGGAAGTATGGTGATGGCAAAAAAAATCGTGTTCGAGATTATTGCAGATTCTGATTCTACTACACTCTAAACATGAAAAAAAGTCGTTTTCCGAAAAGTGTCTGTGTGTCTGTCTGTCTGTCTGTCTGTGTGTGTGTCTGTGTGTCTATAGATTTTTTTTCTATGGCAAACGATAACTGCCGCAAATTCAAACAGAATCAAACAATTTTTTGCATACAGCCCTGATTTGCAGAGTACTCGCGACCTATTGTTTTTGGTGAAGATCGGTTAAGGGGAAGGGGTAGTTTACCTGCAACGTTTTTTATCAAGCGTATTTTCTATGGCAAACGATAACAGCTGCAAATTCAAACAGAATCAAATAATTTTTTGCATACGTCCCTGAATTGTAGAGGTCTCAATGAGTTTCGATTTTGGTGAAGATCGGTCAAGGGTAAGGGGTAGTTTACCTGCAACCTTTTATTACTTCCATATTCCTTAAGGAATGGAAGTATGGTGATGGCAAAAAAAATCGTGTTCGAGATTATTGCAGATTCTGATTCTACTACACTCAAAACATGAAAAATAGTCGTTTTCCGAAAAGTGTCTGTGTGTGTGTCTGTCTGTGTGTCTGTCTGTCTGTGTGTCTGTCTGTCTGTGTGTCCGTAGATTTTTTTTTTTGGCAAACGATAACTGCCGCAAATTCAAACAGAATGAAACAATTTTTTTGCATACAGCCCTGATTTGCAGAGTACTCGCGACCTATTGTTTTTGGTGAAGATCGGTTGAGGGGAAGGGGTAGTTTACCTGCAACCTTTTACGTTTTAACAAGAGTAAAGTACTTGAAAATTTATTTAAACTTTTTGAAACAATGGTAATTGTTAAAAATAAAATAATTTTGTTGCCAGGCAATAAAATTATAAAGTCATTGTATTGGTATCCGCGTCACAATTATTATAATTAAACTATAAAGTTTTACCTTAATCCGTCAATGTGATCGGTTAACTTTTCTTCTTTTCTTCTAACGCGTTTCGGATTGTTAATCCATCATCAGAGGTTAAAATAATTCATAATGATGGATTAACAATCCGAAACGCGTTAGAAGAAAAGAAGAAAAGTTAAGCGATCACATTGACGGATTAAGGTAAAACTTTATAGTTTAATTATAATAAAATTATAATTTTTTCATTTTAATGTAATATAATATTTTTCATTTAATACTGCAATAAAAAGGCAGGTAAGACACAGCCTGGCTGTTTGGCTGAAAATGATTTTAAATATAAATCTTAGAATATGGAAGTCATGTATGGTTCTCCATACCGATATTTTTCTATGGCAAACGATAACAGCCGCAAATTCAAACAGAATCAAATAATTTTTTGCATACAGCCCTGATTTGCAGAGTGCTCGCGACCTATTGTTTTTGGTGAAGATCGGTTGAGGGAAAGGGGTAGTTTACCGGCAACGGTTTTTTTTTTAGCAAGGGTAATTTTGTTTGTTTGGCAAACGATAACAGCCGCAAATTCAAACAGAATCAAATAATGTTTCGCATACAGCCCTGAATTGTAGAGTTCTCAAGATCTGTTGATTTTGGTGAAGATCGGTTAAGGGAAAGGGGTAGTTTACCTGGAACGTTTTATGTTTTAACAAGGGTATTTCCTATGGCAAACGATAACAGCCGCAAATTCAAACAGAATCAAAAGATTATTTGCATACAGCCCTAAATTGTAGAGTTCTCAAGACCTATTGTTTTTGGTGAAGATCGGTTGAGGGAAAGGGGTAGTTTACCTGCAACGTTTTTTTAACAAGGGTATTTTCTATGGCAAACAATAACAGCCGCAAATTCAAACAGAATCAAATAATGTTTTTATACAGCTCTGATTTGTAGAGTACTCATAACCTGTTGTTTTTGGTGAAGATCGGTTAAGGAGAAGGGGTAGTTTACCTGCAACGTTTTTTTATCAAGCATATTTTCTATGGCAAACGATAACGGTCGCAAATGCAAACAGAATCAGATAATATTTTGCATACGTCCCTGAATTGTAGAGTTCTCAATGACTTTCGATTTTGGTGAAGATCGGTTAAGGGGAAGGGGTAGTTTACCTGCAACCTTTTACGTTTTAACAAGAGTAAAGTACTTGAAAATTTATTTAAACTTTTTGAAACAATGGTAATTGTTAAAAATAAAATAATTTTGTTGCCAGGCAATAAAATTATAAAGTCATTGTATTGGTATCCGCGTCACAATTATTATAATTAAACTATAAAGTTTTACCTTAATCCGTCAATGTGATCGGTTAACTTTTCTTCTTTTCTTCTAACGCGTTTCGGATTGTTAATCCATCATCAGAGGTTAAAATAATTCATAATGATGGATTAACAATCCGAAACGCGTTAGAAGAAAAGAAGAAAAGTTAAGCGATCACATTGACGGATTAAGGTAAAACTTTATAGTTTAATTATAATAAAATTATAATTTTTTCATTTTAATGTAATATAATATTTTTCATTTAATACTGCAATAAAAAGGCAGGTAAGACACAGCCTGGCTGTTTGGCTGAAAATGATTTTAAATATAAATCTTAGAATATGGAAGTCATGTATGGTTCTCCATACCGATATTTTTCTATGGCAAACGATAACAGCCGCAAATTCAAACAGAATCAAATAATTTTTTGCATACAGCCCTGATTTGCAGAGTGCTCGCGACCTATTGTTTTTGGTGAAGATCGGTTGAGGGAAAGGGGTAGTTTACCGGCAACGGTTTTTTTTTTAGCAAGGGTAATTTTGTTTGTTTGGCAAACGATAACAGCCGCAAATTCAAACAGAATCAAATAATGTTTCGCATACAGCCCTGAATTGTAGAGTTCTCAAGATCTGTTGATTTTGGTGAAGATCGGTTAAGGGAAAGGGGTAGTTTACCTGGAACGTTTTATGTTTTAACAAGGGTATTTCCTATGGCAAACGATAACAGCCGCAAATTCAAACAGAATCAAAAGATTATTTGCATACAGCCCTAAATTGTAGAGTTCTCAAGACCTATTGTTTTTGGTGAAGATCGGTTGAGGGAAAGGGGTAGTTTACCTGCAACGTTTTTTTAACAAGGGTATTTTCTATGGCAAACAATAACAGCCGCAAATTCAAACAGAATCAAATAATGTTTTTATACAGCTCTGATTTGTAGAGTACTCATAACCTGTTGTTTTTGGTGAAGATCGGTTAAGGAGAAGGGGTAGTTTACCTGCAACGTTTTTTTATCAAGCATATTTTCTATGGCAAACGATAACGGTCGCAAATGCAAACAGAATCAGATAATATTTTGCATACGTCCCTGAATTGTAGAGTTCTCAATGACTTTCGATTTTGGTGAAGATCGGTTAAGGGGAAGGGGTAGTTTACCTGCAACCTTTTACGTTTTAACAAGAGTAAAGTACTTGAAAATTTATTTAAACTTTTTGAAACAATGGTAATTGTTAAAAATAAAATAATTTTGTTGCCAGGCAATAAAATTATAATTTTTTCATTTTAATGTAATATAATATTTTTCATTTAATACTGCAATAAAAAGGCAGGTAAGACACAGCCTGGCTGTTTGGCTGAAAATGATTTTAAATATAAATCTTAGAATATGGAAGTCATGTATGGTTCTCCATACCGATATTTTTCTATGGCAAACGATAACAGCCGCAAATTCAAACAGAATCAAATAATTTTTTGCATACAGCCCTGATTTGCAGAGTGCTCGCGACCTATTGTTTTTGGTGAAGATCGGTTGAGGGAAAGGGGTAGTTTACCGGCAACGGTTTTTTTTTAGCAAGGGTAATTTTGTTTGTTTGGCAAACGATAACAGCCGCAAATTCAAACAGAATCAAATAATGTTTCGCATACAGCCCTGAATTGTAGAGTTCTCAAGATCTGCTGATTTTGGTGGAGATTGGTTAAGGGAAAGGGGTTGTTTACCTGTAACGTTTTATGTTTTAACAAGGGTATTTCTTATGGCAAACGATAACAGCCGCAAATTCAAACAGAATCAAAAGATTATTTGCATACAGCCCTAAATTGTAGAGTTCTCAAGACCTATTGTTTTTGGTGAAGTTCGGTTGAGGGAAAGGGGTAGTTTACCAGCAACGTTTTTTTAACAAGGGTATTTTCTATGGCAAACGATAACAGCCGCAAATTCAAACAGAATCAAATAATGTTTTGCATACAGCCCTGATTTGTAGAGTACTCAAGACCTATTGTTTTTGGTGAAGATCGGTTAAGGGGAAGGGGTAGTTTACCTGCAACGTTTTTTATCAAGCGTATTTTCTATGGCAAACGATAACAGCTGCAAATTCAAACAGAATCAAATAATTTTTTGCATACGTCCCTGAATTGTAGAGGTCTCAATGAGTTTCGATTTTGGTGAAGATCGGTTAAGGGGAAGGGGTAGTTTACCTGCAACCTTTTATTACTTCCATATTCCTTAAGGAATGGAAGTATGGTGATGGCAAAAAAAATCGTGTTCGAGATTATTGCAGATTCTGATTCTACTACACTCAAAACATGAAAAATAGTCGTTTTCCGAAAAGTGTCTGTGTGTGTGTCTGTCTGTGTGTCTGTCTGTCTGTGTGTCTGTAGATTTTTTTTCTATGGCAAACGATAACTGCCGCAAATTCAAACAGAATCAAACAATTTTTTGCATACAGCACTGATTTGCAGAGTACTCGCGACCTATTGTTTTTGGTGAAGATCGGTTGAGGGGAAGGGGTAGTTTACCTGCAACGGGTTTTTTTTAGCAAGGGTAATTTTGTTTGTTTGGCAAACGATAACAGCCGCAAATTCAAACAGAATCAAATAATGTTTCGCATACAGCCCTGAATTGTAGAGTTCTCAAGATCTGTTGATTTTGGTGAAGATCGGTTAAGGGAAAGGGGTAGTTTACCAGGAACGTTTTATGTTTTAACAAGGGTATTTCCTATGGCAAACGATAACAGCCGCAAATTCAAACAGAATCAAAAGATTATTTGCATACAGCCCTAAGTTGTAGAGTTCTCAAGACCTATTGTTTTTGGTGAAGATCGGTTGAGGGAAAGGGGTAGTTTACCTGCAACGTTTTTTTAACAAGGGTATTTTCTATGGCAAACAATAACAGCCGCAAATTCAAACAGAATCAAATAATGTTTTTATACAGCTCTGATTTGTAGAGTACTCATAACCTGTTGTTTTTGGTGAAGATCGGTTAAGGAGAAGGGGTAGTTTACCTGCAACGTTTTTTTATCAAGCATATTTTCTATGGCAAACGATAACGGTCGCAAATGCAAACAGAATCAGATAATATTTTGCATACGTCCCTGAATTGTAGAGTTCTCAATGAATTTCGATTTTGGTGAAGATCGGTTAAGGGGAAGGGGTAGTTTACCTGCAACCTTTTACGTTTTAACAAGAGTAAAGTACTTGAAAATTTATTTAAACTTTTTGAAACAATGGTAATTGTTAAAAATAAAATAATTCTGTTGCCAGGCAATAAAATTATAATTTTTTCATTTTAATGTAATATAATATTTTTCATTTAATACAGCAATAAAAAGGCAGGTAAGACACAGCCTGGCTGTTTGGCTGAAAATGACTTCAAATATAAATCTTAGAATATGGAAGTCATGTATGGTTCTCCATACCGATATTTTACTTCCATATTCCTTAAGGAATGGAAGTATGGTGATGGCAAAAAAAATCGTGTTCGAGATTATTGCAGATTCTGATTCTACTACACTCTAAACATGAAAAAAAGTCGTTTTCCGAAAAGTGTCTGTGTGTGTGTCTGTCTGTCTGTCTGTGTGTGTGTCTGTGTGTCTATAGATTTTTTTTCTATGGCAAACGATAACTGCCGCAAATTCAAACAGAATCAAACAATTTTTTGCATACAGCCCTGATTTGCAGAGTACTCGCGACCTATTGTTTTTGGTGAAGATCGGTTGAGGGGAAGGGGTAGTTTACCGGCAACGGTTTTTTTTTAGCAAGGGTAATTTTGTTTGTTTGGCAAACGATAACAGCCGCAAATTCAAACAGAATCAAATAATGTTTTGCATACAGCCCTGATTTGTAGAGTACTCAAGACCTATTGTTTTTGGTGAAGATCGGTTAAGGGGAAGGGGTAGTTTACCTGCAACGTTTTTTATCAAGCGTATTTTCTATGGCAAACGATAACAGCTGCAAATTCAAACAGAATCAAATAATTTTTTGCATACGTCCCTGAATTGTAGAGGTCTCAATGAGTTTCGATTTCGGTGAAGATCGGTTAAGGGGAAGGGGTAGTTTACCTGCAACCTTTTATTACTTCCATATTCCTTAAGGAATGGAAGTATGGTGATGGCAAAAAAAATCGTGTTCGAGATTATTGCAGATTCTGATTCTACTACACTCAAAACATGAAAAATAGTCGTTTTCCGAAAAGTGTCTGTGTGTGTGTCTGTCTGTGTGTGTGTCTGTCTGTGTGTCTGTCTGTCTGTGTGTCTGTCTGTCTGTAGATTTTTTTTCTATGGCAAACGATAACTGCCGCAAATTCAAACAGAATCAAACAATTTTTTGCATACAGCCCTGATTTGCAGAGTACTCGCGACCTATTGTTTTTGGTGAAGATCGGTTGAGGGGAAGGGGTAGTTTACCTGCAACGGTTTTTTTTTAGCAAGGGTAATTTTGTTTGTTTGGCAAACGATAACAGCCGCAAATTCAAACAGAATCAAATAATGTTTCGCATACAGCCCTGAATTGTAGCGTTCTCAAGATCTGTTGATTTTGGTGACGATCGGTTAAGGGAAAGGGGTAGTTTACCTGGAACGTTTTATGTTTTAACAAGGGTATTTCCTATGGCAAACGATAACAGCCGCAAATTCAAACAGAATCAAAAGATTATTTGCATACAGCCCTAAATTGTAGAGTTCTCAAGACCTATTGTTTTTGGTGAAGATCGGTTGAGGGAAAGGGGTAGTTTACCTGCAACGTTTTTTTAACAAGGGTATTTTCTATGGCAAACAATAACAGCCGCAAATTCAAACAGAATCAAATAATGTTTTTATACAGCTCTGATTTGTAGAGTACTCATAACCTGTTGTTTTTGGTGAAGATCGGTTAAGGAGAAGGGGTAGTTTACCTGCAACGTTTTTTTATCAAGCATATTTTCTATGGCAAACGATAACGGTCGCAAATGCAAACAGAATCAGATAATATTTTGCATACGTCCCTGAATTGTAGAGTTCTCAATGACTTTCGATTTTGGTGAAGATCGGTTAAGGGGAAGGGGTAGTTTACCTGCAACCTTTTACGTTTTAACAAGAGTAAAGTACTTGAAAATTTATTTAAACTTTTTGAAACAATGGTAATTGTTAAAAATAAAATAATTCTGTTGCCAGGCAATAAAATTATAATTTTTTCATTTTAATGTAATATAATATTTTTCATTTAATACAGCAATAAAAAGGCAGGTAAGACACAGCCTGGCTGTTTGGCTGAAAATGACTTCAAATATAAATCTTAGAATATGGAAGTCATGTATGGTTCTCCATACCGATATTTTACTTCCATATTCCTTAAGGAATGGAAGTATGGTGATGGCAAAAAAAATCGTGTTCGAGATTATTGCAGATTCTGATTCTACTACACTCTAAACATGAAAAAAAGTCGTTTTCCGAAAAGTGTCTGTGTGTGTGTCTGTCTGTCTGTCTGTGTGTGTGTCTGTGTGTCTATAGATTTTTTTTCTATGGCAAACGATAACTGCCGCAAATTCAAACAGAATCAAACAATTTTTTGCATACAGCCCTGATTTGCAGAGTACTCGCGACCTATTGTTTTTGGTGAAGATCGGTTGAGGGAAAGGGGTAGTTTACCTGCAACGGTTTTTTTTTAGCAAGGGTAATTTTGTTTGTTTGGCAAACGATAACAGCCGCAAATTCAAACAGAATCAAATAATGTTTTGCATACAGCCCTGATTTGTAGAGTACTCAAGACCTATTGTTTTTGGTGAAGATCGGTTAAGGGGAAGGGGTAGTTTACCTGCAACGTTTTTTATCAAGCGTATTTTCTATGGCAAACGATAACAGCTGCAAATTCAAACAGAATCAAATAATTTTTTGCATACGTCCCTGAATTGTAGAGGTCTCAATGAGTTTCGATTTTGGTGAAGATCGGTTAAGGGGAAGGGGTAGTTTACCTGCAACCTTTTATTACTTCCATATTCCTTAAGGAATGGAAGTATGGTGATGGCAAAAAAAATCGTGTTCGAGATTATTGCAGATTCTGATTCTACTACACTCAAAACATGAAAAATAGTCGTTTTCCGAAAAGTGTCTGTGTGTGTGTCTGTCTGTGTGTCTGTCTGTCTGTGTGTCTGTAGATTTTTTTTCTATGGCAAACGATAACTGCCGCAAATTCAAACAGAATCAAACAATTTTTTGCATACAGTCCTGATTTGCAGAGTACTCGCGACCTATTGTTTTTGGTGAAGATCGGTTGAGGGGAAGGGGTAGTTTACCTGCAACGGTTTTTTTTTAGCAAGGGTAATTTTGTTTGTTTGGCAAACGATAACAGCCGCAAATTCAAACAGAATCAAATAATGTTTCGCATACAGCCCTGAATTGTAGAGTTCCCAAGATCTGTTGATTTTGGTGAAGATCGGTTAAGGGAAAGGGGTAGTTTACCTGGAACGTTTTATGTTTTAACAAGGGTATTTCCTATGGCAAACGATAACAGCCGCAAATTCAAACAGAATCAAAAGATTATTTGCATACAGCCCTAAATTGTAGAGTTCTCAAGACCTATTGTTTTTGGTGAAGATCGGTTGAGGGAAAGGGGTAGTTTACCAGCAACGTTTTTTTAACAAGGGTATTTTCTATGGCAAACAATAACAGCCGCAAATTCAAACAGAATCAAATAATGTTTTTATACAGCTCTGATTTGTAGAGTACTCATAACCTGTTGTTTTTGGTGAAGATCGGTTAAGGAGAAGGGGTAGTTTACCTGCAACGTTTTTTTATCAAGCATATTTTCTATGGCAAACGATAACGGTCGCAAATGCAAACAGAATCAGATAATATTTTGCATACGTCCCTGAATTGTAGAGTTCTCAATGACTTTCGATTTTGGTGAAGATCGGTTAAGGGGAAGGGGTAGTTTACCTGCAACCTTTTACGTTTTAACAAGAGTAAAGTACTTGAAAATTTATTTAAACTTTTTGAAACAATGGTAATTGTTAAAAATAAAATAATTTTGTTGCCAGGCAATAAAATTATAATTTTTTCATTTTAATGTAATATAATATTTTTCATTTAATACTGCAATAAAAAGGCAGGTAAGACACAGCCTGGCTGTTTGGCTGAAAATGATTTTAAATATAAATCTTAGAATATGGAAGTCATGTATGGTTCTCCATACCGATATTTTTCTATGGCAAACGATAACAGCCGCAAATTCAAACAGAATCAAATAATTTTTTTCATACACCCCTGATTTGTAGAGTACTCACGACCTGTTGTTTTTGGTGAAGATCGGTTGAGGGAAAGGGGTAGTTTACCTGCAACGGTTTTTTTTTATCAAGGGAAATTTTTTTTTTTTGGCAAACGATAACAGCCGCAAATTCAAACAGAATCAAATAATGTTTCGCATACAGCCCTGAATTGTAGAGTTCTCAAGATCTATTGTTTTTGGTAAAGATCGGTTAAGTAAAAGGGTAGTTTACCTGCAACGTTTTATGTTTTAACAAGTGTATTTTCTATGGCAAACGATAACAGCCGCAAATTCAAACAGAATCAAAAGATTATTTGCATACAGCCCTAAATTGTAGAGTTCTCAAGACCTATTGTTTTTGGTGAAGATCGGTTAAGGGAAAGGGGTAGTTTACCTGCAACGTTTTTTTAACAAGGGTATTTTCTATGGCAAACAATAACAGCCGCAAATTCAAACAGAATCAAATAATGTTTTTATACAGCTCTGATTTGTAGAGTACTCATAACCTGTTGTTTTTGGTGAAGATCGGTTAAGGAGAAGGGGTAGTTTACCTGCAACGTTTTTTTATCAAGCATATTTTCTATGGCAAACGATAACGGTCGCAAATGCAAACAGAATCAGATAATATTTTGCATACGTCCCTGAATTGTAGAGTTCTCAATGACTTTCGATTTTGGTGAAGATCGGTTAAGGGGAAGGGGTAGTTTACCTGCAACCTTTTACGTTTTAACAAGAGTAAAGTACTTGAAAATTTATTTAAACTTTTTGAAACAATGGTAATTGTTAAAAATAAAATAATTTTGTTGCCAGGCAATAAAATTATAATTTTTTCATTTTAATGTAATATAATATTTTTCATTTAATACTGCAATAAAAAGGCAGGTAAGACACAGCCTGGCTGTTTGGCTGAAAATGATTTTAAATATAAATCTTAGAATATGGAAGTCATGTATGGTTCTCCATACCGATATTTTTCTATGGCAAACGATAACAGCCGCAAATTCAAACAGAATCAAATAATTTTTTGCATACAGCCCTGATTTGCAGAGTGCTCGCGACCTATTGTTTTTGGTGAAGATCGGTTGAGGGAAAGGGGTAGTTTACCGGCAACGGTTTTTTTTTAGCAAGGGTAATTTTGTTTGTTTGGCAAACGATAACAGCCGCAAATTCAAACAGAATCAAATAATGTTTCGCATACAGCCCTGAATTGTAGAGTTCTCAAGATCTGCTGATTTTGGTGGAGATTGGTTAAGGGAAAGGGGTTGTTTACCTGTAACGTTTTATGTTTTAACAAGGGTATTTCTTATGGCAAACGATAACAGCCGCAAATTCAAACAGAATCAAAAGATTATTTGCATACAGCCCTAAATTGTAGAGTTCTCAAGACCTATTGTTTTTGGTGAAGTTCGGTTGAGGGAAAGGGGTAGTTTACCAGCAACGTTTTTTTAACAAGGGTATTTTCTATGGCAAACGATAACAGCCGCAAATTCAAACAGAATCAAATAATGTTTTGCATACAGCCCTGATTTGTAGAGTACTCAAGACCTATTGTTTTTGGTGAAGATCGGTTAAGGGGAAGGGGTAGTTTACCTGCAACGTTTTTTATCAAGCGTATTTTCTATGGCAAACGATAACAGCTGCAAATTCAAACAGAATCAAATAATTTTTTGCATACGTCCCTGAATTGTAGAGGTCTCAATGAGTTTCGATTTTGGTGAAGATCGGTTAAGGGGAAGGGGTAGTTTACCTGCAACCTTTTATTACTTCCATATTCCTTAAGGAATGGAAGTATGGTGATGGCAAAAAAAATCGTGTTCGAGATTATTGCAGATTCTGATTCTACTACACTCAAAACATGAAAAATAGTCGTTTTCCGAAAAGTGTCTGTGTGTGTGTCTGTCTGTGTGTCTGTCTGTCTGTGTGTCTGTAGATTTTTTTTCTATGGCAAACGATAACTGCCGCAAATTCAAACAGAATCAAACAATTTTTTGCATACAGCACTGATTTGCAGAGTACTCGCGACCTATTGTTTTTGGTGAAGATCGGTTGAGGGGAAGGGGTAGTTTACCTGCAACGGGTTTTTTTTAGCAAGGGTAATTTTGTTTGTTTGGCAAACGATAACAGCCGCAAATTCAAACAGAATCAAATAATGTTTCGCATACAGCCCTGAATTGTAGAGTTCTCAAGATCTGTTGATTTTGGTGAAGATCGGTTAAGGGAAAGGGGTAGTTTACCAGGAACGTTTTATGTTTTAACAAGGGTATTTCCTATGGCAAACGATAACAGCCGCAAATTCAAACAGAATCAAAAGATTATTTGCATACAGCCCTAAGTTGTAGAGTTCTCAAGACCTATTGTTTTTGGTGAAGATCGGTTGAGGGAAAGGGGTAGTTTACCTGCAACGTTTTTTTAACAAGGGTATTTTCTATGGCAAACAATAACAGCCGCAAATTCAAACAGAATCAAATAATGTTTTTATACAGCTCTGATTTGTAGAGTACTCATAACCTGTTGTTTTTGGTGAAGATCGGTTAAGGAGAAGGGGTAGTTTACCTGCAACGTTTTTTTATCAAGCATATTTTCTATGGCAAACGATAACGGTCGCAAATGCAAACAGAATCAGATAATATTTTGCATACGTCCCTGAATTGTAGAGTTCTCAATGAATTTCGATTTTGGTGAAGATCGGTTAAGGGGAAGGGGTAGTTTACCTGCAACCTTTTACGTTTTAACAAGAGTAAAGTACTTGAAAATTTATTTAAACTTTTTGAAACAATGGTAATTGTTAAAAATAAAATAATTCTGTTGCCAGGCAATAAAATTATAATTTTTTCATTTTAATGTAATATAATATTTTTCATTTAATACAGCAATAAAAAGGCAGGTAAGACACAGCCTGGCTGTTTGGCTGAAAATGACTTCAAATATAAATCTTAGAATATGGAAGTCATGTATGGTTCTCCATACCGATATTTTACTTCCATATTCCTTAAGGAATGGAAGTATGGTGATGGCAAAAAAAATCGTGTTCGAGATTATTGCAGATTCTGATTCTACTACACTCTAAACATGAAAAAAAGTCGTTTTCCGAAAAGTGTCTGTGTGTGTGTCTGTCTGTCTGTCTGTGTGTGTGTCTGTGTGTCTATAGATTTTTTTTCTATGGCAAACGATAACTGCCGCAAATTCAAACAGAATCAAACAATTTTTTGCATACAGCCCTGATTTGCAGAGTACTCGCGACCTATTGTTTTTGGTGAAGATCGGTTGAGGGGAAGGGGTAGTTTACCGGCAACGGTTTTTTTTTAGCAAGGGTAATTTTGTTTGTTTGGCAAACGATAACAGCCGCAAATTCAAACAGAATCAAATAATGTTTTGCATACAGCCCAGATTTGTAGAGTACTCAAGACCTATTGTTTTTGGTGAAGATCGGTTAAGGGGAAGGGGTAGTTTACCTGCAACGTTTTTTATCAAGCGTATTTTCTATGGCAAACGATAACAGCTGCAAATTCAAACAGAATCAAATAATTTTTTGCATACGTCCCTGAATTGTAGAGGTCTCAATGAGTTTCGATTTCGGTGAAGATCGGTTAAGGGGAAGGGGTAGTTTACCTGCAACCTTTTATTACTTCCATATTCCTTAAGGAATGGAAGTATGGTGATGGCAAAAAAAATCGTGTTCGAGATTATTGCAGATTCTGATTCTACTACACTCAAAACATGAAAAATAGTCGTTTTCCGAAAAGTGTCTGTGTGTGTGTCTGTCTGTGTGTGTGTCTGTCTGTGTGTCTGTCTGTCTGTGTGTCTGTCTGTCTGTGTGTCTGTAGATTTTTTTTCTATGGCAAACGATAACTGCCGCAAATTCAAACAGAATCAAACAATTTTTTGCATACAGCCCTGATTTGCAGAGTACTCGCGACCTATTGTTTTTGGTGAAGATCGGTTGAGGGGAAGGGGTAGTTTACCTGCAACGGTTTTTTTTTAGCAAGGGTAATTTTGTTTGTTTGGCAAACGATAACAGCCGCAAATTCAAACAGAATCAAATAATGTTTCGCATACAGCCCTGAATTGTAGCGTTCTCAAGATCTGTTGATTTTGGTGACGATCGGTTAAGGGAAAGGGGTAGTTTACCTGGAACGTTTTATGTTTTAACAAGGGTATTTCCTATGGCAAACGATAACAGCCGCAAATTCAAACAGAATCAAAAGATTATTTGCATACAGCCCTAAATTGTAGAGTTCTCAAGACCTATTGTTTTTGGTGAAGATCGGTTGAGGGAAAGGGGTAGTTTACCTGCAACGTTTTTTTAACAAGGGTATTTTCTATGGCAAACAATAACAGCCGCAAATTCAAACAGAATCAAATAATGTTTTTATACAGCTCTGATTTGTAGAGTACTCATAACCTGTTGTTTTTGGTGAAGATCGGTTAAGGAGAAGGGGTAGTTTACCTGCAACGTTTTTTTATCAAGCATATTTTCTATGGCAAACGATAACGGTCGCAAATGCAAACAGAATCAGATAATATTTTGCATACGTCCCTGAATTGTAGAGTTCTCAATGACTTTCGATTTTGGTGAAGATCGGTTAAGGGGAAGGGGTAGTTTACCTGCAACCTTTTACGTTTTAACAAGAGTAAAGTACTTGAAAATTTATTTAAACTTTTTGAAACAATGGTAATTGTTAAAAATAAAATAATTCTGTTGCCAGGCAATAAAATTATAATTTTTTCATTTTAATGTAATATAATATTTTTCATTTAATACAGCAATAAAAAGGCAGGTAAGACACAGCCTGGCTGTTTGGCTGAAAATGACTTCAAATATAAATCTTAGAATATGGAAGTCATGTATGGTTCTCCATACCGATATTTTACTTCCATATTCCTTAAGGAATGGAAGTATGGTGATGGCAAAAAAAATCGTGTTCGAGATTATTGCAGATTCTGATTCTACTACACTCTAAACATGAAAAAAAGTCGTTTTCCGAAAAGTGTCTGTGTGTGTGTCTGTCTGTCTGTCTGTGTGTGTGTCTGTGTGTCTATAGATTTTTTTTCTATGGCAAACGATAACTGCCGCAAATTCAAACAGAATCAAACAATTTTTTGCATACAGCCCTGATTTGCAGAGTACTCGCGACCTATTGTTTTTGGTGAAGATCGGTTGAGGGAAAGGGGTAGTTTACCTGCAACGGTTTTTTTTTAGCAAGGGTAATTTTGTTTGTTTGGCAAACGATAACAGCCGCAAATTCAAACAGAATCAAATAATGTTTTGCATACAGCCCTGATTTGTAGAGTACTCAAGACCTATTGTTTTTGGTGAAGATCGGTTAAGGGGAAGGGGTAGTTTACCTGCAACGTTTTTTATCAAGCGTATTTTCTATGGCAAACGATAACAGCTGCAAATTCAAACAGAATCAAATAATTTTTTGCATACGTCCCTGAATTGTAGAGGTCTCAATGAGTTTCGATTTTGGTGAAGATCGGTTAAGGGGAAGGGGTAGTTTACCTGCAACCTTTTATTACTTCCATATTCCTTAAGGAATGGAAGTATGGTGATGGCAAAAAAAATCGTGTTCGAGATTATTGCAGATTCTGATTCTACTACACTCAAAACATGAAAAATAGTCGTTTTCCGAAAAGTGTCTGTGTGTGTGTCTGTCTGTGTGTCTGTCTGTCTGTGTGTCTGTAGATTTTTTTTCTATGGCAAACGATAACTGCCGCAAATTCAAACAGAATCAAACAATTTTTTGCATACAGTCCTGATTTGCAGAGTACTCGCGACCTATTGTTTTTGGTGAAGATCGGTTGAGGGGAAGGGGTAGTTTACCTGCAACGGTTTTTTTTTAGCAAGGGTAATTTTGTTTGTTTGGCAAACGATAACAGCCGCAAATTCAAACAGAATCAAATAATGTTTCGCATACAGCCCTGAATTGTAGAGTTCTCAAGATCTGTTGATTTTGGTGAAGATCGGTTAAGGGAAAGGGGTAGTTTACCTGGAACGTTTTATGTTTTAACAAGGGTATTTCCTATGGCAAACGATAACAGCCGCAAATTCAAACAGAATCAAAAGATTATTTGCATACAGCCCTAAATTGTAGAGTTCTCAAGACCTATTGTTTTTGGTGAAGATCGGTTGAGGGAAAGGGGTAGTTTACCTGCAACGTTTTTTTAACAAGGGTATTTTCTATGGCAAACAATAACAGCCGCAAATTCAAACAGAATCAAATAATGTTTTTATACAGCTCTGATTTGTAGAGTACTCATAACCTGTTGTTTTTGGTGAAGATCGGTTAAGGAGAAGGGGTAGTTTACCTGCAACGTTTTTTTATCAAGCATATTTTCTATGGCAAACGATAACGGTCGCAAATGCAAACAGAATCAGATAATATTTTGCATACGTCCCTGAATTGTAGAGTTCTCAATGACTTTCGATTTTGGTGAAGATCGGTTAAGGGGAAGGGGTAGTTTACCTGCAACCTTTTACGTTTTAACAAGAGTAAAGTACTTGAAAATTTATTTAAACTTTTTGAAACAATGGTAATTGTTAAAAATAAAATAATTTTGTTGCCAGGCAATAAAATTATAATTTTTTCATTTTAATGTAATATAATATTTTTCATTTAATACTGCAATAAAAAGGCAGGTAAGACACAGCCTGGCTGTTTGGCTGAAAATGATTTTAAATATAAATCTTAGAATATGGAAGTCATGTATGGTTCTCCATACCGATATTTTTCTATGGCAAACGATAACAGCCGCAAATTCAAACAGAATCAAATAATTTTTTTCATACACCCCTGATTTGTAGAGTACTCACGACCTGTTGTTTTTGGTGAAGATCGGTTGAGGGAAAGGGGTAGTTTACCTGCAACGGTTTTTTTTTATCAAGGGAAATTTTTTTTTTTTGGCAAACGATAACAGCCGCAAATTCAAACAGAATCAAATAATGTTTCGCATACAGCCCTGAATTGTAGAGTTCTCAAGATCTATTGTTTTTGGTAAAGATCGGTTAAGTAAAGGGGTAGTTTACCTGCAACGTTTTATGTTTTAACAAGTGTATTTTCTATGGCAAACGATAACAGCCGCAAATTCAAACAGAATCAAAAGATTATTTGCATACAGCCCTAAATTGTAGAGTTCTCAAGACCTATTGTTTTTGGTGAAGATCGGTTAAGGGAAAGGGGTAGTTTACCTGCAACGTTTTTTTAACAAGGGTATTTTGTATGGCAAACGATAACAGCCGCAAATTCAAACAGAATCAAATATTATTTTGCATACAGCCCTGATTTGTAGAGTACTCAAGACCTGTTTTTTTTGGTGAAGATCGGTTAATGGGAAGGGGTAGTTTACCTGCAACGTTTTTTTATCAAGCGTATTTTCTATGGCAAACGATAACAGCCGCAAATTCAAACAGAATCAAATAATGTTTTGCATACGTCCCTGAATTGTAGAGATCTCAAGGATTTTCGATTTTGGTGAAGATCGGTTAAGGGGAAGGGGTAGTTTACCTGCAACCTTTTACGTTTTAACAACAGTAAAGTACTTGAAAATGCATTTAAACTTTTTCAAACAATGGTAATTGTTAAAAATAAAATAATTTTGTTGCCAGGCAATAAAATTATAATTTTTTCATTTTAATGTAAATTATGTATGAGTTAATATACGAGGTGTGTTCATAAAAAGACCAAACTTTTGAAGTAACACATCAATCAGCACAAACGACGCGCCGCGATTTTGCTCGCACCTAGCGATAGTTTTTGACAACAAACTACCACTTATTGTGTTCCGCTATTAGCAGTAGTCTTTGAGGTATATCACATTGAGTGGGGACGTGCACACGCTGGCCGGCGGATTAGTGACAAAGCGATTAAGAAAGACCGCGAGAACAACGTGTGCGTATGAAATTTTGCAGCAAAACTAGGTTAAAACTTTTCAGAGACATTCTGGTTTTCAATTAAGCACACGCGGAAGCCTGCGTGAGGCGAACGATTAGTTTAAGAATTTTTAAAGAGGGAAAAACAATGGTCAGTGCAGATCAAAGCGATATCGAAGATCATGGGAAGAGAGCTCGTGATGTGGTAATTGTAAATCATCGTTTAAATGCCGATACTTTCTGACAGAATCCATTTAAGATTGTAAAATTAAATTTTGTTAGAAAAATTTAAATGTATCGTATCACTGAAAAATTCTTACTGTGTTTGTTGACGACGATCAGAAAGAGACCCGTTTTGAAATCGGTCAACAACTGCGTACCAATGCAAATGGTAATGAAAACTTTGGAAGACAATGGAAATAGCTCTGTAAAGATTTTACGAAGTCAGTAGCAAAATTTTGTACACACACGTTGTGTTAAGATCTTCATTCTCACTTCGTTATAAATCCGCCGGACGGTGTGTGCCCGTGCCCACTACAGCGCGTGTAACTCGAAGACTGAAGATCGTGACGGAACAGAGAAAATGGCATTCAGGCGTCAAAACCTGTCGCTAGCAGCACTTAATTCTGCAGCTCGCTCTATGCGCTAGTTGACGTGCTACACAAATAGTTCGGTCTTTTTTTGAACACACCTCGTACATGTATAAAATAATATATCGTTCGTGGCAGGTAAGCATATCTCAGTTATGTAATGTTTACGTTTCCATTTTATTATTATGACTACAGCAATAAAAAGGCAGGGAAGACACACACACACACAAAATTCGCGTTATTTCTGGCCTCACTCATGTTTATTTTCTTACATTTGCACGCTTTTTAAATGGAAAGTGCTGAAACCCACACCAACATAACGCATGCAAGCCGAAAAAATGGACATCAATTTGCTTCCTGTGGATCGCTGGGCAGTGTAACTGCACGTGTTTACAGAGGAACGATTCATAGATAGACTTTTCGTCTTTAGGGAATGAACCCTCTGCAAGATGCTGAGGTCCATGAGTGACTTCGGAGCGCTCCTTCTTTTTCGCGTTTGTTCTGTGAAACATGCACTGTAGATTCGCAGCTTTACACTAAGCAACGCTCAATAGGAAATGTTGAAAATTTTAGTCCACGGTGTACCCTCATTCACACTAAACCTGCTCTGATGTTTTAATTATGGACATCATAATATTAAAACTTTGGAAACTTGAGCACTACTGAATAGAGATCAATCATTAACTTATACAAGCCATTAATTTTATGCATATTTTTTATATATATGTGTACAACGTTATCGGCAACAAAGAAGTAGTTTTTGTTAAAATTCCTTCACGGGATATTTGGCCGTAGTCCAATGTTTTCTACAAAACCAGACGTTTCGGCAATGCCATCGACTTCCATCATCAGTGAAAATCGAGTGCGATAATGTGAGGTGGTATATGTTAGTGACCACAGTACTGTGGTTAAGGGTGAAGCAGTAAGTAGAAAGAAGTAGTTTCTATGGTAATATTTCATTTCGAAAATGATTTTAAATTTAAATCTTAGAATATGGAAGTCATGTATGGTTCTCCATACCAATTTTTTATTAGATAATATAACAACGCCTCCAGTTATAAGTAAAGCACCTTTTTTGGTGATTAATTTCATGTTATTTTCATATAAAGAACTGAGTGATACTATCTCAGGTTACTGTTGACTTATGAATATATCATTTTCGTTTTATTTTACACCATAAATAAAACACTAATAATTTGTAGTCCCTCACTGAAAAAGGTTTACTCCCTGTAGCAGTAAATCGACGTCTTAATCGGGTGATGTGTACTTCAAACGCCTTCAATATGTGGAATCCACTATCGCCATACACAGAAGTCTGACAACAGTGTGGTGCATTTAACTAATGCTGTAACTTAAATGTAGGATGGCCATTAGTTGCGAGGAATAGTTCTGTGGCTCTTGAGACTGAGTCTCAGGTGATCCGAACATCAAGTCCCCAGGAAGATGAATCTTCCGCCCAAACTCCAATTTTGCTGGAGTCATGCTGGTTGTGTCGTGTACTGATGGCCTATATGCCATAAGGAATAGTGGTATACATTGATCCCAATCTGTTTGGTTCTCGTCAACGACCTTCAAAAGATGCTGCATGCTGCTCTCAAGTGTCCTATTAAATCTCTCAACCATTCCGTCCGACAGGATGGAGAGGCGTTGTCTTGGTGTTTCGAATTTCGAAGAAACATCATAATTCTTTAAACACTCCTGATTCGAAATTCCTTCCTTGATCCATATGGATTTCCATAGGGGCTCCATAACAGCAACAGAAGTTGTGATCTAATGCCTTGGCCACAGTGGTAACCTCCTGATTTGGGGTAAGCTTCCACCCACTTAGTAAAATAGTCGCCTACAACCATGATGTACCAGTTTCCATCGTCAGTAACTGGGAATGGTCCAGCAATGTCTATGGCAATTCTCTTTAAATGCAGTCCAATCTTATACTGTCTCATTTTCCCCTGCTTCTGGTTTGTGGGCCCTTGCCTCATTACATATTTCACATGTCCAAACCCATTCCTCTACATCATGGCGAAAGATGAAGATAGAATCACTTCCATATTCTGTCAAGGGTTTTGTTAATGCCAAGATGGCCATCATGCATCTCCTTCAAAACAGACTGCACTTTACTTCGGAGAACTATCAACTGCATGACCACGTCTCGTCCCTCTGCACTTTCCCAACATTCTGTAATGGCGTAACAATAGTTATAATTTCCATATTCCACCCACATACTTCACAATTTCCATATTCCACCCACATACTTCACAATTTCCATATTCCACCCACATACTTCACAATTTCTATTCCATGAACAACTATTGATAGCTCTGCTGTACCCACTTATTCAGTCAAAAGATACCATCCATCCACTGGTGTTTATTCATATTAGCAACACTGCTTGGACACTGCATGTTACTAACTGGCAAAAGTGTTGTACGTATGATGCAGTGTTACATAATCATTTCTTAGTACATGTGAATATTTTGAACTGGATTATTGTATTTGTCTTCACAAATGTAGATTTAATGTTTAGTAAAATCTGTAATTGTTTCACTGTTTGTGCTGTCCAGGACACAGTTCATTTTCTTCTGATACTTCATGACCATGTGTATGCAGCAAATGGAAGTTAAGTACATTTTTAAAAAGACTATTTTTATTTAATTTGTTATTGATAAATGAAAATTATGAGAATAATGAGGAAACAGTTTGTTTCCATTTTTGTGTGTTTTAAACAAAATAACATTAATAGTGTAATACAATTTTCATATTATTTGTTGTGTGTGTGTATAACATAAAATTGGATTAAGATTTTCAAATATTGCAGGCACGCGTGTGTGCGCGTGCACACACACACACACACACACACAAGGAGTACTTTTTGTGGAGAAGTAGGTGCCGGAACTCATGTGTGAAATTGGGAGGAGGAGGAGAAGTTATATTTGAAGTGTATAGTAATTTTTAATCTATGAGTAATATGAAATTAGGACTTTGAAGTCACAGGCAGAATTTAGAAATAAATGAAAAGTGACATTACAAATTATTAACCTTTAATTGTTTGTTTTAGTTCATCTTATATTCTAATAGAATTGAAATCAACTTGAATTAAAATAACTAGAAATTTTGGAAAAAGGTTGTTTAGTATAGGATATAGGTATGTATGCACAAATGTGAAAATCTTTTAAAAAAACTGATAATAAGTGGTGCATTACTTCTCAAACCTCAGTGCGTTACTTCGTGCACGTGCAGTACATCCAGCTATATTTACAATGCACATGTCAGTAAGTTGTATGTCGTCAAGACATCTAAATTGGCCAGTCTGCCAATCCTGTTTGAACTAATTGTGACTGTTTTTCACCATCATGTCATGTCCATTACCATCATTGAGTCAACTACTATTGTTGCCTATGTAAAAAAAGTGCTGTTTACATTGTCAGATTAATCGTTTTTCTTCGTCTTTAATTATGAATATATAAACTAAATTGAGAAGCTACAGTACTGTCTTTTGTTCTTAATTTCCTCCTTATGAACTACCAAAGCCATAAGTTGCACACAAAACTTTGTATTAATTAAATACAATCCACATAACATTTACGTCACCAACTGGCATGTGCAGAGTGTGTGTGCCCCAACAGTACGTACAGGCATAGTTTTTTGTGATAGATACCAGCCCACCGTTACTGTTAAGTCTTGTATTGTTCACAGGTTAAATAAACTTTAACTTATTAGGCTAACATACTATGAGTATTAGAAGATCTTCCACAATACGAGGAATGTGATAATAAAAAACACAGTACAAATTGAATTAACACTTTATTGAAGCTACATGATTATTTATTAAATTGTTTCTCAAATTATTTCCAACTTTGTTGATAAAATTTCACTCTAGTGTTTACATAAGAAACTATCAGACACAAACCAAAGGCGCATAATTTAACATCGATGGGAAGATCACAACCAAAGTTATCTTAATGTTTACAATGGGTAACTCAGTAACTCACAATGGGTAGTGACTTTTGGCCCACCTGTATATATAATACTCAAAGTCTGAGGATTTATTTGTATTGAATACAAATCCACACCTTTACACCGATTACCACCAAATTTTGCACAGATAATCTTTGACACAAAGTGAAAAACACTGTTTGATATTCTGCCCCGTTTGCATGATTTAGGTCCTTTTAATTATGCCCTTTTGTTGATGTGTCTAAAGATGTCAAATACACTATGGAGACTAGAATTAATTACTGTAGTAACAATTAAATAAACAAATGCTATTTAGCGGCACCGGAACTGTACCTTTATCCGTTCCTGTAGTACATTTTTGATGTTTTTAATATGCGATTGTATCGATATATTACAATGTGAAAAAGTAGTAATATGCTACTACTACTACTACTACTACTTTATTGTATTATTGGAATTGTAGGCATCGATTTTTACTTATTAATTTATAGCCTGTATAGAGTTTCGAAGAAAATCGATATTTTAACTGACCTTGACACCATTGACCCATTCAAAACTTGCATGCCATTCATGTCTTCATTGATTTTTTAAATCAACATTAGCATACAGAGTATGTCATTAACTACTTACTATAAGTTAGCAGACCTTGCTGCGTAGTGCATAGTTGTTGATTAATCTGAATGACACCGAGTCGTTGTCTGACTAACTATCGCCATTAATTGTTTTCTCAGTTCTGCAACTTTGCGTGAGTGTTGCAGAACTGAGACCATGAATGACTTAATGACTATCATTATAAATGAAAAGAATTAATATAGTAACAACTGACACAGCTACAGTATAAGTTAGAATTTTGTAAATTAAAAATGTTGAAGGAAGAATAGATATGTCAAAAATTTATCGCAAAGAAGAAGATGAAATGTTACTGATTAGAATATATGTTAACAATGTTGCCCCAAAGAAAGCTGAACATCTGAATAAATCAATGAAAAAGTAAAGATAATTAGATCTGAAAGTTAACAGAATGAATAATCCCACGAGTATTTTATTGTATTATTTTATTTGACTTAGTCATGAATAGACTATTTATTATTGAATGTGATTGACTGTAGAGATAGTTCCAGCAATCAATTTTACTGAGCAGACGGTAGGTCCCGCTGAACTCAGAGATTATGTATGGATGGCGGGTAAGTGGTGCCAAAGTTGCCCAACCGACCAGTTCCAATTAATATGATTTAAAAGAATTTAGTTAGGGAGGTAAAATGTTCCAGGGATAGAACACTTATAGAAAGAAACAAGTATATCAGATCAAGAATGATGAATAACTGAATAACAAGAAATAACTTGGGTGATGATTCAATTGATGATTTCAACAAAACAATTACAATTATCTTGTTGATTCATCCTCTTCGTTCACTTTATTAAATTTATTAATATATATAAACTTTCATGTATGAACTTACTATTCGTTGTCACTTCCCCAAACGTTTCGAGGTGATGGTCATCTTCCTCAGTGGGAGTAATACTGAATGTCGATTACAGAATAACCGTTACGGACTATAGGTGTGTGTGGTGGGGGTTGATGGTGGGAAGGGATTGGCGCTGAGGTTCAAATTGTGTGTTTGGATCAGTGTATCGAATAGTGTATGTGATTTATAATGTAATTGTTCATTTAATATGTTGTTTGGTTTTAGTGTGTGATATCTGTATATTTCAAATTGTTCAGCTGTGTTTAGTTTTCTACTTTTAGGTAAGTAGTGTAATATTTCCATGTTGTGTTCTATGTTTGTGTAACTGTGGTTTTCGTTATGTAAATGTGTGGCAAATGTGGAATGTATGTAGTTTGTGGTGAGGGCTTTTAAATGTTCTGAAAATCTGGAAGAAACATGTCAAAGATGAATTTGTCACCAATTCTACATCGGCCAGACAGGAAGATCTTTTTCTTCCAGATTTTCAGAACATTTAAAAGCCCTCACCACAAACTACATATATTCCACATTTGCCACACATTTACATAACGAAAACCACAGTTACACAAACATTGAACACAACATGGAAATATTACACTACTTACCTAAAAGTAGAAAACTAAACACAGCTGAACAATTTGAAATATACAGATATCACACACTACAACCAAACAACATATTAAATGAACAATTACATTATAAATCACATACACTATTCGATACACTGATCCAAACACACAATTTGAACCTCAGCGCCAATCCCTTCCCACCATCAACCCCCACCACACACACCTATAGTCCGTAATGGTTATTCTGTAATCGACATTCAGTATTACTCCCACTGAGGAAGAGGAACATCACCTCGAAATGTTTGGGGAAGTGACAACGACTAGTAAGTTCATACGTGAAAGTTTATATATATTAATAAACAATTACATTATTTTATTAAATAATCAATTTTAGTAGCAAGGCATTATGTAACGTGACAAATGGTATGACATAAAACCATGTAAGATTTGCAAGAATAAATGAATGAGAAGCTGTACAATAAAAAAAAAAACAAGTAATAAATAAAAGAATGATAGCATAACTCTAAAGACTATATTTGACAGACTCTAACTATGACTGACTATACTCAAATGTTTAGGTAAGGTGATGGAGAAAGATAAAAATACAATAAAATGAGCTATGAAGGAATATTCGAGACCAGATACCATATTCCCAGTAAATTATAATTTGTAATTACCATATAAAAGTACAAACTAATGAGTAGGGAATTATATAATAAGTAGTAAATAAAGATGTAATGAAATGATAGAAAGGGTAAATGAACCAATATAATAATAATAAAATAAGAAGTGATAAAGTGACAAATAAATAAAATAAAATGTTTATTATCAGTAGGTCAAGGGGAGAATGCTGATAAATGTAAGATGTTAAATTGCATTATTAGGTGATGATTTTAAAATAATCATGGGTCATTTACAAGTACTGTACTAGGCTCATAATTATGGTTTGAAACTGTTCAGATATGTTGTAATATTTAATTATTTATGTTCATAAAGTTATTTGTAAAAGTTAAGACTAATAGACAATACATAATCTGTTGTATTAAAGTTAGACCAAAGAAATTAGGTATTTTGTCTATAAGTAAAAGATTATATTGTTTTGTAAGGTTTAGAAACCAACATGTTGTATTTTAAATAATTATGTTAATTTGTTTATGTAGAAGGTGTTAAAATAACAACATAAAGATCATTTGTTAGAATAAGTGTAGGCATAGAATTTCAGACATGTTAGCTGCTAGTCCTATATACAAAAACTAGAAAATTGTAAATTTTAAAGTATAACAGCAAGGTTTATTGAAATAATGCATGTAATATGAATAGGTTAATGATATTAGTCTGCACAACAAAAATGTATTCGAAATAAGTAGTATAACATTAATTATTAAGAAAATTAAGTGGTAAAAATGTAAAATCATTATTTATGAACTAAAAGTGACCTTGTTTGGTTCCAAATTGATGTACAAGTTAAAAGCAAGACAATGATGTTATTAGATTTAGATTCACAGTTAGTATAAGGGAATTAGACCTATTTAAAAATATTTGACCAATTTTGTACAGAATGAAAATGTATTTCAATGACAATATCTCATAATGTCCACCAATCAAATTTGGTATTTTAACCATAGCAACAACAAATTTAGGTAAATAATTTGAGAGTTTTTTAGTGACCAAGGATGAGGAAAGATTGAAGAAAGTATAGAGCTTGAAATAATAAAATAATAAAAATAATTTAAGAATTCTTTAATAACCATTGATGAGTGAAGATTGAAAAAAAGTATAGAGCTTGAAATAATACAAAATAATTTGAGAGTTCTTTAGTAACCATTGATGAGAAAAGATTGAAGAAATTACAGAGTTTGAGATTATAAGAAAACAGTAACAGAAATGAACTACCTAATAAACAATCTGGATATAGCATCATAGATTATTAATAATAAGCAAAAAACATTTCCAAGTGGATTACTGAAGTGGATAAATTTAAATCACAAAAAAGAAAACTAAATATACCCAAGACATGGTAACTGGACCTGAGATGAAGAAACAGTTGTCAAGTATAACCTATTTTTGAGTTATCACGTAACGAAGACAGACAAAGTGAATTACACTAATAACACTGATTTCACACTCGCTAATTAAAATTGTGGACTTATTTTGATCATGAACTATTAAAACTAACACCAAAACCACTATTCTAGTTATTTCTTGTGCAAAAAATTGTAAATTAATTCAATACTATACTAAACAAATTAACCTATAAACACTAGTTTTGTCGAACGTAGTTTGTGACCTTAGACGTCCATATTTTTTCAAGTATATAATATTTTGATATTTGTTGTAAAGCTTGTACTTTTCTTTGTGTGTTTAAATACGCTTTTCTGCAGCTAAAAGAACATTTCCACGCCTTGAGATTTAACGAAATCGACCATTACTGGTTACTAAACAGAATAGCCAACCGGCAATAAATAAAGACAAACTCAACTTTGAATTAAAATAATCGGGAACGTTATTGGGTAACTAAAGGGTTTAAAAAATGGATAGTTAAACTATTATTATTTGTAATACTGTATGTTTGGTTCCTGACAGTTCTTAAAACAGAGTTTGCTTTTGATATAATAAATATAACCTTCAAGTTACGAAAAGAAGTTGGCAACGCAGAATTTTTGAAACGAACGGCGGAAAAAAAGGTGAGTTCCACAGTCGTGGTTGTCATCAGGCAGGGACATTTTAAAAGATTGTTACAATATGTGATTTTCTTCAATGAGGTGGTTTGCAAAGGTGGATTCAGTAGTGGAGTGTAGTGCCTTTGTGTGTTCAATGTATCTTTGAAGCAATGTCCTGTCTGGCCTATATAGAATTTGTTGCATTCTGAGCAATTTAGTTTGTAAACACCAGGTAGATCAAATTTCTTTTGTGTGTGTGTTTTGATAGTGTGTGTTCTGTTTTGTTTGTAGTTTTGTATGCGATTCAGTATCCTGCTTTTTTGAATTTGTGGGCTATTTTTTCAGTGCGGCTATTGATGTATGTTAGTGTTATAATTTGTTGTTTTCTGCCTTTGTCTGTTGTTTGTTTTGTGTAGGAGTTTATTGATTATTGTTCTGTTGTATCTGTTGGATTCTGCTAGATATTTTATCGTGTTTAGTTCGTCTTTGTAGTCTTAGTATAGCTCAAGTACTTTTCATAGGTGAATTGAACACACATAAAATTGCTGCCTAGTTTGTGTATCTTTCAACCAGACATACCTCCTTCACATCATCACCTACAAATAGCTTTGTAAACAGGCCATATTTCAAGGTTCATCACAGGAAGCAAGTGCTTTCATAGTTGTGCTGTAAGTCAGAGCCCATACAACAGTCACGGATGGCTTAAGAAGACAAGTCAGAAGTGCAACAGAGAACACGTCAATCATCTTCCTGAACACCAAAGTTCTGCGCATCAGTCATCTGTTCCTCTGACTCACAGACAAATAATACAGACTTTTACTGTGATGTTTTCAAGTGACTATGTAAGAACATTTATAATTAAAAAAAAAAAAAACTACAGTTCGACAGAAAGTCACTCCTGTACACACAGCCTTCGTAACAAGAGCATTTCAGTTATCCTGAATTCTCCTTACTCACCAGATTTAATCGTATGTGATGTTTTCCTGTTCCTGACAATGAAATTAAGGATTAAAAAGCAAATTTTTAACATAGTTGAGAAGATTCAGACTGAATTACAAAAGGTACTGACACAGCTCCTTCTGAGGCACGGTGGAAGCAATGGCATCAATGTATTAGTATAGGAGGCCACATATACATTATTTTATCAACAAAAATTTTATAAGCCTAGCCCAAATTCATTCTATAACAGATAGGATTTGGTACACACATATGCACATATTCACATATACACATAATTGCATTTAAAAGTAAACAACTGCATCTCATGAAAATGTGTACACTAAACACTTTTTGTCCAATTTCACGAGTTACAGAAATATTACCATGAGAGAGAACCAGTACAAATTTTGTATGTCCCTACAGAAGACTACTCATTTCCAGAAAATGTCAAATGGTCTTCCCAAGCTATCTACAACGCTCCAGACAAACCCATATTTGAGGAAGATTCTTATATTTCTGCCCCACTTGATTCTCAAGCTTCCCCCATTGATTGTTTTTTACACTTTTTTGGACACAGAAATTGTAAACAAAATAAAAAGTGAAACAAACAGATATGTTAGCACTACCATTGCAAGGCTCAGGTGCTCAAACAAACTGAAGCCACACAGTATATGGAAGAAATGGACAACAGTCAAACTCCATGAGTTGTATGGGTTCTTTTCAATAATACTTCACATGTCTGTTGTACACAAATCTGATGTAAAAAAATACTGGAGCCAAAGACCATTTATACATACTCCGTTTGCTAGAAAAATAATGTCGTGTGACAGATTTTCTTCAATTTTGTTAATGCTCCATCTCAACAACAATGAAAAATATTTGCCCGTAATGAACCAAATCATGACCCCTTATTCAAAATAAGGACATATGTAGATTACCTTCAGAACAAATTTAGAAATTCTTTGATTCCTTCAGAAAACCTGACTGTAGATGAAGGCATGTGTCCTTTCCGTGGCTGTATACATTTCAAGAGTTTATATGAAAAATAAGCCTGAAAAGTAAGGAATGCAAGTATATATTTTAGCAGAATCTAACTCCAGTTATGTATTAGCTTTTGAACCGTACATAGGCAGAAAAGAAAACAATTCTGTAGTTTCATTGTAGCGTAGCTCCTCACCGGTTACCTTGGTAAGGGCCATACCATTTATATGGACCACTTCTATTCAAGTCCATTACTTCATGATTTTTTGTGGCAAAACACGACTTTGGCAGTAGGCACAGTCCAAATAAACAGAAAGTTCATGCCTAAAGATTTGAAATTGGAAAAACTGAGGAAGGAAGAAATGACATTCCGCCATTTTACTCTCCGTTTGTGGAAAGACACCCAGGATGTTATAATTCTTTCTACAAAACATGGTGCATCATGTAACGAAATTAGAGTCAAATGTAAGGGTCGTAGTGAGATAAAGGTCAAACCAGATGCAGTGTTAGATTATAATCTAAATAAAGTCGGGGTTGACTGAAATACCCAACTTGTTAGCTACTACCCTTTCAAATGTAAAACTATGAAATGGTGGAAAAAATGTTTTTCCACATGTTCTTGAGATCAGCGGTAAATGCTATATAAATATTATAAAAAAAATCAAGCTCTAATCAAATGCCACTTGAAACTTTCATGACCATTGTAGGAGAAGGACTTGCTCACATGTCTGGTCAAGAAATACCTGCTACACTGAGCGGACAAACATCTTCAACTGCAGATCCCCTTACAGGAAGACATTTTACTCAGAAAATTCCTGCTACAGATAAAAAAGCAAGACCTTGCCGTTCTTGCAAGGTATGTAGAGATAAGCATAAGAAAGAATCAGAAAAGTGGGCTAGGAAAGAGACAACATTTTACTGTCCATCATGTGATGTGGGACTCTGTGTGCCAGATTGTTTTTATGTGTTTCACACAAAAGCAGATTACACACAAACATGAAAATAATTTTAATTTTGTTGTTTCAGTGTTATATTATAATGTAGTGAAAAAGTGTTTAGTATTATTTTCTTAATTGTAACTGAAAAATTGAACAATAGTAAAAGTGACATAAGTCAAATTACCAATGTGAAATAATTTTTCCCACAGCTAAAAATAGGGTAAGTTTAAAAATTAATACTTTATTTATTTTATAAGCTATTGAGATAATATTTGTACTACATTATTGAGAAAGCTTGGTTTTATAATATAATACAGCTGTAGATGTTTAAATGTATGGTTTAGAAATATAAGCTTTTGAAAAAACACAAAAAAGTCAGTCTGTAAGGTAAATGAATGCAATTTTCACTTAGTCCTGAAAGTGTTAACAACAGAACAGTGAAAGGTCTGGAAGCTCACTGAAGTCAGCAAACAAACCATAACTAGAACATTTGACATAGTAATCTGCATGTGATAATTTGTGCATGAATTGCATAGTGCTCCAAACATTTCTGTCATCCATACATCAGTAAAGTAACTGCTACGGTATAACCTCAACACTTAGTCACTCAGAGTCTCTTTCAAATAGTTTCAGAGCCTGTTACGTTTATTAACTTTATACCAAATATAAATACAAATAAATAAAATTACCTATCTTCCACCTACCTTATATTTTGCCCTCTCTTCCCAGAATCCGTCACACGAACGTCGAGATGCAAACGTGATTAAAGGTTAATGCAATAACTGACGCAACTAGCATTTTTTGAAGAGACTCAAACTAAGATTTTATTTTCATTCTTTAAAATTTTTTAAAACTTCAGATAATATCATTACTTGGCCTCTTAGCTCAAGTGATTATTTTTCCAAAATTAACAAAAAAAAATGCATAAACTTTTTACTGATATTTACGACATGATTGGATTACAATTACAATTACAATATTACAGTGAACCTCTTACCTTAATTAAAACAGACAGTTAAAACAGCCCAGCCTGCCCACTCTCACAGTCACACTATATTAAAACAAAAAACTCCCTTTTATTTATTTAGCAAACATTATTGGATCCATTTGCGCAATACCCTTGCCGGCAACGAGGGGTTTCTCACTTACGTATTTAGTTGTAGTTTCGAAAACAGTTATAATTTGCTTTTCTTCTTCTGGCCGAAAACTATATTCACTTTCACATTTTTTGTTGTGTTACTGAAACTGAACCTCACATTTACTTGATATTCACAATTTTTTAATGAGCCCGTGGGGCGGCCACCCGGCCAGGCAATCGTCGGTGAGAGAACTGGGCAGAGCGTTCACCACATCCCTTCCACTTTCAATTCTTCGACAAGGCGGAAGGCAATGCCTTGTGTACCAAAGTACCAAAGTCATTGTTACTGTTCAGCCAACACATGTGATTTTCACGTGTTGGACGTCGACGATATTTGTGTCCAGAGGTTTACGTCACACATGTGGGCACGACTTAATTTCGTTTCCGTCGTGTTGAGACCACGTGCTGGACAAAATTCATCTTCAACCCATGTTGTTTTACACCACTCGGCGTCGTTTGCACGTCTGCTGGTGGTTGTGCGTTTGTGTGTGTGTGTCACACAATCGCAAAGTTCTAAGAATCTTCAACCCGCACATTCCATTGCAATTGTTTCATCACCATTTCTTTGTTCGCGACAATCTAGATTCAACCTGTGACTGACCACGCAGTTGGAAAATTAATTTAATAATATTTTAATAAAATAAAAACCCAAATTTAATAAAATAAAAAGCCCCTCCTTTTTCCCCGTTACAAGCCATGCTCAGAGATACAGCCAGAGTCGTCTCAAATTAATTATAGCATAAAGAAGGAGAAATAAAATATTTTCAACCAACACTTGTGTGAAATTTCTTCTACAAGCAGCAGACATTTGTAGGCCTTCCCACATAGTTAAAGCCATACTATCCCCGCAGCCATATAAAGGCCTTTATATCTAATTAGCATAAATAGTTGCAGAAAACTGTAGTCAAGGAACAAATAGGTAACACATTCTGCTGTATAAAATAGTTAATATTATAACAAAAAAATTCATAAATATTAAAGTGTCATTACGAAGGCTATATCAAAATAATTACATTTTTAAAAACTTTCTTAACCTCAAAATAATGACAACAATCTTTTTTTTTGTTTAGTAACATGGGTTTAAACATTAATCATGGGTGTGAGTACTTTACCACTAGGGTTGCCAGACGTACGGTTTTAACCGGAACATTACAAAATTTTCCCGTTTTGTTCCGTGTACGGTGCGAATCTTTAACCGTACGCCAAATGTTCCGATTTTGAACATGAAGCATAATGACTTGTATTTTTGAATCTAGTGGCAAATTTTACGTTGATGCAGTTTCTGTTGTTCACGCTAGGGCGAGAATCGGAGCATGTGATGATTATGATGGCAGGTAAGTGAGACGGATGTGACGTCAGAACTGCGTTGCATGCCGCTGAGCGAGGCACGTGGCTTCACTCATTCGTTGGAGCCTTGGAGCGCGTGCGTGACCAACTCATTACTCAACTCTTTCACTTTATCGCAAGCCATCGTTCAGCCTGACGGTTCAGGGTGTATTTTACGTTTTGAAAGTGTTTCTTTTTGTAATAGTAGTGTGTTCAAAATGGATGGGAGTGAGACAAATCCCACGAAAATAAAACTAGGTATTGAAACCAGCACAAACCAGAAGAGAAGACTGCAAGTGTATTGCCCGGTTTGGGAAAAAGATTTTCCAGAACTGCGGCCAGTTTCAGGAAATGCATATAAAGCAAAGTGTACTTTATGCGTTGGAAAAGCTGGAGAGGGATTTTCCATTTCACATGGTGGCGTAACCGATGTTAGGCATCATTTTAACAATGCAAGCCATAAACAAAGACGCTTAACATCGGTACAAACCACGCTGATGAAAAGTTTCTACAAGGTGGACTCCGTTGAATCAGACAAGGTATGTAAGTGCATGACAATTTTAACATTTAGAATTTTCAAGATAATAATAGGTTTATTTAGGATTTTTTTAAGAAAAGGCGCTATTAAGGTGCTTTTATTTGTTTCAGATAACTGCTTCTGAGCTTACATTTGTGTATCACACGGTTAAACATCACCTTAGCTACGCCAGCACTGACTGCAATGTGAAAATATCATCTCAGTTATTCGCAGATTCGACAATTGCAAATAAAATTACATGTGGTAAAACAATATGTGAGGCATTAGTTACGGGTGTTTTAGGGCCAAATAGCGTGAATAATTTAACTCAAAAGTTAAAGGATAACAAGTTTTTTGGTGTGGGGTTTGATGCTTCCAACAAAGGAAATCAAAAGTGTTATCCTATTTGTGTAAGGTACTTTGATGTGCAAGCAGGTGTGTGCCACAGAATTCTCGATTTGTATAAGGACTCTCGTGAATCTGCATCTGCAATGTCTGAGCAAATCTTGGACAGAATACCAAAACACGAGTTGAATTTGTCCCAGGTTTCAAGCTTTACTGCGGACAATACGAATGCAAACTTTGGGAAGAAAAACTCTGTTTATGTTCACTTAAAAAAGGAAAATCCTGGTATAATAATATCAAACTGCTGTGCACATATTGTCCATAATTGCTGTAAATCTGGTATGAATGCTATGTCCATAGATATTGAAATGTTAGTAATTAAGACTTTCAATTATTTCTCAAATTCAGCTAAAAGAGTATCTCAATTGAAAGATTTCTTTCAATTTGTTGATATGGAATACAGTAGTTTGTTAAGACATGTACCTACAAGGTGGTTAAGCCTAAAGCCTGCCATAGAAAGATTGCTGAAAATCTTCCTGCAATTATATTGTACTTTGCTAGTATAGATGATTGCCCCAACTTCATTAAAAAGAACTTGATGGGTGTCTCCGGTTCAGAAAAACAAATTATATTAGTGGAATTATATCTCCAGTTTTCTCTGCATTTAACTGAAATTTTTTCCACGGGTGTACTCAACTTAGAAAAAACGAACTGACAATTTGTGAAGTATTTTGTGTGATGGAGAAAATGAAAATAGAGTTAGAGCATAGGATAAATGATCTGTTTTTTGGTTATAAGGTGCAACAGTTGTTAGATAAGTTGGAGGACCTTTTCCCAGGTAAAAAGCAAAGAGAATTGGGAGAATGTAGATATATATATGAAGTGTGTCTGAAATATTTAAATAAGTGGTTTGATTTTGGTGATGGCAACATTTTGTCCTTAATGGACTGCATATCACTTGAAAAAAAACCCGAGTTTCAAAATATTTTAAAATTAGCAGAGTCACTTTGTATTGTTGATCACTTTAGTGTAGATAGTATGTATTCAGAGATCACTAGGGTTTCTGATTTGTTTTGTGGGGAAGGAAATGAACAGTTGAAAGCAAAATTAACTACTATGACAATACCACAGAGATGGTTGTACATTATTGAACTGATTGGTGCATCATATCTGTGCAATGTTTTAGTTTTAGTTAAATTTGTTTTGAGTATATTTCCATCAAATGCATTCACGGAGAGAGTTTTCTCCATTATGAACATTAAATAGAGGGATTAGCGAAACAGATGTTCAGTTGATCTAATAAAAAATGAGTTGTATACTTACTTCAATTATGATGAAAGTTGCAGTGATTTCTATAAGAATGTACTTTCTAATGAAAAAGTGTTGAGAATTGCACGCTCAAGTGAAAAGTACTCATGTTAATTGTGTTGAGTATAGTATATTATCCATAAAATGTGCTGTAAATAAAATCAATAAATTCATTGTCGATTGTCGATACATGTGTTCCTATTTCTCATCTCTGAAATCTGGCAACCCTATTTACCACTGATATAAATCAATAGTCATATCAGAAAACAATTTAAGATATCAAATCTTGCATCTATGTAATGACCTCCATACACATATTACAATTTAAGCAAATACTACAAAATGTTGACAGTTTTTACTGATACAAAATTTGATTCGTTTCTGCATCATAGTGTAATGGTTATACTCATAATGTGTTACATATCTCTGGAGTTGTCATTACAACATATTTAATTAAATCGACAAAACATTATAAGAATTAAATATTAATTGTTTTCATCATTTTCATGTCATCCTGATGCGATAATAACTAGTTAATTTAAAATAACTCTTTTGGAAGAAAAAATAAGCTTTACATTTATAATGTACATCAGACAGTTGGTGTACTGGCATAATTCCATAATGCATTCATTTAATCTCTTAACCCAAGTGGCTTTTGTACTGGGTAATTAATTTTGTGTGAATATGATTTATTTTGTCACTCCCATTACAGTAGTAGTAGCTGTCCCACCCAATTCGGTAATATGATTGGCAGCAATGATGGATAATGTCATCACCCCCCCCCCCACTGCACATTTCACAAGACACTTTTTTTAATGCACAGAATGTCATGTTTTCATTACATTTTAAATATTTAAATGTTATTTTACATTTTTAAGATTGTTATATTTTTATTGAATACGAGTTCAAAATAATAACACTGAAAATTAAAGTGAATTTTATTCACATATCAGAGTATGAAGAAGTGATTATACAAATTTCGTTACTTAGTTTGAATTACAGTATTTAGTTCCTCTGATAGTCTCAATTTTTTGATACAATATAGGCTATTCATGAAAAGACTTTTACAGTTTTTGCATTAACCATTGATCTTTGTGGTTATGAAAAAAGGAACTATACAGAGACCCAAACTTACAGTCTGGACACCAGGAATGACTATCCTTTCTAAGTCCATTTTTATAACCCATATTGCACCTTCTTGTGATGCTCTTCTTCTTGTCACTTGATGGAATTAAATCTGGGAAATGTTTTCCAACCAACTGTGTAGGCATAGGCTACAGTGAAGCTCTCCAACACACTGAATTGATGTTCTCATCCATCTGTTTGTTCAACGAGTGTTTCAGAAAGAACTATTAAGAATTGCAGTCTATCCCATTTTTGGAAGGAATTGAAACACACCAAACAAAATCAATGAGAAGCATAAACTGTTTGAAATAGTATTTTCTTTTTTAACTCGACTGTAGTCTAACATGAACTGGGGCTTCCTTCCTACTTGATTTCTCTTCTCCACCTCACCGAACATGTCGTCAAGAATTGTAGAGAGATCATGTAAACATCTTTCTTATCTTTCCAAATAAAGTACCATGATTTTATCATTGAATCTGGCAATATGTTTGTCCTTCTACAGCCTCGTACTTGTCAAAACATCAGGGAGACCCTTTCTGTTTTTTCGGATAGTTCCACCTATACTGCACAACTATACTATACTAGTTCCAACTCATGCTGCACAGAGATTTGGCAAGTTCAGTACTGGTATACCAGTTACCTAAGAACAATTTATAACCTTTATTCAGAGATCATGTGACAGTTTGAGGACTATTCTACTTGTAATAGGGAGGTTGGGATAATTGTTACCAAGATCAGAGCCTCTACCAGTGCATACACAAGAATTCACATTTTTATAACCAGATGAACTTTCACATAAAACAAACAACTTGAAACCACACTGACTTCTTTTAGATGGGATATATTGTTTCCACTGCTATCTCCCCTTCCATAAAACAAGTGATTCATCAATACATATAGTTTTCTCTGGAGTGTAAAGATTTTGACATTCTTTACGAATTGAATACAATACAGGGGCCATCTTGAACAATATCTAACTAACGTTGCTATCAAATGTTGTATTATCCATAAAATGAATACATTTCAGAATCAAGGAAAACCTTCCGTCACTCATAACCTTGTTAAAAAAAGGAATTGAGGTTATTTCCCTACGTAAAAAATATAATTCATACAAACACTTTTTTGTAATTCCTTGGAGAACGAGGACAGACAAAAATAATTCTATTTCATTGCTGGTTACAGGAGTCTATCGTTTAGCACATGAGTGGTGCTTCAAAACAGGATGTTTTACAAAGAACTGTTGTGCATATTTGTTTGTTTTTATACAGATTACATCTATGAGTGCATCATACAAAAAACTGCAGAAAAAATGGTGGGTTTACCTTGTCATTCTCAGAAATTCAAAGTTTAGTTTGGCGGTAGAACTAAATTGAAAAGGCAGGTGTGAATTACCTTGGCTTACCCATGTAGTAGGTGGTGTTATTGCATGTGGGTCTGAATCATTGCTGTCTGATTCTGCGCTTCCCTCCAACTCACTATCAGTCTCACCAACACTCTAACAATCACTGAAAGACACTGTTATCAGAATTATGATCCAAAAATGATGTATCAAGCAAATTTTGTATAGCATTGTCATCTAACAGTGCGTTTACTCAATTTTGCAAGCACAAAGTCAAAACACAGTATACTAAAGTAGCAACAAACATGTTTTAAAGCAACTAAAGTGTTTGCTACTATCACTATCTGTCAGGAAACATTTCAAACACATACTAATACACAATTCGACATTTAGAATCGTCACGCCCATCCAGGAGCAATTTCTGAAGTGGTTTGACAATTGTGGTCATCAATACACATTTTGAATGCCACTCCCTTGGACGATTAACTTCATCATGTCTGGTTAACAGGTTAAATACTTTACTGTAAATGAAATCAGATAAAAGAATTTTGTAACTTTCCTTATATGAACTTCATTTATAATGGCTTTGGCAACAGATAACTAGACTATTACTCCTAATATGATCCAGATATAGATACATGCCCACTAAGGTGGATGTTCACAGTAACTTATCACACAACCACGTTTAATCTGGTGATTTAAAAATATAAATAATAACAGCAGGGAAAGAAACACACACACACACACACACACACACACACACACACACACACACACACACACACACACACACACACACACACACACACACACACACACACACACAATTATATAAAAAATAATATGAAGTTTTATGTACATACAGGTATCACATGTAGATTATAGATACTGTTGTGATAATGTTATTTTCCTTATTACTTCATATCACGAAAATGTAAATGTACAATGTAATTTGCATAGCTTAAAATAATAAAAATCTAGTTTATACTTATTTCCATATAAAAAATAATTTATTTCTGAGCAGTACATGTAACCTTAAAGACATTTTAGACAATATTTATACAAATGCTGTTAACATGATTGAAAATATGTTTATAGTGATAAACACTTGCTTCTTGTGAATTCACATAAATTAAAGTTATACTAACAGAAAATATAAACAAAAGCTAATATACATATCTCCATATAACATAGATCTGTATATTGAATATCACCATTCAAAACTGTTTATGGTTAGTAAATTACACATATTCAAGCTGACTATATTGTGTAATCAAAGTGTGATATAAGCATATACATATATATATATATATATATATATATATATATTATTTAGTAAAGTCAATAAAGATTAAGCTTGGTAACAATGATTACACGAAGCATTTGGTCAAAAGCAGTACACAATCCTAATCCTAATTTGTCTGGGCTCCATTGAAAACTTGAGATTGGCTGTGTTGATAGTATGGAATTTTGAAGAAGTAAAACTTTTCCTGGTACACCAATATCCCCATCTCCAGTACTTGTTACCCGTCTTTCTCCATATTCACTAAAATATATTAATCAACTGAATTAAATTTGCTTATTTTTTATAAACTTATAATTTAGATTTAAAAACAATTAGAAAATTAATAGAAAAGATTATTAAATTAATATCAATCACATCTTAAAATCTTATTGTGAGATGTCTGTTAGTTTCACTTTTTACTATATTTTAAAATTTTTAAAAAGGAAAATAATGCATACAAAATATAAAATATTTGTAGTAACTTCTCTTTTCTTATCTTCCTTAAATATCATGCTCATTTTTTAACATATGTATTTATAAGATTTCAAATACTTTGTACGTTTCAAAATACAAAATTACCTAGCACTACCAATTGCAAAGTTTTGTAAGAACAGTCATTAGTGATTTAGACAATTTCATAATACTGATTACTGTTTTACTGTAAATCCACATTCACTAACAACCTCTGTTTATGTTTCTTCTAAATACTGTCTCAAAAAAAAAGGATATACTCACAAGACCCTCCACAATATGCAACTGTTGGACAGACAACATAATGAGACAACATGACAAATTGGATGGTTAAAAAAGCTAGATCAGAACAAATGCTCTAGGTAATAGCACAAAAGTGAAACACCTAAAAAAGAGAAGAATTTAATCATAAGTACTTATGAAATGCTATGTGGCCTTCAAGGAAATACTCTGAAACTTTAACTGAGAACTTATATTCATGAATGGCTATTAGATGTAACTGCTTGAATATAATATAACGTTTGCAGGGACTGACATACTAAGTTTGTAACAGTACATTCTGTATGTATGAGAGAGTGTGTAAAATTGTATATAAAAAGGTTTTATGTATATTTTATGAAAAGCAAATAGTGCAAATTTTTGTATATCGATTGTGAAGTCGAACTGAAGAAGATGCCAGAGGTCAACATTGCCAGCATAATTTGTCAGTCCCTTGACACCTCCTGCAGTCTCGAACTCGGCCTCGTTTGTTTGCAACAAAGCCATCATGCTGCTTAAATTAGCCATCAGCTTGGGTCCCTGTCTGTCAGTGGTAGAAGAGATCATCTTCAGACTTTCTGTGACCCTCTTCTTCCATGCAGCAGACTCAACCCACCCACACCTAAGTGGTCTGGACGGTCTGGACGGGGACAAAGGAAAGCCACAAGGGGCCATGCCACATCATAAAGTGACCCACACTCTGCTGGACAACCCCCTATACTCTCCTATGTAGGGCCCTTCTCCTGAGGGAGCCACTACCATCAAGAGAATCCCATTAAACTAAACTTTGAACTTAAACTGTCATGAATGGCTGTCTTAGCCACTCATGGTCTCGGCAGGGCTGTCTTCTGTCAGTTGTACAAGACGCTTCTTTCATGAGGCGACCGCCCCAGATACATGAGCTGGTGTGGGTAGACCACAGCTACTCAGGGGGGCCACATCAGAGACAGCAGCGTTGACCAACTTGTCCTAAAATTTACTGGGAGGTATCTCCACTGGTTCAGGGCACTAGGCCATACAAAAAAACGATCGGCTGAGTACCTCACTTGCTGAGATCCTCTTCCCCTACCTACAAAACAATAGGAACATACCCATCCATTACCAAACAACCTTGAGAAAGTACATTTCTTGCGGTCATTGGAGAAGTCACTCCAGGTGCTGGTACCATGCAGGGGACTTAAGGCCCGTCCACTGTCCACCGGCCCATCAGATACCTCCCACAGTTGACACTGTTCCACCAAGCAGAACACATTGCTTCAGTCGATGCTCCACCACCACACAGTTGACATCATGGATTAGTGTTTCCACATGGAAACACGGTTGTTGGCAAAAACATACCACAAATAGTATAATACGCATCAAAAAAGTTTCTCGGCAACACATAAATCACAAAACAGTGTGAATTCAAACAATGTGCAAAATTTAGAGTTGATAAGTAATTTAATTTGAAAGAACTGGTGAAGGCCATCCTTAGTCAAGTGACCTTGTGTGTTTGAATCCAGTATGGTGGTAGCACAATAAAACTATGTAGAACTTGCTCAATTACTTATTTTAGTTATTTAAATTAGAAATCGACAAAATGCAACTCATACAACAACAAAATTGAACTAAGATGTGAAAATTAAGAAGAAAAGTGCGACCATATATTATGGTGCAACATGAGAACAATAGCATATACTATTAGCCTGCGACCACATTGACTCCACAAAAGTTATAAGAACTTCCAAGTACAAAAAATAAATAATTTATTCTTGGCCGAACATTGAAAAATTTGGAACCTTCTGGAAATTAACGAAAATTTGCTCACAAGTGCATTGAAGTACGAGAAATGGCCAAATGGCATTGTAAAATCCAGGTGTACACGACCTGTAACATAGGCTTGACCACATTGCCAACTACCTATGTAACCTCTTCAATGATAAAGATAAGTACACTCTCATCAGAGAGAGAGAGAGAGAGAGAGTGAGAGAGAGAGAGAGATGAGAGAGAGAGAGGAGAGAGAGAGAGAGAGAGAGAGAGAGAGAGAGAGAGGGAGAGGGAGAGAGAGAGAGAGAGAGAGAGAGAGAGAGAGAGAGAGAGAGAGAGAGAGAGACTTAGCAATTTAATTATTCATTGTTTAATTGATTCAAGTGTTCATAGTTTAATTGATTCAACTGTTCATTATTTAGTGATTTACAAAATGTTTAATGATAATTGTAATCATTCCAAGAACATTATCAAATCATACCCTGTTTAAAGAACAAAACTTATATAACTAATTGCATATATGAATTTAATAATAAACACCTGGTATAGTTCTGTAACGTCCAAATTTATGTGTATTTGTATTTATTTCATTTTGGGGTGTTATAAAAAAATATTTGTAAATTCATTTCTCAATGGTGACCAGAACACCTGTATGGAACAGTTTGTAACGAGGCAGCAACGCAATATTACGTTGCGAAATCAGTCAAGGAATGTGCACCACCCTAGATTTCCAAGAACTTTGCTTATGTGTGGCCATGCGCCTGTACGAGCGACACTGGTATACGCTCGGGGTGACGCTACTTCAAAAACCAACATGGTCTGGAACCCAATTCTATTCACTTTCAACGAGTGAAACGGCGGATATGAAAACTTAAGGTCCACCCATCTCGTGACGTTAGCCAGTGCCTCACCAATATCGTATACTGTCGTCACCCCAACAACTACATGGATTGCATGGGACGAAACTCCTGCGATGAAATCCAAGGCAGTGATTTCCACCAAAAGTATGAGATCACGTTAGCTTCACCTGCTTCGTTTTCCCTCCCAGTTTGTTAACTGATCGCTCCGGCGCCGGACCGAGCCAAGTTAGGCTCTTTACAAAACTTCATATTTTACCAGTAAAAAGTGAAATAAGAGAAAAAATTATGTGACCGCCGGTCGAGTTAAAAAGTGGAGAACATAATTCTATAACTTTCGGACAACAAAAAATAAATCCAGAAAAGTAACAACGAGTGCGCGCGGAAACCACGTTGCCGGCGGTGAAGGTTACGACAAATTTTTAAAATGATTTGGGGTTTTTAAAATTAAATTTCATGTATGTGTGAGTGTGAAAAATTGCAGGCTGGGCTCTGTCTGTGTTTAAGTATGACTTAAAATAAGGTAAGCTAGTAGACTAGGATAGAATAGAAATTGCATAACTGTAAAGTATAACGAGAAGAAGAAACCATTTCAATGTTGTTTAATATGCGAAAGCATGAGTAAAATTTGTTAAAACTTATTAAACCTTTAAAACATTAAAAGATCATGAATTCTCTTCATAAAAAATGTATTGTGTAAATCATTCACTCAACTTAAACATTACGCCTGTATCCTAACGTTCGTATGACGCAACCCTGGACCCGAGATACCGATTGACGGTAAGTGGAAGTTTAATCAGTTCTGTTTTGTATTTTATTGTGTGGTTAATAAATAAAAAGCACAATGGCGCCGCGAACTGGAACGAATTTAATAAATTAATGAAATTCCATACCTACAAATAAGATACAAGCGTAATTTAGAGGTTAAGTGAAAATACGTAATGCAAAATATAGTCAAAGAGTTAAGACATGAGAGTTGGTTCAGATAATAAATAAGTATATAACAACCAATAATAAAGTCATAAAAAAGAGATAAAGCAAAATTACAAAAATGGAAAATACAGAGAATGAAGTCGTTTTGTCCGACTTAACTATTACAAGCGAAGTAGCTGAATTTGATGAATCAGCTGTTATCAGCAGTCTTGAAGTACATTCAACACCGAATGTAGGTCAAGACGACAAAACTATAGAGATAAGCAACACGAATGAATCAAATAGTACAGATGATTCGGGGATCCAAAACGACCCCAAAATCGAATAGAGAAAGCAAAATCAATAATAACGAAGTCAGCTTCACTGACAATAAAACAGAGAGTCAGTCGACACCGGTCCAAGATAAAAAGTCTGACGATAATTACGAAATGTTTAAAATGATACAAACAATGCTAGATATGAACAGAATATCTATGTTAAATAAATTCAGTGAACAGAAGAGTGATTCTGACGCTAAATTTAATATCCAGAATAACAAATTTGACGAATTAAAAAATGAGATTCAAGAGATTAATAGACGTTGTGAAAGTACCAAAGTAGAATTTACTAATAGAATTAACCAAGTAGAAACCAAGTTAGAGAATTCAATACAGAAGACAGATGTTAAATTTAATGAAATAGATAGTCAGATAGAATAGAGTTGAGAAGCAGATAAATGAGAATAATGAATATTAATAAATTCAATGAATGAGCATAACAATGAAATAGAATATAAATAAATAAGTGTAATACTGAAACTGAATGTAAGTTGAGTAGCGTAGTAATGACAATCGAAAAAATGAGTCAGAATATTGATGAACACAAAAATAATATAGACTTTAAGGTCAATGAAATTGAAAACACCTGTAAGACAGAAATACAAGCATTAAATGAATCAATTAATGTAATATCAAAAAATAGCATACAGTCTGAGTGTAATAATGACAAAAAATTATATTCACTTGAACAGAACATAGATAGTGTGAGAGATGAATTAAGTTTAGTAAGAAACCAAAATTTACACAATGTTACAATGTTTCGCGTGTCATTAATTACAAGAGACACTAATAATGAGGTTGAACTCAAGACCTTTTGTAGTGAAAATCGTAGAGTGCATCCAATGCAATTTTTGAATCGAGTACGGGAATTTGACAGATTTAATGGTAGTAGTTGGGAAGTTAACTTATAAAAATTTTGAAATGTTTTAAGGGTAATTCGGAGATATGGGCGGAGACACATCGAAACGAATGGGAGAGATATGAAAATTTTGAAAAAGCCTTTCGGAATAAATACTGGTCAGAGGAGGAGCAGGAGATATTACGAAGTCAAATAATGGGAACCGGGAGCTTTGGGAGAAACAACCGTAATATTACCGTCTATACAATGAAGTTAAGTACTTAGAACCACCGTTGCCATTCCAGTCGTTTGTACGCCACATCAGCAAACATCTACCGAGGGAAGTACAGATCACGTTAATGACCAGAGAGGTAAGTGATATCAATGAATTAGAAAAAATATTGGATGTTTTTCAGAATATTAAGGACCAGGAAGACAGCAGACGCACACAACAACCTAATATGCACAATGGAGGGAACTATGCACCAAGAGGAGGACCAAACGGGGGAACCACACATAATGGTCGAGAACGGGACAGATGATATCCGATGTGGAAATGTGACGGGTGTCTGGTGGAAAATTATGCTGACCGTAATTTTTGTTATAGATGTAGAAGGGCGAGGCCCGGACAGCAACCGAGGACACAACAGAGATTCAACAACCCACAGCAGAGGAACGGGGACAGACAAGCAGAGAATACGAGAAACGAAGGAGGAAATCAGCATACGGGCAGAGTGTATACGCCCCGAAATGCAGATGAGAGGACGGGAAACTAAGGAGGACAATCGATGAGGAGGCCCGGCCATTGTCGAGGAATAACCACGGGGTCCACGAAAATAAATACAGGAATAACACTATTCACACGGACTTGGCTACGGAATTGATGGAAGAAGAGGAGGCGGAGACGAGGAGACAAGAAGCGTGGTTGACTGAGGTAAAACTGGAAATAGAAGGTAAGTCAGTCTTGACACTTATAGACACAGGTAGTGAAATATCCGTAATAGCGGAACATGTACTAAATAAATTAAAAGAGACTAACAAAAGTATTCCGTCTTTGCCAGTGGCGGGAGTAACAATTGTAGGCATTACGGGTGTTAGAAGTAAACAGGTTACAACACAAGTCCAGTTGAACATGTTAACAAATGGGGAAAGTTATGAGAATACATTTTTAGTTGTAAGAGGGTTAAATTTAGAAGTAATTTTGGGTAATGATTTTCTAATCAGGAATAATGCGGTCATCAATTTTAGAAAAAGAATTTTAGAATTGAACAACGAGAATAAACAAATAACGGTTAATTTTGAACGGGTTTTAGACACAGTAAAGATTTCGGGTATAAGGGTTATACCAGATAAGACCATAAATAGGGATATGGAATTTAGTATGAATATGTGTAGAGAGAGAGAGTGAGGAGAGAATATGGGCGGATAGAGCGGTTAAATTTTGTGGGGAGGGTGGCGTAATAGGGAGTTCTCAGCGTAAAGCGCTGTGGCGGGTAGTCGAGGATTATAGGGGAGTGTTTGCCGGGGAACCAGGAAGGGCAAAAGGTTATGAATGCGAATTAAAGGTTAGGGAGCATGCGCCATATGTCCAACGTAGTTATCCAGTACCATATTCAAAAAGGGGGGCCGTACAGTTAGAATTGGATAGGATGTTAGCGGAGGATATTATAGAAAGGTCGGTATCAACTTATTCCAACCCTTTAGTAGTAGTGATCAAAAAAGATGGGAGAGTTAGGTTATGTCTAGATGCCCGCAAAATTAATCAAATAATTATTCCAGACCGGGAGTCACCCGAAGCTATCGAAGAGATTTTTCAGAAATTCAGCGGTGTGAAATATATGACCTCTTTAGACCTAACCGCCGGGTATTGGCAAGTTCCTTTGGCAGTAAATAGTAGGAAGTATACCGCGTTCTTGTTCAACGGAAAAAATTATCAATTCAAGCATTTACCGTTTGGTTTGAACACCAGCTTTATCAAGTGTCTTGATGAGATTTTGCAACCTCATAACTTAGATTTTTTAACCATATATGTGGATGACATTCTGATAGCTTCTAGAACATTTGAGGAGCATGTCGAACATTTAGAGTATGTATTGGAGAAGTTATACCAGGGAGGTTTGACGGTGAATTGGGACAAGTCAAAATTTTTACAGACCGAGATACATTTTTTAGGTTTCATCATAACACCTACAGGGATACGGGCTAATCCGGACAAAGTAGAATCCATCCTGTCGTTCCCGGAGCCTAAGAATATAAAACAGTAACAAAGTTTTCTTGGTCTCTGTAATTTTTACAGAAAGTTCCAGCGAAACTACGCCCAAACGACGGCCCGACTCAGCGCAGTGCTGCAAAAGAACAAACAATGGAGGTGGGGAGATAACGAAAGAGCAGCGTTCCACGAAATCAAGAATAAGTTCGCTGATATGATTTTAATGAACCATCCAAATTTTAATGATAATTTCTACTTACAGACAGACGCCAGCAATATAGCACTTGGAGCGGAACTGTACCAAGAGGACGAGGCGAAAGAACACAAAACCATTGCCTTCGCCAGCCGGACGTTGCTAGCCGCAGAGCGTAACTATACTACCACCGAGAAGGAGCTCCTTAGTATAGTTTTTGCTGTGAAAAAGTTCCGTACATATCTGCTGGGTAATAGAACGATTATCAGGACGGACCACAAAGTGCTGTCGTTCCTGAATACTTGTAAACTTACACACAGCCGGATAACCAGGTGGGTGTTAGCTCTCCAAGAGTATAATTTTTCTTGGGAATATATTAAGGGTGTAGAGAACAGGGTGCCAGACACACTATCACGAATAGACACAGATAGAAATCGAACGGGTAGAGATATCAAAGAAATAGAGATTTATAGATTGTCCAGGGAAGATAAACTTTTTGGGGAAGAATTGAAGGATATAAATGTAATGCAAAGAGCTGATAGTAAGTTAAATAAGATAATCACTAGTGTAGAATCAGATGTAGATGAATTTGGGTATAAACAATATTTTCAAGTGTTTCAGGGGAGTTTATTTAAAAAAGTAGAGGGGAGAGAAAGGGACTGGAGGTTAGTTATACCTGAAGGGCTAGTAGAGAAAATAGTGTGGGACTGTCACCTTAGATACGGGCATTTTGGGGCATGGAAGTGTGTGAATGTATTAAAGGAATCTTGTCTATTTAAAAATATGGAAAAACGCGTCCAAAAAATACTTAGAGTTTGCGAACTATGTCAGAAATCTTAAGTTGTGAATTATAGGTTAGAAGGAGAACTAAATTACATTAAAGTAGAAAAACCATTTGATTTAGTAGCTGTAGATTTGTACGGCCCATTGCCAAAGGGTAGGGGTGGAGTGATGCATATTTTTGTTGTACTTGACACTTTTTCCAAATATGTAAGGTTATATAGAGTGAAGCGAGCAACAAGTAAGGTGCTGAGTGAGAAAATCACACGCGACTACATGATCAACGTGGGAAAGCCGAAGGTGATCTTATCCGACCATGGACCGCAGTTCATCAGCGGGAGATGGCGCCAGACTCTCGGATGGGAAGGTATCATCCCAAAGCACACCGCAGTGTATCACCCGCAGTCCAATCAGGCAGAGCGCGTCATGAGGGAGTTGGGCAGAATTTTCCAGACATACTGCCACGCCAAACACAGCGAGTGGCCACTCTATGTTCAGAGGATTGAAAATTGGCTTAACTGCACCACCCACGAGTCGACGGGGTTCACTCCTTATGAGTTAATAAGAGGGAAGCGTCCACAGAGAATTTTGGAACAATTAATTGAGTATCCACCAGAAACCAACACTATTGGTCGTGATGTAAAACTTAGGCTAGCGAATGAAAGCTTGTTGACGAAGGGGGAGAAGAGAAAACAGAGACATGATAGGAAAGGTAAGTGGACGCAGTACGAGGTTGGACAGCTGGTATTGGTACGACGACATGATTTATCAAGTGCTCAGGATAAGGAGATCAAGAAATTTTTCTTACTCTACGAGGGGCCGTACGAGGTAATAGAGGTAAAAATGAAGAATTCATATGTGTTACAGAATAGAGAAACGAGGAAGATAGTTGGAACGCACAACGCTACAAATTTGAAATTATATTGGTCAACATAAGGATTTTATCAATGATTAATTGTATGAATGAAATTTAATTGTTTTCTATATGTTTTCAGAAGGGATCCTCCCCCATTTTCGGGCGGTCACGATCTTACCCGTCCTGGCCGTGGTATTCGGAACTTGGAGGTGGGCCATGGTTGGAGGATCTTCCTTCGGGCGGTGAAAACAACGATGGTCCGGCTCCACCAAAATTGGTTAAAATTAGAAAACTTGCTACATATTTGAACGGGGAGGGGGACCCCAAAAGGTACGTGACACGCATTAATTTTTTTAATACACACAAGGTGCAGCGGTCTTGGTGTACCTGTCACGTGCCTGCACTGCCTTAGAGTGTTTGTACATAATGGAGGTTGCACCTAAATAAAAGGCAGTGCGTGCAAATTTAAAAAATTTTCAGTGTCAATGGCAAAATTAACGTTGAGCCATTGACAGTAGTTTTGTTTAAGCCGAAATGAAGAGTTTTGCTGAGAGGTAAATTTGGCGATAGTTCAGACGGCGGGTCTGGAGAAATGAGAGCGGTAAGGGAGTAGAGTTGGGTTTATAAGGGGAAGTAATTTCACAAAGTAGATCTGAACTTATCACCAAATTTACCTCATAGCAATAACACCCCCGTTTCAGGCGGGGATACTGACCACTAGAAGATTCATGGGTTCGGGAGGTTAGTCAGCCTCCAATGTAAATATAAAAATTTTGAAAAAAAAAATATATACATACCAAAACCCTTTGGATGTTTATAATGTTAAATTTAAATAAATTTTAGAATTAAGTGACCAAATATAATTGTCAAGTTTTAGTATCAGTGAGCATGGGAACGTTTTGCAAAGTGTGAAATAAAATAAAAACTTGTTGTCAATACAAGATGTGGGGATAATTTTGGGGGGTAGATTGGTGATCAAAGAAGTGATAGAACAGTGGAGTGTGGAACTGCAATTGTCGAAAGTTTTAGTTCATTACTTTTAATTATTTAGTTATTAAGGTGCTATCGCTGGGGTGGCCTGTGCCTTAGTAGATAGCGGAATGGGTTGGGGGTAACAGAGAGTGTTACCTCCATCGGAGGCCAACATGGCGAAAATGTGCGGTACACCTTTTGTACAAATTTAATTTGTACACTGATAGACGTTCATGTCGCACATATTAATAACGAAGTAGAACAGGCATTGAAATGCAAGTTAGATTTCCCCAACTTTTCGGGCGATTACTGCCTTACCAGCACTAATCGTGGATTTGGCTAGCGGCCAGCTATGGTCATACCAAGTCCCTTGACCATAGCTGACTTGAAATTGGTATATACTAGAAATTAAATGGGGGGTGAAATTAGGGGAAATCCAGGAACTATGGAACAGCGGCTGCCACTCTGTCCGCATGGGGACAGCATAGCCAGGTGGTAGACCCGTTTTAAGGGCGTTTAAATAATACCAAGGATATGTTGATATCCAAAATTTTAAAATGTAACTGCCGAAACAAAGACACGGAGATGTCAAATTCCTCCAAATATGCAGTCTTTGTGGAAGCAAAAAGGCGCTACAGTCTTACATAAATTGCAATAGCGTGTGTGGATGGGAGGTGGCTCAGATGAGCCACGAATTTAAATTTATAACATAAAAATTGCTAACTCTAATGTTGATCTAATAAGAATGCTTGTGTTCCGTTTAAATAACTAGATGCTATAAGGTGTTCATTCTATATTTTTAAATGTAGTATTTTATTGTAGTAGGGTAGAGATAAGAATTGATAAAAGTATATGTTTTGTATAATTTGTGTATTTTGAAACTGAGTAGATAACTAAACCGACTGGAGGCGGTTAACATAAATTACCAGAATCAGAGAAAGGGGAAACATTGATGGTAGATGTAAGTATTGATAAGCATATATATTTAATGTAATCTGCACAAATTTTTTGAAAGGTGTCTTCACTTTATTAAGAATATCAGCTGATCGGGAGTAAAGGGTCACTGTAAAATTGTTTATAGATGTTCAAAGTAATTAATGTCAGATGTAATGTTGCAATGTATTACAGATGCTATTTTAAATAATGAGAAAAGTAATTTAATGTAGTAAGATTTTAAATGAATTGTTAGAAATAATAAAAGATAGTTTGTGGGTGATGAATATTTTATTGGGACATATAGACCAGTCCACGTTGAAGTTAAAGTTAATGGGGTAGTAGACAGAAAAATATTGTTTTGAGTTAATGTAATGTTGTTGTGAGTTAATGTATTAGACTTTGAGAAGTATTGATGTTGACACAGTAGTCATGGAGAATATATGTAGAGTTTTGAGGGATATATTGATGTTTATAATTGATGATGTTCTTTTGGTGTAGTTGAAGTAAGGTAATAAGATTGAGATTTTTGGCGATGGCAATTTTGTAATAGGGGGTAGTGTAATGGGGGAGTCCGCAACAGAAGGGTTGGGACAGGATGGGACCGTTTGGCGCCGGAAAGGGTTACCTTAGGTAGAATCCAGGAACCAACATAATGGGATGAGCTTCTGGGAGGGAAACACACGTATCCTAAGTACAAAGGGTTGGAGAGTATTTTTTTTATATATTGAGAGAAAGTGGCGATTTGAGTTTAATGATAAGTTGGGTTTAGAGATTGTTGGATAGATGTTTTGATAGAGATGGGTGTCATGTTAGTTAAAGTTGATGAGTATTAGAGTCAGAGGGGTAGAGATTATAAATGTAGGCCTACCAAGGGGTAAATTCAATTGTTATAAGTATTTAAATCACCCACAGTAATGGAGAATAAGATTGTCAAATAAAGAAAGAGATTTATAACAATATAAAATTTTTAATTGAAACCAGTGACAAATTTTTGATAGAAAGTGTTTATTTTGAATAATTTAAATGTCAATTTGATTGTTATTTATAATAATATTTTGTTAATTTTAAATATTGTATTTTCTTATGTTCTGTGTTGGAAGACAGAATGTTACAGATGTTAAATGTATTTTCAGATAGAACTTGTACATAACGTATGTGGGTCAAGGTTTTGGAACTTGACCTAGTTTTGATCAGCTGATAGTGAGGTCATATACTAGGCATGTTTAGCAAGGAAGTTAATCCAACTTTTGTTTTTAACTGATTTAAATAATTTCAATATGAAAAGAAAAATATTTTAAGAAAGTTAAATTTTTTGGAATTTAAGATTTTTTTTTTTTGGAAATTTTGAATTTAAAAGTTTCTTTGAAAAAAAAAAAATTTTTTTTCTTGATTTTGCACCTGCCAGCTAATGGATAATTTTAAACCTTAATTAGTTTATGGTTTGTGTACTAACTGTGTTTATTATTATTGAATCATTTTGTTGAATTGTATTGTTAGAGTATAGGTGTATGCACATGTTAGGTTAAGGATGTTACTTATTTTAAGAAATATTCAATTGATATAATTTTTTTTTGATAACAAGAAACCAAGACCAATGAAGAGAATAATTCAAAATAGATACAAAATTTGTGATTTGATTTTAAATGGAAACAACCAATGAGTTATAATTTAAATAAATTTTCAAAGCATTTTTCAATCTTCAGTATGTAATGTGAGTGTGTGCATGAGCCCAGTATCTGCTAAAGGCAGCCCAGCTTGCATATAAGGGGAAACATATCGGTGGAGGATCTGGCATGATCTGAGCCAGGGATTGAGGATTTTTGGGGTAGCATGATAGAAGGTGAGGTGCGCTGTGGTGCGTGTCTGTTCGATTTTTCGGTGTTGGGATCTCGTACAGAGAAGTCCAGTGATCTCGTTCAGATGCGTCCATAGTCGCCGAGCCAGGGGGGTCGTTTACCCATGCAGAGTAAGAACAGAAGGGGGTTGTTGGCACCAGTTCCTCACCGGTCCTCTTAGGGGTTTTATCAATGAGATTTCTTCTGTTTTGGACAGAAGACTTCTCATTGGGGGGGTATTATAACGGTCCAAATGTATGTGTATTTGTATTTATTTCATTTTGGGGTGTTATAAAAAAATATTTGTAAATTCATTTCTCAACGGTGACCAGAACACGTGTATGGAACAGTTTGTAACGAGGCAGCAACGCAATATTACGTTGCGAAATCAGTCAAGGAATGTGCACCACCCTAGATTTCCAAGAACTTTGCTTATGTGTGGCCATACGCCTGTACGAGTGACACTGGTATATGCTTGGGGTGACGCTACTTCAAAAACCAACATGGTCTGGAACCCAATTCTATTCACTTTCAACGAGTGAAACGGCGGATATGAAAACTTAAGGTCCGCCCATCTCGTGACGTTAGCCAGTGCCTCACCAATATCGTATACTGTCGTCACCCCAACAACTACATGGATTGCATGGGACGAAACTCCTGCGATGAAATCCAAGGCAGTGATTTCCACCAAAAGTATGAGATCACGTTAGCTTCACCTGCTTCGTTTTCCCTCCCAGTTTGTTAACCGATCGCTCCGGCGCCGGAATGAGCCAAGTTAGGCTCTTTACAAAACTTCATATTTTACCAGTAAAAAGTGAAATAAGAGAAAAAATTATGTGACCGCGGTCGAGTTAAAAAGTGGAGAACATAATTCTATAACTTTCGGACAACAAAAAATAAATCCAGAAAAGTAATAACGAGTGTGCGCGGAAACCACGTTGCTGGCGGTGAAGGTTACGACAAATTTTTAAAATGATTTGGGGTTTTTAAAATTAAATTTCATGTATGTGTGAGTGTGAAAAATTGCAGGCTGGGCTCTGTCTGTGTTTAAGTATGACTTAAAATAAGGTAAGCTAGTAGACTAGGATAGAATAGAAATTGCATAACTTTAAAATATAACGAGAAGAAGAAACCATTTCAATGTTGTTTAATATGCGAAAGCATGAGTAAAATTTGTTAAAACTTATTAAACCTTTAAAACATTAAAAGATCATGAATTCTCTTCATAAAAAATGTATTGTGTAAATCATTCACACAACCTTAAAAATTACGCCTGTATCCTAACGTTCGTATGACGCAACCCTGTACCCGAGAATACCGATTGACGGTAAGTGGAAGTTTAATCAGTTCTGTTTTGTATTTTATTGTGTGGTTAATAAATAAAAGCACAGTTCTACAAATACTTATTATTTTCCTGACAATTGTTTTACCAGTTACGGCAGCTTCAGAGGTTCACATCTAACCTAATTTGAACCTCTGAAGCTGCCATAACTGGTAAAACAATTGTCAGGAAAATAAAAAGTATCTGCAGAACTATACCAAGCATTTATTAATTAAATTCAAATATTAATAGAACGTTCTACCAAGTGCTGAGAAACTATTAGATCAGTGTAACCATTCGAATTGTAACCATGATGTACATTTCAAAAATTCAAAATTTATAAAACAAAAGCATGCAGTTAAGAGTAAATAATATGATTTAAATTCTTTGGGAGTCACCTTGTCTTAACCTAATCTGTGCTCAACGGGTTCATCTTACGGACCTGGAAGGGAAATTGTTACATACCAGACAGATTTTAGTCACCTATATTTACGGTTTCATTTTATTTAGCCTATAGTACAGTTTGAAATTGAAAATTACTAAGCACCACACTACTTTAAACTTTAGCAAAATCAGTAAATACTGAAATTGTATATTATTTCATAGTATGGATTTTTGTTTTACTGTAAAGTGACATTTATTAACCACAAACTTGTCCTACTGAAAGTCATATCAACATTCAAAGCTACCCCACTTTATAAACAAAATCTGTCCTACAATGTGCATATGTTTGCACTCTTCATTTAAAGGCTGGGGCACGCACACACACACATGTAAATAAACAAATGTCAAGTCTAGTTTTCAAGAGTAATAATAACACAGTTTTCTTGTTTCTTACTCTATTAAAGTGGTCTCAAACTTAAAAGTGTCTGAGTGCCACGCTTCAACTCAGGAACTTGAAATCACGCCACATCAACATTTGAAAGTAACATAAAAATATGGCTGTATTAATTGTAAATAAATAGAAAGAATCATTTATACAGTTTACATATTAGTAAATATCTTTAACAGTACAACTTTATAATGTCAGCATAACAATGAAGATATACAAAAGGTATTAAACAAGGTATAGTTATACAAAATCTTTAATGTGAAAACTGAGGTCAATCTGCTGTAGTCTCTAAAGGAAAAATGTTCACACTGAGTTGAAAACAACTGACTGTAACTCTGGATAACAGGTATAACCAGTCACAAATTAAGGACAAAACATAGGACAAGCACGTCTGTTTTGTCTGGATGAGGGATGTAAGGAAGTAGACTGGATCTTGTAATATGCTGAAAGTAAAAGAGGACTAGAGCAAATACACATTCCATTAAACAAATAAAGTGAAATGTACTGTAGTTTAGTAAATCAGTGGAACAATTTTTCATAGGTTTCTCCTGCAAGACCATTCTCAGTCAAAATACTGCTTTATTATTCATTTACTTATTAAATTAAATAGAGCAATTATTAAATTGGTTTTCCAAGATAAGATCACATGCCATATAAAAAGTGTTGCATGCCATATGTGGTCTGTGGGCTGCCAGTTGGAAATCATTGCATTATTACTTACATACATAATCTGAGTATATAACAAATTCTAAGCAACATGTGTCAGAAGGAAACAGAACTTCTGGATACAGAAGTAATAGAATTTCTGGATTTGTCTAAAACAACTTTTCTACTTTCTGTGCTATGGCTAAGTGAATTTCTGTAGAAGAGATATTCTATGGTCCATAGTACAAGTAACAATGAGTTTACTACTATTTATTTATCCTCTCCTGTATATATACCTTTAGTTGTCTATCAGATATGTATAACTAGAATTAGTTATTGTGAAAACTAATACTCAAAGTCTACTGATCTCTTTCTCAAACCTCACAATCTGCAAGAATTTAAATATATCTAAACATTGTATAGAGCTGAATCAGAAAGCCCCACTGAAGTGAAGGAATCAAAACTGAACTACAACATGTAATAGGGACAAAGTTTAAAACTGAAAACTGTCACTTCCTGACAACTAGACAATTGAAACAGTATATTTCCTGACAACTGGACAGCAATAATAGTAACATTTCTTCTTCTTCTGTCATCCATATTTCAACTGTCCTGAAACAACCTGTATGCTCAACTATGGCATCCCACTTCTTCATACACAAACATCGCATAGCTTCAAAAACATTTGTTAAATAACCCAGTCTCTTCTGACTGTGCAGTCTGTCCCTCAACTACATCTTCAATTACTGAATAAATTATGTATAGCTGTATCTAAGTGCAACCTGTAATATTTCATTTTACGTTAGATTAGAAGCTATGCGATGATATGCGATTTTGAGTGCTTCTCTTTTCTTTGTCTCTATAGTTTTCCTACCAGTGTGTCTTTGTCATAATATAATGTGTACCAAATACAAAATTACTTCTAGTAATTAGGCCAGTATCTGATAATAACAGACCTTTACAAACCTAAAACTTTTTATAGAGTTTTTTGTCATATTTCCTTGACTTTCTTATTCTATGTGATTCCATTTCCAAAGTAGAAAAAGCATTGAGTACACATAATTAAGTTTATTTCATCCAGCATAGTCAATCCAACAAGTTTTCAGAACGTTTAATTACTTTTATCTTACTTCTATTTAACTTTAAGCTACTGTCTCTTATGTAGAGCTCATTCCCTTCTTCTGCACAAGCAGTGTTGTCTAAAGTTGTAAACGAACTTACCTTTATTTAAATCTACCCGCCTAAAATATTACCTACCTTGGCAATCTATTCTTCGTCAGCACGTAACAGGGTTGCCAGCATATTTGAAGGTAATATGCAAACTATTCCACTCTTTTCATTAAACAATACCCGTATGATTTAAACACTTTATTTCCCTGGACTCAGAAAACTCTAGAATTCGATTAGGTGAGATTTGGATGCAGCTAACAGACTAGGTTTCAGCGCAATAATTACATTCAGCACGTGGTCTTTGTGATATAGAAATTGGTTTTTATTTTCATTTTTTAAATTCAAACGGGCGATACCCCTATATATATACATAAATCAATATCGTTTCTCAAACAGTGTAAATTGAGTCATGGCCGACTTACTCGATGGATACTTGCTCTGCAAGAATACCACATTACATGGGAATATATTCCAGGACGAAAAAACATAGTGGCTGACGTATTATCCAGAATAAATGTAGAAAATCAGACATTTGAAGGAGAAAAGGGGAAGATAGCAAAAGTGTATTATATATTGAAAGATAGGAAAGACCTGGAAAATATTGTAAACCAAATAGTGTTGCAACAAGAGCAAGATACCAAAATATCAAACATCAGAAAAAGACTGATGGAATCTGAAACAATTATTAACAAATTTTACTGTGTATACAAAGATATCTTATTCATAAAAACAAAAAAGAACCAAGACACATGGAAACTAGTAATTCCTCAATCATTAGAAAATCAAATCATCAAAGATTACCATGTGAGATACGGACACATGGGAACAATCAAGATGGTAAAAGCTTTAGAGGAAGATTTGTTCATAAAAAATATTACAAGAAAAGTGAATAAACATATAAAAACCTGCACATTGTGTCAGATGGTCAAAACCAATAATGAAAGGAAGAATGGAACGATGATACCCATCACATCAAATGCCAAACTAGAGAAGGTATTCCTCGACATATGTGGACCATTCCCACGTAGCAGAGGAAGACATGGATACAAGTTCATTGTGATTATACTTGACCATTACACCAAGTACACCAAATTATACGCTATAAACAGAGCCACAACAAATAAAATATTAGATATTATTAAAAATAAATACATGTCAGAGATTGGAAAACCGTACATGATAATAACCGATCATGGAACGCAGTTTAAGGGAAAAAGGTGGAGAGAAGAATTACTAAAACTAAACATTAAAACCTATAAAACTTCAGTATACCACCCTAGTAGTAATCCAGCAGAAAGGATGTTGAGAGAGGTGGGACGCATTTTGAGAACTTATTGTCATAATAACCAGAGAGAATGGTGCAAATATTTAACTTCAACCGAAGTGTTTTTAAATATCAGCTATCACCAATTCACTGAAAACACACCATACTTAATGATGTTCGAGAGGAAGCCAAATAGAGAGATCCAAGAGATAATAGAATTCCCAAAAAACCCAGAAGACCCGTATAATAAAAACAAATGGTACAGCCTAATAATGGAAAAGATTGAGAAACAAAAGGCCAAATATGCAAAAAACCAACCCAAAATAATCAAATATAAAGAGGGAGAAAAAATATTAATTAAAAATCATGAACTGCCAAGTACAATGGAAGGTATAGCAAAGAAATTGTTATTGCTATATACGGGGCCATACGTTGTCACAAAAGATAATGGTAATAATACTTACCAGATAAGCAATATAAATACCAGAAAAATAAAGGGAGTTTATAACCAAACTTCAATAAAAAAGTTTTATGAAGAAGAATAAATAACTAGAAATGAAATAAACATATTTCAAAATTCCAAAAGAGATTGTAAGAGCAGCTTACTACCCTATTTAGATGAGATGTGTGGAATAAAAAGAATTAATATAAATACATAATAATGTAAAAAACAAAGGAAACAGTTACACAAATTCCTTTCAAGTTAAATTAATTTACAGTCTAATAAAAGATTGATATATGAAGTATGAAATAAAAAAGTGAGATAATAAGGAATAAGTTACACACATTCCTATATAATAAAAATGTAAGAATCACAAACTTATGATTATAATTAAACAAAAAATAACTAAAAAGGAATGCGCTACAAACATTCCTTTAAAGTAAGAGAATTAACTTACAAAGAATTATCAAAAATGATATTTAATACAGAATAAAATAAACAAAAATAAAATCAAGCTCAAATTACTGAGATAAATACCTGAAATTATAATGAATCAAATGTATTCTAAGAAAAAAAAAAATCTGAACTGGTACAAGGAAGAGAAATAAATTATGTATAAAAGAAATATACAGAAATGGCTAAAGCAGAATCTTGCTAAATAACCAAGAAAAGAATAAAAATGTCTAAGATAATTAAAATGATCACAACGAGAATTGAAGACAAAATAATGAAAAGTTAGATATGATGAAATTAACATATGAATAAATATAAAAACAATCAAGTGTATGAGTAGATGATAGTATATAGTTAAGGTATAGCGGAAGGAAGAATGAGTAAAAGGCCAAAGTGATCTAAAAACAAACCACAAGGTGGACAATCCCAAAGTATATTATTATTGTTATTGATTTACGTCACAAGTTGACAAAAAAGGTATTTAAGATTGACTGTTGAAAAGTCCAGCAATCCAAATAAACTGAGCAGAGATGATGTGCCTCTGGTCTCAGAAAAATGAGTAGTAATGGGAGAAACCAGCTACTATAAAAGTTAGGGAAAAAATTGTGTATAAGGGAAAATGCACCAATGGAAATAAATAAAAACAAATCCAAATAAAATGGAATGAATTAAGTAAGAAGAGATATGAAGAATGGAGAAACAAACAAGAAAGAAAAGGAAAAAGATTATCTATAACTGATAAGTTCATAAAAAACTATGCTAGTGTTTTATTAAAATGATCAATTTTAGAGGAGAGGCATTATGTTACAACACAAATAAGCCAACCCCGTACCAGGGATAAAAAAGATAATTCTCAATATAAAAATACTTCATATAAAATAAAATGTTTAAAAATGAATAAAATATAAATATTATGACACGACGAATGACGATATTACCCAACCCAAGTGATTGACCCAACAACAGAAACACAAAGAAGGGAACCACGAAACATACACAGAGACAAGAGGTGATTGACCAAACAAATAGGAACTAACAAAAGAAGATAAGAAAACAGAACTAAAGAAGAATCAAAGGAAGTGAACAAATTCCTACGACTATATAGAAATTAAACCAGATGAGAAGATGAGAACCGAACCATGATGAAGACAATTGAAGTTGAAGAAGAAGAAGAAGAAGAAGAAGAAGAAGAAGAGGAAGAATGAAGAGGAGACAGGTTGAACTCAAGGAGAAACTAACACCACATATAAAGGGGAGAAATGGTAGACTCAAAGATAGAATACTGTAAATAAACCCCAAATAATTATCCACTAATGAAACAAATAGTATTGTTGTAATTGAAATAACTTATATACCTATTTTAAAACAAAAGACAATCATAAAGTAACGTAGTGTAGAAAAGTACACTAACACAATTATTAAGGTTAGATTTAATGAAAGATAAATAACCAAATGTCATTAACAATAAGAATTATGTTATAAGAAATAGTGAGAAATAATAGGAGAAATAAGTATAGGGATTACCCACTAAGTAACACTTAATACAAACAGTGAACCCAAAATAAAGTGCAATAGTGAAAGTGTAAATACCCTAAAAATAGTGAGTGTGTATCAGTGATAAACCTCTGTTAATTAAAGGTGAAGGTGATACGTGGAAATAGATATTTTAAGTAATAAAGATGTAATAATAACTAAGAAAACACTTTATAAAGCATTGATAAACAGTCAATGATTTGAGTGATCTTGTGAACATTCATATAATTAAAAATAATTATAAATAGTATTTCAAATAAAGATAAGTAAAACATGTGATATTATTCAGGGAGAAAGCACGTATAAAAACAGTTTGTATTAACATGGAATGGAGGAGATAGTAATATTGAAATAAGGTTTTGTTTTGAAATTAAGTATACAATGAATAAAACACCCCATGTTAAAAGGGGAAATAACTTTAATAAGTTTGCAAGAAGTGATGATGTTTATCACTCAAAGTAGTAGCAAAAGAATGAAATTAATATTAAAACCAACAGTAACTAATAACTTATAAAGAATTGTTTGTTTCAATGTTATGAAGAGGATATGGCTGAAAGGAACTTGCAGTCCATAAGCCTAATTGTTATATTTTAAAATATGTATAATGAAAACTGAAATGAATAGTAATTAAAACACAAACAGAATCACCACACAACACAAACAAACATGATAACAAAGTGAAGCCCATCAGGCTGAATTAAAATGTAATTTAAAAGAAATAAACAAAATACCATCATGGCTACTTTTGGCTACGAAAACGTCTAACTGTCAGACACACACAAATGTCAATTGTAACAAATTCACAAGGAAATTTATTAATCTAAGACCAGTAAATGGCCAGTAATTATATGTAAATCATTTTAAAAGAGAAATGTTATTATAAAAGTTTAATTTAAAAGAGATATGTAAGTTATCAAATGTCAAATATTTAGACTAAAGTTAATGTATAATAGAATATGACCTTATGAGGTATCATTTTAAACTTTGAAAGGAAAGAAATATAATAGTGATATTATTTATTACCCCAAAGGAACGATAAAGGAATAAAATCATTAAGAAAATACATAATAAATTTGAATAAAAATTCAAATCTCTTAACAATGCTTTTGAAAGAGATCTTAACCAATCAAAGGATTACCGTTACCATAGTAACATTTATTCAACATGTTGAATAAAAATTTTCCGTTAAATTTATTAGACTTGAAGAAATGACGCGTGGGTAAGCGGCACGCAAAATTGTGATGATTGAAATTTTTCATTAAATAGTTACAAAAAGTTTCGGAAGTTGACAACAACAACCAAAGACGAATAGAAGCAGAACTACCAAGATTAAACGATGTCCTGGAACCAAATAACAATAAATTAATTAGCAGAAAGTCCAGACGAGATAGAAGAAGATGCCCGAAGCTTAAAACCAGCCCAAAATTGCAGAATTTCCACTACCCCAGATGACAACATATCAACACTGTCTGAACTGATAAGTATCCAATAAATTCCTTTCTCCCAGAAACCAAATTACTTTTAAATATTTCTCAAACAATCAAAATTTCTCACTATTAAACAAATTTAATTTTCTTTCAAAGGTTTAATGCATAATCAACTTACGTAAAAACATTTTGTTAATTAAAATATAACCTCGCATTAGAGTGCGAACTTTGTAACAAACAATACGACACTACCGAACAATTTGTAAAAACACATTATACTTTCTAAGTACGTATAAGGTATGGTAGTGTACTTTTTTAATGTAACCAACTTTTATGTCTTATTTTATAATCCAAAGGACCCCAGATTTTGAACAGATTAATATATTGTATGTAAACAGTAGCCATCTTGGCATCGAAATAATTTGTTTTAAAATCGATTTGCCAACCTTGAAATATTGGCCGTCTCATGTTCTAAGCCGGAGCAATTTGTTATCAAACCATTTATAATCCTTTTGTCATATTAATTAATGACTGAATTTGTATTAAAATTACAGTACAGAGTATTACTATCGTTTTATTTCATAGGACGTTGTAGAATATATGTGTGTTAGCAATTTTTATTCAGTAACCAACTAGCGCTCGTCACGAGTGGACAATACGGCAACCTGTATAGCGGCGGGAACCATTTGAACGCTCCAGCTGTCAATGCTAATAACACTTATCAACTTGTAATTTAACAATTTTAATTGTTTTGATATAAACAATTTGGCGCCACCCGGGATTCGCAACCCCTATGAATTAACAGGTAGGTTGTACTGGTAATTTTGACAACGCTACAGACTTCAATAGTAACTACTATTATTGTAACGACCGGTGTAAGGCAAACACTCCACAGTAACACTAATACACATAATAAACAAGTGTAAACACATTTTAACAGGTACGACCACAACTATTCGTTACAATATATATATATATATATATATATATATATATATATATATATGTGTGTGTGTGCTGATTAGTAAATCACCCAACACTGAACATATATAATCATTATTTGCACAAGATTACTTTACTTAATCTATCAAGGCGAACCAGTACTTCGCTTTCACGCTCTCATTCACTCTCTAAAAACCCCCCTTAGATTTGAGCTCTCATTATGATCTGAATTTAGTGTTTTAATACTGGGTACATAGTTGTTTATAGCTGTCTGGTCGACTTAGTTTCGAAAGTACTTAACTGGAGACGTTATTCCACATGTGGTGTCATTGTTCTTGTAGTTCACTTTTGTTTCAACACTCACTAAACTGTTAATTAATTTTGGTGATTAACTTGTATACTCGAAGAAATTTATTTAGCACTGTTTTATACGCATTTACACTTTTTGAAGGCCTAAATCGACTTTGTCCATGGACTGGGTTCAACACCCAGTTCGGCGTTTGGCTGTTGTTCGTAGACTGGGCTAATGGCGATCGGTCAGCGTATACTACAGGAGCTGGTCATGTGGTACCCCTTCCTCGTTGATTGAGCTATATCGAAACGTTCTAGAACATTGTCAAAGCTTGGATGTCGTTTCAGTATTATAAACACGTGTTCATTATGTGATATTCTTCTGACGTCAGTCAGATCGCTAAACATTCGTGCCCATATATTAGGTTTATTTATTTTGTGACGGTAACGTCTATGCATATTGTAACGTCTCTCGTCTTATCTTGTCCTCACCTGCGAGTCCACTGCGAATATCGTTTCTTATGATTACTTATTGTTTATATTTACTAATGTTCAAAGCAGTTGAATTTGCTGTTTACAAAAATAAACTGAAATCGAGTGTGTGTGATTTGGGAGAGATTAATGAAGTTGTTTAATCTGAGTTAGAAGAGAGAGTAAGAACAAAGATATTACCCCTGGAGTATACAATTATTTTTTTTAAATATTCGCTGTCCACAAGACCAGCTGATTTTGGCAGCTGCCTCAAAATGTTAGGTTAAACAAACACCACTGTCCGGTGATACTCCCCGGCGGTTCGTCCTCTTCTTGGCTTCCTGAAAATCTGTAACAACTACCCTCTACAATAAAGAATACACGTTTGATTATTTATAATAAAATATTCAGAGTATTTATTTATGTAATACACTGATTTCCTCTTCTCCCAATACACAAGTATTATAATCGTTTTTTTTTGTCAACAATAAATTGGATCGATTTAATTAGGTAAACATTGGAATTATAATAAAATATATTTTTATTATAATTTTACCCTTGATTAGACATTAAACAATAAATAATTCATTTTATTAATTTCCCCAGGGTTAAGGGTAAGTTCTTTGTGTTATGAGACGGTCAGAAATGAATAATTATATACTACGCTTTACAAGAGAAAAATAATAAATTTCGAATTTTTGGTTTTTTCCGTAGTATGTAGTTCCAGATTTGTCCACTAGAGTACAGATTATTTCTTTATTATACACATGAAATCATTTACGAAATATTGGAACTGCACAACGATTCGATATGAGGATTTCTTGGTTAACAATTATTAATAAAGTTTATTTTACCTCTTTTCTCGAAGTGTTTACTTGAATGGTGCTGTTTCTAGTGTTGGAGTTATAGTTGTTTTGTAATTTCGTTGAATGTCCATAAGATACAATCTCACCAAAATCTCGAAGTGCTGTTCAGCTAGGCCTGATCTGGTAATTGGTTATTTCAATTTTTCATCGAGTAAAGGACGTTAAAGTTGATATCTGAAGGAGTTCAAACATAAGGTGGATACTACGAGTTAATTTTTATTCAATTTGGCACTGTTTCCAAAAGTTTTTATATGGTTTTATTAAATTTTTGATGGCATTACACTTTTTCTCAAACGAACGGTTTCCAATCGTTTTAACAATTAATTCATATCTTGTTATATGGTTACTCTTAGTAACCAATAATTTTTATATCATTTTTTATTGGTGCATCTATATAGTTTTGAGTATATAGGTTGTTTTTAATTATTATAAATTTATTTCTTATTTATAGAAAAATAATTCTTTTTAACTTTGGTTTATTATCCAATTTGATTTATATAAGGTTTTTCCGTTTATTTTCTCATAACCTTAGATATAGGTCTTTAATATTTTTATTTCCTTTAATTGAATTTATATATTATTTATTAATTTCTGTATAGTATCCTTACACTGAACTATTTTCTTCTGCCATTTTACTCATACAGTATTATTTTATTTTTTATTATTATTTTATATTTAACTCTTTTATATTTAACCCTGGGTTATCTTATATTCAAACATAATTATTCTATTAAATATAAAATTAAACCTCGGTACAAAATCTTAGTTGCCTACACAATACAAATTATACAATATTCCAACAAAACACATAATTGGTTAGTAGCAATATAGTCTACTATTATAATCAATTGTTTCTACATCTACAGCATAAGTCTGTGAGATGCTCCTTTTAAAATCACTTATTTACTCACTGGGTACACTATAACTCACTTTGTACACTTTATATCAATTAAGTATAGTTTATAATGTTTTGTGATATAAAGTAATTTAGAGCTAGGTATATTATACCCATTTCTGACCTTTATGGTGGGGTGATTAAGTTATCATTTTTGGGACTGGGTTATGTAACGTTACAATATATATATATATATATATATATATACACTACTGGATTGTGCGCTCTAATGCAGGCAAGGCGCGAAACTCGGTCCGGCTGTGACACGTTGCCCCCACCACTCTGTAGTGTACTTCCAGTGCAGTCTCGTCTACTTACATGCTGTTTGGATTTCGTGTTTTCGTTGACACGTGATTGTTGGAAGGTTGTGGATGTCTATAAAGTACAACTTATAATTTGAAGTTAACAAGATGCCAACGTATTGTGTAGCATAAAACTGTAAGAACTATGCTGTTAAAAACTGCGGCCTGTCATTTCACACGTAAGTAAAACTTTTATCAACAACATTATGACTTACATAACAAAGATATTTTAATCATTGTACTTTAAATAGTATTGATTTATTTATCGATCTCATACTAGTAGTCTGCTCTGATTAAATTAATGTTTTTTCTGAAATTATTAAAATTAAAATAGTAATTTATTTTTGTCCAGTCTACTTTTCACACTGAGGCTCTTTTATTGAGATGAAAATTGAAAAGAAAATATTAGTGTATGCCTAATATTGTAGAGTTATTTTCCAATTTTAATAGCAAGAAAGGATAGTTTTGAAAGTTAAGCATTTATGTAAAAATAATTTTTTTTTTTAATTTAATGCAGGTTTCCAAAAAGTCCAGAACTTTGAAGCAGGTGGATAAATGCAATGAAGAGAAAAGGCTTTACACCGTCGGCGCAGTCCAGACTTTGTAGTAAGCATTTCGAAGACAGTGCATTTGAAGTCGGAGGTATAATCAGAAAATTATAAAAGGATGCAGTCCCTACTTTATTTGACTTCCCACCTCATTTGCACACAAAGCAACTTAAACGTAGAAGTCTTATCAAGAAATTTGAGGTACATCTTTCTGTTTATATAAAAATATTTAAGCCAATTAAGTTCATAACTAAACTTTTAATTTTTTTAAAAAGGGCTCATACGGAAAATTTTTAATCTTTCCAGTCCGTTTTGGTTACTTATTTGGAAACGGTCAAAATTAATAGAAAAAAAAGTGTAGTGATAAAGTATCTTGTTTTGTGAGCCTTTGAGTTTTTTAACTATTTTATCAATCTTAAGAAATGTATGAAGTAAAAATTGAATTCTATAAATTTAAAACATAAAAATTTCTTTAAAAATTTAATAAGGGTACTCAATTTCAACTCAGATACTGAAGCCGGGTAATTTATATTTAAAAGCGCACATTCTGTTTTAGAATACTGGAAAAAATGAAGTTCAACAGGAATCAACCCCATCTGTCGAAGCTGATGGCAATCTTGAGGCACCATCATCAACTTCGAATATACATACAGTCCCTCATATTCAACAGCAACAAAGAATTGTAAGACAATTTATTCATTTTCTACATCTAAGAAATATATTATAATCTAGTCTATTAATGTACTATATAAAATTAGTATGTAACGTAACATATATTGGTTACAGGCACCACAATCACCAACTAAAAACATCCTACGTAGAAAAGTTAAAATTTTGCAACAACGTATAAGAAGAAGAGACAAGAAAATCAAGAATATGAGTGACATAATATCAATCCTAAAGAAAAAGATGAATGCACCTGATAGACTGTTGGAACTCATAGAGAATAATTTTTCAGGTTTGCCTTTATATTTAATATTAAGCAATCTAAAAAATACGTTTAAGAGTAAATTCAACCAGGTATATACGGACCAAATGAAAGATTTTGCCCTTACGTTATACTTTTATTCACCTAAAGCTCATAATTTTTTGAGGAATAATCAGCTGTCTTTACCAAACCCATCCACATTAAGAAAATGGGTTGGCAATTTCAACTGCTCACCTGGCTTTATAGAAGAAGTGTTTTCTTATTTAAAAAATAACGTTAGCATTAAAAGTTATTTGCAACACGTTAACCTAGTATTTGATGCCATGAGCATTAGAAAACAGCTAATGTATGACCCAAAAGAAGGTAAGCATATAGGATATATAGATGTAGGATGTGGTATAAAAATAGATGACCATTAGGCACTTGCAACCGAGGCTTTAGTTTTTCAAGTCGTTTCTTTGAAAGGTAATTTTAAGTGTGCAGTGGGATATTTTCTTATTAATTCAATAAGTTCTAATGTACTCTCACAGCTAATTAAAATGGCGGTTATAAAGTTAAAACAAGTTGGCGTCAGTATACAAAATGTAACATTTGATGGCACGACCACAAATATTGCAGCAATGGTAAAACTTGGCTGTAAATTTCTTGAAAAACCTTTTTTTTAGTATTAAAGATATTGGTCATAATGTTTGTGCCATGTTAGACGCTTGCCATATGTTGAAGTTATGTAGAAACACACTTGCTGATAAAAAGATAATTGAATCGGGTAATGGGAAAAAATACAGTTTAAATATATAGAAAATCTGTTATCTTTACAAAATAAAGAGGATTTAAATTTTGCAAAAAAACTTTTGCACACACACGTTTTTTACAAAAATAAAATAATGAACGTGAAGATAGCTGCACAAACATTAAGTAGTAGTGTTGCTGACGCTTTACAATTTTTACTTGATAGCAAACATCCCGATTTCAAAGGCTGTGAGGAGACAATTAACTTCATTCGAATAATGGATAGACTGTTTGACTATTTTAATACAAGGGATCCCTTTGGTAAACACTTTAAAGAACCTATAAAAAAAGTAATGCTGACTACAGTAAAATGGTGCTATCAACCAGCTATGATTATTTAAGTAAATTAAAAATTGAGGGTGTAGATATTTTAAAACATGCCAGAAAGACTTTTTTGTGTTAGGATTTCTTACTAACATTAACTCGATTGGCATTTTGAGTACAAAATTACTAAATGAGCTAGGGTCCAAATACATTTTAAGTTACAAATTTTCTCAAGACCACCTTGAATTGCTTTTCTCGTGCATTCGATCAAGGGGCGGTCATAATAATGTTAATCAGTTTCATCATGCTTTAAGGAAATTAATGTTTAGGAATAGTGTTCAGGCTTCAAAAACAAGTAATAGTTTAGAGTTTGATATAAATCATCAAAATTGTATTCTTAGTTTTTACGGATCAGGTACCGCGACGGTTGATAATGATGAAGAAGAGGAAGAATTTTTAGATCATATTGAGTATGATATTGTAAAACAGTGTAAGCTGTCTTATTACAAAGAAAATATACTTTATTACATAAGTGGTTTTATTGTTAAAAAAGTAGATAAGATCATGAAATGTACAGAATGTAGTGATGTGTTACAAGATGAAATTGAACTTCCCTGTAGTCAATTCAGTTTGTTTTTATCAAAGGGAAAATTGATAAGAGCGTCTTATAAAGTGTTTAAACTAGTAAAATTTTTGTATAATTTATTTCTAGCATTAAGGGATAAACAAAATTTTAATTCTAATCACTGCATATCATTAGCTTGTAGATATTTTAAAAGGAGTTTGTTGAAGGGGCATATTTATAATTTTGATTTTACAGATGACAGCCATGAGCTCAAATTAATAGGTAGTGTGTTTTTTAAAATAGTTTGCAATGCATTTGCAAAAGAAAAAACTGCACTGTTAAATAAATCAAAGTTAGGGGTACGTCAGAAATTAAACAAAATTATTTTGTTTAATAATATTTAATATACATAAAAATATGAATAAAAAATGTACTCTTATACCTAAAAAATCCAAAATTAATATAAATTATATTATATATATAATTTAATAATATATAATTATATTAAAATTGTAAAGTAAATGATATAAAATAATAGAATATATAATGTTTTAAAACATATCTAAGTTTAAACATGTGTAAAATTGCAATAATAAATTCCGTGCAATTTTAAAACAATGTGTAAATTTCTCCTCTGTTTATAGAATACCTACTGTCCTTTGTTTATTAAAAATTACTTCAGTTGTGTCGGTTTTGAAGCGAATAAATGAATAAACTCGATGTTTCGTTATCGAGTTTCAATGCAGCGCAGCTGGTGGAACCACTACAGAGTGGTGGGGAGAGCTGAACAGCCACAGACCGAATTCATAGCACAGCATTAGCAATCCAGTAGTATACACGTGTTCATTTTGTGATATTTTCTTCTGATGTCAGTCGGATCGATAAACATTCGTGCCCATATATGGTTAGGTTTATTTATTTTATGACGGTAACGTCTACGTCACACTGGCTGATTCATACCATCCCAATTTCAAAAATCATATTTTATTCAGTTTACATACATCGTATTATTGCACAATATAAAATAATTATCCCCATTTTGTACTGTCACAAAGTTTTATAGTTTGAGTTACTTATTGACATATTTTTGCTACTCTTTGTTATATATATAGTTTTTTTTACTAGATACAAGTTATAAAGTTTGAAACTGATTATTTTATGCCTTATAAATAGATAATTAAAACACGATGCTAAATTATTAGAATTAATTTAATTCTGAATTATTCCCTACTGTTCGGTTTTACAGATTTTTTCATCTTAGTTTTCATAAATTATGATTTTCATTCACTACATGTACTATGTGTTTAGATGTATTTGTTTAGTTTATTTAAAAAAACTTTAAAAAACCAATGAATTTATGATTAACATCCACCATATATTTATAGATTTTAAGATTGCTTATGATAGCATAAATAGAGACCAACTTCACATGGCAATGATGGATCTCAACATTCCCTTAAATCTTATTTTCCTGGTGAAAATGACAATGAGGGAAGTTAAAATTGAGGCTGATCTGAGTGATTCTTTTGACTGGTTTGAGACAGGGCAATGGTTTGTCCTGCTTGCTTTTCAGCATAGTATTTGAGAAAGTCATAAGAAACCGTTGTCTACAGAGGACAAATATACTGTATTTTTGTATATAATGCACACTTTTTTCCCCAGTTTTCTTCTCAAAAATGTGGGTGTGCATTATACACGAATAACATAATTTACAATCTAAATTGTAGATCTCCACATTTATGGTCAGATTGTGCATGACAGAGTTGGAAACATTGCTTTAAACTAGAGGCTTGAGTCTAGTAATAGTAAAATGAAATTTACTGGTAATTTGGTTCACAGTTTTCACCCCTTCTCTGGTTATTTGTTCATGTTGTAGACTTATAATGGTACTCTGTTGTAGCATTCTGTTACTGTATTTGTTTGTCATCGTTAGTCTGTTGGTTTTACAGTAGTTCATACAAGTAAGTAATGTGTGTGATGAAACAGATTGTATATTCATAATGAGTGGAAGAACACCTCTGTCATCTTATGTGTCAGTTTAAAATATCCGTAATAAAATTTGCAAATGAAAATGGTAATCATGCTGAATCCCCTAAATTTGCTGTATTGGAATCTAATGTTTGGGAGTGGGAAAACAAAAATAAAAATTAAGTGTTATTACTCAAGATCGGCATTGTTTCTGTGGCAAAAACGTTTTCAGAAATAGAAAAGCATCTAGTCGACTACATAAAAGTGGGGCTTCGCTGTTTCTACTGAAATGGTTCAAATTCAAGCTAGGAAATAGCTTGGCATCTTGAAATACACAATACACAATTCCGTCCCAGTCTTGGTTAGTGTGTATGGTTTTTTTGCAGAGACGGTCTTTCAATTCGAAGAAGAACTACTCTGGCTCAGCATTTACCTCAAGAGTATGAAAATAAAATTATCGAGTTCCATCGACTTATTGTCCAAAGGAAACATATGAACAATTTCAATTCGTCTCAAACTGGGAATGCAGACCAATGTTTTGTCTTTTTCAATGTCAGTGGCCTTGAGTATTGATGAAAAAGGTGCAAAATATGTGCCAGTCAGATCAACAGGACATGACAAACAAAGGGGCATGAGGAGAATAATTCAGTACTACCTTTTTCAAAACAGATAAAGAATATTAATAAATGCAAATTAAAACAACAAAGTAAACAAAAACATTTACTTGTGCAAGTTTTAAGTTGTTTTAAATGTTATATGATTTTAATATTTCTGTTTTGCATTTACAAATAAATAGGCCTTGTAAGTACATTTTTTCTTTTATTTGTATGGAACACATTTTATGCACAGTATTCAAACACTGTATATCTTTCTACATCCTAATAAATTTGTTCATCTGTTTTTCATCATAAATATGGATGCGCCTTATACACGAATTACCCTTTTCTTTTGCAAAGTATTATGATAAAATGGAGGTGCGCACTATACATGCGAAAACACAGTAACACTCAGAAAGTCGGTTCAGTTATTATTGGGAATCACATATGATGTTGATACCATAACTCGATCTTATGTCTCAATGACTAAAGGATTCCTCACCTTGAAATGTAGTGCAAATAAAATGGGTTTAGTTATAAATGCAAATAAGACTAAGTATATGATGACTGATAAAAATGATAATAGATCTGAAATTTGTATTAATGGCTATACCTTTGAAAGAGTCAATCATTTTATACATCTTGGTTCAATAATGGTAATAAATAATGATACTAAAAATGAGTACAACAGCAAATCTCAGCACCAAATAGATGCTACTTTGGACTGTTAAAGCAGATGAGAAGTAGATTAACATTGGGATCAACAAAATGCACCCTCTACAAGATGAGTCTTGATATATGGAGCAGAAACATAGACCAATACTAAAGTAAATGAAAGACATCTTTTAACTTCTGAAAGAAAGAAATTATGGAAAATTTATGGTCCAGTAAGTGAATGGGGGGGGGGGATGACGGATACATTATAATCAAGAATTGTACGCACTCTTTACAGATATAGATATTATAAAATATATTAAATTATCAAAATTGAGGTGGGCTGGGTATTTGATGAGGATGGTGAAGGATGAAGAGGATGAAATACCAAGTAAGTCCACCTGGATGGAAGAAGAAACAGAGGTAGGCCAAGGCTGCAATGGATTGTGTAACATGACATAAGGTAGTGAAGATCCAATGATGTTTAACTATAAAATAAAAGGCTGAAGACAAGAATAAGAGGCAAAAACTTATAAACTCAGAGATCAATAACCCAATAACCCACATGACAAATGACTGATAAACTGACAATGACCTGACACAATAGATCGGATAAATACAAAAGGAACCACGGAACAATGAAGAAGGAGCTAAGAACTAAATGTAACCAAGACATTAAGAATGAACATTGTAAATCCCGAATAATGACCATTATTCTGTAGGTTAACAAATGAACTAATGTAATTAGAGTGTAGATGAGATTTACCTAGGTTAATAATGTTAATGAAAGATAATGTTATGTATATTTTATTGATGAAGGAATGTGTTTATAAATATAAGTTAGGGAATTAATAATCCACACACCCTAATAAATAGTGATGAATATAATCAAAATTAGTAAACATCCCCTAAGGCAAATCAAGGCCACAGTTAATTACCAAAAGTGATCATTTGTGAAGGGAAAATAAAATAAACAATTATAATCAGTAACCCCATAATGATACTAACATCAAAAACAACCCAGTGAATAATTAAGTGAGTGGAAGAAGGAGTATATTAATATAAAGTGATGACATGTAGTGAGAGCATGTTGCACATAGTAAGTGAAAGTGTAAAAGTCAAAAACCTTCTATGAAGAAAAAAGTGTAGTTGGTGAACTTCAAAAAGTGTTCTAATTAGTAAACTGTGTTAGAATAACAGGAAGACCAGTGATAAACTTTGTATTAGTAAGTAAGAGGAACTTATTATAATGTAATTAAGGTAAGCCATAGGTAATAAGGATTATAGGATAAGATAGAAAATAAGGCATTGGAATGAAGGACAAACAAGAACGATAGACACTTTTTTCTAGTGAAGGAATGGAGGAATAGTATATATTGTGCAGAGTATAAATTAATGTTAGTATAATAAGGATGCTGTTACTGTTTTAAAAGAACCAATATAATGTAATGAATTGTTAATTGAACCAGATAGTAGAAGGGAGCAGAAAGGTAGTTAGAAGTTATTTCAGGCTTGAACCTGTAAAGAAAATGTTTATTACTATAATAAGAGGTGGAGTTAGGAACACCAATGTTTATTGCTTGTTTTGTTAAAAAATTGTGTTAGAAATACCAAACGTAAAGGTAAGAAGCTACTAAGAAATGTTAGATAGTAGTATAGTAAAATCTAGGCTCTAGGCCTAACTGTTAAATAAGAATTTAGTAAATTTGAGAACAAATAATAGTCCAATATTAAAGCAGAGTATACCAAATGTTTAAACAAATTAAGTGAGTATTCCTAATACCAAAAGGTATGAATAACAGCCTATTTTGAATAAAATATATGTAAAATATAAATATGAAAAATAATAAAAATGTAATTAGCTACTCAAAAGTGACCATGAGGGATATCAAAATGACCCTTATAAAAAATTAGGAACAATGGTATTCATGTAATAAACCTAGCTATTAATATGAGATAGAAATCTTCATTTGAAGATATTTTGTAAAATTAAACTAAAATAAGACGTTAAAATATAACAATGACATAAATTAATGACCAATGAGAATTAGCATAATTTATTAGGTAACCATAGCAACCGAAATTTATTGCCAAAAAACCGTTAGATTTTCGATAGTCCATTATTGACCGACGCCGAGGGCGGATTGAGTAGCTCTCACCCCAAAATTTAATTCCAAATAAGTGAATTTTAACCAAAATCAAAGGAAAGGAAGATTATGATAGCAACCCAGGGAATCCTGGATAATATATTAGTTATTAAATTTGTTCACAACCTATAATTACCCAAGGAAATCAAGAAGACGTCTGGAAGAATAGATGACGACTAATCCCGAAGGAAGATCATAAGGACCTACATCAACTCAAGAAGACGGACAATCGCAGAACGAGTACGAGGCCGAAGCCTACGAGAAAAACCGTCTGAACGAAATTAATGAGATTCCGAAGAATAGAAGACGACTGGATCCATCCGGAAGAAGAAGACGGCATCGCAGAAGCTCCATCGAAAATTGATGAGTATAAACAATAATCCCATTAAACGAATTCCAAAATTTTTCTATCAAAAATAATAAACAACAATTTTCACTTCACTGATCACTATTCTGATTTAGAACTGAAGGTATTGGTAATATCACTATTGAACTTTAATCAGTTGATAATTATTAAAATTAAAATATAATAAATAGTTAACAAACATTTCTAATAGACAAATCCTAACCAAAAATTTTACTAAATCTCATTGATAATTACTTACTCGAATGTGTTAAGATATTAATTTTTTGTGTACCTAGTATTAAGGATTATTATAAATTTGTGTATTTTAGCCGTAATCAAATATTTCTGTAGCCAAAAGGACTTATTAACACCCCTGAGTAAAACCATTTTAATTGTAAACCAACGATAACCTTCAAGACGGTGTGTATACAAAACATTGGAACTGAGCATGCCAACTGAGCAACTGTAATAGCCGGTGCTAAAAACAAAATTAATGTACTACTAAATAATTGAAACCTATCAAAGTGTTAATAAATATTCTTATTCTGCAACACTGTATGTTTGATTCGAGTAAATTAAGATAATAAATAAAAATTTATTGAAGTGAAAACCTCAAAACAAGACGTTAGCCAAGTCGACACTGCAGAAAGGCGTGCGCCAATCAGGTGGCGAGGCGGCAATATTCAAACCAAATGGTCAGAGATACGGTTTACCCGTAAATGGTAAGAGAAGGTACAATTCGACTTGCTACATGCAAATAACAGTGACAGAATTTATTGAATTTATTAATAACATCAATCACACACCCATACCATACCACGAACCCAACGAGCGAGTTAACAAACGCTCGACACCCACACATATACTACACGAAGATAGAACGAGAGTCAGAATAACAGTAACTAAAATTTTAAACACCCAGAAACAGTTTAGTAACAAAGTGACGCATCCAAAGTGGGACAGAAGAATAACACACATTATAGTAATAATTACACCCCACGCAAAGAGCTGGTTACAAAGTGGCGCGCCAACTAGTAGGGCTAGGATAGTTAAGGAAACGTACCTTTAAACTTTACAGATTCTAGCGGCGACTACAGAAATGGAACCGGAAAAACACGGCACGAGATACCAGATGAAGATACGCGAGAAGGAGGCGGAAGAAGGAGAAAAAAGATCAGAAAAGGAGGTCGAGAAAGACGTCAGAATGGAGGAAAAGGAGGTAACTTCGGTAGAAGATGTAGAAGAATTATTAACTCCTACGGAAATAGATAAACCCGCACCACCGGAGAACCTCACCTTACAGGACATGGTAAGGCTAATGGGCGATTTCAGTAAAACTATAAATGAGGACAGTGAGAGAAGGAGAAGAGAAGACAAGGAAGAATTGAATAAGAAATTTGAGTTAATTAATGACAATTTTAAGAAGCAGGAGGAGAAAATAGATGAAAAACTAGACAAGAAGTTTGAATCATTAAATGAAACCCTGACACAGAAAATGAAGGAGGAGAACAAATTGATCAGAGAAAAAATAGAGAAGAGTAATGAGAAAACCAGTGAAACCTTGAGACTCATGAAAGAGGACACTGAAACGCTGAACGACAAAATTGAATACAACCAGGATACATTACAGCAACAGTTGACGGAATACAGAGAAAACTGAAACAAACTGTAATGGAAACGGAAGAGAAGATAGAGAAAACCAGCGAAGTAGTGATGCAAGTCCGAGAAGAAATTTTGATCAAGGTGAATGAAGTTGAAGGCGAAGGTAAGAGGAGGATTGAAGGACTCCAAAAAGAAACCAACAACAAATTAGAACAAATACGGACTAGAGTTGAAGAGAATTATAACAAATTGGATGCATCAGTAAGTGAAGTGAAGGACACCACAACCGCCCAAGAAGGGAAAATAGCTGAATTTAGGGCAAGAGAACTACGCCTACAGGAAGAGATCAATGCATTGAAGGACCGACCAATCATGAGCTCACATATATCATGTAGCGAAAATAGAGAAACGATAAACTTTAAAAATTACAAACGCAACCCAATTGAATTCATAGAACGAGTAGAGGAGAACTTAGCCCGAACCAGGGAGACACGGTGGACAGTAATCAAGGGCATGATCGACGACATGTTCAAAGAAGTTCACGACAATTGGTGGACGGCTGTGAGACCAGATATACATAATTTTAGTGAGTTTAAAAAATTATTCAAGGACAAATACTGGTCGGAGGCGACACAGCACGTGGTCAGAAATAACATCAGCAACGGCCGATTCGACCCTTACCTGGGACAGTCCCCAACCGCTTACTTTTTAGGTAAGGTAAGCATAGCGAGGAACCTCGAACCTAACATCCCTGAAGAGTGCCTGGTGACACAATTGGCATACCACTACGACGGGGAAATCACAAAAAGCCGTTTGAGTGGAAGAATCAAGACGATTCAAGAGATGGCCGCGTTATTGGGGGAATATGAGCGGGAGAAACATTATGTGTTGAACCGACAAAAGAACACACCAAACTACAGAAATTACGATAACAGAAATCAACCAAGTGGGCCGCAAGGAAACCACACACCGGCCAATCATCCGCCAGCCAACCCCAATAATTATCGAGGTTTTAATAACAATAATAACAACAATAATTACCCGAGAAACTATAACCAGAATTACCCCAACAACAATAACAATCCAAACCATTCTTACAACAGGGGAAATAACCAAAACGGAGGCGGTTGTAACAGGCCCAATAATCAATACCACAATAATAACCAGTCGGTACCGAATCAAACATACAGGCGACGGGTAAACTATATAAATGCAGAGAGTAGAAATGACGGGAGACGTGGTTATAGAAGACCGAGGAGCCGGAGTGCCGAAGAAAACAGAAGGAGTCGAGAACAAATAACTCACAATGACCACTCGATCGAGAGAAGGCAAACAACTGAGGATAATCACCCCATCAGATCAGAGGACCGCGCCGAAGGCAACGCCCAACATTTAAACGAGCAGCGGCAGTGAGAATACCACAGGACCCGTCACTGATCCGATCTATTGGGTTATTAACAAGACAGACAGACAAGACTAATGACGACAAAATAATAATAATTCAGAACCATTATCTGAAGAACATCCGCGAGGAGCTAATGGAAGAAAATTCCACATTAATCAAGCACCCGGATAACGAAATTGCCTATGTTACCGCCAAGGTATATAATGTAAATGTAAAATTTATGATTGACACAGGTGCAAACGTGTCTTTAATTGATACAAACATGTATGAGAAAATTCAAAAAGAGAGTAAGATCAGCTTACCCACGTTACCAGTAAGTAACATTGTTTTAATTGGAGCCACTGGAAGGCAGAACAAAACCATTAAGAGACAAGTGTCTCTAGAAGTCATAAGTAATGGTGAGACACTGCCAATGATATTTTTAATTGCTCATAACTTACCATTCGAAATTCTAATTGGTTGTGATATACTGAGAAAGTACTCTGCAGTTATCGATATGAGACTATCAAAGGTAACTATGAAATATGAAGACAGAGAATGGGTAGCAGAATTAACTGGCAGCAAGGGGGTCATACCAATCAGTACAATATATAATATAAGAACGATTTGTGATTCACCAGACCGGAGGTGGGAAGTGAAACCAGACAGTCAAATAAACAATGACATCCTATGGAATCGGCAATTAGAGGAAATCCGACAGTTTCGAGGGACCCAAGACGGGAATCCATTAACGGATCAAGAGGTGGAGAAATTAATAAGAATTTATAACAAATACTGACATGTATTTTCCGACCAACCAGGAAAGGTATGGGGGTATCAGTGCGAGTTGAAATTCAAAGAAGTGGCCAATTTTAATAAAAAATCCTACCCGATAGCATATGCAGCAAAGGAAGCAGTGCGCACAGAAATTAGCAAAATGCTGGAGGAAGATATAATTGAGTATAGTTGTTCGCAGTACACCAGTCCTATAGTAGCTGTTACCAAGAAGGATGGAAGGGTACGCCTATGTCTCGAAGCCCGAGAAATAAATAAGATCCTAATCAATGACAGGACATCTCCTGGTGAAATTGAGGAGATCCTCAAAAAGTTTCATGGGACTCAATTTATCAGTACCTGGGATACAGTTTGCGGGTACTGGCAAGTAGAATTGCACCCAGCCAGTAGAAAATACGTAGCGTTCATATTTGAAGGCAGGAACTACCAGTTCAAGCGACTACCTTTTGGGCTGGTAAACTCGGTAGCAATATTTGTCCGCTGCATGGACCAGATACTGGGTCCTGAAACTATGAACTATACAACTGTGTATGTCGATGATCTGCTGATCACTTCATCCAATTGGGAGGAGCATTGTATGAGAGTAGAGAGAGTACTAGAAAAATTATCCATCAACAATGTAACATTAAACTTAGAGAAGTCAAAGCTGATAGCAGCAGAAGTCCAATTCCTTGGATTCAACCTGTCACGACAAGGAATAACACCATCAATCGACAAAGTAGATGCTATTCAACGTTTCCCTACCCCTAAAAATAAGAAACAGTTACAGTCGTTCCTGGGCATCTGTAACTACTACAGAAAATTTCAGCAAAATTATTCTGAGCTGACTACCAAACTATCACCACAGCTATCATCCAAGAACAAGTGGATGTGGGGCCCAGAACAGGAAACGATTTTCAACACCATTAAAAAACACTTCCTCAACACAATCATGTTAAACCACCCCGATTTCAATAGACCCTTTTACATGAACTGCGACGCAAGCGACATTAGCTTGGGATCGGTGCTTTACCAAGAGGACAAGGATGGAAACCACCAAGTAATAAGTTTTGCCAGCAGAACGTTAAACCAGTGTGAGCGTAATTATCATGTAACCGAAAAAGAACTGTTGAGTGTGGTCTTTTCTTGTGGAAAAGTTCGAACTTATATTCTTGGATATCCTATCACCGTGCGCACCGACCATAAGTCTATTTCCTTCTTGAAGAACTGCAAGCTCAGCCATGGTCGACTAACCAGATGGATTCTTGCTCTCCAAGAATATCACATCAATTGGGAGTATATCCCTGGCAGTAAAAACACAGCTGCTGATGTGCTATCACGAGAGAGGCTGTTATCAAATCCGAGAGAGGCTGGACCAACAAGAAGAAAGAGCCACACATTTCTATTGTTTACATGAAGATATTTTATTTATTAAAACTAAACCCAACCAGAATACATGGAAACTGATAATATCTAAAGGAACCGAAGCTGAGATTATAATGGAATACCACCTCAGATACGGACACATGGGAGCACTGAAGGTGATAAAAGCATTAGAAGAGCATACCTACCTGAAAGACATTAACCGGAGGGTAAGGAAGACCATAAGAAGCTGTCACATATGCCAACTTGTTAAATGCAACAACGACAGGAAAGAAGGGGTAATGCAACCAATAACCTCTGCTAATAAACTGGAACGAGTCTTCGTAGACATATGTGGACCTATGCCACGAAGTGGAGGTAGAAAGCAGCACAAATTCATAGTCATTATCATGGACCATTACTCAAAATTTGTAAAATTATACCCTATCAACCGTGCTACTATAAACAAAGTATTGAACATTATCACACAGAGGTACATTACAGAGGTGGGGAGTCCCACGAATATTATCACTGACCATGGTACTCAATTTCGATGAAGACGATGGAAAGACACATTAATGGATCTGGGCATCCGAACATACAAGACTTCAATTTACCACCCGAACAGCAACCCAGCTGAAAGAGTGCTCCGTGAAGTTGGGAGGATTCTTCGTACATACTGCCACGATCAGCAACGTAAGTGGAGTGAATACCTCGAAGCCACAGAAAATTTCATAAATCTCGCTTATCACGAATCCATTAAGGATACCCCTTACACCATCATGTACGGAAAGCCACCACCTCGAGCCATAGAAGAACTTGTCAATTTCCCCACCAATCCAGTATACCAATTCGATAACGCTAGATTCTATAGCAAGATAGCAGAGCAAATAGAAAGGAAAAAGGCTAAATATCATAGAATTCAACCGAAAGCAATCCGGTATCATGAAGGAGAAAAGGTGCTAATACGGAACTGAGAGTTACCAAGTTCCAGAGAGGGAATCACAAAGAAATTGCTATTATTGTACAATGGACCCTATATCATTGTAAAAGATAACCAAAACAATACCTATGTCATAAGTGAGATAACAACCAAGAAAATAAAAGGGACTTACAACCAGTCTTCTTTGAAAAAATATTATGAAACAATGTCAGAAAGTTAAAGAGAATTTGGAGCAGAACAATTATCAAAATTCAAAAAATATATGTAAGCACAACTTACAATAAGTATTTGATTGAAACTATTATATGAATGAAAAGGAATTTAGAAGAAAGATAAGCTAAATTCAAAACAAAGTAAGTACAAACTTACCTCCAAGTGTGAAACAAAATGTGTAAACCCATGTAATTTTGAAAAATATGTATAATGAAATATCATAAAAAATTGATATAAAATAAATAAATGTTACACAAATAATGATGACGCTACATAACATCATTAACTAACCCTATCACAAAAGGGAATAATAAAAATTAATGTTTCACAAAAGAAAAGGCAAGACAATCAAATAAAAAATAACACTGACATATTAACTGAACAATCAAAAAAAAAAATATAAGTGAGCCAGAAACCAGCTACAATGTTAATTTTAAATATAAATGAGCAATAAAGTGATAACAAATAAAATCACTACCATACAAAATAAGCTAATGAAACAATACAAAATGCCTATTAAATATCGCCATAAGCTTAAACGAAGGAATCCAAATAAGTCACTGAGATGAAAAGGTCATGAGATGTATAAAAGAGAGAATAATTAATCCCCAAAAGTGTTTTATTTTATTGATATTATGTGAGTCGGAAATGAACGACTATTATTATAATTATTATGAATATTATTATGTGATGATTTTATGTTGAGATACGTCCAACAATTATTTATGTTATTGAGCAGATAGGCAAGGCCTCTGAACTCAAAATGTGTATAAATGGATAGCAGAGTAATAGAGCCACACGTGCCCTCTGGCTAGTACCAATTTATATGAAGGAGAGAGAAGAAAAATTTTAGGGATATAGAACATAAAAGGGAATAATAAAGAAAGAAAATAATACCAAATACCATATTGTGAACCATGACTTAATAAAAATGAATAAAGAAGAAAGTAGCGATGGATGTATTCCTGAATAATAACAACTTGATAAAATGAACTATATTGATGATTTCAGAAAAAATATAATAATCTTTGTTTCGAAATAATCAATTTTGGTGGCGATGCATTATGTAACATGACATAAGGTAGTGCAGATCCAATGATGTTTAACTATAAAATAAAAGGCTGAAGACAAGAATAAGAGGCAAAAACTTATAAACTCAGAGATCAATAACCCAATAACCCACATGACAAATGACTGATAAACTGACAATGACCTGACACAATAGATCGGATAAATACAAGAGGAACCACGGAACAATGAAGAAGGAGCTAAGAACTAAATGTAACCAAGACATTAAGAATGAACATTGTAAATCCCGAATAATGACCATTATTCTGTAGGTTAACAAATGACCTAATGTAATTAGAGTGTAGATGAGATTTACCTAGGTTAATAATGTTAATGAAAGATAATGTTATGTATATTTTATTGATGAAGGAATGTGTTTATAAATATAAGTTAGGGAATTAATAATCCACACACCCTAATAAATAGTGATGAATATAATCAAAATTAGTAAACATACCCTAAGGCAAATCAAGGCCACAGTTAATTACCAAAAGTGATCATTTGTGAAGGGAAAATAAAATAAACAATTATAATCAGTAACCCCATAATGATACTAACATCAAAAACAACCCAGTGAATAATTAAGTGAGTGGAAGAAGGAGTATATTAATATAAAGTGATGACATGTAGTGAGAGCATGTTGCACATAGTAAGTGAAAGTGTAAAAGTCAAAAACCTTCTATGAAGGAAAAAGTGTAGTTGGTGAACTTCAAAAAGTGTTCTAATTAGTAAACTGTGTTAGAATAACAGGAAGACCAGTGATAAACTTTGTATTAGTAAGTAAGAGGAACTTATTATAATGTAATTAAGGTAAGCCATAGGTAATAAGGATTATAGGATAAGATAGAAAATAAGGCATTGGAATGAAGGACAAACAAGAACGATAGACACTTTTTTCTAGTGAAGGAATGGAGGAATAGTATATATTGTGCAGAGTATAAATTAATGTTAGTATAATAAGGATGTTGTTACTGTTTTAAAAGAACCAATATAATGTAATGAATTGTTAATTGAACCAGATAGTAGAAGGGAGCAGAAAGGTAGTTAGAAGTTATTTCAGGCTTGAACCTGTAAAGAAAATGTTTATTACTATAATAAGAGGTGGAGTTAGGAACACCAATGTTTATTGCTTGTTTTGTTAAAAAATTGTGTTAGAAATACCAAACGTAAAGGTAAGAAGCTACTAAGAAATGTTAGATAGTAGTATAGTAAAATCTAGGCTCTAGGCCTAACTGTTAAATAAGAATTTAGTAAATTTGAGAACAAATAATAGTCCAATATTAAAGCAGAGTATACCAAATGTTTAAACAAATTAAGTGAGTATTCCTAATACCAAAAGGTATGAATAACAGCCTATTTTGAATAAAATATATGTAAAATATAAATATGAAAAATAATAAAAATGTAATTAGCTACTCAAAAGTGACCATGAGGGATATCAAAATGACCCTTATAAAAAATTAGGAACAATGGTATTCATGTAATAAACCTAGCTATTAATATGAGATAGAAATCTTCATTTGAAGATATTTTGTAAAATTAAACTAAAATAAGACGTTAAAATATAACAATGACATAAATTAATGACCAATGAGAATTAGCATAATTTATTAGGTAACCATAGCAACCGAAATTTATTGCCAAAAAACCGTTAGATTTTTGGTAGTCCATTATTGACCGACGCCGAGGGCGGATTGAGTAGCTCTCACCCCAAAATTTAATTCCAAATAAGTGAATTTTAACCAAAATCAAAGGAAAGGAAGATTATGATAGCAACCCAGGGAATCCTGGATAATATATTAGTTATTAAATTTGTTCACAACCCATAATTACCCAAGGAAATCAAGAAGACGTCTGGAAGAATAGATGACGACTAATCCCGAAGGAAGATCATAAGGACCTACATCAACTCAAGAAGACGGACGATCGCAGAACGAGTACGAGGCCGAAGTCTACGAGAAAAACCGTCTGAACGAGATTAATGAGATTCCGAAGAATAGAAGACGACTGGATCCTACTGGAAGAAGAAGACGGCATCGCAGAAGCTCCATCGAAAATTGATGAGTATAAACAATAATCCCATTAAACGAATTCCAAAATTTTTCTATCAAAAATAATAAACAACAATTTTCACTTCACTGATCACTATTCTGATTTAGAACTGAAGGTATTGGTAATATCACTATTTGAACTTTAATCAGTTGATAATTATTAAAATTAAAATATAATAAATAGTTAACAAACATTCCTAATAGACAAATCCTAACCAAAAATTTTACTAAATCTCATTGATAATTACTTACTTGAATGTGTTAAGATATTAATTTTTTGTGTACCTAGTATTAAGGATTATTATAAATTTGTGTATTTTAGCTGTAATCAAATATTTCTGTAGCCAAAAGGACTTATTAACACCCCTGAGTAAAACCATTTTAATTGTAAACCAACGATAACCGTCAAGACGGTGTGTATACAAAACATTGGAACTGAGCATGCCAACTGAGCAACTGTAATAGCCGGTGCTAAAAATAAAATTAATGTACTACTAAATAATTGAAACCTATCAAAGTGTTAATAAATATTCTTATTCTGCAACACTGTATGTTTGATTCGAGTAAATTAAGATAATAAATAAAAATTTATTGAAGTGAAAACCTCAAAACAAGACGTTAGCCAAGTCGACACTGCAGAAAGGCGTGCGCCAATCAGGTGGCGAGGCGGCAATATTCAAACCAAACGGTGAGAGATACGGTTTAACCGTAAATAGTATGAGAAGGTACAATTCGACTTGCTACACGCAAATAACAGTGACAGAATTTGTTGAATTTATTAATAACATCAATCACACACCCATACCATACCACGAACCCAACGAGCGAGTTAACAAACGCTTGACACCCACACATATACTATACGAAGATACAACGACTTAAGAATAACACTAACTAATAATAATTACAACACCCACAAAAGGTATATTACAAAGTGACGCATCCAAAGTGGGACAGAAGAATAACACACATTATATTAATAAATACACCCCACACAATAAAGACGTAGGTTACAATTGATGAAGTGAGCAATGATGGCAAACTATTTGGATTGAAGGAGTGGAGAGCCATCACATCAGATCGGTACCATGGGAGAAGTTTTCTGGAGTAGGACAAGACTCAACAATGAGTGGCTGATTATGCTACTAGCAATATCAGTGTCAGAAATTTCTGAATATCATATACGAGGTGTGTTCAAAAAAAGACCGAACTATTTGTGTAGCATGTCAACTAGTGCATAGAGTGAGCTGCAGAATTAAATGCTGCTAGCGACAGGTTTTGACGCCTGAATGCTGTTTTCTCCGTCCCGTCATGATCTTCAGTCTTCGAGCTACACGCGCTGTAGTGGGCACGGGCACACACCGTCCGGCGGATTTATAATGAAGTGAGAAGGAAGATCTTAATACAATGTGTGTGTATAAAATGTTGGTGCTAACTTCGTAATATCTATTTCTGATCTATTTTCATTGCATTCCAAAGTTATCATTACCATTTGGGTTGGTACGCAGTTATTGATCGATTTCAAATTGGGTCTCTTTCTGATCGTCGTCAACAAACGCAGTAAGAATGGTTTTCTTACAAATGCAGTAATACCATACAATTAAATTTATCGATCTAAATTTAATTTTACGATTTTATATGAATGCGCATTCTCTCAGAAAATCTTGGTAATTAAAAGAATGAATTATAATTACCACATCGCTTGCTCTCTTCCCATGATCTTCGATATCGCTTTGATTGCACTGATAATTAGATTTTTGCTCTCTTTAAAAATTCTTAAAATAATCGTTCGGCTCAAGCCGGCTTCCGTGTATGCTTAATTAAAAACCAGAATGTCTCTGAAAAGTTTTAACCTAGTTTTGCCACAAAATTTCATGCGCACATGTTGTTCTCTGCGGTCTTTCTTAATCAGTTTGTCACTAATCGCCAGCCAGTGTGCGCATGTGCCCACTCAACCTGATATACCTCAAAGACTAATGCTAATAGCGGAACACAATAAGTGGCAGTTTGTTGTCAAAAACTATCGCTAGGTGCGCGCAAAGTCGCGGCGCGTCGTTTGTGCGGGTTGATGTGTTACTCAAAAAGTTTGGTCTTTTTATGAACACACCTTGTACAGTGAAAACTTTCATAAGCAATGTACAATTAGCTGATGTTTTAAGCATAGCACATCACAAGAGTAATGACAGTGCTCTTGTTTATAATTACAGTTCAAAGCTGCCAATTCACTGTTAGTAATGATGTTATTTCATCAAACTTTGAAAAACTGAAGAAACAGATTGCAGCTGCATTAGACATAGGGAAGAAGTAACTAAATTATACGTAACGAACAGTCTACCCCACAATAACACTAAATACACTACATAAAAGATTAGACTGTAAAAGGTGGCCAAGACTAATGGTGAAATAGAGGCAGTGGTATGAACAGACTAAATGGAGGAATTCAGTCCATGTATAACACACAGCTTTATCAGTTCATAACAGACGGAAAAATTAAAGTTCAAAATTAAAGAAAAATCAACCTCAGTTATAAATGACACATCCTCCTCTGTGTCTACTTGTATCCTGATACAATGAGCAGCTGTGAGTTTTAATTTTTGTTCTTCTCGTTTACATGCTTCTTCAAGGAGACATTGGACTAGAGTAGTGTTTTTGGAGTTTTATCACCTACCGCCAGTTGCCCGCAGATTTTAACTTTTTTATAATCTTTTCTTCTCAGTCTACACTTAGAAATCTGACTGGAAGACTGTTTTTGTCCTAAACATTTTATCTAGGAGGAGGTTAACACTGGCACTTAATTAGGTGTTTAAAACAGTTTTATATTGTGCTCAGGACAGTGTGCTGTTGATACTGGTTTACCCACTTTCAATGTGACAGTTTCCTATCTTAAAGTTAAGATAGTGGATATCCCTTTTACCTCTGTTTGTTAATCTGCTTATATGTACATCTCGGTTACATTTTTTGTTGTATTTTTTAAGTAAACAACCTGTACTAACAATATTTCAATATACTTATAAATTATGAATGTATGCCGTCTTAATTTATGTTATCTTAATATACATCCATTCATTGCAATATCATACCTTTTACTCTAGTTACATATATGGACTACCATTTTTCACAATAATATTCAATATCAATGTCAACAAACACTCCAATGTCTACTTCTACTAATTATCTATTGATAACATCTGCTCCTTCTTCAGTGGTACATTTATTGACAGACAAAAAAGATTGCAGACACGATGACTCCTTGTTTTATGTGGTATCCCTTGGCCCTGAATGCGCTTACCCATGCCTCAGATCACCTTCACCCTTGCTCTCCTCCCTTCAATCTCACTACAATTCCTTTACCTAGGGATATCCACATGGATCTTTAATGCAGTGGTTTTCTTTTGCCTTATTTATCTTATGCAGTTGATCATAAGACTATAACATCTGACTCATCTGCTTTTAAAGCCGGACAAGAGGGTGCTGTAAACCTCTTCCTGCCTTCTGAACACGATATGGCATTTGTAAAAGGGACTGTTAATAGGTAATGATGACAGAGAATTAAAAATTATAAAACCTGTTAAGTTTCTCATAATTTATAATAATAATAATAAAGTTATAAATTTATGTAATTTGCATAATTATCTTGTCACCGGAATAATACGTTCTCAGCTCAGTTAAACTCATTAGGCTTTGGGTCCAGAATTTCGTTAAGCAGATAGAGGCAGTGGTTACAGGGTATTGAAATAATGAGGTACACACATTAATATAACGAACTTGATTGTATTTATCAAAATGTGTTGTATCTTAATACACATATGTATTTTGGTAATTGTAAAATTTCAAAATGGCGGCGATCTCATCTTGCCTTGCCTTCGGTTCAAGGTTACGTACATAGATTCATTATTTGGTTACCCTTATTTCTTTCAATTTCATTACTGCTAGCATTGATGAACGTTATTGTTTTCTTTAGATTTTAATGATACCCACAATTCGTTAACTTCACAAACCAACGCCTCATGTTATATTGGAGTTGATCAACTTAATCACACACTCTATCTCTCTCACTCTCTCTGAAAATTTACACATGTGTATTTAAAGTATGGCTTGAGCTCATTTAAAATGTAATTTAGAATTTATAAAATAATTTGATTAGGGACTTTCCTGTGACTGAAGCGGCGTAGATTCCTCTTCATGGCGATTAGGCAGGTGGTCGGCCGAAATTCGTGTTGTTGTGCCCACTGATTTTAATTGAAATTCATTTTTAAAACTGTTCACTGACTCGAGTATAGTTACTGTTAAACTTTTGTAAAGAGCTATTGCATGTTATTAAGTAAATATTACATAATTGGCAAAATTTTGCCCACTGCACTGTGGCGAGCGTATAGGCTCGGTGGCTGCTGTTGTTGAACTGGGCGGAAGCCGGCACAATTAGTATGCAAATTTGTTGCGCCTGACGTCATTGTCTATTGTTCTTTTCACTTCCGTCTGGTTAATACGTAATGGTTTTTTAACTCGTCATTGTTTTGGTGACGATTTATTATCGTGGACCAATACAAAGTCAGTATTGTCAGTTTTTAGCGCCTAACACTGCCATTGTTGTTGTTTCAATTTGCTCGTACGCCTCTGACCTTGGATCGGCTCTCCACCGGTGAATTTACATATGTTTTGGGACTTGGGTCAAAACTAACCTTGTCTGATTTAACTTGATGATTACAATAAAATTCACAATAAAAGTCCCCTTACATCCCATTATTCCGATACAGACAATTTTGTACTGTTACAAAACCCCCTCAATGAAAGGTTTTGTGTCGAGACACAAAAACTTTCATTGACTCATTCATACTTTTCTAAAAGGATCAGTTCAGATATGCTCCACAACCCCCTGTAGTGTTAATAAAAGAAAAGATCAATCACTTACCCTTGGTTCCATAGTGTCGATCGTACCCGTCTGACCTTACTGGACTTCTCCTGAGAGATCCCTACACCATAAGGCCATGAGGCACTGCACGCTCCTGTTCTGACGCTCCGGCCAGCGCAGGACCGCGGTCACAACACCATAAAAACTCTGAAACATTCAATACAAAATTTTAAAATAGTGGCCTTATTCATTTACATATCCGCAACTGATATGTTTCCTTTTAGATGCATTGGTTTGTGATTTGAGGCGTTGGTTTCATTTATTTATAAAATACCAAACAACACAATAAAATATAACAAGATTTAGGATAGATAAGCCTTCTACTTGACAACACTCCTACATATTTGTATCAATTGCTTTGACTCCCGTCAGTATTAAATTGCCTCCTTCATCATAAAATTATACTCTTATACTAAACACAACATAAATTTTTTTTGATTCTCAAACAACAACTACTATTTTTATTCATTTATTTCAATTACTATCAGTATATTTCTCTAGCATGGCAGCATTTTTAACTATCTAAATTTCTTTATTCGTTTCTTTACTTTAATTTTACTCCTTTTAACAGAATCATTTTTTCCCAGAGACTTGTTACTCTAACACAAATTTAATATTATCATGGTCACTACCCTTACAGTAGCCTCCTAACCACACACTCTACCATCAACATAATAAAACATTGTACAATAAACATTAAACACTAACATTGAACAATTCACATTACTTAATTCATATTTACATAACTTGTAGCAGAACTTTATAACATTTTTTATTATCAACTTTCGGTTAACTCTTAGTCATTTAACATTCACTTAGATTCTATACAACAAAAATTTTCAAATTTATCATTTACCTTTCATTTACAATTTCCTTCCTATCATGAATTTTCCCTTTTCTAACCCTTTTTTATCCTTACTAGTTTGGGTGACTTTCTGTTATTCATTTTTCTCTGTCTTATTTTGGCATTTGTCAATCTAACCTTACTCACCTCCTTTTTCCTACTAACAACCGCTTCTAACCATTTATACATTATGACACCAATATCTCTATAATAACCCCCTTCACAAATTCCATTTAAAACCTCTGGCACCGCTCATTTTTGTACTAGTATGTGTGTATTCCCTCTAACCAACTCATTCCCTTATCGGTTCCTGACCCTTTCAGATAACCCTTTCCGGCACACAACGGTCCACTCCCGTCTCAACATCTCTCGTTGGACTCCTACACCAATACCCTTATTACAAAATATCACCAACAACAACAAATATAATTACCATCCACATTACTCAACTCTACATATAATCGCTAACCACTGTGTCCCTAAAATATCTAACGCCTCTTTATATATTATCAACATCTCAGCACTTTATTTTCCCTAACTCCCAATAACTCTATTTAAATAACTCCAATGCCCTTATTTATCACTATCCCCAAACTCTTTTACAACATTTCAACTTAATACACCACTAGAAAATTCATCACTTACCAACTAACAACAATACCTCTCAATACCCAAATCTATTACCTGCTTAATCATTTACTAACCCTTATAACCTGAATCTCATAATATCATTTAAACTTCCTTTAGTTATTTAAAATCCTACAATACATGTTTACATAAAAATTACATAAAATACACAACAGCAAAAATACACAAATACCTTGACATTAATATACACAAAAATATACAATTCACATAGTCATGAAATCATTTACCATAATCAGTCCTAATCAGTCCATTTTCAAAAACACTGTCCACACAATTAAATGTTCATAACACAATAAACAATAAACAATTACCCCATATCGTCGAACAATAGTCTTATCGTAAGTCTATACAACTTATTTTCCCTGGAAAACATTATATCACCATCATGAATATAGTACTTATTTAAATTTTTATATTCTACAAAACTATCATAATTAATAGGGTTATTCCATATCAATTTATCATACAACCTGTCACGATCGGTTATGGTCCTGTCACCTTCAGTATAATTAGTCACAATCAGATAAGTTACTAAGTCATTATTTTCATTATCATCTCCTACGACTGCTATATCAGCTTCATTACAAGGTAAGTATTTCATATAGTTTGCTTTCTTCCATCCTACTCTCTCTATCAACTCTTTATAACCTCTATCTAACTTAAATACTTGCATCTCACCACCTACACACAACTCTTTCTCTAAATATCTCTCACTCCATTCAGAGGGTACTACTACATTAAAACCTCTCCTGATTTCTACAGGAACAATACAACAATTCAAAAAACAATTATCGGTAGACCATTTATCTACCCAATACACTCGTGAAGCCTTTTCTTCACCCCCGACTACAACATTACGGGAAAAATTTACCCCCTGCAACCCCTTTATCTGTAAATTCTCTCTATACTTTCTCTCTAATTCATCAACACTTTTTATCACTTCACTATCAAATTCTACTCCCATTATACTTTTATCACCACTCTCAATACTCACACAATTATTTTCTAACACCATATTTGTAATTCTATTATCATAATTCTCACCACTACTTGCCTTGTCTTTATTTTCATTCAATTTATTTGATTCTCTACTCTTATTTTCTAACTGTATTTTGTCTAACTTTGTACCTATTTCATTTAATCTTTTGTCCAAATTACAACTCTGTTTTTTAATTTCTTTTTTGATATCACTCAATTGTACATCGAATTGATCAAATTTGACACTCTGCTCATTAAAAAGCAGTTTCATCATTCTTATTATGTCATTTTCTTCCATTCTGGTATTTACTATAGGCGTTGAGTTCGCCTGTGGCGTGCTCAACATCAATGATTCTGTGTTTGTATTTTCTACGTTAATGCTTTCGTTATCTGCCATTTTATCGTACTGATGGTAGTAAACTTTGTTTTATTTGTTGTGTACGTCTTTTTATACTATAGGTAATCTCTATAGATAACCTCTCTTTTATGTTTCTTTCTTTACCCTTCCACCTCTGCTTTTCTGCTTATTTATATATTTTTATTAATATATAAAGTCCAAGTTCAGGCTGCCATCTGTTAAGTTTCTCATAATTTATAATAATAATAATAAAGTTATAAATTTATATAATTTGCATAATTATCTTGTCACCGGAATAATACGTTCTCAGCTCAGTTAAACTCATTAGGCTTTGGGTCCAGAATTTCGTTAAGCAGATAGAGACAGTGGTTACAGGGTATTGAAATAATGAGGTACACACATTAATATAACGAACTTGATTGTATTTATCAAAATGTGTTGTATCTTAATACACATATGTATTTTGGTAATTGTAAAATTTCAAAATGGCGGCGATCTCATCTTGCCTTGCCTTCGGTTCAAGGTTACGTACATAGATTCATTATTTGGTTACCCTTATTTCTTTCAATTTCATTACTGCTAGCATTGATGAACGTTATTGTTTTCTTTAGATTTTAATGATACCCACAATTCGTTAACTTCACAAACCAACGCCTCATGTTATATTGGAGTTGATCAACTTAATCACACACTCTATCTCTCTCACTCTCTCTGAAAATTTACACATGTGTATTTAAAGTATGGCTTGAGCTCATTTAAAATGTAATTTAGAATTTATAAAATAATTTGATTAGGGACTTTCCTGTGACTGAAGCGGCGTAGATTCCTCTTCATGGCGATTAGGCAGGTGGTCGGCCGAAATTCGTGTTGTTGTGCCCACTGATTTTAATTGAAATTCATTTTTAAAACTGTTCACTGACTCGAGTATAGTTACTGTTAAACTTTTGTAAAGAGCTATTGCATGTTATTAAGTAAATATTACATAATTGGCAAAATTTTGCCCACTGCACTGTGGCGAGCGTATAGGCTCGGTGGCTGCTGTTGTTGAACTGGGCGGAAGCCGGCACAATTAGTATGCAAATTTGTTGCGCCTGACGTCATTGTCTATTGTTCTTTTCGCTTCCGTCTGGTTAATACGTAATGGTTTTTTAACTCGTCATTGTTTTGGTGACGATTTATTATCGTGGACCAATAGAAAGTCAGTATTGTCAGTTTTTAGCGCCTAACACTGCCATTGTCGTTGTTTCAATTTGCTCGTACACCTCTGACCTTGGATCGGCTCTCCACCGGTGAATTTACATATGTTTTGGGACTTGGGTCAAAACTAACCTTGTCTGATTTAACTTGATGATTACAATAAAATTCACAATAAAAGTCCCCTTACATCCCATTATTCCGATACAGACAATTTTGTACTGTTACAAACCCTTATAAATGATGGGTGAAGAGAGAATCTGAGGAGAGTTACAAAGAAAAGGAAGTGACAAAACATAATGAACACTATCTTTTGGCTACAGAGTATTCACTCCTTACACAACAGGTAGTGCCACTTTTATAAAAGCAGGGTGCACTGAGTTTTAATGAACAGAAAGTTTGCTGTTGCATAGAAGGAGCTACATATTGGACTGCAATACCCTCAAGTACCCCAATGCCTATTATGAAGAACTGGAATGAAGGTCTCACATCAGTGGGAGCAGTCTTGTGTTTACAATTAAGGATAGTTACTACTGACATATACATACTGTGCGCCTCATAAGTCGTTTCATCCTAAAAAAATATTAATTATTTGAAGAGTACACTGACTCAGAGATCACCCTAGATGTGAATCAATTAACTTGGTATTTGTACACTGAGATGTACATATTACACATGTTCTGTAGGTGGCACAACACTTCGGATACGTTGTCAGTGGAAACTGCAGGAAAGCATTTTTCTCTCAGGGTGTGCTTTACACAGGCATGTCTATTTGTATGTGTAGGAATTTAATTACATAAAATCTGCGAGCTGTGAGACCTAGAATCTCTCACATACTTAGTTCAAGATAAAAGTACAAATAAGAGCACTTTTACATTTTACGTTCATATTTTTGCAAATAGGTATCATATGTTTTCACAGCCTTACTGTTGTTTACACATGTGCAGTATGGATTCTAAGATCATTATTTGACTGTTTATGATAGTTTATAATAATTCTGGAAGTTCCAAGGTCATTATTATTCTGTGTAAGCATTAGTTTACAATGTATTCAACACACGACATTTTAAACTTGCAAATATTGTAGTTTTCAGCCACTTATCTTCCCTTTTGTTCAAATCTCTAATTTTCTCTCATTATGTGTATTTTTAACATCTAATTCCCACATGTCTTAAAGAAGTCTCTCTCTGTTGACAACAGCTATACTTAACATTATAACCCCACGGAATTCTCCCGTATCAATATCTTCTAAAGCCCCACTGCTGGGTTCGCCAATTTATTACCCTTCAGGAATTACAGGTTCTTTATACCTCACATTGGATGTCAAATTACAACAAGATGGGTTTTAATTTATTTATCCCTCTCTTTGTGTACATCAATTAGTAACACTTGTTAATTCTAGTTCTATATAAATAAAAACACATGGAATAGTATCTGGTAATAATAATAATATTGCATTTTTATTCAAAAAAATTGCTATAGTCTATTCAGTGTAACTATTAATATAATTTAGAAATCTCAGGGTCTATTCTCTTCTCTTTGTTTATATTATTTTTAGGTTCTTTTGGCTGATATAAAGGTTCAGTAATTATAAATGAAAAACAAGTATAGAAAGTACATTACATTACAAACAATAATAATAATGAATAATATAAATTGAGTATTAATTATAATAATATATATACGTTACACAATGTTATTAGTTCAGTTTGGTTTCACACAGCCTCCTGGTCTCAGTGATGAAAAATTCCAATGTTAATTTGTTTATGTTGTCCAAATGAAGGAATCCACTTCTTTTGGTGATCAATAAATGTTAATCTTGTCACTTTCGTGGTCCAAAGCCTTCTGTTGGAATATTGTGATTGAAGTCCAGTGTCTTGTTATTAATTCAATCCAAGTGTAGTTGTTCTTCTGTTTGTGTCATCAGTAAGATTTAAAGGCTGGTTTGTTAAGCTGTTTCTTTAATTACTTGAATCTTATATTCTGTTATAGTTGATATAAGGTTTTTTTACTTTCTATTATATTATTTTTTAATAATATTCATATGTTTCTTGTATAAATATTTAGCTTGTTTTTAGAATTTACACTCAACTCTCCTTCTTGGCTTATTATTTTTTAATAATAATCAACAACATTCTTTTTCTCTCTTTTGGTTTCCTGGGTACACATAAATACTCTGGTCATATCTGTTCAAATTGAGATTTAGTTGTCATAGGATATTATTTTTATATAATACATTATTTTACCTTCTACATACAAGTTGCTTTTTAGTTATTACATCATAATACTTAATACAATTTACATATTATTTTATCTGACAAAACTATGAACAATTTTAATATCAAATATTATAGTTATTTGTAATTTGACAAATATTTTTGAATAATTTATTATTTACTGAACATAATCATCTAGGCCTATGTTGACTGGTTATATTTTTATATTGGAAGACTAATAATCGATCCTGCTTACACTTGTTTTATATTAATTAATTTTTTTAAATATAAACAAACTATTAATTAACAATTATATTTTAATTACTATAATTCCCTTTAGGGCTTAACTGAAGGCACACTTTTAAAACATTGTCTGTGTGATCATTATCTATTTAACTTATATAACACAAACAATAAAGAAAAAACTAAATGTTAATGTCAGTATCATCTGCTACTATGGATTAGTAATTCATTTCATTAAATAATTGTTTATAATTACTATCCACTCACAGTTATTTTTAATTGACTACCACTGTATCTCACATACTCTTACCAATTAATTACACTTGTTTTATATTACATTTGTAGCACATCTTAATTACATTTTACATTTACTTTTAAATTTGTATTGTACTTTATATGACTTTCTATTTGATTCATTCATTATTCATTAAATTTATTATCATTATTTATTTGTTTATGGACTACTCCAAATCTAACTGGGTACTGTCTATATAGTATATTAATCTGTCATAGTAATGTCTGTTGTATGACTTTTGGTTTTGAAATAGGTTCACACTTTTGTTTATTACTGTTTCTTCTTTCAAATTACTTTGATTTCGATTTGTTTAGATAACTTGTTGTTATTGCTTGCTGATGTCTTCAACAGTTGAAGTGTATGATATTATGGTATTAATATTGCTTGGTGATAAGATTGACATTTATTAAACAAATTCTTCATTATTATAGGCAAATTGAAACCTACCTTTCTTATCGATACCAATTATTTTCTTCTTTATCTCTGGAGTCTGTTTATTTGTATTGGTGGCTTTAACGAATTGTAATTCTTGAGTTTTCTCTTGGTTCATTGTATATTCTATTTATATATTCCATTCTGTTATTCACATTGATCCCATACTAATGTTAAATGATTCCCCCTATATTAATATGGTATTATGAATGAATATCGGCGTTGAGTGGCCCTTTTACGTCCAATTGCTCATCCGAACATTCACATACCTGGTACAGTGCACTTTGGCTGCTGCCCATAAAATAATTCTAGAGTGGTGCCTTAGTTTTCTACACTCTATAAATAAAAATAATTAAAATCTCATCATTATACACATCATTGGAATCTTTATCTTCTGAATATTTTTCTTATTCTACCTTGCCTTCCAATAACTCCATTTATTTATTATATTCAATATTACTGTTGGTATATTTCTTAAGTAGATTTCTTTCTCTTTTATATAACTTCACTTCAGAGTTCAATGATTTATTAGCCTTAATGTCATTCACCTTTGTTATTCAATACCTCTTGTAATATAGTAGTTTTAATTATCCTTATTTCTATCTGTTTTCATACTGCAACTCTTCTTCAGCAAGTTAATTTTCTAATTAGTTTATTAAATTTCTCTTAGGCTTTTGTCATTAATATTGTGCTCCATTATTATTATTATATTACTATATATATTATTTATGCTTGATTTAAATAGATGCGCTTATTTCTTTTAGAATTTTGGTGTCATTACATAATTGCCCTCCTTCAGAAGTAATTATTTCTGAACATGATCTTTGGTATGGAAGAAATAATTGCTTATTTTATGTTTCATTATTCATAATATTTTTCCCAAAGTATGCTGTAAATTGTTCTTACATATTTTAGATTTTGGTAGTATTTTTTGTTATCAAATTCGTTTTTTATATAATAGTCATTTCAATTAATTCATGTAAGTTGATCTTACTTAATTTAGGATTTTGATGTTTTCTTCTTAATAGATTCAAAATAATTTCTTCTTTAACCCATGGTACGATGTTCTTACTTAATTTAGAATTTTGATGTTTTTTCATAATACTTTTTAAGTGATGCTTGGTTATGAGTACCTTTAGTTTTTTTCGAAATAGGATCCGCTAGTTCATATGTATTATTATGATTGTTTCTGGTTACCATATATGGTCCTACGTACAATAAAAATAGTTTCTTAGTGATTCCCTCCAATGCTTTAGGTAGTTCTCTATTTCTTAGCACTACCTTATCCCCTACTTCATATTGTATTATCTTATCTTCATTTTTCTTATACTGGTTTTTACGTTTTTCAAGATTGTCTATTACTTTATTATAAAACTTTATTTTATCGAATTCATATCTTTGTGATTCAGGAAAATTGATTAATTCTTGGATTTCTCGGGTTTTTTTTTCATACATAGCGGTATATGGAGTACAGTTGATGGATGGATGATAAGCTAGGTTAATGAATTCTTCGGTAGCAGACAGGTATTCTTGCCATTTTCGTTGCTGGTCGTGGCAATATGTCCTTAGTATCCTACCAACTTCTCTCAATACCCTTTCGGCTGGATTGCTACTTGGGTGATATACCGAAGTTTTGTATGTCTTAATTCCTAGCTCTAATAAAGTATTCTTCCACCTTTTCCCACGAAATTGTGTACCATGATCTGTAATAATATTCTTGGGTACTCCTACTTCTGGAATGTATTTTGTAGACAATATTTCAAGGATTTTTTGAGTGGTTGCCCGGTTAATCGGATATAGTTTAATAAATTTGGTGAAATGGTCCACAATAATGATAATGTAATTATATTGGTATCTGCCTCCACTACGCGGGAACGGTCCACAAATGTCCAGAAATATTTTTTCTAATTTTTGTTTTGACGTTATTGGTATCATTGTACCTTCCTTTTTTTCATTGTTTGCTTTTACCAATTGGCAAATGTGGCGTGGCTTTATATAGTTTATAACCTTCCTGTTAATATTCTTTATGTAGCAGTTCTCCTCTAACGTTTTGACAACTTTTCTTGCCCCCATATGGCCATATCTTAAGTGATAATCCATAATTAACTCTTTCTCGATAGGTTTAGGTATGATCACCTTCCAATCATCTTGGTTTAAAGTATTTTTTATAAACAATATTCTGTCGTACATACAATAAAAATTATTTACGCTGTCATTTGGTTCCTCCAATCGTTCCTTGGTGTGCCTTAATTTTGGATCTGATTGTTGATGAATTCTGATATCTTGAAGTACCATTTCTAAATCAGACCTACTCTTGATAATGTTGTACACCTTAATTATGTTTACGTGGTCTCCTTCAAAGGTCTGGGTATTTAAATTGATTCGTGATAGCACGTCCGCTATTACGTTTTTGTTTCCTGGGATATATTCATATTTGAGATTATACTCTTGCAAACCGATTGCCCATCTTATAAGTCTACCATGACTCAACTTGCAATTTCTCAAAAATGAAATGGATTTATGATCCGTTCTGAGGGTTACAGGATACCCTAAAATATATGTACGGAACTTGTTACATGCAAATACTATGGCTAACAGTTCCTTCTCGGTAACGCTATATTTTCTTTCACAGTGGTTCAATACCCTACTGGCGAAGCTAATAACCATATGGTTACCCTCTTTATCTTCTTGATATAATACTGTCCCGAGGCTGATGTCACTAGTGTCACAATTTAAGAAAAACGGTTGATTGAAATCTGGATGGTGTAATATTATAGTTTCTAAAAATTTGTCTTTTATTGACTGATAAATAATGTCTTGATCTGGACCCCATTTCCACTTATTCTGAGAAGATAACTGTTCTTGGAATTTCGCTGTCAGTTCTGAGTAATTGCTCTGAAACTTTCTGTAGTGATTACAGAGTCCTAAAAACGACTGTAATTGTTTTTTGTTTTTAGGCGTTGGAAACCTTTGAATGGCTTCCACTTTTTCTTGTGATGGTGAAATTCCTTTGTTATTCAAGTTAAATCCTAGGAATTGTACTTCTTTTGCAATTAATTTTGATTTTTCTAATTTCAAAGTAATGTTATTATTAGATAGTTTTTTTAACACATTTTCCACCCGTTGACAGTGTTCCTCCCAATTTGATGACGTAATAAGGAGATCATCAACATACACAGTGGTGTACTGAAGCGACTCTTGTCCAAGGATCCTGTCCATACACTTGACAAAGATTGCTACCGAATTCACCAGTCCAAACGGCAACCTTTTAAATTGGTAATTACGGTCCTCAAAAATAAAAGTCATGTATTGCCGACTCTTCGGATGTAATTCCACTTGCCAGTAGCCACTCACAGTGTCCCAGCTACTGATGAACTTGGTACCATGGAATTTTTTTAAAATTTCTTCAATTTCACCGGGTGATGTCCGGTCATTTATTATGGTTTTATTAATTTCGCGTGCGTCTAACTTGTCCATTTTTTTTAGTAATTGCTATTATTGGGCTTGTAAAAGGTGACTGACTTTGTTCAATTATATCGTTATCCATCATCCTTTTGATTTCATTTCTAACCGACTCTTTCAATGAATATGCTATTGGGTATGATTTCTTGCAGAATTCCACTGGTTCCTTGAACTGAATTTCACATTGATATTTTTAACCTTCCCCGGTTCTTCCAAAAACACATGCCGGTATTTCTCATATATTCTAATTAAAGTTTCTACCTGATCCTTGGTTAAATGATTACTTGTTTCTTCACTCTGAAACTCCCTTATCTCTTGTAATTTTTTCATCCATAAGTCATCATTGGAAATGCTATAAATCACCTTCTTATTGATTTTATCATCTTTCACATAATTTAATTTTCTCAGTTGTTGGTGGACACCACTGGGATATTCACTATCGCTACCTGTTAATTCGGCTATCCATACCATAACTGCTGCATATAAAGATACTTTCTCCTTACTCAGATCGATAATTGCTGAGTACTTTCTAAGTATGTCACATCCCATTAATAATTGGAATGGTAAACCAGTTGCTACTAAACATGTCATATTAATTATTACACCCTTGCTTGTTACATCTAATGACACCTGTTTTCTTACGGTCTTATTTTGTCTTCCAGTAGCACCTATGAGGGTTATGTTAGTGACAGGTAATGTTGATATTATTCGTTTACATTTTCTCTGTATGTTTTCTAATTCATTATCATTAATTAGAGACACGTTAGCGACCGTATCAATCATAATTTTGGTTGGAACTCCTTCCACTTCAGCGTTGACATATATTATATCATGGTTGTGGCTGATGATGTTATTAGCAGTCTCCTCTAACAATTCTTCTCGAATGTTTTTTAAATAATTATTGTATATAATTGTGAATTTTGATTTGTCCGTCCCTACGTTCGGTCGTGGTTTATACCCAGTTGACTGGAGCAGCGAGGGGTCGCGAAGGTTTATCACTGCCTCCGGTCGTTTAAAGGAATGTTGTCCGTAACGTTATTTGAGAATGCTGGTAGATTTGACTGTAATTCTTGGTTTGTTCCTCATTCTTCGTTGCGAGAATGATTCCATGGTTCATATGTCCCTGGTCTGCGGTTGTCCCCTTGACTTCGACTGCTATATCGGTTTTCATAATGGTTACCATCTTCGTTATTGCCCCAACGATAGTCATTGTTACTAAAACTATTATTTCTACGACGCTGGTATCTTCTTGACTCACGTTCCTCTGCTCGAATATGGTTGATTCAGGGTTTGTATACACGATTACCGTTATGATTATTATATTGATTATTCCTACTATTATTTGGATACATACTATTTCGGTTATGATTCACTTGATGGTGATTATTATTGTAGTTGTTATTATTATTATTAATATTATTTAAATTATTATTATTACTATTATTATTACCATTATTGTAATTATAGTTATTCCTGTGGTTATTATGCTGGTAATTACTCATTCCATGGTTATTATTTCTTCCTTCGTATCTATCTGTTCTCTGCCTGTTTTTTCGGTAATAATTTTCATCTTCGTAATTCTCTAGTAAGCTGGCCATGGCCTGTATAGTTTTAATTTGGTTGCCTAATCGGGCTCCAGAAATCCTCTCATCATAATGGTATGCCATTTTTGTAACCAGGCATTCCTCAGGTATTTTAGGCTCCAAATGTTTAGCTAAGCACACCTTTCCTAAGAAGTATGTAGTCGGTGAAGTACCACGATAGACATCATATCTCCCATGAGTGATATTGTCTCATATTATATGTTGAGTTGATTCTGACCAATATTTTTCCTTAAATAATTTCTTAAATTGTGTATAGTCGGTAATTTCATTTCTTGTTGCAACCCACCAATTATCATTCATTTCTCTAAAACATTCGTCCAACATTTCTCTATTTAAGTTCCACCTTGTTATACGGTATTTATTAAAATGTTCGTCTATTCTCGCTACGAATTCCATAGGGTTTTTTCGGTAATTCTTAAAATTAATTCCTTCACGACTCTCGGTTGTATGTGTACTATTTATATTAGTTGGTCTAGTTCGCACCAGTTCTATTTCCTCTTGGTTCTGTCGGACTTGGTCATTAATCTTATTTATTGAAATGTCCATGTTGTCACATCTCTCTCCGCATTGTTTCTGAACCTTTTCCAAATTTACTTGTTCCCTTTGTATTGTCTCTATTTGAACACAACTATCTTCTTTTACCTGATCTATCTTGGAACATAAATTCACTCTATTTTGTTCAGTGGTTTCGTTAATTTGTTCTATTCTTTCATTTGTTTTGGCTATCTCTTGTCTCCTTTCTTCAGTGTTTCCATCCATCTTCTGGTTAATTATCTCATTAACCTGCTCCATCCTCCCATAAATATTTTCTCTCAGTTCTTGCTTTTGTTCGTCTATAAATCGTCTTATATTCTTATCAACGTCTTCGATTTTTTCGTTGATTTGTTGTCCCAAACTTATTTTGATACTGTCTATTTTCTCATTCATTTGCCTATTGTTTTCATTTTGTTTCTCAAAATTTTCTTCAAATCTTTCATTGATTCGTTTTAAATTCTCTGTATTGATTTGCTTTAACCCTTCCCTCAACTGTTGGTTGTCACTTTCCATCTTCTTACTATTTTCCTCAATTTTCTTATTGGTATCTCCGATTTTATTACCCAATTCTTCATTCATTTCCTTACTATTCTCCTCCAACTTCTCTTTCATTTCCTTTCTATTTTCATAAATTTTCTTATTGGTATCTCCGATTTCCTTCCTGGTTTCTCCAATTTGGTTACTCATTTCCATCATCACTCTCATCATGGTTTCCTGAAAATTAACATCCCCTACTTGAGTATTGTTCTCGGGCTGTTCCTTTTGTTGTGTAGGTTTGTTAGGTTCTGCAGGAGGTAGTAACATCTCTACATCTTCCACTGGTGTCGCCTCCGTGTCTTCCATACTACTCTCCTTCTCTGCTTCTGCTGTTCTCCTCTTTGATGTTGCTCGTTTGTACATTTCTGTTGTTTTATTGAACCTACATCAGCCGCCAGCTTTTGTTATTATTTTATTATTTATTTTCCTATTGATTCCCTAATTACAGCCTCACAGGTTGGACGCCAATTTATAACCACACGGGATTCTCCCGTATCAATATCTTCTAAAGCCCCACTGCTGGGTTCGCCAATTTATTACCCTTCAGGAATTACAGGTTCTTTATACCTCACCTTGGATGTCAAATTACAACAAGATGGGTTTTAATTTATTTATCTCTCTCTTTGTGTACATCAATTAGTAACACTTGTTAATTCTAGTTCTATATAAATAAAAACACATGGAATAGTATCTGGTAATAATAATAATATTGTATTTTTATTCAAAAAAATTGCTATAGTCTATTCAGTGTAACTATTAATATAATTTAGAAATCTCAGGGTCGATTCTCTTCTCTTTGTTTATATTATTTTTAGGTTCTTTTGGCTGATATAAAGGTTCAGTAATTATAAATGAAAAACAAGTATAGAAAGTACATTACATTACAAACAATAATAATAATGAATAATATAAATTGAGTATTAATTATAATAATAAATATACGTTACACAATGTTATTAGTTCAGTTTGGTTTCACACAGCCTCCTGGTCTCAGTGATGAAAAATTCCAATGTTAGTTTGTTTATGTTGTCCAAATGAAGGAATCCACTTCTTTTGGTGATCAATAAATGTTTATCTTGTCACTTTCGTGGTCCGAAGCCTTCTGTTGGAATATTGTGATTGAAGTCCAGTGTCTTGTTATTAATTCGATCCAAGTGTAGTTGTTCTTCTGTTTGTGTCATCAGTAAGATTTAAAGGCTGGTTTGTTAAGCTGTTTCTTTAATTACTTGAATCTTATATTCTGTTATAGTTTGATATAAGGTTTTTTTACTTTCTATTATATTATTTTTTAATAATATTCATATGTTTCTTGTATAAATATTTAGCTTGTTTTTAGAATTTACACTCAACTCTCCTTCTTGGCTTATTATTTTTTAATAATAATCAACAACATTCTTTTTCTCTCTTTTGGTTTCCTGGGTACACATAAATACTCTGGTCATATCTGTTCAAATTGAGATTTAGTTATGATAGGATATTATTTTTATATAATACATTATTTTACCTTCTACATACAAGTTGCTTTTTAGTTATTACATCATAATACTTAATACAATTTACATATTATTTTATCTGACAAAACTATGAACAATTTTAATATCAAATATTATAGTTATTTGTAATTTGACAAATATTTTTGAATAATTTATTATTTACTGAACATAATCATCTAGGCCTATGTTGACTGGTTATATTTTTATATTGTAAGACTCATAATCGATCCTGCTTACACTTGTTTTATATTAATTAATTTTTTTAAATACAAACAAACTATTAATTGACAATTATATTTTAATTACTATAATTCCCTTTAGGGCTTAACTGAATGCACACTTTTAAACCATTGTCTGTGTGATTACTATCTATTAAACTTATATAACTCAACACTAATAAAGAAAAAACTAAATGTTAATGCCAGTATCTTCTGCTACTATGGATTAGTAATTCATTTCATGTTTATAATTACTATCCACTCACAGTTATTCTTAATTGACTACCACTGTATCTCACATACTCTTACCAATTAATTACACTTGTTTTATATTACATTTGTAGCACATCTTAATTACATTTTACATTTACTTTTAAATTTGTATTGTACTTTATATGACTTTCTATTTGATTCATTCATTATTCATTAAATTTATTATCATTATTTATTTGTTTATGGACTACTCCAAATCTAACTGGGTACTGTCTATATAGTATATTAATCTGTCATAGTAATGTCTGTTGTATGACTTTTGGTTTTGAAATAGGTTCACACTTTTGTTTATTACTGTTTCTTCTTTCAAATTACTTTGATTTCGATTTGTTTAGATAACTTGTTGTTATTGCTTGCTGATGTCTTCAACAGTTGAAGTGTATGATATTATGGTATTAATATTGCTTGGTGATAAGATTGACATTTATTAAACAAATTCTTCATTATTATAGGCAAATTGAAACCTACCTTTCTTATCGATACCAATTATTTTCTTCTTTATCTCTGGAGTCTGTTTATTTGTATTGGTGGCTTTAACGAATTGTAATTCTTGAGTTTTCTCTTGGTTCATTGTATATTCTATTTATATATTCCATTCTGTTATTCACATTGATCCCATACTAATGTTAAATGATTCCCCCTATATTAATATGGTATTATGAATGAATATCGGCGTTGAGTGGCCCTTTTACGTCCAATTGCTCATCCGAACATTCACATACCTGGTACAGTGCACTTTGGCTGCTGCCCATAAAATAATTCTAGAGTGGTGCCTTAGTTTTCTACACTCTATAAATAAAAATAATTAAAATCTCATCATTATACACATCATTGGAATCTTTATCTTCTGAATATTTTTCTTATTCTACCTTGCCTTCCAATAACTCCATTTATATATTATATTCAATATTACTGTTGGTATATTTCTTAAGTAGATTTCTTTCTCTTTTATATAACTTCACTTCAGAGTTCAATGATTTATTAGCCTTAATGTCATTCACCTTTGTTATTCAATACCTCTTGTAATATAGTAGTTTTAATTATCCTTATTTCTATCTGTTTTCATACTGCAACTCTTCTTCAGCAAGTTAATTTTCTAGTTAGTTTATTAAATTTCTCTTAGGCTTTTGTCATTAATATTGTGCTCCATTATTATTATTATATTACTATATATATTATTTATGCTTGATTTAAATAGATGCACTTATTTCTTTTAGAATTTTGGTGTCATTACATAATTGCCCTCCTTCAGAAGTAATTATTTCTGAACATGATCTTTGGTATGGAAGAAATAATTGCTTATTTTATGTTTCATTATTCATAATATTTTTCCCAAAGTATGCTGTAAATTGTTCTTACATATTTTAGATTTTGGTAGTATTTTTTGTTATCAAATTCGTTTTTTATATAATAGTCATTTCAATTAATTCATGTAAGTTGATCTTACTTAATTTAGGATTTTGATGTTTTCTTCTTAATAGATTCAAAATAATTTCTTCTTTAACCCATGGTACGATGTTCTTACTTAATTTAGAATTTTGATGTTTTTTCATAATACTCTTTAAGTGATGCTTGGTTATGAGTACCTTTAGTTTTTTTCGAAATAGGATCCGCTAGTTCATATGTATTATTATGATTGTTTCTGGTTACCATATATGGTCCTACGTACAATAAAAATAGTTTCTTAGTGATTCCCTCCAATGCTTTAGGTAGTTCTCTATTTCTTAGCACTACCTTATCCCCTACTTCATATTGTATTATCTTATCTTCATTTTTCTTATACTGGTTTTTACGTTTTTCAAGATTGTCTATTACTTTATTATAAAACTTTATTTTATCGAATTCATATCTTTGTGATTCAGGAAAATTGATTAATTCTTGGATTTCTCGGGTTTTTTTTTCATACATAGCGGTATATGGAGTACAGTTGATGGATGGATGATAAGCTAGGTTAATGAATTCTTCGGTAGCAGACAGGTATTCTTGCCATTTTCGTTGCTGGTCGTGGCAATATGTCCTTAGTATCCTACCAACTTCTCTCAATACCCTTTCGGCTGGATTGCTACTTGGGTGATATACCGAAGTTTTGTATGTCTTAATTCCTAGCTCTAATAAAGTATTCTTCCACCTTTTCCCACGAAATTGTGTACCATGATCTGTAATAATATTCTTGGGTACTCCTACTTCTGGAATGTATTTTGTAGACAATATTTCAAGGATTTTTTGAGTGGTTGCCCGGTTAATCGGATATAGTTTAATAAATTTGGTGAAATGGTCCACAATAATGATAATGTAATTATATTGGTATCTGCCTCCACTACGCGGGAACGGTCCACAAATGTTCAGAAATATTTTTTCTAATTTTTGTTTTGACGTTATTGGTATCATTGTACCTTCCTTTTTTTCATTGTTTGCTTTTACCAATTGGCAAATGTGGCGTGGCTTTATATAGTTTATAACCTTCCTGTTAATATTCTTTATGTAGCAGTTCTCCTCTAACGTTTTGACAACTTTTCTTGCCCCCATATGGCCATATCTTAAGTGATAATCCATAATTAACTCTTTCTCGATAGGTTTAGGTATGATCACCTTCCAATCATCTTGGTTTAAAGTATTTTTTATAAACAATATTCTGTCGTACATATAATAAAATTTATTTACGCTGTCATTTGGTTCCTCCAATCGTTCCTTGATGTGCCTCAATTTTGGATCTGATTGTTGAAGAATTCTGATATCTTGAAGTACCATTTCTAAATCAGACCTACTCTTGATAATGTTGTACACCTTAATTATGTTTTCGTGGTCTCCTTCAAAGGTCTGGGTATTTAAATTGATTCGTGATAGCACGTCCGCTATTACGTTTTTGTTTCCTGGGGTATATTCATATTTGAGATTATACTCTTGCAAACCGATTGCCCATCTTATAAGTCTACCATGACTCAACTTGCAATTTCTCAAAAATGAAATGGATTTATGATCCGTTCTGAGGTTTACAGGATACCCTAAAATATATGTACGGAACTTGTTACATGCAAATACTATGGCTAACAGTTCCTTCTCGGTAACGCTATATTTTCTTTCACAGTGGTTCAATACCCTACTGGCGAAGCTAATAACCATATGGTTACCCTCTTTATCTTCTTGATATAATACTGTCCCGAGGCTGATGTCACTAGTGTCACAATTTAAGAAAAACGGTTGATTGAAATCTGGATGGTGTAATATTATAGTTTCTAAAAATTTGTCTTTTATTGACTGATAAATAATGTCTTGATCTGGACCCCATTTCCACTTATTCTGAGAAGATAACTGTTCTTGGAATTTCGCTGTCAGTTCTGAGTAATTGCTCTGAAACTTTCTGTAGTGATTACAGAGTCCTAAAAACGACTGTAATTGTTTTTTGTTTTTAGGCGTTGGAAACCTTTGAATGGCTTCGACTTTTTCTTGTGATGGTGAAATTCCTTTGTTATTCAAGTTAAATCCTAGGAATTGTACTTCTTTTGCAATTAATTTTGATTTTTCTAATTTCAAAGTAATGTTATTATTAGATAGTTTTTTTAACACATTTTCCACCCGTTGACAGTGTTCCTCCCAATTTGATGACGTAATAAGGAGATCATCAACATACACAGTGGTGTACTGAAGCGACTCTTGTCCAAGGATCCTGTCCATACACTTGACAAAGATTGCTACCGAATTCACCAGTCCAAACGGCAACCTTTTAAATTGGTAATTACGGTCCTCAAAAATAAAAGTCATGTATTGCCGACTCTTCGGATGTAATTCCACTTGCCAGTAGCCACTCACAGTGTCCCAGCTACTGATGAACTTGGTACCATGGAATTTTTTTAAAATTTCTTCAATTTCACCGGGTGATGTCCGGTCATTTATTATGGTTTTATTAATTTCGCGTGCGTCTAACTTGTCCATTTTTTTTAGTAATTGCTATTATTGGGCTTGTAAAAGGTGACTGACTTTGTTCAATTATATCGTTATCCATCATCCTTTTGATTTCATTTCTAACCGACTCTTTCAATGAATATGCTATTGGGTATGATTTCTTGCAGAATTCCACTGGTTCCTTGAACTGAATTTCACATTGATATTTTTAACCTTCCCCGGTTCTTCCAAAACCACATGCCGGTATTTCTCATATATTCTAATTAAAGTTTCTACCTGATCCTTGGTTAAATGATTACTTGTTTCTTCACTCTGAAACTCCCTTATCTCTTGTAATTTTTTCATCCATAAGTCATCATTGGAAATGCTATAAATCACCTTCTTATTGATTTTATCATCTTTCACATAATTTAATTTTCTCAGTTGTTGGTGGACACCACTGGGATATTCACTATCGCTACCTGTTAATTCGGCTATCCATACCATAACTGCTGCATATAAAGATACTTTCTCCTTACTCAGATCGATAATTGCTGAGTACTTTCTAAGTATGTCACATCCCATTAATAATTGGAATGGTAAACCAGTTGCTACTAAACATGTCATATTAATTATTACACCCTTGCTTGTTACATCTAATGACACCTGTTTTCTTACGGTCTTATTTTGTCTTCCAGTAGCACCTATGAGGGTTATGTTAGTGACAGGTAATGTTGATATTATTCGTTTACATTTTCTCTGTATGTTTTCTAATTCATTATCATTAATTAGAGACACGTTAGCGACCGTATCAATCATAATTTTGGTTGGAACTCCTTCCACTTCAGCGTTGACATATATTATATCATGGTTGTGGCTGATGATGTTATTAGCAGTCTCCTCTAACAATTCTTCTCGAATGTTTTTTAAATAATTATTGTATATAATTGTGAATTTTGATTTGTCCGTCCCTACGTTCGGTCGTGGTTTATACCCAGTTGACTGGAGCAGCGAGGGGTCGCGAAGGTTTATCACTGCCTCCGGTCGTTTAAAGGAATGTTGTCCGTAACGTTATTTGAGAATGCTGGTAGATTTGACTGTAATTCTTGGTTTGTTCCTCATTCTTCGTTGCGAGAATGATTCCATGGTTCATATGTCCCTGGTCTGCGGTTGTCCCCTTGACTTCGACTGCTATATCGGTTTTCATAATGGTTACCATCTTCGTTATTGCCCCAACGATAGTCATTGTTACTAAAACTATTATTTCTACGACGCTGGTATCTTCTTGACTCACGTTCCTCTGCTCGAATATGGTTGATTCAGGGTTTGTATACACGATTACCGTTATGATTATTATATTGATTATTCCTACTATTATTTGGATACATACTATTTCGGTTATGATTCACTTGATGGTGATTATTATTGTAGTTGTTATTATTATTATTAATATTATTTAAATTATTATTATTACTATTATTATTACCATTATTGTAATTATAGTTATTCCTGTGGTTATTATGCTGGTAATTACTCATTCCATGGTTATTATTTCTTCCTTCGTATCTATCTGTTCTCTGCCTGTTTTTTCGGTAATAATTTTCATCTTCGTAATTCTCTAGTAAGCTGGCCATGGCCTGTATAGTTTTAATTTGGTTGCCTAATCGGGCTCCAGAAATCCTCTCATCATAATGGTATGCCATTTTTATAACCAGGCATTCCTCAGGTATTTTAGGCTCCAAATGTTTAGCTAAGCACACCTTTCCTAAGAAGTATGTAGTCGGTGAAGTACCACGATAGACATCATATCTCCCATGAGTGATATTGTCTCATATTATATGTTGAGTTGATTCTGACCAATATTTTTCCTTAAATAATTTCTTAAATTGTGTATAGTCGGTAATTTCATTTCTTGTTGCAACCCACCAATTATCATTCATTTCTCTAAAACATTCGTCCAACATTTCTCTATTTAAGTTCCACCTTGTTATACGGTATTTATTAAAATGTTCGTCTATTCTCGCTACGAATTCCATAGGGTTTTTTCGGTAATTCTTAAAATTAATTCCTTCACGACTCTCGGTTGTATGTGTACTATTTATATTAGTTGGTCTAGTTCGCACCAGTTCTATTTCCTCTTGGTTCTGTCGGACTTGGTCATTAATCTTATTTATTGAAATGTCCATGTTGTCACATCTCTCTCCGCATTGTTTCTGAACCTTTTCCAAATTTACTTGTTCCCTTTGTATTGTCTCTATTTGAACACAACTATCTTCTTTTACCTGATCTATCTTGGAACATAAATTCACTCTATTTTGTTCAGTGGTTTCGTTAATTTGTTCTATTCTTTCATTTGTTTTGGCTATCTCTTGTCTCCTTTCTTCAGTGTTTCCATCCATCTTCTGGTTAATTATCTCATTAACCTGCTCCATCCTCCCATAAATATTTTCTCTCAGTTCTTGCTTTTGTTCGTCTATAAATCGTCTTATATTCTTATCAACGTCTTCGATTTTTCCGTTGATTTGTTGTCCCAAACTTATTTTGATACTGTCTATTTTCTCATTCATTTGCCTATTGTTTTCATTTTGTTTCTCAAAATTTTCTTCAAATCTTTCATTGATTCGTTTTAAATTCTCTGTATTGATTTGCTTTAACCCTTCCCTCAACTGTTGGTTGTCACTTTCCATCTTCTTACTATTTTCCTCAATTTTCTTATTGGTATCTCCGATTTTATTACCCAATTCTTCATTCATTTCCTTACTATTCTCCTCCAACTTCTCTTTCATTTCCTTTCTATTTTCATAAATTTTCTTATTGGTATCTCCGATTTCCTTCCTGGTTTCTCCAATTTGGTTACTCATTTCCATCATCACTCTCATCATGGTTTCCTGAAAATTAACATCCCCTACTTGAGTATTGTTCTCGGGCTGTTCCTTTTGTTGTGTAGGTTTGTTAGGTTCTGCAGGAGGTAGTAACATCTCTACATCTTCCACTGGTGTCGCCTCCGTGTCTTCCATACTACTCTCCTTCTCTGCTTCTGCTGTTCTCCTCTTTGATGTTGCTCGTTTGTACATTTCTGTTGTTTTATTGAACCTACATCAGCCGCCAGCTTTTGTTATTATTTTATTATTTATTTTCCTATTGATTCCCTAATTACAGCCTCACAGGTTGGACGCCAATTTATAACCACACGGGATTCTCCCGTATCAATATCTTCTAAAGCCCCACTGCTGGGTTCGCCAATTTATTACCCTTCAGGAATTACAGGTTCTTTATACCTCACCTTGGATGTCAAATTACAACAAGATGGGTTTTAATTTATTTATCTCTCTCTTTGTGTACATCAATTAGTAACACTTGTTAATTCTAGTTCTATATAAATAAAAACACATGGAATAGTATCTGGTAATAATAATAATATTGTATTTTTATTCAAAAAAATTGCTATAGTCTATTCAGTGTAACTATTAATATAATTTAGAAATCTCAGGGTCGATTCTCTTCTCTTTGTTTATATTATTTTTAGGTTCTTTTGGCTGATATAAAGGTTCAGTAATTATAAATGAAAAACAAGTATAGAAAGTACATTACATTACAAACAATAATAATAATGAATAATATAAATTGAGTATTAATTATAATAATAAATATACGTTCCACAATGTTATTAGTTCAGTTTGGTTTCACACAGCCTCCTGGTCTCAGTGATGAAAAATTCCAATGTTAGTTTGTTTATGTTGTCCAAATGAAGGAATCCACTTCTTTTGGTGATCAATAAATGTTTATCTTGTCACTTTCGTGGTCCGAAGCCTTCTGTTGGAATATTGTGATTGAAGTCCAGTGTCTTGTTATTAATTCGATCCAAGTGTAGTTGTTCTTCTGTTTGTGTCATCAGTAAGATTTAAAGGCTGGTTTGTTAAGCTGTTTCTTTAATTACTTGAATCTTATATTCTGTTATAGTTTGATATAAGGTTTTTTTACTTTCTATTATATTATTTTTTAATAATATTCATATGTTTCTTGTATAAATATTTAGCTTGTTTTTAGAATTTACACTCAACTCTCCTTCTTGGCTTATTATTTTTTAATAATAATCAACAACATTCTTTTTCTCTCTTTTGGTTTCCTGGGTACACATAAATACTCTGGTCATATCTGTTCAAATTGAGATTTAGTTATGATAGGATATTATTTTTATATAATACATTATTTTACCTTCTACATACAAGTTGCTTTTTAGTTATTACATCATAATACTTAATACAATTTACATATTATTTTATCTGACAAAACTATGAACAATTTTAATATCAAATATTATAGTTATTTGTAATTTGACAAATATTTTTGAATAATTTATTATTTACTGAACATAATCATCTAGGCCTATGTTGACTGGTTATATTTTTATATTGTAAGACTCATAATCGATCCTGCTTACACTTGTTTTATATTAATTAATTTTTTTAAATACAAACAAACTATTAATTGACAATTATATTTTAATTACTATAATTCCCTTTAGGGCTTAACTGAATGCACACTTTTAAACCATTGTCTGTGTGATTACTATCTATTAAACTTATATAACTCAACACTAATAAAGAAAAAACTAAATGTTAATGCCAGTATCTTCTGCTACTATGGATTAGTAATTCATTTCATGTTTATAATTACTATCCACTCACAGTTATTCTTAATTGACTACCACTGTATCTCACATACTCTTACCAATTAATTACACTTGTTTTATATTACATTTGTAGCACATCTTAATTACATTTTACATTTACTTTTAAATTTGTATTGTACTTTATATGACTTTCTATTTGATTCATTCATTATTCATTAAATTTATTATCATTATTTATTTGTTTATGGACTACTCCAAATCTAACTGGGTACTGTCTATATAGTATATTAATCTGTCATAGTAATGTCTGTTGTATGACTTTTGGTTTTGAAATAGGTTCACACTTTTGTTTATTACTGTTTCTTCTTTCAAATTACTTTGATTTCGATTTGTTTAGATAACTTGTTGTTATTGCTTGCTGATGTCTTCAACAGTTGAAGTGTATGATATTATGGTATTAATATTGCTTGGTGATAAGATTGACATTTATTAAACAAATTCTTCATTATTATAGGCAAATTGAAACCTACCTTTCTTATCGATACCAATTATTTTCTTCTTTATCTCTGGAGTCTGTTTATTTGTATTGGTGGCTTTAACGAATTGTAATTCTTGAGTTTTCTCTTGGTTCATTGTATATTCTATTTATATATTCCATTCTGTTATTCACATTGATCCCATACTAATGTTAAATGATTCCCCCTATATTAATATGGTATTATGAATGAATATCGGCGTTGAGTGGCCCTTTTACGTCCAATTGCTCATCCGAACATTCACATACCTGGTACAGTGCACTTTGGCTGCTGCCCATAAAATAATTCTAGAGTGGTGCCTTAGTTTTCTACACTCTATAAATAAAAATAATTAAAATCTCATCATTATACACATCATTGGAATCTTTATCTTCTGAATATTTTTCTTATTCTACCTTGCCTTCCAATAACTCCATTTATTTATTATATTCAATATTACTGTTGGTATATTTCTTAAGTAGATTTCTTTCTCTTTTATATAACTTCACTTCAGAGTTCAATGATTTATTAGCCTTAATGTCATTCACCTTTGTTATTCAATACCTCTTGTAATATAGTAGTTTTAATTATCCTTATTTCTATCTGTTTTCATACTGCAACTCTTCTTCAGCAAGTTAATTTTCTAGTTAGTTTATTAAATTTCTCTTAGGCTTTTGTCATTAATATTGTGCTCCATTATTATTATTATATTACTATATATATTATTTATGCTTGATTTAAATAGATGCACTTATTTCTTTTAGAATTTTGGTGTCATTACATAATTGCCCTCCTTCAGAAGTAATTATTTCTGAACATGATCTTTGGTATGGAAGAAATAATTGCTTATTTTATGTTTCATTATTCATAATATTTTTCCCAAAGTATGCTGTAAATTGTTCTTACATATTTTAGATTTTGGTAGTATTTTTTGTTATCAAATTCGTTTTTTATATAATAGTCATTTCAATTAATTCATGTAAGTTGATCTTACTTAATTTAGGATTTTGATGTTTTCTTCTTAATAGATTCAAAATAATTTCTTCTTTAACCCATGGTACGATGTTCTTACTTAATTTAGAATTTTGATGTTTTTTCATAATACTCTTTAAGTGATGCTTGGTTATGAGTACCTTTAGTTTTTTTCGAAATAGGATCCGCTAGTTCATATGTATTATTATGATTGTTTCTGGTTACCATATATGGTCCTACGTACAATAAAAATAGTTTCTTAGTGATTCCCTCCAATGCTTTAGGTAGTTCTCTATTTCTTAGCACTACCTTATCCCCTACTTCATATTGTATTATCTTATCTTCATTTTTCTTATACTGGTTTTTACGTTTTTCAAGATTGTCTATTACTTTATTATAAAACTTTATTTTATCGAATTCATATCTTTGTGATTCAGGAAAATTGATTAATTCTTGGATTTCTCGGGTTTTTTTTTCATACATAGCGGTATATGGAGTACAGTTGATGGATGGATGATAAGCTAGGTTAATGAATTCTTCGGTAGCAGACAGGTATTCTTGCCATTTTCGTTGCTGGTCGTGGCAATATGTCCTTAGTATCCTACCAACTTCTCTCAATACCCTTTCGGCTGGATTGCTACTTGGGTGATATACCGAAGTTTTGTATGTCTTAATTCCTAGCTCTAATAAAGTATTCTTCCACCTTTTCCCACGAAATTGTGTACCATGATCTGTAATAATATTCTTGGGTACTCCTACTTCTGGAATGTATTTTGTAGACAATATTTCAAGGATTTTTTGAGTGGTTGCCCGGTTAATCGGATATAGTTTAATAAATTTGGTGAAATGGTCCACAATAATGATAATGTAATTATATTGGTATCTGCCTCCACTACGCGGGAACGGTCCACAAATGTTCAGAAATATTTTTTCTAATTTTTGTTTTGACGTTATTGGTATCATTGTACCTTCCTTTTTTTCATTGTTTGCTTTTACCAATTGGCAAATGTGGCGTGGCTTTATATAGTTTATAACCTTCCTGTTAATATTCTTTATGTAGCAGTTCTCCTCTAACGTTTTGACAACTTTTCTTGCCCCCATATGGCCATATCTTAAGTGATAATCCATAATTAACTCTTTCTCGATAGGTTTAGGTATGATCACCTTCCAATCATCTTGGTTTAAAGTATTTTTTATAAACAATATTCTGTCGTACATATAATAAAATTTATTTACGCTGTCATTTGGTTCCTCCAATCGTTCCTTGATGTGCCTCAATTTTGGATCTGATTGTTGAAGAATTCTGATATCTTGAAGTACCATTTCTAAATCAGACCTACTCTTGATAATGTTGTACACCTTAATTATGTTTTCGTGGTCTCCTTCAAAGGTCTGGGTATTTAAATTGATTCGTGATAGCACGTCCGCTATTACGTTTTTGTTTCCTGGGGTATATTCATATTTGAGATTATACTCTTGCAAACCGATTGCCCATCTTATAAGTCTACCATGACTCAACTTGCAATTTCTCAAAAATGAAATGGATTTATGATCCGTTCTGAGGGTTACAGGATACCCTAAAATATATGTACGGAACTTGTTACATGCAAATACTACGGCTAACAGTTCCTTCTCGGTAACGCTATATTTTCTTTCACAGTGGTTCAATACCCTACTGGCGAAGCTAATAACCATATGGTTACCCTCTTTATCTTCTTGATATAATACTGTCCCGAGGCTGATGTCACTAGCGTCACAATTTAAGAAAAACGGTTGATTGAAATCTGGATGGTGTAATATTATAGTTTCTAAAAATTTGTCTGTTATTGACTGATAAATAATGTCTTGATCTGGACCCCATTTCCACTTATTCTTAGAAGATAACTGTTCTTGGAATTTCGCTGTCAGTTCTGAGTAATTGCTCTGAAACTTTCTGTAGTGATTACAGAGTCCTAAAAACGACTGTAATTGTTTTTTGTTTTTAGGCATTGGAAACCTTTGAATGGATTCGACTTTTTCTTGTGATGGTGAAATTCCTTTGTTATTCAAGTTAAATCCTAGGAATTGTACTTCTTTTGCAATTAATTTTGATTTTTCTAATTTCAAAGTAATGTTATTATTAGATAGTTTTTTTAACACATTTTCCACCCGTTGACAGTGTTCCTCCCAATTTGATGACGTAATAAGGAGATCATCAACATACACAGTGGTGTACTGAAGCGATTCTTGTCCAAGGATCCTGTCCATACACTTGACAAAGATTGCTACCGAATTCAACAGTCCAAACGGCAACCTTTTAAATTGGTAATTACGGCCCTCAAAAATAAAAGTCATGTATTGCCGACTCTTCGGATGTAATTCCACTTGCCAGTAGCCACTCACAGTGTCCCAGCTACTGATGAACTTGGTACCATGGAATTTTTTTAAAATTTCTTCAATTTCACCGGGTGATGTCCGGTCATTTATTATGGTTTTATTAATTTCGCGTGCGTCTAACTTGTCCATTTTTTTTAGTAATTGCTATTATTGGGCTTGTAAAAGGTGACTGACTTTGTTCAATTATATCGTTATCCATCATCCTTTTGATTTCATTTCTAACCGACTCTTTCAATGAATATGCTATTGGGTATGATTTCTTGCAGAATTCCACTGGTTCCTTGAACTGAATTTCACATTGATATTTTTAACCTTCCCCGGTTCTTCCAAAAACACATGCCGGTATTTCTCATATATTCTAATTAAAGTTTCTACCTGATCCTTGGTTAAATGATTACTTGTTTCTTCACTCTGAAACTCCCTTATCTCTTGTAATTTTTTCATCCATAAGTCATCATTGGAAATGCTATAAATCACCTTCTTATTGATTTTATCATCTTTCACATAATTTAATTTTCTCAGTTGTTGGTGGACACCACTGGGATATTCACTATCGCTACCTGTTAATTCGGCTATCCATACCATACCTGCTGCATATAAAGATACTTTCTCCTTACTCAGATCGATAATTGCCGAGTACTTTCTAAGTATGTCACATCCCATTAATAATTGGAATGGTAAACCAGTTGCTACTAAACATGTCACATTAATTATTACACCCTTGCTTGTTACATCTAATGACACCTGTTTTCTTACGGTCTTATTTTGTCTTCCAGTAGCACCTATGAGGGTTATGTTAGTGACAGGTAATGTTGATATTATTCGTTTACATTTTCTCTGTATGTTTTCTAATTCATTATCATTAATTAGAGACACGTTAGCGACCGTATCAATCATAATTTTGGTTGGAACTCCTTCCACTTCAGCGTTGACGTATATTATATCATGGTTGTGGCTGATGATGTTATTAGCAGTCTCCTCTAACAATTCTTCTCGAATGTTTTTTAAATAATTATTGTATATAATTGTGAATTTTGATTTGTCCGTCCCTACGTTCGGTCGTGGTTTATACCCAGTTGACTGGAGCAGCGAGGGGTCGCGAAGGTTTATCACTGCCTCCGGTCGTTTAAAGGAATGTTGTCCGTAACGTTATTTGAGAATGCTGGTAGATTTGACTGTAATTCTTGGTTTGTTCCTCATTCTTCGTTGCGAGAATGATTCCATGGTTCATATGTCCCTGGTCTGCGGTTGTCCCCTTGACTTCGACTGCTATATCGGTTTTCATAATGGTTACCATCTTCGTTATTGCCCCAACGATAGTCATTGTTACTAAAACTATTATTTCTACGACGCTGGTATCTTCTTGACTCACGTTCCTCTGCTCGAATATGGTTGATTCAGGGTTTGTATACACGATTACCGTTATGATTATTATATTGATTATTCCTACTATTATTTGGATACATACTATTTCGGTTATGATTCACTTGATGGTGATTATTATTGTAGTTGTTATTATTATTATTATTAATATTATTTAAATTATTATTATTATTATTATTACCATTATTGTAATTATAGTTATTCCTGTGGTTATTATGCTGGTAATTACTCATTCCATGGTTATTATTTCTTCCTTCGTATCTATCTGTTCTCTGCCTGTTTTTTCGGTAATAATTTTCATCTTCGTAATTCTCTAGTAAGCTGGCCATGGCCTGTATAGTTTTAATTTGGTTGCCTAATCGGGCTCCAGAAATCCTCTCATCATAATGGTATGCCATTTTTGTAACCAGGCATTCCTCAGGTATTTTAGGCTCCAAATGTTTAGCTAAGCACACCTTTCCTAAGAAGTATGTAGTCGGTGAAGTACCACGATAGACGTCATATCTCCCATGAGTGATATTGTCTCATATTATATGTTGAGTTGATTCTGACCAATATTTTTCCTTAAATAATTTCTTAAATTGTGTATAGTCGGTAATTTCATTTCTTGTTGCAACCCACCAATTATCATTCATTTCTCTAAAACATTCGTCCAACATTTCTCTATTTAAGTTCCACCTTGTTATACGGTATTTATTAAAATGTTCGTCTATTCTCGCTACGAATTCCATAGGGTTTTTTCGGTAATTCTTAAAATTAATTCCTTCACGACTCTCGGTTGTATGTGTACTATTTATATTAGTTGGTCTAGTTCGCACCAGTTCTATTTCCTCTTGGTTCTGTCGGACTTGGTCATTAATCTTATTTATTGAAATGTCCATGTTGTCACATCTCTCTCCGCATTGTTTCTGAACCTTTTCCAAATTTACTTGTTCCCTTTGTATTGTCTCTATTTGAACACAACTATCTTCTTTTACCTGATCTATCTTGGAACATAAATTCACTCTATTTTGTTCAGTGGTTTCGTTAATTTGTTCTATTCTTTCATTTGTTTTGGCTATCTCTTGTCTCCTTTCTTCAGTGTTTCCATCCATCTTCTGGTTAATTATCTCATTAACCTGCTCCATCCTCCCATAAATATTTTCTCTCAGTTCTTGCTTTTGTTCGTCTATAAATCGTCTTATATTCTTATCAACGTCTTCGATTTTTTCGTTGATTTGTTGTCCCAAACTTATTTTGATACTGTCTATTTTCTCATTCATTTGCCTATTGTTTTCATTTTGTTTCTCAAAATTTTCTTCAAATCTTTCATTGATTCGTTTTAAATTCTCTGTATTGATTTGCTTTAACCCTTCCCTCAACTGTTGGTTGTCACTTTCCATCTTCTTACTATTTTCCTCAATTTTCTTATTGGTATCTCCGATTTTATTACCCAATTCTTCATTCATTTCCTTACTATTCTCCTCCAACTTCTCTTTCATTTCCTTTCTATTTTCATAAATTTTCTTATTGGTATCTCCGATTTCCTTCCTGGTTTCTCCAATTTGGTTACTCATTTCCATCATCACTCTCATCATGGTTTCCTGAAAATTAACATCCCCTACTTGAGTATTGTTCTCGGGCTGTTCCTTTTGTTGTGTAGGTTTGTTAGGTTCTGCAGGAGGTAGTAACATCTCTACATCTTCCACTGGTGTCGCCTCCGTGTCTTCCATACTACTCTCCTTCTCTGCTTCTGCTGTTCTCCCCTTTGATGTTGCTCGTTTGTGCATTTCTGTTGTTTTATTGAACCTACATCAGCCGCCAGCTTTTGTTATTATTTTATTATTTATTTTCCTATTGATTCCCTAATTACAGCCTCACAGGTTGGACGCCAATTTATAACCACACGGGATTCTCCCGTATCAATATCTTCTAAAGCCCCACTGCTGGGTTCGCCAATTTATTACCCTTCAGGAATTACAGGTTCTTTATACCTCACCTTGGATGTCAAATTACAACAAGATGGGTTTTAATTTATTTATCTCTCTCTTTGTGTACATCAATTAGTAACACTTGTTAATTCTAGTTCTATATAAATAAAAACACATGGAATAGTATCTGGTAATAATAATAATATTGTATTTTTATTCAAAAAAATTGCTATAGTCTATTCAGTGTAACTATTAATATAATTTAGAAATCTCAGGGTCGATTCTCTTCTCTTTGTTTATATTATTTTTAGGTTCTTTTGGCTGATATAAAGGTTCAGTAATTATAAATGAAAAACAAGTATAGAAAGTACATTACATTACAAACAATAATAATAATGAATAATATAAATTGAGTATTAATTATAATAATAAATATACGTTACACAATGTTATTAGTTCAGTTTGGTTTCACACAGCCTCCTGGTCTCAGTGATGAAAAATTCCAATGTTAGTTTGTTTATGTTGTCCAAATGAAGGAATCCACTTCTTTTGGTGATCAATAAATGTTTATCTTGTCACTTTCGTGGTCCGAAGCCTTCTGTTGGAATATTGTGATTGAAGTCCAGTGTCTTGTTATTAATTCGATCCAAGTGTAGTTGTTCTTCTGTTTGTGTCATCAGTAAGATTTAAAGGCTGGTTTGTTAAGCTGTTTCTTTAATTACTTGAATCTTATATTCTGTTATAGTTTGATATAAGGTTTTTTTACTTTCTATTATATTATTTTTTAATAATATTCATATGTTTCTTGTATAAATATTTAGCTTGTTTTTAGAATTTACACTCAACTCTCCTTCTTGGCTTATTATTTTTTAATAATAATCAACAACATTCTTTTTCTCTCTTTTGGTTTCCTGGGTACACATAAATACTCTGGTCATATCTGTTCAAATTGAGATTTAGTTATGATAGGATATTATTTTTATATAATACATTATTTTACCTTCTACATACAAGTTGCTTTTTAGTTATTACATCATAATACTTAATACAATTTACATATTATTTTATCTGACAAAACTATGAACAATTTTAATATCAAATATTATAGTTATTTGTAATTTGACAAATATTTTTGAATAATTTATTATTTACTGAACATAATCATCTAGGCCTATGTTGACTGGTTATATTTTTATATTGTAAGACTCATAATCGATCCTGCTTACACTTGTTTTATATTAATTAATTTTTTTAAATACAAACAAACTATTAATTGACAATTATATTTTAATTACTATAATTCCCTTTAGGGCTTAACTGAATGCACACTTTTAAACCATTGTCTGTGTGATTACTATCTATTAAACTTATATAACTCAACACTAATAAAGAAAAAACTAAATGTTAATGCCAGTATCTTCTGCTACTATGGATTAGTAATTCATTTCATGTTTATAATTACTATCCACTCACAGTCATTCTTAATTGACTACCACTGTATCTCACATACTCTTACCAATTAATTACACTTGTTTTATATTACATTTGTAGCACATCTTAATTACATTTTACATTTACTTTTAAATTTGTATTGTACTTTATATGACTTTCTATTTGATTCATTCATTATTCATTAAATTTATTATCATTATTTATTTGTTTATGGACTACTCCAAATCTAACTGGGTACTGTCTATATAGTATATTAATCTGTCATAGTAATGTCTGTTGTATGACTTTTGGTTTTGAAATAGGTTCACACTTTTGTTTATTACTGTTTCTTCTTTCAAATTACTTTGATTTCGATTTGTTTAGATAACTTGTTGTTATTGCTTGCTGATGTCTTCAACAGTTGAAGTGTATGATATTATGGTATTAATATTGCTTGGTGATAAGATTGACATTTATTAAACAAATTCTTCATTATTATAGGCAAATTGAAACCTACCTTTCTTATCGATACCAATTATTTTCTTCTTTATCTCTGGAGTTTGTTTATTTGTATTGGTGGCTTTAACGAATTGTAATTCTTGAGTTTTCTCTTGGTTCATTGTATATTCTATTTATATATTCCATTCTGTTATTCACATTGATCCCATACTAATGTTAAATGATTCCCCCTATATTAATATGGTATTATGAATGAATATCGGCGTTGAGTGGCCCTTTTACGTCCAATTGCTCATCCGAACATTCACATACCTGGTACAGTGCACTTTGGCTGCTGCCCATAAAATAATTCTAGAGTGGTGCCTTAGCTTTCTACACTCTATAAATAAAAATAATTAAAATCTTATCATTATACACATCATTGGAATCTTTTATCTTCTGAATATTTTTTCTTATTCTACCTTGCCTTCCAATAACTCCATTTATTTATTATATTCAATATTACTGTTGGTATATTTCTTAAGTAGATTTCTTTCTCTTTTATATAACTTCACTTCAGTTCAATGATTTATTAGCCTTAATGTCATTCACCTTTGTTATTCAGTACCTCTTGTAATATAGTAGTTTTAATTATCCTTATTTCTATCTGTTTTCATACTGCAACTCTTCTTCAGCAAGTTCATTTTCAAATTAGTTTATTAAATTTCTCTTAGGCTTTTGTCATTAATATTGTGCTCCATTATTATTATTATATTACTATATATATTATTTATGCTTGATTTAAATAGATGCGCTTATTTCTTTTAGAATTTTGGTGTCATTACATAATTGCCCTCCTTCAGAAGTACAGTAAACCCTCGATTTAACGGACTAATTGGGGCTGAGGGGTGTCCGTAAAATCGAAAGTCCATTAAATCGCAAATTTTGTTTTTTGAGGATATATTTAAATCAAGTAGGCCTATAACACTTGCAATTTTAATACTATTAATATCATGCAAATACCGTATTGTTCCGAATACAAGCCACACTTTTTCTCCTAAAAACATGGTCGCTAATTTGGCCTGCAGCCTTAATTCGCGCGCTAACGAAATTCAAAGTTATACCTGACTTCTGGCGGGACGAACGCTTTTCGTATCTATGAGTTGTTTACTGCCTGAGCAACAGCAGTTTGCCTGGCTGTAGTTAACTCTGGCGTTATGATTTACGACTACAACTGAATGTTTTAACAGCAAACTGAAGAAAGAATAGGAAGATAAAGTGTAAGTGTGTGCGCACGCGCGCATGCTCGCACCCTTCTGTAGGCAGCAAGACAAAGGATGAGTAGAGGGTGTGTAACATGTTTCTAAATAACAGGTAAACTGCCAGTGTGGATTTCTATTGTAACAGCGACAACATCGCTTATCTATACTTTGTTTTCATTCGGCGTTTTTGTAGTGCGTTTGCGGTATGAGTGATATTGTGGAGACTAAAGGCACGCAGTCAAATCAAATTAAACGTAACCCGTACGATGCGAATTATAAATTAATTGTGATACAAAATGTAGAAAAAACATGCAATCGCGAAGCCGCAAGGAAATTCGATATTGACGAATCCTGTATTCGACGATGGAGAAAACAGAAGTAACGACTTTTAAATGGAAATACTACGCAACGAGCATTCGCGCGCGGGACCTCAAGTTGGGCGTTTTGTAGCAGTAGAGTCCAGCGTCTGTGAATACGTACAGCTTTTAAGAAGGCAAGGACTCCCTGTCACTAGACATGTTTTAAAATTAAAAGCTTTAGATATTGCAGAAGAATTAAAAGTCTCCGGTTTTAAAGCCAGCTTCGGGTGTATAAGACGAATGATGCGGCGAAATGGATTTGCGCTTAAATGACGTACATCACTTGCGCTAAAACTACCGAGTGACTACGAAGAAAACTCCTACAGTATCAGTGGTTTGTCATTCATTTACGCAAGAAGCATAATTATTCACTTGAACACATGGGAAATGCCGATGAAACGCCCGTATTTTTTATTTACGTATATTTACGGTGGACCAAAAGGGAACCAAATCTGTAACAGTAAAGATTACGGGAAATGAAAAATTACGTGCCACTGTAATGCTTGCTGTATTAGCCGATGGACGAATATTTCACAGTGAAATAAGATGCATATCAGTGTATATTGTTCAGTGTTAGTCGTCATGATGTCTTCCACTGTGCGACGCCTGCGTCAACAACAACGCAAAGACAGGAATACTCCGTTCTCATCAAATACAATTGAAGATGAGAAAATTTGAATGTTTCAAAACAAGAAGAAAAGAAACGAATAAAGAATGCTGCGATAGCCAAGCAATATCGCCAGAACAGGAGAGTCTGCAGTTTATGCACATTATACGTTTCAAAAGCCTAATACTTTTTTTTTCCTGAAGTCCATTAAATCCGAAGTCTGTTAAACCGAGGTCCATTAAATCGAGGGTTTACTGTAATTATTTCTGAACATGATCTTTGGTATGGAAGAAATAATTGCTTATTTTATGTTTCATTATTCATAATATTTTTCCCAAAGTATGCTGTAAATTGTTCTTACATATTTTAGATTTTGGTAGTATTTTTTGTTATCAAATTCATTTTTTATATAATAGTCATTTCAATTAATTCATGTAAGTTGATCTTACTTAATTTAGGATTTTGATGTTTTCTTCTTAATAGATTCAAAATAATTTCTTCTTTAACTCATGGTAAGATGTTCTTACTTAATTTAGAATTTTGATGTTTTCTTCTTAATAGATTCAAAATAATTTCTTCTTTAACCCATGGTAAGATGTTCTTACTTAATTTAGAATTTTGATGTTTTTTCATAATACTTTTTAAGTGATGCTTGGTTATGAGTACCTTTAGTTTTTTTCGAAATAGGATCCGCTAGTTCATATGTATTATTATGATTGTTTCTGGTTACTATATATGGTCCTACGTACAATAACAATAGTTTCTTAGTGATTCCCTCCAATGCTTTAGGTAGTTCTCTATTTCTTAGCACTACCTTATCCCCTACTTCATATTGTATTATCTTATCTTCATTTTTCTTATACTGGTTTTTACGTTTTTCAAGATTGTCTAATACTTTATTATAAAACTTTATTTTATCGAATTCATATCTTTGTGATTCAGGAAAATTGATTAATTCTTGGATTTCTCGGGTTTTTTTTTTCATACATAGCGGTATATGGAGTACAGTTGATGGATGGATGATAAGCTAGGTTAATGAATTCTTTGGTAGCAGACAGGTATTCTTGCCATTTTCGTTGTTGGTCGTGGCAATATGTCCTTAGTATCCTACCAACTTCTCTCAATACCCTTTCGGCTGGATTGCTACTTGGGTGATATACCGAAGTTTTGTATGTCTTAATTCCTAGCTCTAATAAAGTATTCTTCCACCTTTTCCCACGAAATTGTGTACCATGACCTGTAATAATATTCTTGGGTACTCCTACTTCTGGAATGTATTTTGTAGACAATATTTCAAGGATTTTTTGAGTGGTTGCCCGGTTAATCGGATATAGTTTAATAAATTTGGTGAAATGGTCCACAATAATGATAATGTAATTATATTGGTATCTGCCTCCACTACGCGGGAACGGTCCACAAATGTTCAGAAATATTTTTTCTAATTTTTGTTTTGACGTTATTGGTATCATTGTACCTTCCTTTTTTTCATTGTTTGCTTTTACCAATTGGCAAATGTGGCGTGGCTTTATATAGTTTATAACCTTCCTGTTAACATTCTTTATGTAGCAGTTCTCCTCTAACGTTTTGACAACTTTTCTTGCCCCCATATGGCCATATCTTAAGTGATAATCCATAATTAACTCTTTCTCGATAGGTTTAGGTATGATCACCTTCCAATCATCTTGGTTTAAAGTATTTTTTATAAACAATATTCTGTCGTACATACAATAAAATTTATTTACGCTGTTATTTGGTTCCTCCAATCGTTCCTTGATGTGCCTTAATTTTGGATCTGATTGTTGATGAATTCTGATATCTTGAAGTACCATTTCTAAATCAGACCTACTCTTGATAATGTTGTACACCTTAATTATGTTTTCGTGGTCTCCTTCAAAGGTCTGGGTATTTAAATTGATTCGTGATAGCACGTCCGCTATTACGTTTTTGTTTCCTGGGGTATATTCATATTTGAGATTATACTCTTGCAAACCGATTGCCCATCTTATAAGTCTACCATGACTCAACTTGCAATTTCTCAAAAATGAAATGGATTTATGATCCGTTCTGAGGGTTACAGGATACCCTAAAATATATGTACGGAACTTGTTACATGCAAATACTACGGCTAACAGTTCCTTCTCGGTAACGCTATATTTTCTTTCACAGTGGTTCAATACCCTACTGGCGAAGCTAATAACCATATGGTTACCCTCTTTATCTTCTTGATATAATACTGTCCCGAGGCTGATGTCACTAGCGTCACAATTTAAGAAAAACGGTTGATTGAAATCTGGATGGTGTAATATTATAGTTTCTAAAAATTTGTCTTTTATTGACTGATAAATAATGTCTTGATCTGGACCCCATTTCCACTTATTCTTAGAAGATAACTGTTCTTGGAATTTCGCTGTCAGTTCTGAGTAATTGCTCTGAAACTTTCTGTAGTGATTACAGAGTCCTAAAAACGACTGTAATTGTTTTTTCTTTTTTAGGCGTTGGAAACCTTTGAATGGCTTCAACTTTTTCTTGCGATGGTGAAATTCCTTTGTTATTCAAGTTAAATCCTAGGAATTGTACTTCTTTTGCAATTAATTTTGATTTTTCTAAAAAGTAATGTTATTATTAGATAGTTTTTTTAACACATTTTCCACCCGTTGACAGTGTTCCTCCCAATTTGATGACGTAATAAGGAGATCATCAACATACACAGTGGTGTACTGAAGCGATTCTTGTCCAAGGATCCTGTCCATACACTTGACAAAGATTGCTACAGAATTCACCAGTCCAAACGGCAACCTTTTAAATAGGTAATTACGGCCCTCAAAAATAAAAGTCATGTATTGCCGACTCTTCGGATGTAATTCCACTTGCCAGTAGCCACTCACAGTGTCCCAGCTACTGATGAACTTGGTACCATGGAATTTTTTTTAAATTTCTTCAATTTCACCGGGTGATGTCCGGTCATTTATTATGGTTTTATTAATTTCGCGTGCGTCTAACTTGTCCATTTTTTTTAGTAATTGCTATTATTGGGCTTGTAAAAGGTGACTGACTTTGTTCAATTATATCGTTATCCATCATCCTTTTGATTTCATTTCTAACCGACTCTTTCAATGAATATGCTATTGGGTATGATTTCTTGCAGAATTCCACTGGTTCCTTGAACTGAATTTCACATTGATAATTTTTAACCTTCCCCGGTTCTTCCGAAAACACATGCCGGTATTTCTCATATATTCTAATTAAAGTTTCTACCTGATCCTTGGTTAAATGATTACTTGTTTCTTCACTCTGAAACTCCCTTATCTCTTGTAATTTTTTCATCCATAAGTCATCATTGGAAATGCTATAAATCACCTTCTTATTGATTTTATCATCTTTCACATAATTTAATTATCTCAGTTGTTGGTGGACACCACTGGGATATTCACTATCGCTACCTGTTAATTCGGCTATCCATACCATACCTGCTGCGTATAAAGATACTTTCTCCTTACTCAGATCGATAATTGCTGAGTACTTTCTAAGTATGTCACATCCCATTAATAATTGGAATGGTAAACCAGTTGCTACTAAACATGTCATATTAATTATTACACCCTTGCTTGTTACATCTAATGACACCTGTTTTCTTACGGTCTTATTTTGTCTTCCAGTAGCACCTATGAGGGTTATGTTAGTGACAGGTAATGTTGATATTATTCGTTTACATTTTCTCTGTATGTTTTCTAATTCATTATCATTAATTAGAGACATGTTAGAGCCCGTATCAATCATAATTTTGGTTGGAACTCCTTCCACTTCAGCGTTGACATATATTATATCATGGTTGTGGCTGATGATGTTATTAGCAGTCTCCTCTAACAATTCTTCTCGAATGTTTTTTAAATAATTATTGTATATAATTGCGAATTTTGATTTGTCCGTCCCTACGTTCGGTCGTGGTTTATACCCAGTTGACTGGAGCAGCGAGGGGTCGCGAAGGTTTATCACTGCCTCCGGTCGTTTAAAGGAATGTTGTCCGTAACGTTATTTGAGAATGCTGGTAGATTTGACTGTAATTCTTGGTTTGTTCCTCATTCTTCGTTGCGAGAATGATTCCATGGTTCATATGTCCCTGGTCTGCGGTTGTCCCCTTGACTTCGACTGCTATATCGGTTTTCATAATGGTTACCATCTTCGTTATTGCCCCAACGATAGTCATTGTTACTAAAACTATTATTTCTACGACGCTGGTATCTTCTTGACTCACGTTCCTCTGCTCGAATATGGTTGATTCAGGGTTTGTATACGCGATTACCGTTATGATTATTATATTGATTATTCCTACTATTATTATTACTATTATTTGGATACATACTATTTCCGTTATGATTCACTTGATGGTGATTATTATTGTAGTTGTTATTATTATTATTAATATTATTTAAATTATTATTATTACTATTATTATTACCATTATTGTAATTATAGTTATTCCTGTGGTTATTATGCTGGTAATTACTCATTCCATGGTTATTATTTCTTCCTTCGTATCTATCTGTTCTCTGCCTGTTTTTTCGGTAATAATTTTCATGTTCGTAATTCTCTAGTAAGCTGGCCATGGCCTGTATAGTTTTAATTTGGTTGCCTAATCGGGCTCCAGAAATCCTCTCATCATAATGGTATGCCATTTTTGTAACCAGGCATTCCTCAGGTATTTTAGGCTCCAAGTTTTTAGCTAAGCACACCTTTCCTAAGAAGTATGTAGTCGGTGAAGTACCACGATAGACGTCATATCTCCCATGAGTGATATTTTCTCATATTATATGTTGAGTTGATTCTGACCAATATTTTTCCTTAAATAATTTCTTAAATTGTGTATAGTCGGTAATTTCATTTCTTGTTGCAACCCACCAATTATCATTCATTTCTCTAAAACATTCGTCCAACATTTCTCTATTTGAGTTCCACCTTGTTATACGGTATTTATTAAAATGTTCGTCTATTCTCGCTACGAATTCCATAGGGTTTTTTCGGTAATTCTTAAAATTAATTCCTTCACGACTCTCGGTTGTATGTGTACTATTTATATTAGTTGGTCTAGTTCGCACCAGTTCTATTTCCTCTTGGTTCTGTCGGACTTGGTCATTAATCTTATTTATTGAAATTTCCATGTTGTCACATCTCTCTCCGCATTGTTTCTGAACCTTTTCCAAATTTACTTGTTCCCTTTGTATTGTCTCTATTTGAACACAACTATCTTCTTTTACCTGATCTATCTTGGAACATAAATTCACTCTATTTTGTTCAGTGGTTTCGTTAATTTGTTCTATTCTTTCATTTGTTTTGGCTATCTCTTGTCTCCTTTCTTCAGTGTTTCCATCCATCTTCTGGTTAATTATCTCATTAACCTGCTCCATCCTCCCATAAATATTTTCTCTCAGTTCTTGCTTTTGTTCGTCTATAAATCGTCTTATATTCTTATCAACGTCTTCGATTTTTTCGTTGATTTGTTGTCCCAAACTTATTTTGATACTGTCTATTTTCTCATTCATTTGCCTATTGTTTTCATTTTGTTTCTCAAAATTTTCTTCAAATCTTTCATTGATTCGTTTTAAATTCTCTGTATTGATTTGCTTTAACCCTTCCCTCAACTGTTGGTTGTCACTTTCCATCTTCTTACTATTTTCCTCAATTTTCTTATTGGTATCTCCGATTTTATTACCCAATTCTTCATTCATTTCCTTACTATTCTCCTCCAACTTCTCTTTCATTTCCTTTCTATTTTCATAAATTTTCTTATTGGTATCTCCGATTTCCTTCCTGGTTTCTCCAATTTGGTTACTCATTTCCATCATCACTCTCATCATGGTTTCCTGAAAATTAACATCCCCTACTTGAGTATTGTTCTCGGGCTGTTCCTTTTGTTGTGTAGGTTTGTTAGGTTCTGCAGGAGGTAGTAACATCTCTACATCTTCCACTGGTGTCGCCTCCGTGTCTTCCATACTACTCTCCTTCTCTGCTTCTGCTGTTCTCCTCTTTGATGTTGCTCGTTTGTGCATTTCTGTTGTTTTATTGAACCTACATCAGCCGCCAGCTTTTGTTATTATTTTATTATTTATTTTCCTATTGATTCCCTAATTACAGCCTCACAGGTTGGACGCCAATTTATAACCACACGGGATTCTCCCGTATCAATATCTTCTAAAGCCCCACTGCTGGGTTCGCCAATTTATTACCCTTCAGGAATTACAGGTTCTTTATACCTCACCTTGGATGTCAAATTACAACAAGATGGGTTTTAATTTATTTATCTCTCTCTTTGTGTACATCAATTAGTAACACTTGTTAATTCTAGTTCTATATAAATAAAAACAAATGGAATAGTATCTGGTAATAATAATAATATTGTATTTTTATTCAAAAAAATTGCTATAGTCTATTCAGTGTAACTATTAATATAATTTAGAAATCTCAGGGTCGATTCTCTTCTCTTTGTTTATATTATTTTTAGGTTCTTTTGGCTGATATAAAGGTTCAGTAATTGTAAATGAAAAACAAGTATAGAAAGTACATTACATTACAAACAATAATAATAATGAATAATATAAATTGAGTATTAATTATAATAATATATATACTTTACACAATGTTATTAGTTCAGTTTGGTTTCACACAGCCTCCTGGTCTCAGTGATGAAAAATTCCAATGTTAGTTTGTTTATGTTGTCCAAATGAAGGAATCCACTTCTTTTGGTGATCAATAAATGTTTATCTTGTCACTTTCGTGGTCCGAAGCCTTCTGTTGGAATATTGTGATTGAAGTCCAGTGTCTTGTTATTAATTCGATCCAAGTGTAGTTGTTCTTCTGTTTGTGTCATCAGTAAGATTTAAAGGCTGGTTTGTTAAGCTGTTTCTTTAATTACTTGAATCTTATATTCTGTTATAGTTTGATATAAGGTTTTTTTACTTTCTATTATATTATTTTTTAATAATATTCATATGTTTCTTGTATAAATATTTAGCTTGTTTTTAGAATTTACACTCAACTCTCCTTCTTGGCTTATTATTTTTTAATAATAATCAACAACATTCTTTTTCTCTCTTTTGGTTTCCTGGGTACACATAAATACTCTGGTCATATCTGTTCAAATTGAGATTTAGTTGTCATAGGATATTATTTTTATATAATACATTATTTTACCTTCTACATACAAGTTGCTTTTTAGTTATTACATCATAATACTTAATACAATTTACATATTATTTTATCTGACAAAACTGTGAACAATTTTAATATCAAATATTATAGTTATTTGTAATTTGACAAATATTTTTGAATAATTTATTATTTACTGAACATAATCATCTAGGCCTATGTTGACTGGTTATATTTTTATATTGGAAGACTCATAATCGATCCTGCTTACACTTGTTTTATATTAATTAATTTTTTTAAATACAAACAAACTATTAATTGACAATTATATTTTAATTACTATAATTTCCTTTAGGGCTTATCTGAATGCACACTTTTAAACCATTGTCTGTGTGATTACTATCTATTAAACTTATATAACTCAACACTAATAAAGAAAAAACTAAATGTTAATGCCAGTATCTTCTGCTACTATGGATTAGTAATTCATTTCATGTTTATAATTACTATCCACTCACAGTTATTCTTAATTGACTACCACTGTATCTCACATACTCTTACCAATTAATTACACTTGTTTTATATTACATTTGTAGCACATCTTAATTACATTTTACATTTACTTTTAAATTTGTATTGTACTTTATATGACTTTCTATTTGATTCATTCATTATTCATTAAATTTATTATCATTATTTATTTGTTTATGGACTACTCCAAATCTAACTGGGTACTGTCTATATAGTATATTAATCTGTCATAGTAATGTCTGTTGTATGACTTTTGGTTTTGAAATAGGTTCACACTTTTGTTTATTACTGTTTCTTCTTTCAAATTACTTTGATTTCGATTTGTTTAGATAACTTGTTGTTATTGCTTGCTGATGTCTTCAACAGTTGAAGTGTATGATATTATGGTATTAATATTGCTTGGTGATAAGATTGACATTTATTAAACAAATTCTTCATTATTATAGGCAAATTGAAACCTACCTTTCTTATCGATACCAATTATTTTCTTCTTTATCTCTGGAGTTTGTTTATTTGTATTGGTGGCTTTAACAAATTGTAATTCTTGAGTTTTCTCTTGGTTCATTGTATATTCTATTTATATATTCCATTCTGTTATTCACATTGATCCCATACTAATGTTAAATGATTCCCCCTATATTAATATGGTATTATGAATGAATATCAGCGTTGAGTGGCCCTTTTACGTCCAATTGCTCATCCGAACATTCACATACCTGGTACAGTGCACTTTGGCTGCTGCCCATAAAATAATTCTAGAGTGGTGCCTTAGCTTTCTACACTCTATAAATAAAAATAATTAAAATCTTATCATTATACACATCATTGGAATCTTTTATCTTCTGAATATTTTTTCTTATTCTACCTTGCCTTCCAATAACTCCATTTATTTATTATATTCAATATTACTGTTGGTATATTTCTTAAGTAGATTTCTTTCTCTTTTATATAACTTCACTTCAGAGTTCAATGATTTATTAGCCTTAATGTCATTCACCTTTGTTATTCAATACCTCTTGTAATATAGTAGTTTTAATTATCCTTATTTCTATCTGTTTTCATACTGCAACTCTTCTTCAGCAAGTTCATTTTCTAATTAGTTTATTAAACTTCTCTTAGGCTTTTGTCATTAATATTGTGCTCCATTATTATTATTATATTACTATATATATTATTTATGCTTGATTTAAATAGATGCGCTTATTTCTTTTAGAATTTTGGTGTCGTTACAACATTTATTTTTAAATTGAGAGTGTTCTGAAACACTTAACAAGCAAGTTAAGGAACATATATACTCTTTTATGTTTGTTCTACAGTTTTGGTATGTTCTGTAGCCACAAGACAGTGCTTAGTATGGTTTGTCACTTCCCTTTCCTTGAAACTGTCCTCAGATTCTTTCTTCACCCTAATAATTTCTAGTTCTCTGTCATCATTACCTATTAACATTCCCACATCTACGTTTTTCTGTTCACTTTATCTATTTTCATTCATTCAAATCACAAATCTGCTATATCTGACTTTCACCCTTCCTGTCCCTTATCTTATCTCACTTTTTCAACTTGTAACTTCTATGAGAATCCATACACTGAAATCCATTCTGTTTCACAAACACTCTACAATGTGCCAATTTTGTTTTTCCTGAATGCATTCATGATATTCAATTCAATCATAAGTGTTGTGATGGGAATGCTAGTGAAATGGGTAATTAAATTTTAAGAATGGGATACTACATGATGTAAGACAGGATATTAGATGTAGGACTAAGATGTAATAGGATACTATATGAGTTGAAACATATAATTTCATTATGCCTACTACACTCAACATATACCCTGGTAACCAATAGTTGAAACTGATCTTTCTAAAATGCATGTACAGTTACTACTCTTGATATTCTACATGAAACTCCAATCTACATAACCTCCAAAGCTACAATTACAATTGGGAGAGAATTACTGATAATTAATGTCAAAAAGTTTGTAATTTTGTTACTATTAACAACTGGATTGTTACTGCTATTTGATGATAGTGTCTAAATTAACATGGTAAGTTTGTAACTATTCATTTTCATAAATATTTATTCATATTTACACTTTACTGATACTGTCCTGTTGTACAAAAATCACTAAGCTGTCATGCAATTATAATTAACACTTTTATATTGTAACTGAATATTGTAAATCTGGATCTGACACATTTACATATATTATTATAACAAATATGTTCAAAATTTATAGAATTCCATAAACAGCACACCAAAACAACAAGGTCATAACCATGCTAGCTGGGTAAATGATGCTGCCTAGTATGTCATTAATAAACCTCCTGTTGGTGACTTTATTCTATATGATAAGCGATTGCCTTACAGTTAATATGTACGCTGTAGGCTGTTTTACAACTTCAATACAGGTGCTATCTGTAGCACGTGTAACGGTACAGAATTGTATGTTAAAAGTAATAATTTAAATCAATTCTAATCCCAATGTAGTCAGTGTTCACCTTTTTGGAACCTCGATTTCATCAACCACGCATGCAGTGTTATTACAAAACAACACGTCTGTGTTTTGTCTCTGGACTCAGACAGGCCGGACACATTACGTAACGACATACAGTTTGTGGCAGCCGTGAATCACGGAAAAAATGACGCCAAGTCATAGATTTCACCAGGCGGTAAAATGTTGCCAAACTCGCTGTCCAGATTATAGCACCTTTTAAAAAGAACCAATTGGAGCGCAGACTGGTGATCACGTGACCAGACTCACCCTCGAAAATCACTGCCATAACGCCAGTTTAAGAGTTAGTTCAACTGTAACTCTGACCGCGCGGTCAACACCTAAGTGCTCGAGCAAACTAAAGTCGGCTGACTATATATATATATATATATATATATATATATATATATATATATATTGTCACCGGACAAAAGGTTTGTCGCATGACAAATGGCGCCAATCGTACACTCTTCATCTCCTCTCCTCTCTCGGACGACATCGGGGCGGAGTCAGCCGGAAGGAACAGCCGAAGAATAGAACCGCCGCCGTTCTTGCGTCTTCGCACTCCCGTTCCGCGCCAGCGATGGATTTCGCTGGGCCGGCAGCCGACTCTACAACCGGTGCCGGAAGAAGAGGAGGACTGCAGTACGCCACGATCAGCGGGCGCAGCCGCCGAACATCTCAGCGCGGCACGACCAACATCAGCTTTCTCGCCACTCGGTCCTTTTTAGGGCCACCAAAATAACTAGAGTGTACGATTGGCGCCATTTGTCATGCGGCAAGCCTTTTGTCCGGTGACAAGTGGCGCCCAACGTGGGGCGACGATCATCTTGCGGATGCAAGATCCAGCCACGCCAGCGAGCTACCAGCCGGCACACCAATCAACATGGCGCCCAACAGACACCTCCACAATATCTGGAGAAGAGCAGTAAGCTGGCTACCGGAGAGCATTCAAGACCCGGTGGAGTTGTGACAGCAGCGGTATGCGAACATCTGCTCTCCGGTACCAGCGGTGGACACAGCGAGCCAATCTGGCATCAGCAGCCGCCGAGACGTGACCAACTACGTGTTCGGAGCTAGCCAATCAGCGATCCCGGTTAGTTAATAAAACCCGGGCCGGCATAAAATTTTACGCACACTTCATCGCCACGCCATCGTACGCACTTCATCTCCTCTCCTCTCTCGGACGACATCGGGGCGGAGTCAGCCGGAAGGAACAGCCGAAGAATAGAACCGCCGCCGTTCTTGCGTCTTCGCACTCCCGTTCCGCGCCAGCGATGGATTTCGCTGGGCCGGCAGCCGACTCTACAACCGGTGCCGGAAGAAGAGGAGGACTGCAGTATGCCACGATCAGCGGGCGCAGCCGCCGAACATCTCAGCGCGGCACGACCAACATCAGCTTTCTCGCCACTCGGTCCTTTTTAGGGCCACCAAAATAACTAGAGTGTACGATTGGCGCCATTTGTCATGCGGCAAGCCTTTTGTCCGGTGACAATATATTACAATGTACCTAGAGTTTCAATCAAAGTAATGAGTGAAAGTTAATCAAAGACATAATAGACTCAATATAAACAGTTGCGGGAGTGCGTTAGAACGAAGAAAGCGGCGAACACGAGTTTGTACAACAAACCACATGAACACGCAGCGGATGGGTAACTGTACTGAACACAATTCATTGATAAAAAATAGAAAATTTTAATCAAAGTTTAAATCCAATTTAATATTTCCAAGTTAAAATATTTTGTTAATGAGATCTCAGTAAGGTAGTTAAATGAGTATGAGAGTCAGAGAGAGTGACCCAAAGTGCTGGTTACCAAAATAACGCTATTGTTAAGTCATTTTCATAGTAGTTTATATTGAGTGATTAAATATCCATGTATTCTTGTTTTTCATAGAAATTGTAGTGTGAAGGTAAAGTGAAAGTAAATCATTCAGTTTAATAAAAGAAAGCTAGTTTGTTAGAATACGAAAAATTTGTGTTAGCGTAATTATTTCGTAACTCAAACCCAGGTAATCCTTTCTGCAACTGTTTTCGTCTGTAGAATCCTGGAGTGAAGCCCAAAGGTAAGATATTATTTTAATAAACGAAATAAATTCAGTTGTCTCACACGTATTAATTCTGCATCAAATCTGTGAAAATGTAAATGGTGATTCATGAAAAAATTACAAAAATGGTGATCATGCATGTACAAGCTTCAGGAAATAGCAGAAATATCAACAGTCATGTCATGACATTCTCATGGCTAACTAAAAAATATATTAGGTAGTTGCAAAGTTTGCTCCACAACTTCTGATACAGACACAGTTGAGACACAATTGTGTTTTCCATCTGTCAAGAAATTTTGGATTGCCCTGACAGTTACAGACTGTATAAAATACTTTTCAGCCACCCTACTCACTTGATCTAGTAAGACTTTTCTTCTTTCCCAAACTGTTGGGAATGAAGGACAATTTTCAGAGAATTGATGAAATTAAGGAGAAACTGTAGCTGGTGTAATAATAAAAGAGGCCTACAAAAGATGTTTTCAAAAATGGCAACGGCACTGGGAAAAATTCATCAAGGAAGGAACAGAGGAATTTGAAGGAGATAAGGCAAGTGTATATGAGAAATTGCAAAAATGTCTAAAAATTCTTTAAATTGTTGAATTTTTTAATAGTCCTTATACTGTACTTAATACAGCATATGCACATACAGACAGTGGCGTACCTCGGCCACTGGAGGCTCAGGGCGGATTTCTTCTGAAGCCCCCCTTCCCTTAAGAAGACATGTGTTTAAAATCCAATTTATCTTTATGTAATACATAGCAAAAACACTTTACTGTTATGTATTTATTGCCTAATTACTGCATTGATACATCTAGTTAGGAAACTTTATAAGAAGCTGCAGTAATGTTTGAAATAAAAATCCACTTTCATATTGTAAATACAAAGTTTAAAGAAATAACAGAAGTAGTATTATTTATGGACTGCATAATATATAAACTTACATACTGCAAAACAAATTTATCATTATTGTAAACAATATATGACAAGTTAGTTAGCAGTTTTAGTGCAAATAGGTGAACTTTCTAAAATGCCAGTTTTCTAGTTTTGGTCTTGCAAAATTTTCTTATTGTATTATCAAAGCTTATTTTCCTTGACAACTTGTTTTTGATAGATAAAATTGCTAGTCCATTTAGTCTGATTTGGCCCATGGTTAAGCGTAAATAATTTTTAATGAGTTTCAGTTTAGAGAAGTTCCTTTCACAAGTAGAAACTGAGAAACTGAAAATGTTAAAAACAACTGAAACACAACAGACATGTTTCAAACTGACTCTTGAAAGCCCATCTCAACTATAAATTGTAAAACTTGAAGAGCTGACCACTTTTTAGCTTCCTCTAAAGTGATTCTTGTTGCTTGAATGTGGCATCTCAGCCTTTTTATTTCTGCTGTAATCTCGTCTTTAAAAATTCGTCATAACATTCTGGCACACAATAAATTAGTTTTCACAATTTCTCATCATTTGCTTCAACCAAATTAACTGACTGCAAATTTGTTATGTACATCTACCATTGATTTTGTTCTCGTTCAAAGTTCTTCATACAACCTATCCACACATTCAAACATGCACCTCTTTAATTCTTCTTTTAAAGTCAAACCTCCATCAAAGTCATTTCACTCCATCATTTACAATTTCATATCGAGGCATGGCCTTCTTGAGTCGCTGCCGCTGTTCTTGCTGTCTGTGCTATTTGGGGTTCAATTTGCGACTTCCAACTGCATGGTGAGGCATTGACTCCAGGTACAACTGACGCTTCTTTTTTAGTATGAATACATTTATAATAATAAACTTACCTTTATAAGTGTTTTTTAAATATTTATAAACACTTTATGAAGCACGGTTGTCATGTAGATTTCAACATAATACAAAAAAATCTTTGAAATTGATCGATTACATCCTGGCCCTTTCCTAGTGCTGCATTTCAGTATGCGACAATAGAACATTTGCAAATAAATTAAAAATTTACCAAAAAACTTAATTTCCCAAATCTGGAGACCCCCTACTAAGTGGAGTCCAGGGTGGTCCATCCCTGCACACACACACACACACACACACACACACACACACACACACACACACACACACACACGCGCGCACGCGCGCGTGTGCGCATGCATGCATATAAGAATATGCAGTAAGAACAGTAATATATAAGAATAGTACACAGTACAATACTTACTATTTCCATAAACAAACGGATCCACCACCACCACAGGTCATAAAAATTTCTCTGTTTTGAGGAAGGAATCTACCCAACCAAATTGTTGAGTTATGTGCCTGAAAAGTTGATAAATGAAACATGAACAGCTGCAATGCACACAGTGTTTGTAATCTTCTAAAATTGTATATACAAGCTACCATCTATTTTGACTATGTTAGTAAATATGTTACATATTACAATGCTATTAGCATGATATATGCTTAAGGCTATTTTAAAAGATTAAGGCATATAAATACAAGAACAGAGGCAACATCAAAGACTGAATAGTCATGTGGAAGAGGACTAAAATACATAAGTAAAATATGCCTAACAAAACTGTACAGCCAGTGTAGTGGAAACTAAATAAATTTCACATAATTTTAATATCATAATGAAGCATAGTTCAACAACTCAGTAAGGAAAGTATTTAGTGAGTTTAGTTTTAAATTGGCATTACTCAAATTTTATGATTAATACTTAGTATAGAAAATACATTGTCTAATATGTATTCACCCAATACTTAATTTTTAGAAGTAAACTGTTTCGTATCAAGTTTTAGGGTCATATTTTTTGTAAACTGACTGAAAACTGAGATGTTGTCTCTCATAAAATTGATTTGCTCCTTATAAAATGGAATGAGATCAAGCCTCCTTAAATTTAGATATAAATATCATTTGTGGAGTAAAACTGTTTGAGTGCCCAACTCCACAGCAGGTGAGTGAAATAACCACAGCAGGTTATTTCAGCTCAATATGATGCATACAATTGACCAAATTACTGAAACACTGTTGTACCTACTACGATCATTATGGATATTGCACAACAAACAAGAATTTAAAAGTGTAAACTGATAACCATTAAAATCAACTGATTAACGTCAAATTTTCTTTGAATAAGTTTTATTAAGCAATAACATGAACACTTTCCCAATAAGGATATATTTTTATATTATCAAAAATTATATCTAATTTTATCTAATCGTATCTCAAAAAAGGACCATTTAATTAAATATTCGTAATTTTATTACACATATGTATAATTTGATTACATGTGTGTGTGTGTGTGTGTGTTTCTTAGTGTTTTTGGGTTGTTTTGTATTTTCTGCATGCTTCTGCTTTGGGTCTTGAAGGGGCCAGTAAAAACCCCCTGACCCTCAGAAGAGTCACCACACTTGTTTATTGTCTAAACCAGACATAATGTCTAACCAGCCATTTGTATTGTCTTTATCTTATAGTTGGAACCTCTGTATCATGTTTTGACGTAAGGTACATAATTTATAGTATCTTAAATAAATGTCCTCCTTCCCCTTCATTACCTGTCAAGTGCGCTGTGTGATGGTATTATGTTGTGACAATTCTGTGAACTATTATTTTTTCTTGTTTGCACGTTAAAATGAAACATTTTTTGGTTAAGTGACCTAAGTTAAGTGAATCACAGCCTGTATTTGAGAGTGATCAGCAAAGTGGCAGTATCCGTGTTGAAACACATAACCTTGAAAACACTGATGCTGAGTTCCCTCAACCCTCAACTAGTGGTTTTAGTTCCAAAACAGCCACACCTCCTATCTCAATCCTATCTCAATATCAAAATCAACTTTCTGACAGTACCATAAAAGTTACTTATCATTTGGATTTACATCAACATTGGATGGAGACATACCTCAGCCTCAGTATGTCATTTGTATCAAATGAAGCAATGGTGCCAAGTAAGTTGAAGACGTCGAAGTTTAAGTTAATGACAAATTTAAGTTAGTTGATAACTTCGCATTACAGTTGGATGAGTCCACTGATATAACCAGAAAACCACAAGTAGTAACATTTGTGTCACTTGTCTGTGACCAATCCATTATCGAATAGTTGCTGTTTTGTAAAGAATTACTTGAGACCACAAAAGGCAAAGATATTTTCAACTTAGTCAATAACTACTTCGAAAACACTAAATTATCATGGAAGTCTTCTTTAAGTATCTGCACAGATGGGTGTTCATCTATGGCTGGGCATGTCACTGGATTTCTGGCTTTAGCAAAACAGAAAATCCCTTATATAATTTTCGCACACTGTTTCCTGCACAGAGAAGCATTAGTTGCAAAATTTTTGGTTCTTGAACTCAATGATGTGTTTCAACAAGTGGTGAACATGGTTAACTATGTAAAAAGTAAACCACTGAAAAGTAGAATATTTAGAAATTTATGCTCCGCTATGGATTCTGAACACACACAACTCCTCCTTCATACAGAAGTGAGATGGTTACCCCGTGGACAGGTTTTGGGAAGGCTTAATGAAATTAGAGAAAAGGTGCTTACTTTTTTACTTACAAAGAATCAGAGTTTGCTGACCTATTAAGTATTTTAGTAGTGACGACACTTGGTGTATGAAATTAGCTTTTTTTGCTGACATTTAAAAAATTACATTTCCTTAATGAAGGAATGCAGGGAAAACATGAAAACCTACTCACTGCTATAGACAAAATTAAATCAATCAAGGAGGAGCTCTCACAATGAAAAATGGAGAGGATTGTAAAAGGCAAATTGCTTGACATGTTTGAACTGACTGAAAAATGTCATGCTGACCAAACAGTTTGTGATTTAATTGGTAAAAGCTTGGACCTGTTGGATGAAAATATTGGAAGTTATTTCCCTTCCCTTGACACTACTTTATTGACTGGGTAAGATATCCTTTTATTGATAATGCTTATGACAATGCACAGTTGACAACTGTAGAAGAAAATGATTTGAGTGCATCAGGAATGACCATGGCCTAAAACTGGAATACATAAAACTAGTGCAGGATGCAAAGCAAGAATAAAAAAAGACTAAAAAGAAAACCCCTGATATCGTGGCATTTTGACTGATGAATGAATACCCAGCGATAATGAAAAAGTCTATGAAGGCGCTGCTTCCCTTTTCTACATCTTATATTTGTGAGTCAGCGTTTTCCACAATGAACCAAATAGAATAAAAAAATCGATCTCAACTTCAAAGATTGGAACGTGCCATGACAGTGTGTTTGTCCACTATTCGACCGTGGAACAACAACCTAATGAAAAAAACACCAATCCATTGTAATGTATTAAAATTTGGAAGCAGAAATACTACAAAACCTATTTAATACAGAACAATCTTGTAATACTTTTTTTCATTATTTTGTAAATTAAAAAAGTGCAAATAAAAGTTATGTGAGGAAATGTGTTTCAATGGGTTTTTGTAACTTTATAAATCACAAAAATCTAAGTTTGTTGATAAATTTGTATTTCAGTTGGAAAAGTCTACTGATGTAATTGTATCACAAACCACAAATAGTACTGAGGTAAGTAAGTAACACTCATTATTTGGTTTATTATGCTGCAGCGTGATTTTAAAGACATCGAAGAAAGGTACTGATGGTCAGTATGTACAGGAAGATAGTGTGCCGCAGCTTCTGACATTTATTTGTAGTGTGTCGTGGGCGTGGGCTAAAAGTTTGTGAATGCTGTACTAGAGAGATAATTAAGCAGATAATTTTATGGACTTTTGCCGCACTGCTCAGGCTTATTTTTCTGGATGTTATGTACTGTAGAATTGTGTTTTTCTCATTTCAGTAAATGTACTTTTGACTTTACAATTGAATTTACTTGACAACTGCATTTTGCAAAAATAAGTAATAACTGTAACATTGGAATTTTTAGTATCTTATTCAACACTAGTAGTAGTAACAGTAAATTAGATAGTGTAAACTATAATAGAGCAATTTGTTTGCAGGGCTCCCACACAACCTTATATCATGCAGATCCACCCACTGGTATAGAAGGGCACCCAGTATAGGAACAGGGGACAAGTGTGATACAATATGAAAGGTTCTATGTATTCATTGAACCTTAGTATATCATACCTGAACAAGACATAAATCTGCTGAGGGATTTATTGTGTCACATAAGAAGACATCAGTGATAAAGAAAATAAAAAGGCATAGTAAATTCTAAATACTACACCTCTAACAAATCCTGACACAACACAAAATGAATGTGGAAAAACAAACACGTGCAGTCAGAAAACAATCTCAGTCGATTTATATATAGCAATATGTATATGTATATGATTTATATATATGTAGGCACAATGTTTGTAATTTTTTCCTTTTTAAATTAAATTGGGCTTGAACCACATGCATTTGCAAAAATCTGATTATACAGTGTATTTCCCTATAGTCCCTATTTTCGCCACTACAGAAACCCTAATTTTTTTATGAATGATGAAATTCTTATTAGATGTTAATTATTTTTAAATCAAAATTAGAATTTTAAATTACACTCAAATCAGATTATGTCTACTTTATCTGCTTTTTACGGGCTCACCTTTTCAGTAGTTTTAGTAAAACCTTTTGTAGGGTGCTGTGTTTTAACATCAAATACATGAAATGTTGATTCCAATGTTGTAGCTATTAATTTATTCATTTTAATGTCTTTTCTATCAAACTCAAGTCCACATACCTGAAAATTCAACATAAAAAAATTAATAATCTAATAATTCAACAATTTAAGTTAAAAAATAACTTTTTAGTTCAAATAACAATAGATATTACACAAAGTTGCGACAAACACAAAAATTGCCATTATCTTAACCATTGAACATGAGCACTTTTATCATATCTAGGCCCAGATCTCAAAACTATTGGAAATCTTAGAGAATTGAAATGTGTATGTACTATATTTCTGGCGAGGAATGAGTACTGTATGAATTTGGCCAAAGGGAATGAGAACATTTTGGTAACCATTTCTATGCAATGACTGGAGTTATGCATGTGATATTTGGAATTAATTAAAGGAGGTGTTTTTTAAATTATCTTTTCACTGTTGAAAGAAGGAGTTCTATCAACTTTTAGTATTTCTAGCTCACACATCAACCTAATGAAGGTGCTAAAATCTGCATGGCTTTGGGCTAATCTCTACAACAAAGACTACAAATTGGGTACTTTAAGTTGCATGTGCAGATGAGTTAATGACAAGACAGTTGTTGCTTTTTAGCTAGAACTAGAGGATAGTCATCTGGAATGGGAACAGAATTTACCAGCTAAGGTTTAAATTTTATGAAAGTTTTGGACAATAAAGAACTGTTTTGTTTGCCAATGCATGTGAAACACACACACACACACACACACACACACACACATGCACGCACACAGTGGAAGTAGATTGGGACAAGGTCATCTCTAATATTTTATAACAGGGAGTCAGGATGTATGCTGTGGGTAAAAGTGATTTGGAATCACACCATTTCTAATAAAAATTTAAGCTTTATCTATAGTAAGGGGACACAACATCCTCCTAGCTGCTCCTGTTTGTGTACAGACATCTATATGTCTGTGAAATTAATAAATGGTAAATCTACATGTAATTGATGACGAGTTTACTATTATCCTCCACTTGTAAGAGTCACTTTAGGAAAAGGTGCACAAAATGAAGACTGAGCAACTAAGCATGAACACAAGTACATGGCCAAAGAAAAAAATCCCAAGATTTTACTTTTTGCAACAAGCTTGAAAGACTATTTCTTATTGCCAGTTCTATTTCTTACTGGCCATAACATTTACAGTTAACATGTACAGTTCCTTACGTACATAAGTTTAACATATGAAGAGTCTGGAGGATAAATGATTAGTGTCACGAAAATAAAAATTAAAATAGTAGCATTATCTGCGAATATAAACAAAATACTATACTCTTGTTCATTGTTTTTAGAATAAATGATGAGAGTCAGTAACTATTTGGTGTTAGAGGGTCCAGCTATCAGTGAGAAGAATGATGAGACTCAAATCAGCAGTTCCTAGTGAAGAGTTGTTATCACGTAGCTTTCTTTGTTATTTAACATTAATTGAAATCCTTTGATGTGCTTTACTATAAAGTTTTATTTTATTTTATTATTGTTTTATTTGACCTAATTTTACAAAATGAGTACCTAAGAAATAGTAGTTCTGTTGCACTAATAAAAAGCCCAAACTGGGTAGATTGAATGAAGTAAAAAATAAAAAAGTATTTAAGTAGAAAATACAGCTTTCTGTGTGGATATAGTGTTTTTATTTAGCAAGAATTTAAAAAAAAATAAACATGCTATTCTCTAAATTTTGTTACTGAACTTTTAAACAGGTTATGCTATACTTTGAGGTACACTGGGTTATCATTAGTATTGTCTGAACTACAGAAAATTCAAGTTATGTAGAGGGTCTAGAAACAATCCACTTATAAAAGCTGGAAACTGTCTGAATGGCATTGTACAGACAGACATATGGTATTCCTATGCAATACACTGTATTAAGATACATATGATCTGGAATACTTGTCCTGTTCACCATAGCTGTAACTACCAGTTATCAGAATACAAATACTGCAGTAACCCGGAGGAGGTTCCTCTGCTTTAGCACTACAGCCCAACATGAGCCCTGACTTCCAACACCAATCTTCTCCAATTGTCCTATCCATTGCCCTCTCAGAAGATCCATTCTTCTTACATCTTCCAGTATATCATCCAACCATGTTATCCTAGGTCAGCCCTTCTTTCTGCTTTTATAGTCTTGCGCCCTCAGGATTTTGTTTAGCATACATTGATCATCCATTTACTCTAGGTGACCAAGCCGTTGTATTTGTTGAGCCTTTTCGAAACTTACAATGTCTTCATGCTTTAATAGCTCATCTATCTCCTGGTTATTTCTTATTTTCCATTCATCATCTTCTTTAACTGGGCCATAAACACGTCTTTCAATCTTGCTTTCAAAACCTCTTAGTGTTTCTTGTTCCTTTTTTGTTAAGGTCCATGTCTCGCATCTATAAGTAATAACCGGTCTGATAAGTGTCTTGTATCTTTTTATTTTTGAGTTATGACTAATGAGTTCGCTTCTCAATACTCTATTGTTGGCACAACATCTGTCTGTATCCTGTCATGTATTGTCGTGTTTATGGACCCTTCATTGTCTATCATGTTACCCAGGTATCTGAACTTATTAACAGCATCAAATGAATTATCCTCTATGAATAAATTATATAGATTGCTTCCTCTTTCAAATGCACAAATCAGCATGTATTTCATTTTGCTAAGAAATAATGCTAATGGGGTACTCCACATTCAGTCCTATTCCAGCGGATTTTGATTCAACTCCTTATATACCTCAACTAGCTGATGTCTTGATATGGCTATCATCACAACATTGTCAGCATAAGCGCATAATTGACATGTCTTATGTAATACTGTTCCTCACTACTCGAAGTCTTTAATGGTATAGTGTAGCACAATAAAGAGGGAGGCCAATAAACCATCACTTTGCTCTACTCCCTTATTAAATGCAAATGATTCACTCAGCATATTCTCATACTTAATTTTGGCTTTTGTGAATCTCATGGCCATTTTTGTTAACTTTATAAGTTTCCAAGGGATTCCCATATCCTGCATGGCTTCAAAAAATTTTACCTTTCACACACTATCAAGTGCCTGCCTAAGTCCATAAACAGCATGTAAAGTTCTGTATATCATGCTTGTTGCACTTTTCTATAATCTGACTGATAACAAACAACTGATCAGAAGTATTACTTTTTGGTCACAAACCACATTGGTATTCCCCTAGGCTTTTTCTGCCCATTGTTTAAGCCTTTCATTAATTATCGAGGTCAGTACTTTGTATGCAGCACTGAGTAATGTTATGCCTCTATAATTGTTACAATCCGGTTTATTTCACTTCTTATATATTAGGCATACTATTCCAGTGTTCCACTTTCAGGCATTATTTCTTTTAAGCAGAGGATATGAATTAGATCATGTAAATAGGCCTTCATGCTTCAGTTTTGCCCCCATGCTTCAGTAATTCTGTGGGCAGATAATCCAGTCCTAGGGCTTTGTTGGTCTTAAGCTTTTCAAGTGCCACTTCCATTATGTTTAGTGTGGGGTATTCTGCCACATGATCACCATCATCTGTTGTTTGGGCTCCCACCTCTTCTTCCTTTTTATCTTCACTCAACAGCTGTCTAAAATGTTCCATCCACCTCTCCAAAACCCTTCTGTCACCTCCCACAATCTTCCCATCTTTACCAATACATCTCTTACTCTTTGGCTGGAATTCCTTCATCATTCTGGTAACCGCCTCATGGAATTTTCTAGTCTCACTTTGTTCATACAACTCATCTACCTCTTCCAACTGTTTCATAATCATCTTTTTCATAATCTCTTCTGAGTTGCCTGTATATTTTAGCATTATTTTGCGTGTTTCTCTCTGTCACACAATGCTGTGCTTTATTTTCCTGCTTTATAATTTCCATACACTCCTCACTGAACCAATCTCCATTTTCAGTTCTTTGTCTTTCTCCAACTACATCATCTGCAGCCTCTTTAACTGTTTCTTTTCAAACTTTTTTCACCTATGCTCGACATCCTCCATCTCACCACCTGTGAGGACAATACCAAACCTGTTTCTCAAATTTTCTTTATACTGTTGGGCAACACTTGGGTTTCTACTCTGACCTTGGGGAGGTACAGAGAAAAATGTTTGTCTAAGAAAACTGTAGCATAAAGTCTGATAAGTTGTATGGTGATAGTTACCATCTGCCTGTGACCTCTATTACCTAAGACCTCAGCCACATTTGCACTTTTTCATACTATTTTCTGTTTGAAAATACACTGTTGAAGTTCTAAATAGGACCTATATAATTGATGGAATATCTGCTAATGGCTAATAGCATCAGTATCTTGAGTGGGGAGGGGTCTTCAGAATAACAAAGGACTTGGATGAATGGGGGTGTGAGATGAGGATGAAGTCCATCAATGTAATAACAATTTGTTTGTAGTTTAAAAGGCAGGTGAAATAAGATTCACGCAAAAAGTTCACTAAGTAAGAACACTATATTGTTCACAGTACAATTTTGGTTATAAAGTATACAAGTTTAAACGTTTAGCCTATATATACAGTAGTTTAACAAGTTTAAAAGTTTACATAGTTTAACTGCTTGCTGCTGGCGCGCAGAATCGGCACTGCCTGTCTCCCGACTCCCCACCCTCACCGCTACTGGATTTGTAGCGGGACAGTCTCCCCACTTATGACAGACGTTGAACATGCCGCCCCCGTTGAAGGCGCAGACTTCAATCATCTGGAAGAGGACAAAGCTTGACGAGAGCTCGTTTAGTCAAACCTCGAGAAGTTCGGATCGTAGCAACACGAGCTTTTCCGTCCGACTCAATGTGAAGTTCAACGACACGGCCAATTTCCCAGTGTAGTGGTGGTCTAAAATCTTCTCGAATGACCACTAGAGAGCCTGGTTGGGGAGGTGGAAAGTCCTTGGTCCATTTATTTCTCTGTTGTAATGTAACTAAGTATTCGTTTGACCAGCGTTCCAAAAATTCTGATACATTTGTTGAACGTGGCCAGTAATCTAATCTATTCATTTTTAAATGCGTCAAGTCAGGTACAGGGAAAGATGATAAGGTTTCACCTATAAGAAAATGAGCGGGCGTTAAAGGGTATAAGTCATTAGGATCAGTGGATAAAGGTGTCAAAGGTCGAGAATTTACGCAAGCTTCAATCTTAATGAGTAATGTTTCTAATTCATCATAAGACAGAATACGTGTTCCCAGTACTCGTTTAAGATGACCTTTAACTGATTTAACTCCCGCTTCCCACAAGCCACCGAAGTGTGGTGAGTGAGGTGGAATGAAATGCCAGTTTATAGATGCAGACGCACAAAATGACTGGAGTTGATATTGATGGTTTTCAGTCTTAAATAGCTGACGAAGTTCGATGAGTTCATTCTTCGCTCCGACAAAGTTAGTGCCATTATCTGAGTAGATGTTTTTGATCTTCCCGCGTCGTGCCATCATTCTATCAAGAGCTTCTAGGAATTTTTTCGTTGTTAAATCTGGTACCAATTCGAGATGAATAGCTTTGGTAGACATGCAAACGAAGAGCCCTACATATGCCTTTACAGGATGAGATTTTCGTTGTAAAACTCTCCGGTAGTAGAAAGGGCCGCAGAAATCGACACCACAATTTTCAAAGGGACGAGAAGGTTGAACTCGGCAAGCAGGTAGGTCGCCCATTAAATATTTAGCTGCTCTTGGCATTGACCTACTACATTTAAAGCATTTCCTTACGATGGATCGAGCTAACACCTTCCCATTAATAGGCCAATATTTTGTCCTTACTGCTGCAAGAAGTGCTTGAGGACCCGTATGAAGTGTGGTAGTATGAGTTTCATGAAATATCAATTTTGTAATTTGATGATCAGGTGGAAGCAGAATTGGGTTTTTGCAATCTGAAGATATTGAAGCATGTTTTAGTCTACCACCAACACGAAGAATGCCTATCTCATCCACATGTGGTGCAAGTGATTTTATGTTATTGCTTACGGTCTTCTTTTTCTGAAGTCTATCTATGTCGTCAGAGAATGTACGTTGGGCTGATTTTATCCATACTAATTCTGCATTATGCAAGTCCTCCGGTGTGAGATGTCCTATGGTTCGGTTTGAAGGATTTTTACAGTTCTTAATAAAACGTCGGCATAAAGCAGTAATTCTTAGAAGTTTCGTCCAAGATGAAAATTTCTCAATCAATTCAAATGATGAAGAATTAGTACAATGTATGTTAATTTTCTTTTTTCTTTCTTCAAATTCTGAATCAACAGGAGTAGTTAGAATTGTCTTGGGCCAATTGCACTCAGTGCTTGTCAGCCACTGAGGTCCGTGCCACCATAGTTTATTTTTTATGAGCGTTTGAGGAGACGTACTTCTAGATATTAAATCAGCTGGGTTGTCTTGAGATCTAACGTGCTTCCAAGTACAGTTGTTTGTTAGTTCCTGAATCTGTGAAACTCTGTTCGCTACAAAGGTCTGCCAAGTTTTTGGAGATGAGTTTAACCAATGCAACACTATGGTTGAGTCAGTCCACAGAGTGATGCTCCTAATTTGTATCCTTTCCAAGGAACTCAAAGTTTTGTTTAATAGCTGAGACAACAGAAGTGCTGCACATAATTCTAATCTGGGTAAAGTTAGTTGCTTAAGTGGTGCAACACGAGACTTGGAACATAATAGTTTAACTCTAATATCACTATTTTCTTGGATGGTCCTTATATACAAACATGATCCGTACGCCCTCTCAGATGCATCAGCAAAACCATGTATCTCATATTCTTGATTGGAAGTGCCACTTAATACTCTTCTCTCCACGGCTAGTTGGTTTAGATCTTGCAATGAATTTCTGTAAACGTTCCACTTCTTCAGTATGTTGGCGGGAACTGGTTCATCCCATCCAAAGTCCTTTATAGACCATATTTCTTGCATAAATAATTTTGCTGTGATGACTACTGGTGAGATAAGGCTAATAGGATCAAAAATTTTGGAAATGTCAGAAAGTATTACTCGTTTAGTTACAAGCTTAGGTGCTTCAGAAAGACTAACATGAAACTGAAATGTGTCATTTGAAGGCTGCCATAAAATACCTAGGGCCTTGGTTGACTTGTTTTCAGATTCTTCAATGAGGAATCCTGCTTCAATATTTTCACTTGGGATATTGTTTAAGATCATAGGGTGATTCGCACACCATTTTCGTAGTTCAAAACCTCCTCTTTCTAAGAGATTTATCAGTTGTCTTTGCACTTCAATAATTTGATCAAGCGAATCAGTTCCTGTCAATACATCGTCTACATAGAAATCATGTTGTAAAGTCTCTGAAGCTACAGGGAAAATGTGCTTTTCATCTTCAGCAAGCTGAAATAGAGTTCTTATTGCGAGAAATGGAGCTGACGCGATACCGTAAGTGACTGTCTTGAGTCGATATGTAGAAATTGGATCAGTTGTGTTATCACGCCAAAGAATTCGTTGATAGTCTCGTTGAGTTTCATCTAGTAACACCTTACGGTACATTTGTTTGATATCTGCAGTGAAAACATACATATGAGTACGGAATGACAACAATATTGAGATTAAATCGCGTTGTATTGTAGGACCAACCATGAGAACATCGTTGAGTGATTTATTTGTAGACGTCTTCGATGAGGCGTCGAAAACCACACGTAGTTTGGTTGTAGAGCTTGACTCTTTCAGGACAGGATGATGAGGCAAATAGTATACTTTGTCAGGTTCGGATTTCTCAGATATCTTCTCCATTTCCTCGTTCTCTAGGTACTCATTTAGAAATAAAGTATAATTTTCCTTGAGTTCAGGATTTCTGTTGAGTTTATGTTCCAAGGCTAGAAAACGCCTGAAAGCTTGATCCTTTGACTCACCGAGAGAAGATGTTGGATCAGTCGAAAACGGAAGCTTAACAACATATCTGCCATCTGGCTGACGTTTTATGTTCGCCTCATAATGATTTTCACATGCTTCCTCTTCATAGGATTGTTTCTTCTTATTTGGAATTTCTTCTATCTTCCAAAAGGATAAGATAAGATTTTCTAGATTTGCTGATACAGAGGTAAAACACACCGTGTTCAGAGTTGAATAAAGTTTATTTGTAGACTCATCAGATGCTAGCTTGCCACTAACAATCCAACCAAAGGCTGTATTCTGTATAACAGGTAGGTTATCTCCGAGTTTAATGTGGCCTTTTCGTAAAGTGTTATAAAAGACACTTGCGCCAAGTAAAACGTCAATGCCTCTCGATTTGTAAAAGCGATCATCAGCGAGATTCACTCCGCCAGGGATACTTAAAGTCGGGAGATTTGAAGAGGTTGGTAGATCATTAGTGATTTTTCCTAGAACCAGAAAGTCAATTTCTTCTTCATAATTACTGAATCTTGACTTGACTTTAGTGCGTACAAATGAAATGGTCGAAACACGTGTATTTCCAATACAGTTGACTGACACATTTGTTTTGGAGGTTTTCAGGCCTAAAGAAGATATAAGTGATTGACTTATAATATTAGACTGACTGCCGCTGTCTAACAATGCACGGCAAGGATAGGTGTCACCTTGATTATCAAAAATAAGAATAATAGCAGTGGCAAGAAGTACTTCACCGCTGATGCTTGAACATGCAGAAATGGTATGGTTTTGATTTGAAGGGTTAACCTTTTCCTTTTGTCCGTCATTATGAAGTACAGTATGATGACGTCCTTCGCAATGTTTGCAATTATGCGGACTTTTGCATTGTATGGTTTTGTGTCCTACTCTTAAACAGTTTATACAAAGATTCAGTTTCTTTATTTTGTCGAGTCGTTGAGATAAGTTAAGACTCAACAACTGTTTGCAGGTGAACGTGGTATGGCCTTCTTTACAAACAGTGCAAGCAGGTTTAGATATGCTAACTGTATGGAATGAAGGTTTGTTTACTGGAGAAGAGTGTTGAAATTTGTGTTTGTTTTCCTTTGGGCGAACTTTTATATCGGTAGAGTAGCTTTCTTCTCTGACTTCTTGTATCATGCACTGTTCATAAATAAACTGCATTAACATCTTGAATGAATATGGTTTGGAGTTATTATTAGGGATCTGTGAACCACTAATTTTGTTACCGACATCTAATTCTTCATACTCATCACTAACATGTTTTGCATGGTAAGATTCCCAGCGGTCTCTTGTTTCAGAATCCAATTTTTCTGTAATTAAAAACACTAGAAGTGTACCCCATTGATCTGTTGGTTCGCCTAAATTATTTAATGCAGTTAAATGGTTCGTAACAGTATCGTATAAATGTTTCAGTTTTAACGCAAGCGGTTTGTCAAGACGTTTGAAGTTTAAAATACCCTGTACGTGGGCCTTAATACTGAGTCTATTATTCTTGAATCGTCGTTTAAGAGTTGTCCAAGCTATGTCATAATTGTCCGCGGTAACCTTTAATTCTTTAATGGTTCTTAAAGCTTCACCAGAAAGACAAGAGCGTAAGTAGTAGAATTTTTGTATTTTTGGTAATTTGGTAGAATTGTGTATCATCGATTCAAAGACATCGTGGAAATCGGTCCAGTCTTCGTATTTTCTGGAGAACGAAGGTAAAGGCATATCGGGAAGTTTAATATTATCAGATAGATCCAGTTGTTGTGTAGGAGGGTGTGAGTTAATCGACATATTACTGTTTTCATGTGATGATAAAATGTCTTCAATCTTGTCTCTAATCTCAAAGTAATCGTTCTCAAATTCGGAGTATTCATCATCTTGATAATTAATATCGTCACTAGGAAATGCATCAATTTCTGCTTGAACCGCATTGAAATCTGACCAACATTCTTCTAGCTTTTCGCGTCTAGATTTTAAAGATGACAATGAATGACTTTCAAGACTGAAGGATAAAATGAAATTTCTTATTCGAGTTACTCGCGCCTTTATCTGTCCACGTTTACGTGTTAAAGTTTTCATATTAGCATCCATCTTAAACGAGTATAGGGATTACAAATTACAGTAATAATAAACTTAATAATAAAATAAGTAATAATACAAGTACTGGTAACATGAACTAAGAATAAGAACGTAAATAATACTACTGATAACTAATAACTTAGATACAAGTAAAATATTAATAATTTGCCTTAACTGCTAATGATACTGATAATCTATTAATAATATATTGTGTTCAAAAATAGATTGTGTAATATCTTTACATGAGTTGAGTTGAACTGCAACACAATTAAGAGTTTATCGGGTACAAAGAATAAAAATATCAACAAGAATACAAAGAATGTTCATTAACTACGAATGTCATTACAAAAACTGTCATTAAGCAATCAGTAACATTTAGTTAGCATTGACAAAGAGGTCTTTGTTCTCTGAGCTACGCCACCGCTGGCTAGAACCATTAAAAGGGTGACGTGCTACGCACATAAAAACTTTTACGACCCAACACTTGACAAAAATGACGCCACACAAGCTGTGGCGTAATAGGTTTTTTTTATAGCAAGGGTTAGCGTTAAGTGGAAACTAGACCTTAACTTAAACGTTTAAATCAAGTGTTTTTTTTTTTTAATAATAAATCTATATTTGTGAAATTGTGATGATATTTAATTAAATAAATATGTGATATTGTGAAACTCATCTGGTCAAACGTTGACGAACTGTTGAGTGTCGTCGTTATTGCAGTAATGCCTTAAACTGTTTACACTTCCACACACTGGCGTATTTCTTACACTGTTTTTACACTTTACATTGTTTCACTACACTTTACACTGTTTCGTTTATGTTATTAAATCACGTCGGGGTCACCAATGTTTGTAGTTTAAAAGGCAGGTGAAATAAGATTCACGCAAAACGTTCACTAAGTAAGAACACTATATTGTTCACAGTACAATTTTGGTTATAAAGTATACAAGTTTAAAAGTTTAGCCTATATATACAGTAGTTTAACAAGTTTACATAGTTTAACTGCTTGCTGCTGGCGCGCAGAATCGGCACTGCCTGTCTCCCGACTCCCCACCCTCACCGCTGCTGGATTTGTAGTGGGACAGTCTCCCCACTTATGACAGACGTTGAACACAATTCAAAAGTGAGAAAACCTAGTAAGAAAACTTACTGGCCAATTTCATTGGCGTTAATGTCAATGGTGTTCAAAAATTTAGTGATGAATAGCTTAAAGCTTATTTCAGTAGAAAGAGACCTGTCCCAAATCACCAGTTCACAATCAGGAAGAAATATTCAATCACAGACCAACTAGTTGAATACTGGAAGGAAAGAAAGTGGGTGTTCAGTATTTTCTGATTAACTCAAAGCTTTGCCAAACTGTGTTATACAGTGCTGATCTCTAAGCTACAGTGAGCTCTCCCAAGATGAATTTATCACTCTGAAGTATGTGAGAGTGTTCTGTATAAAATAAAAATCAAATAATTGAAATTTAAGAAAATCAGTGTCTCAAAGAAGTATTCTAGAGCTGATCTTGTCCAGATTGTGCAATAGAGCTTTAACTAGGGATGAAGATATAACATTGGCCAGTTTTTGGAATTACACTGCCAATTTGGTACCATGTATTGCTGAAAAATTCCATGAAAACTGCACAACACAACTATAGATGAAATCAGTGCTTGAACCACAACGCATCCTATGTATATTTTACAACTAAAAAAGTGTAGTGAATGAATATAATTAATACTGAATAAAATTACATATTCTTTGAATTTATAATTAACTTAACCGAGTTATATATTATTGAATATAATAAATAACTCACAAGTAATTCAATACAAAAGCAAACACTAGGAATAATACCAGATGCTAAATAACTGTAAGTGCATGTAAAATTAAGAGAAAATGAATTTGAAGCAAAGTCTAACGAAATGTATTAGACAATAATCCAAATTTAATCAAGAAAACAAGCTGCTCTTGTAAGTATTACAAATTATTTTGCATGTATTGTTGAAGCAGCTTTGTGACTGCATCAAAAAATTGAACATTAAAATTATATACACCCCTAAACAATAAATCATTATGTGGAATTATGAACACATCATACTATATTCAAAATGGCAGTATTCATAAATATCTTAGAATGGATAATAAATTCACAATGACATATGCTGCAAATGCTGGACAATAGTAATTTGTCATGGATAAACCATTGAACTTGCTGTGATAAGCATTAGTAATACTATTCACGGGAACAGTTTTTAATGCATCTATAGTTTTTGCAGGAACAATCTTTAAATTGAAACTATTAGATATATGTAAAATCAGTTGAAAGAGGAAACTGAATTCTCAATTTTAAATCAACCATTTGGAATTTGTATGTCTGTCTATCAATATATTTAGAAGATTTCTCACAATGACTTTCGAATGCAAATTAACTAATTATCATAATCAGTATGCATATCCATACTATTACCCACAGCTCAGGGCCGTAACTAGGCGTTGGCGAGATGTGCCCCCGCCAAGGGCGCAGGTACAATGAGGGCGCAAAATTGACCATGAAAAATATCTTTTTTTAGAGTTAGATTGGTACAATTTGTCAAGCAAATAAAAACTCCACGTTATTGGAAAAAATCTTTCAGTTTCAGATTGTTAAAAGTTACTGTACGTGAACTGTCTATATTTGTGTCTATTATACAATAAACAAAAAGCAGCTACGTAAATTTAGTAACTGCACTGGACCTTGCCCTACTGATGGGCGCGGAGTCGGGCCAGGCGCAAAGCGAAAATCCCTTCCCCTCCGCCCATCCCTTGATGTGTCAGTCACTGGGTCACTGCACTGCACCTGCACCTTCTTGGTTTTAGCAACGAATATAGACGTAACTAGAAGAACACTTCTTATGGAGCGAGTGGGGTCAGCTTTCTGGGGTGATAAACCGTAGTTCAACACCCCGGCAACTAGATGGCGCTGGCGTTTCCAAGTAATTTTTTGTATTATACCGCGAAATTTAGTAAATTTCAAACATTTTCGTTAATATATAATTGGAAAAAGCTACAACTTATCAGATAAAAAGTGGTAGATGAAAAAATGTTTGTAGGGGTTAGACTAGACACAACCTCCAAAATTTTTTCACATTTGTTTGACACACTGGGTACGAAGGAATGAATCAAATAAATGCAGCCTACTCAAAAAATGCACTTTTGATGCATTCATTTATTATGCAGTGCGCAAAAGAATTTTAAAATATACAAGAACATGCGTCTTATTAGGCCTATTACAAATATGTTTTTCATCTACCACTCTTTTATACAAAAAGTAGTAGCATTGTTTCAACTACGCTTTTAATAACCCAGAAGTGTGCTTCTAGTAACGTCTATATTCGTTGGTTTTAGCAAGCTTGTCATAACTTGAATATTACTCATACTCATACCCCTCCCCCCACGCCTGCCACGGCCACGTCAATCTATTGCTCTATTCTAGTTTGTTCTGTTGGTTTTGTTGAGACTCAGTGTAATTACAGCCGCTGGTATTATTTTCTATTGTAATTTGTGAACTAAGTGATTTTCACACTCAGCGATTAGACGACACTTATAGTGTTTGTGTTGTTACTTGTTGATGTTGGCGTTGCTTCTGTTGTACGGGTAAGAATGATTTCAATAAAATGTACCATAGCTTAGTCTACATTAACCCTAGAATTGGCGCATGTTATTCCCCGTGGTGGCCTATTTTTTCCCTTTTTGTACAGTTTTTGAAAACACTACATATTATTATTATTATTATTATTATTATTATAACACGGTATTATTGCAAAACAATACATTAATTATACTATTTACTCTTCAACATCACGAAAACGTCAGTGAATCAAACAATCAATGGAGGTTACCGTGCGAAACTTGACTCCAGCTGTCAGAAATAATTTCCCAACATTCGTTCTGTCTTTACTGCCAGACTGACAAAGCCAAATAGGCCTAACTAATATCACTGTGTTCGCCGTTTAATTTTCTAGACCTACAGAAAATAAAAAAAATACCGGAAGAAAGAAGAAGAACGGGCCCGTTCCATTGGTATAACTTATATTCCTATTGGTTCATTTTTAGCGGAAATGGTCGTGGTTGTAAATGTCCAATTTTCAGCAAGTGTCAGCTGATTTTGTTGCGCAAGTCTGCTGACTAAAATAGTCCCGATTTCAAAATTAGTTTACGTAAATATTTCAATCACAAGTTTCATGAATATGGTATCAATTTTATTTTTATAATTGGATGAGCGATCGCGTACACGGAAAACCCGAAGCACTGTAAATACAAGTGAGCCTCTCGCGGTAAGAAAAAAGAAACGATGTCTGCTACGTTTTAACGCTATCGCCGAATTTTTCGGTGAACACAACTGTCGGCACTGAACATAAACACGAATTTCGTAATATTTCCTGTTTATGTTCAGTGCCGACAGTTGCGTTCACCGAAAAATTCGGTGATAGCGTTAAAACGTCGCAGACATCGTTTCTTTTTTCTTACCGCGAGAGGCTCACTTGTATTTACAGTGCTTCGCGTTTTCCGTGTAATCCTATTACTCAGGATTCAAAAAAACTTTTTGGCCGTCTGTGTGTCTGTAACAATGACAATGACAGCGGCAGCAACCAAACAAATTTACCGATTATGACCAAACTTGGCACACAGGTCCTCGGGCAGTGGGCACAATATCTAGGCGGAGTTCGTAAATGTTTGAGATCGGTCAAGTAATTTTTAAATGGCAGCCATTTACAACTGTAATACAATGTAAATTAAATGGGAATGGTTTGTTTCAGAAATGGGGCCAAAAAAACCTTCTGGAAGTGAATTTAAAAAAATCAAAAAACGAAAAGAAGAAGACGACGAAAAATTAGCATCGGCGCTTGGAAATTGGCTGCGAAATGAAGAGAAAGAAGTAGGTGAAAGTGATAGTGCCAGTAATAGTAATGCACTTCAAGAAGAAGAAGAAGAAGAAGAAGAAGAAGAAGAAGAAGAAGAAGAAAAAGAAGACGACCAAGAAGAAAAGGAAGGAGAAAATGAAAAAGAAGATAGCAAGACTGAGACTGTTTCAGAAGACAACCACAGCCAGATCACTCCAATGGAGTTCGTCACAAACGTCATTGATTTTGAAGAAGGAAGTGATCCTGAGATAAGTCATTCCACAATGGGCAGGCAATCTACTGATCTTGAAAAACCCAGCACATCTTGCACATCTAATTATAATGAAAATGATGCATTAAATACTACTGATGTGGGAATAGAAATTATCTACGAGGATCCCAAAAAATGGCCAGCAAATTTTCGATCAGACACAGTTCGTTGTAAACTTGTTGAACGAGGCCCACAAACAATTGACTTAGATAGCTACAAATTCCCCTGTGCAGATGATGGAAGACACTTTTCTCAGAAATGGGTTTATAAAATTCTACCAAACGGGGAAAAAGTAAAAAGGCAATGGTTGTTGTACAGCCAGTCTAAGGACGCACTGTTTTGTTTCCCTTGCCTTCTCTTTTCAAAAGATGACAAAAAGGACAAATCTGCTTTCTCTAATATTGATGAGGGATTCAATGATTGGAGACACTTGAACCCATTTATTGTCAATCACGAAAGGTCGATACCTCACCGACATTCTTATGTCGATTGGAAAGAATTAGAAATTGGACTGAAAACTAGTAGATCTGTTGATGCAGAACATCAAACATTGATACAAGCTGAAGCAGAAAAGTGGTGCAATGTTCTCAAATGTATTGTGGATGTAATTATCCATTGTGCAAGGAATAACTTACCTTTAAGAGGAGGTTCCGATTCGATCAGTGACAGCAACTGTGGTGTATTTCTGAGTACATTAGAACTTATTAGTCACTACAATCCTCAACTATCTAAGCACATAGAAAATGTTAAAAGTGGAAAACATGTCACAAGCTATTTTTCACCTCTAATTCAAAATGAGGTCATAGACATTTTGGGAAATAAGGTTCGATCGGAAATACTGAAGAATGTAAAAAGTGCTAAGTATTTCTCTATTATGTTTGACTGCACCCCGGACACAGCACATTTAGAACAAATGAGTGAAATAATAAGGTATGTTAACATTAAGGATAGGAAATGCTCAGTTGAAAAAAGTTTTGTGGACTTCATCATAAGTCACCAGAAAAAAGGAAGAGGGTTATCACAAGAAATATTGCAAAAGCTAAACAATGACGGCTTGGATATTCAGAACTGTCGTGGTCAAGGCTTTGACAACAGCTCAAACATGGCAGGAAAATATGAAGGCGTTCAAGCGCACATATCCCAACTAAACGACCTTGCTAAATTTGTGCCTTGTGCAGCACACAGTCTTAACCTCGTTGGCGTGCACGCCGCGGAAGTGTCAATTATGATGACAAGTTTTTTTGGAAATGTGTTGGAGTTTTTCAACTTCTTTAGTAGCTCTACCTTAAGGTGGGAGGCTTTGATTGGTTGTCTCAAAACTACCCTTAATAGACACTGTGATACAAGATGGTCTTCCAGGCGTCAAGCTGTGACAGCTCTTAAGAAGAACTTATCATCTGTACACAAAGTTTTACAAAACATGGCTGATAAAGACAACGACTGGAACACTGACACACTGTCTGGTGCTATGAAACTTCTTAGACAAATTGATTACGAATTTGTGTGCCTTTTAGAGATGTGGTCTGATGTTTTGATAAGTTTGGACTGCACCAACAAGTCACTGCAAGGAAAGGGCACAACTCTTGACGTAGCATCAAGTTTGCTCTCAGGTTTGGCAAAAAAAGTTGAAGACCTACGTAAAGAAGGAATTAAAAAATACACAGAAAAAGCCAAAGCTATTTGTGATTCCATGGCCATCCAAAGCAGTTTTGCTGTTAAGAGGCTGAGGAAAGTCAAGAGGATGGCTGGGGAGACGGCTGAAGATGAAGCACACTTGTTGAGTTCTGATAAATCATTTGAGATAGAATGTTACACTGTATTTGATAGAATTGTAAGTGAAATGGAAATAAGGGCACACATTTACCACACAGTTTCATCAGACTTCAGTTTTTTGTCAGGAAAGTCCTTAAGTGAATGCTCTGTTTCTTTTCTTGAAAAGTGTGCAGCTGATCTTGGTGCGATATATAGCAGAGACATTGATAGAGTTGAGCTAGTTAACGAAGTAGCTGCTTTCAAGTTTCATGCAAAAGAGCTGGTGAAGAACATTTACAAGGCTTCCCATTTGGATATTCTGAAAGTTATTTCAAACTATGGATTAAGAGATGCTTATCGAAACATCGAAATAGCATTGAGGATATTTTTGACAATGCCCGTCAGTGTGGCGTCTTGCGAGCGTACTTTCAGCAAGCTGAAGATAATCAAAAACTACTTACGGTCAAGTATGTGTGAAAACAGATTGACAAACTTAGCTATCCTGTCCATAGAATATGAGATTGCTTCAAAACTTGATTTTAGTGAAATAATTAGTGAGTTTGCCTTGCTGAAAGCAAGAAAGGTAAAGTTTTAGTTCCATGGCTTTTCTGCTGTATACTGTATGTAACAATTTGTAAAAGCAATATATTTGTTTACTGAAGAGTTTCAATTTGTTATTTACCAGCCCCCAGAGCCAAAAAAATGGTACCTGCAGTTACAACAACAGAATGTTGTAAGTGCAAGTCCTGAAGTCCTATGTAAAAAAAATCGAGATAAATTATAGAACTAAAGCACCGACTAAAGTTATGAATTTTTTTTACTGTTGTATGAAATTTACTATTACAAAAATACCGAATACAATGTGAGAACGTATTTCCTGGTCGCAATTTGCGTCAAAGCTTGCTTAAGGGGGCCGCATGGTGTATTTTTTTTTTTTTTTTTTTAGTAATCGAGCCTGGAGTTGGGGGGGAAGCGACATAGGGCTTGGGGGGGATCGGCACCACTGTTGGGGGCGCAGCTTTGTCAAAATTGCCAAGGGCGCAGGAGTACCTTGTTACGGCCCTGCCACAGCTTCCACTGTTTTAGAAATTGATCCCCTTCAAAAATGGGGGGGGGGGGGGCAGGAGGTAAAAATGTGATGAGCCAAAATTTTTTACTACTGACAAAATCCTTGGGTATTACATTAACACAAATTTTAACCAAAACCTGCATAAAATGTTGAGTTTTGGAAATTTAAAAATGTTTTAATTTCAAAATAAAGAGAAGTTCCTAATGTAATGTTTACTTTGATTTTTTTTTTAATTTAAGGGCATTAGTAGAAGTCAAAGTTTGAAAAATTGTAAAACTATGTGGGGCTTCAAATTATGAGGTATTCTATTCACATTACAAACTATGTACCTTCAATAATGTGATAAAATTAATATCTGTCAATACCCCCTTATAAAATGTTGGACCTTCTTCAAAAAGCCTGTAAGCTATGGTTTGCAAAAAAATGTTACATATTATTATCTGTTATATATATATATATATATATCTCTTTGAAAAATATTAGACATAGACCTACAGATATCTGTGGAAACACATGTAAACTCAAAAGCTAGGACTAAATTATTTGCCATTTAGTCACTACAGTTATTGTATCCCCCCCCCCCAACCAAAGAAAAAGAAAAGAAAAACCAGCAGCAGTTGGTTTAATTTTGATTTATTATTTAATTTAATTTAATTTTATAATAAATGCATCTTGATCAAAATAATGAGCAAGTTTTGCAGTTCAGGGAGTTTACAACATATATTGTAATAAATGTCAATAAAAACAATTAAACGTCACTAAATGTTAAGTTTATGTTGCTTAATATCATAAATATATATATATACTCCACATACTCCATTCTTCACATTAGCTTCCCATCTCAGTGCCATGGCTTTCAGGTCAAACATTTTTATATCACCATTATCATAACCCGCACACACAATACGTTCTTCAGTATTGTATGAATTACCTAAAAAATTAATAACCATTAAATTTACATGATTTAATTAAAAAATAATTAAAGAATATAAATAAATATAAATACTTGTATATAAACATAAGTTATATAAATATATATATATATATAACTTAATCAATAGAACCTTTATTAACAAATCATAAATTTCAAAAATCTTACCAAATGCAACAGACCAACAATCCCTCTTTAAATGACCTGCTTCAGGTTCCATTACTGCAACTGGTATATTTTTTTGTCTTGGATCCCATACTTTTACACATCCTAAAATAAGTTAAAGAAAAGATTAACATTTTTCAGTATGACAAAAATAATAAAATTCTTTGGAATTCCATCATGGTTATGGTGATTCTTATATAATTGTTCCTGTGATACTAAGTAATATGTACACACCACAACACAAACTCAGCAGGAAGTAGCTCCATATGAAACAAATGAAGCTGTTGATAGCTCAGGCACTGGAACTTGCATAAATCAAGTCCAACACAAAACAAACCACAATTTTATTATTAACTCAAAACACAATTAAAAGGGTTCACCTTATAACCTGTAATTCTGGCACAAAACCTGTAATAAAACAAATTTTTTTTTACACTCACAAATTAACAAATTAACAAAATTAGAATCTATATAATTTGTTACAATAAATACTTTACTATTTGGCTATCTTCTTATTGTCGATGTCATCTAATACCTTTTTGTAGACTTTGCATAGATTTACATGGTTGAGTTTTGTCTGGGTCATAGTCGGACCTAAGGTAAGTCTCTAGTTTTCAAAGACACTGAAGTTTCTCTCTGCCTTACAACTAGATGCTGGGCACACTAGCAGAAGACAAACCAAACTTTCTACATTTATGAAAAGACCTCTGACCTCTTTTTCCATTAAGATCAAGGCTATCCTTCTAACTTTCTACATTTATGAAAAGATCTCTGACCTCTTTTTCCATTAAGATCAAGGATATCCTTCTATCTTTTAAAAATGTCGCCTTTTATCTTTATAGAAAACGTCTCTTTCTACTTTAAATGATGATGCGTCAATTTCTGGATAAGAGGCTAATGCTTCACATATTTCCTTTTTCAAAAGAATGTTTACTAGCAAAAACTGTCCCTTCACACCAGGCTGATTCAGAATTCGAGTTTGAAGCCCTGCTACAGCTGTGACTATAACTTCAAAATACTCTGACTGTTTAGTTATATTAGCAACTATTTCATTTCCAAGGAACTGGATGATTTCGTTTTGTAGCGCGTGGTGTTTGTATAATTCTGTTCTCTTTGAAGCCTAAGAGATGGTTTGTCCTCAATACAAATTTTCAGCAAGCCATGAAGTTTCCTTATAAAATTATATGATCTCTAATAGCCAGTCCCTGTCTAACAAGATATTTAAGAGTACTAGTAATAAGCGTTAATGACTTTAAACCTACTTTTTGCTCCTCAGCTTTAATTTTTGACAACTATCTTTCGTAAGGGGCTTCCTGTTGAGAGGCTAAATACAGCTTGGGTATAAATAGCACTTTTTACATGGCTTTTAAAGATTTCAATTGCTTCTGTCAAATTTTTGAATATTTCCCACTACAAGCCATATCTGCTGTGGTTGCAAGTGTTTTATCTGGAAATAACTGAACATATTTTGAACAGTAAAAACAGCTTACCCATACATACAACCCCAGAAATGTTGTGTACCAATTTGGTTGAAAACTTAATACTCATTCTGCGAGATACTGATGAATGGGAAAACCATCTGGTAAAATGTCAGGCTGGTATGAAAGACATGCCAATTCTGTGTCGGGTGTAACTGGATCACATGCTGCAGCCACTTGTGTTGCTAGTTATGTTAATCTTCCAGGAAATTTTGAAACTCGAGATTCATCGGTAGGAAGTGGAAATTTTTCATGTGATGGTCCACGATCTGGAAATAAAAGATATTGTACTCGTGGAATCCAGAATATAAATTTAGTTAGGAATGAATATTATGAGAGAATTTTGAAAATCAACCTCCAACTGGCTTGCAAGGAAATGGAAAAAGTTATGTACATAGCTATATTACATTTGCCCATAGTCGTAACATCGTCACCACCCAAGTTTAAGTTCAGCAGTTATCATATTTTGGCACCAGTTTTTGCCTTGTCGGAAAAGGGTACCCCTGGTTAAGAGGGGCAAAATGCCCCTTGAAACCATTCATTTTTTTGACTATGTAGGTTTATTACAATTGTAAAAACATTACATTACACAAAGTTCTTAGGTTCCCATCTACCCCCTCTACAGAGGGAGAGTGAAAAATTGACTTTTTTCAATCTTTATTTTTTTTCTCAATTTTTATGAAACGTACAGTTTCCAAAAAATTTGATCACATTTTTGGCATCAAAAACAATGAACTAAAAAATTACGGTCCCCATGGGATCATGGGATTGTTTCTGAAAAAATTCGAAAAAGTTAAAAAATGCTATATCTCAAGTCCCAAAGAGCTACAGGCATATTTTTTGTTTTAAAAAGTGTATTTTAGCAATCTTTGTATACTCAAATTTTTTCAGATTTTTTCGAGTAGTGGGCCAACCTCAAAAACGCAAAAAATACATTTTTCGGCTATTTTTAGGGGGTTTTGTTAGCCTGAAAGTAGCTAGTACTCTAAATAATATTAAAAATGTAAAATTATATTATTTTCTTTCATAATATATAATACAAGGTCATTTTTTTAAATAAATAAATTGGAATTCGTGAATTTTTGTTATTTTTAAGCTTATTTTTATATTTAAATGAGCTACAATTTAGTAATATTACTCTTATGTGTACACACATATACATATACACTGTGTGTGTGTGTGTGTGTGTGTGTGTGTGTGTGTGTGTGTGTGTGTGTGTGTGTGTGTGTGTGTGTGTGTGTGTGTGTGTGTGTGTGTGTGTGTGTGTGTGTGTGTGTGTGTGTGTGTGTGTGTGTGTGTGTGTGTGTGTGTGTGTGTGTGTGTGTGTGTGTGTGTGTGTGTGTGTGTGTGTGTGTGTGTGTGTGTGTGTGTGTGTGTGTGTGTGTGTGTGTGTGTGTGTGTGTGTGTGTGTGTGTGTGTGATATTTGCAATTCTTATATTTAACTCATTTAAAGCTTGTTTTTTTGCATTAAATTAGAAAAGTATGCAACATACTTTAGTTTCAAATAAGGATTTTTTTACGCTTAATAAAGATATTTTTATTTACTCCGTGCATTCTTAAATACATCAATTACTACTATAGCAACCATTTTACAGAAACAAGAATTTCATTTAACAACTCTGGTTGTACCACGGCTAGGCTAGGAGGAACAACAGGTCATGGGCCTGATGCTTCAGAGAAGAAGAAGAAGAAGTAGTAAATATTGTGAAGAAGAATTAAGACGATATTTCTGAAAAATTAAGACTCCTTATTTATTTGTTGTTTATCAAAAAAGACATAAAACTGTTTGTTTCTTACATATAATAAAGTAATTCATTTTTTAAGACATTCAAAAAGTATTATCCTATTAATTTTGAAAAAAAATATTGGCAAAACTTTTAAGTTGACAGTTTGTATGCCAGTAATGAGAATTACTCAGAACTACAATTGTAGAAAGTTAGATCTTTAAATAGTTTAAAAATGTAAGGCGGACTTATATTTATTACATTCAACAAAATAATCAATATTTGAAACTAATATTAAGTTGTAAAAAAGTTAATCTTCATCACTATCTTCCTCAATAACTGGTTGCACTTCCTCAAAATGAAATAATTTTGTAAAAACTTCTGCAGGCCGTATAATTTTCGACAAATATCTGCCGTATGATAAGTAATAAATAACAGCAGCAATATGTGAACAACATCCAATTGTTCTATTACCATTTGCACAGTTACAACAATAACGGTTGATTCCATCCATTTCACTACTATTTGGATTATAATGTAAATAGCATGTATACGTTTTGCTGTTTATATGTCTTGACCTCACTTCAAATCGAACAATCTCTGGTTTAATTTTTAACGTACTCGCAGGGAATGAACCATTTTCATCTATAATTTCTGCTAAGTAAGATACAGATTGGGAAAGCTGATAAGATCCTGTGAAAAAAACTTTAAAATCGTCTAATGACATTTCTGGGAAATCGAGCAATTCCTCTGAAGATAACAACTGAAACGGTGTTACTTTTCTATTCCAGTTATTATTTTCAACTTCTACAGCCAATGTATTTACATCATTTTTGGTAGCATTCATCCGACTGATAATTTCGTCAAGTAGTCCTTTATCTGAATTTATTCATTTTCCAAAACGATTTTGAAGGAAGCAGGCTATTCGACAGTATAAACTGGCATCAGGAAGAAGAGAATTATGCACCTGATGATGCAAAAGCTTATATTTCTGTCCAATTATTCCATGTACAGCCTCAATGACCCATCGAAGTTTTGTAACTAATCTGGATTCGTTAGATTCTTTTGCTGTTAACTGATTACGTTTACCTTTCAAAGCAGGCATCAGTACAACAAAACCTTTTTCTTTTAATGTACTTACTATGTCTCTAAAGCCTCTATCTAAAATGAAAATATCACCTTCTTTTAGAATAGTGCTTAGTCCGTTTTCAACTGTAAATAAATAGTCTAAAATTTGGGCATCGTTCTTTGTAGCAAGAAAGGGTCCAGGAACATCAATAATATATCCATCTGTTGTAGTTATAGTGAAAGGCTTACACAAGGAGGTTTTTTTTGACTGCTGTAAGATTTGTGCTGATAAGTGTTATTGGCACTCTTCTGATGACGTATATAGGAAGCATCACAAATAATAGCCAGACGATTACTTAAAGTATGGAGTTTTTGTGCAGCTGCAGCAGTGTGATTTTTGATGAGATTCCCTAGAAGTAGAATGAAGACCGAAATGTTTAGGTAACACGTCTCTTTTGAAACATTGTAAAACAGAGTGAATGAATTCGGAAATCATCTTCTCATCTTCAACACCAAGTATAGCAGAAACTATTTTATCAGATTTGCCAGTTCTTAATTTGCATAAGAATGCAACAACAGCTTGAGTTACATTGCCATTATCAGAATTTCTCATAGATGACCATCATATTTCGAAGTGAAATGATATTTTCCCAAGATTGTCCTGTAAGAGCATAAACACTAAATATCACTATAATATTGGCGACTCGGAACACTAAGTTTTTTATAAGTAAAAACGTAAAGTTTTACCTTACAGCCTAAACCGGCTTTCACCTATAGAAGGCTTCATCAGAGGCTGTCGTTAGTAGCGCTGTTCGTCTTGTTGTTGGCGACAAGATAGTGTTTCGAAAGATCAAAGCTGTGTGTGTGTGGTGAGATGTGTTCGAATAATGCGTGCGATTTGAATTGTGTCTGTTCGTTTAGGATGTCGTTTTTATTTGTTTTTGTGTGTTTGTATATTTCTAATTGTTCTAGAGTGTCTAGTTTTCGGCCTTTTGTGTGTACGTGTAGTATGTTCATGTTATTGTCGATGTTTTTATATGTGTGGTTTGCTTCAATGAGGTGGTTTGCGAAGGTAGATTCTGTAGTGGTGTGGAGTGCTTTTGTGTGTTCAATGTATCTCTGTTTGAAGCTACGTCCTGTCTGGCCTATGTAGAATTTATTGCAATTTGAACAATTTAGTTTATATACACCGGGTAGATCGAATTTGTTTTGTGCTTTGGGCATGCGTTTTGATAGTGTGTGTTCTGTTTTGTTAGTAGTTTTGTAAGCGATTCTGTATCCTGCTTTTTTGAATTTGTGGGCAATTTTTTCTGTTTGTTTGTTGATGTATGTTAGTGTTATGAATTTGTTGTTTTCTGTCTTTGTCTGTTGTTTGTTTTGTGTTTTGTGTAGGAGTTTACTGACTATTGTTCTGTCATAACCGTTAGATTCTGCTAGATATTTTATCGTGTTTAGTTCGTCTTTGTAGTCTATTTCATCTAAGGGGATGTTGTTAAGTCTATGTATCATGGTTCTAAAAGCAGCTAGTTTGTGTTGTATTGGGTGATTGGAGGTGTTGTGTATTAGTGTGTCAGTTGTAGTTGGTTTTCTGTATATACTGAATTTGTGCCTGTGTTCTATATTCGTTATAATGTTCCGAGTCGAACATTATTATATGTTATTAGTGTTCCGAGTCGTCAATATTATAGTGATATTTAGTTAAGTAACGGACACGTCATGGACAACGAAATCCAAGAATTTAGCATAAACACATTCCTCTGAAATAGAAAAATCGGCAATCTTATCAAATAACTGAGAATCAACTTTAACAGACAGAACGTCCATAAACTTTGAAAGTTCTGTAATTTCTACTAGGCTGATGTTTGAATAAATACAAATTTTTCCTACTTCACTCTCATAAAATCAATTTTTTATTGTATGGATAAAACAACATCTGTTGTGTTTTGGAATAAATATTCTTCTCTTTACGAATACTTGTATCCTTGCTTCAAAAGTAACATCATTAAGATCACTTTTTGATTGACAAATAAAACAATATCCGTGACTTGAAACCGAACGTGCAAATGGCATTTCTACTACTTCAATAGTTTGTGGTGTAGCTTCTGATGTATACGAAGGATCATCATTTGAAGTCTGTGAAGAAGTCATAGAAGCTTGCGAAAAGAGGTAGAAGAGAGTACCACTCAGAAGGTGTAGTCGATAATATATCTTGGCTCGATATTTCTCTGCCCTCCCCATGTTCATTTGACCCTCTTGATGTCCTATGCTTGGTAGTTCTGCGATTGGTATAGGTGCCTCCTCTTGAACTTTAACATTTTCTAAGTGAGATTCTTTTTGTCGCCTAATTATACACTTTTGAAGCCTTAACGTAGTATGACATTTTGAGCACATTGTTATGTTCATTATTATTTGACATAATAATAATACAAATAAACGTTAAGAAACTTCTACTTACCATCACTCGGCTTCAGGGTTGCGTCATACGTACTTTAGGATACAGGCGTAATTTCTTAAGGTTGTGTGAATAATTTGCACAACACATTTGTATGAAGAGAATTGAGATTTTAATTTTGATCAAGTCATTAAAATTTAAATATAAAAACAAATGTTATCCTGCTTTTTGCCTCTTACTCATACTAAAACTTACAACTATGGCTTACCTTATGTAATCACACCAAATACAATTACAAACACAGACACAAACAGCCCAGCTTTGCTCACACACACATTCACACTGCAAATTATAAAACCCCCATCATTTTATAATATAAACCCCAGACCCCAAACGCCGGCCACGTTCGTGCGCGCACTCATCTTCTCATGAAATTTCTTGCTTTATATTATCCGAAAGTTATAAATTATACTGTCTCTTTTAAAATCGACCGCGGTCAAATAAATTCAACTGATTAATCCACTCTTTAACTGTTAAAATAAAACTTTTTTGACGAGCCTACTTTGGCCGTCCCGGTACTGGGGAGTTCAGCTGGTAGACTGGGAACGATAACGTAACAGGTACTGCTGAGATGATCTCATGCTTTCTACGGAAAGCACTGCCTTGATCTTCGTCGTCGAAGCTTCGTTCCATGCCATGCATGTAGTTTTTTGGAGTGAATATAGCCTACGATCTCAGCTAGGCATTGGCTGACGTCATAAAAGGGGCCGGACTTAAGACATTATTTCCTGCTGTTCCCCGACCATATGCTCGTATAGTTTCTTGCTTTTAGCCATTTTGAGTTTTACAAGCGCGTGGGTCAGCGCCCCGCCCGACTAGGTTACGTACGGGCGTCGACACACAGATACAAAGTTCTTAGAATTTCGTGGAGATGCAAATTCCTTTTGACGAGTTACACAACTTTAATTGCGTCTCGCCTTTGTTCCAAACACTGTTCCATATGCCATGCGTTCTGTTATAATGAAATAGCGTTGCACAATAATTTTATGAAATCCCGCACCAAAACTAAATAAATAAAAATGTAAATACCCCATACTGAAAGAAAAATAAAATGACCCAAAATTGACACGCTACAATACCCCCTCGATGAGAATTCTGCTGTTCACAACAGAAGAAATCTCATCGATAAACCCCGAAGAGGACCGGTGAGGAACTGGTGCCAACAACCCCCTTGTTCTTAATCTACATGGGTACACGACCCCCCTGGCTCAGCGACTATGGACCCATCTGAACGAAATCGCTGGACTTCTCCGTAAGAGATCCCAACACCGAGAAATCGAACAGACTCGTACCACAGCGCACCTCACCTTCTAACATGCTACCCCCAAAATCCTCAATCCCTGGCTTAAATTATGCCAGATCCTCCACCGATATGTTTCCCCTTGTATGCAAGCTGGGCTGCCTTTAGCAGATACTGGGCTCACACACACTCACCTTACATGTTGACATCACACATTGTAAAATTGAAAAATTCTTTTCAAATTTATGAAAAATTCAAAAAATTCAAAATTCAAAATAATATACTCAAAAAATTCTCTTCCTGGTTTTCTGTTTTCTTTAAAATGACTTAAGTTAAACATTTCAAAACACATCCTTAACCTAGCATGTAATCACTTAGAGGCTAACAATACAATGCAATACAAAATAAATCAATAAAATAAACATGGTTAACACACAAATAATAAAATAATCAACACTTAAAATATTCATTCGCTGGCAGGCGAAAAATCAAGAATTTTTTTTTTCAAAAATTACAATTTCCAAAAAAATATTTTCCAAAAAAATTTTAAAATTCAAAAAAAATTTTAATTTTATTTAAATGTTTACTTTATATGCAGAAATTATTTAAAATTCGGTTTAAATTGATTAAATAAACAAACTGAATTGACTTCCTACTGTACAAGCTTAGTATGTGTATGACCTCATCAGCTGATCGAAACTAGGTCAAGTCCAAGATCCTTGACCTACATATGTTATGTATACTTTCTGAAAATACATTCAACATCTGTAACAACCTAATTTGAAACACAAAACAATACAATAAAACATTCAGAATAAACAAAATATTAATATAAATCAAATTGACATTTAAATTATTTAAAATAAACAATTCTTAGCTTTACATTATTTTCAATTCTATCAAAATTCTGTCACTGGTTTAAAAAATAAAAATTTTATATTCTATTATCATAAATCACTCTCTTTTTGCTTAACCATCTCACTCTACTTTACTGTGGGTGATTTAAATTATTTGTCTATACATATATAATCTTTCTCCCTTTAACTCTAACTCACAGCTTCAACTACCATGACACCCATCTCTATCAAAATCTCTACTAATCAAGACACTCTCTAACCCCAACTTATCATTAAACCCAATTCGCCACCTTCTCTCTATATATAAAAAAAATACTCTCTAACCCTTTGTACATAGGATATGTGTTTCCCCGCCCCCAAAAACTCAATTTCCCTTATTTGGCCCCTGGATTCCACCTAAGGCGGCCCCGTCCCCACTAAATCGGTCCTATCCCGTCCCAAACCTTGTTGCGGACTCCTACATTACACTATCCCCTTCTACAAAATTGCCATCCCCAAAATCTCAATCTCATTACCTCACTTCAAATACAACAAAATAACAACATCAATTATAAACATCAATATATCACTCCAAACTCCACAATTATTCTCCGTAACTACTGTGTCAACATCAATACTTCACAAAATTCTACAATATACATTACTCCAAAACAATATTACATTATCTCTATTATTTCAACTTCACTTGGAATTCGATTTTGGACAGATCTATATGTCCCACAAAATATTCATCACCCAAAAACTATCTCTTATTAGCTCTGACAATTGTTACTTTATTTCTCACTTCATCAAATTATTTTTATCATTACTTTAAAATATCTATAATACATTAAAACATTACCTTGACCATCAATTACTTAGAACATTTACAAACCAATATACCAGTGACCTGATATTGCTGATCAGCTGATCCTACTAACACAATGAAAATACATCTCAAAATTGAACAACTTATATGAAATATATATATATTTATTTATCATTATTTCTCACCTCATTGTTTCCACCTTTTCTGATTCTGATCATTTTGTGATACCCGCCTGCCAGACGTTTAATTATTGGCTTAGTTTAAAGTATACATATATAATGAAAACACATAGTTTATCAACACCTATATCTAACTTACAACAATAAAATAATACACTTAAAATTATAGCATGAACACCTTGTATTGTGTCTGAGCAGCTAGCTATTTAACAGAGCACAAGCAGTTTTGTTGGATCAAAATTCAAATTAGCAAAAACTTTTATGTCATAAAATTTAAATTCGTGGCTCATCTGAGCCACCTCCCAGCCACACACACTATTTCAAATTATGGAGGACTGTCTCGCCCTTGCGCTTCGACAAAGACTGTATATTTTGGAGCAGGTTTTACCTCTCCGTGTCTTTGCTTCCGCTATTACATTTGAACATTGTCGAATATCAACATATTCTCGTTATATAATTATATACCCTTAATGCGGGTCTACCACCTGTCTTGCTACCCCCAAGCGGGCAGAGTGGCAGCCGCTGTTTCATAGTTCCGGGAGATTTCCCCTAATGTTCGCCCCCCATTGAATTTCTAATATATACCAATTTCAAGTCAGCTATGGTCAAGGGACTTGATATGACCATAGCTGGCCGCTAGCCAAATCCACGATTAGTGCTGGTAAGGCAGTAATCGCCCGAAAAGTCGGGGAAATCTAACTTCAATTTCACTGCCTGTTACAATCATTACTACTATGTGTGACACGGTCGTTTAGCAGTGTGTAAATTTTAATTTACACGAAAAAAGGTGTGCCGCACATTTTCGCCATTTTCGCCTCCGATGGAGGTAACACTCTCTGCTACCCCCAACCCGTTTCGCTATTTACGAGGGCACAGGCCACCCCCGCAATAGCAACTTAATAGCTAACTAATGAACATTGATAACTAAACTTTCTACAATTGCAGTTCCACACTCCATTGTTCTATCACTTCATTGAGCACCAATCTACCCCCCAAAATATCCCCACTGCTTGTATTGACAACAAGTTTTTATTTTGTTACACATCTTTTCAAAGCGTTCCCATACTCACTGATACTAAAACTTGACAATTATATTTGGTCACTTAATTCTACAATTTATTTAAATTTAAAGTTATATACATCCAAAATTGTTTGGGTATATATATATATATATTTTTTTTTTTTTTTTTTTTAATTCGGCGATTATGGACGCACCTGAAACGGGGGTGTCTTGCGATGAAGTATATAAAAATGCCAGAGCAGATCTACTTTGTGCAGTTACTTCCCCTTCTATGCAAATTGTACTACCTTATCTCTCATCCCCACTAACCCATCGTCTGATCTGGAATTTTTTATACTTCTCCGCAAAACACTTCATTTCGGGTGTAAGCAAACTATTGTCAATGGCTCAGCTGAAATTTCTTCGCCATAGACACTGAAAATATTTAAATTTGTATGCACTGCCTTGTTATTTAGGTGTAGCCTCCTTTATTTACAACACTCTGGGGCAGTGCCGGCACGTGACAGGTACATCAAAACTGATGCACCTGGAGTGTATTAATGATAATTTGTCACGTACCTGTTGGGGTCCCCCTCCCCGTTCAAATATGTAGCTAAATTTCTAATTTGTACCAATTTTGGTGGAGCCGGACCATCGTTGCTTTCACCGCCCGCAGGAAGATCTGCTAACCATGGCCCGCCTCCGAGTTCCGAATTCCACGGCCAGGACTGGTAAGATCGTGACCGCCCGAAAATGGGGGAGGAGCCCTTCTATAAACATAAAAAAAAAACAATTAAATGACATTCATACATTCACTATTTAATAAAATAATTATACTGACCAAAATAATTTCAAATTTGTAGCGTTGTGCGTACCCACTATCTCCCTGGTTTCTCTATTCTGTAACACATACGAATTTTTCATTTTTATTTCTACTATCTCGTACGGCCCCTCGTATAATAAGAAAAATTTCTTGATCTCCTTATCTTGAGCGCTCGATAAATCATGTCGTCGTACCAATACCAGCTGTCCGACCTCGTACTGCGTCCACTTACCTTTCATATCATGTCTCTGTTTTCTCCTCTCCCCCTTCGTCAACAAATTTTCATTTGCTAGTCTCAGTTTAACATCATTACCAATAGTGTTGGTTTCCGGTGGATATTCAATTAATTGTTCCAAAATCCTCTGTGGACGCTTTCCTCTTATTAACTCATAAGGTGTGAACCCCGTCGACTCGTGGGTGGTGCAGTTAAGCCAATTTTCAATCTTCTGCACATAGAGTGGCCACTCGCTATGTTTGGCGTGGCAGTATGTCCGGAAAATTCTGCCCAACTCTCTCATGACTCTCTCCGCCTGATTTGACTGTGGATGATACACTGCGGTGTGCTTTGGGATGATACCTTCCCATCCGAGAGTCTGGCGCCATCTCCCGCTGATGAACTGCGGCCCATGGTCTGATAATATCACCTTCGGTTTTCCCACGTTGATCATGTAGTCGCGTGTGATCTTCTCGCTCAGCACCTTACTTGTTGCTCGCTTTACGCTATATAACCTGACATATTTGGAAAAAGTGTCAAGTACAACAAAAATATGCATCACTCCACCCCTACCTTTCGGCAAAGGGCCGTACAAATCTACAGCTACTAAATCGAATGGCTTTTCTACTTTAATATAATTTAGTTCTCCTTCTAACCTATAATTCACAACTTTAGATTTCTGACATATCTCGCAAACTCTAAGTATTTTTCGGACTCGTTTCTCCATACTCTTAAATAGACAAGATTCCTTTAACACATTCACACACTTCCGTGCCCCAAAATGCCCATATCTAAGGTGACAATCCCACACTATTTTCTCTATCAACCCTTCAGGTATAACTAACCTCCAATCCCTCTCTCTCCCCTCTACTTTTTTAAACAAACTCCCTTTAAACACTTGAAAATATCGTTTATAACCAAACTCGTCTACATCTGATTCTACACTAGTAATTATTTTATTTAACTTACTATCAGCTCTTTGCATTACATTTATATCCTTTAATTCTTCCCCAAAAAGTTTATCTTCCCTGGACAATCTATAAATCTCTATTTCTTTGATATCTCTCCCCGTTCTATTTCTGTCTATGTCTACTCGTGATAGTGTGTCTGGCACCCTGTTCTCCACACCCTTAATGTATTCCCAAGAAAAATTATACTCTTGAAGAGCTAACACCCACCTGGTTATCCGGCTGTGTGTGAGTTTGCAAGTATTCAGGAACGACAGCGCTTTATGGTCCGTCCTGATGATGGTTCTATTACCCAGCAGGTACGTTCGGAACTTCCTCACGGCGAACACTATACTGAGGAGCTCCTTCTCGGTTGTAGTATAGTTGCGTTCTGCGGCTAGCAACGTCCGGCTGGCGAAGGCGATGGTTTTATGTTCTTTCGCCTCGTCTTCTTGGTATAGTTCTGCTCCCAGTGCTATATTGCTTGCGTCTGTCTGTAAGTAAAATTTTTCATTAAAATTGGGATGATTCATTAATATCATATCAGCGAACTTATTTTTTATGTCGTTGAATGCTGCTCTTTCGTTATCGCCCCATCTCCATTGTTTGTTCTTTTGCAGCACTGCGCTGAGTCGGGCCGTTGTCTGGGCGTAGTTCCGCTGGAACTTCCTGTAAAAATTACAGAGACCAAGAAAACTTTGCAATTGTTTTATATTTTTAGGCTCCGGGAACGTCAGGATGGATTCTACTTTATCCGGATTAGCACGTATTCCCGTAGGTGTTATTATGAAACCTAAAAAATGTATCTCAGTTTGCAAAAATTTTGATTTGTCCCAATTCACCGTCAAACCCCCCTGGTGTAACTTCTCCAATACATACTCTAAATGTTCGACATGCTCCTCAAACGTTCTAGAAGCGATTAGTATGTCATCCACATATATGGTTAAAAAGTCTAAGTTATGGGATTGCAAAATCTCATCAAGACACTTAATAAAGCTGGCTACACTTGTGTTCAAACCAAACGGTAGTCTCTTAAATTGATAATTTTTTCCGTTGAACAAGAACGCGGTATACTTCCTGCTATTTACTGCCAACGGGACTTGCCAATACCCTGCAGTCAGGTCTAAAGAGGTCATATATTTCACCCCGCTGAATTTCTGAAAAATCTCGTCTATCGCTTCGGGTGACTCCCGGTCTGGAATAATTATTTGATTGATTTTGCGGGCATCTAGACATAACCTCACTCTCCCATCTTTTTTTATCACTACTACTAAAGGGTTGGAATAAGTTGATACCGACCTTTCTATAATATCCCCCGCTAATATCCTATCTAATTCTAACTGTACGGCCTCCCTTTTCGAATATGGCACCGGATAACTACGTTGGACATATGGCGCATGCTCCCTCACCTTTAACTCACATTCATAACCTTTTGCCCTTCCTGGTTCCCCGGCAAACACTCCCCTATAATTCTCAACTACCCGCCACAGCGCTTTACGCTGAGAACTCCCCCTTACGCCACCTTCCCCGCAAAATTTAACCTCTCTATCCGCCCATATTCTCTCTCCACTCTCTTCACTCACACTCCCACTACACGCATGTATACTAAATTCCATATCCCCATTTATGGTCTTATCTGGTATAACCCTTATACCCGAAATCTTTACTGTGTCTAAAACCCGTTCAAAATTAACTGTTATTTGTTTATTTTCACTACTCAATTCTAAAATTCTTTTCCTGAAATTAATGACCGCATTATTTCTTATTAAAAAATCATTCCCCAAAATCACTTCTAAATTTAAACCCCTTACAACTAGAAATGTATTCTCATAGCTTTCCCCATTTATTAACATGTTCAACTGGACTTGTGTTGTAACCCATTTACTTCTAACACCCGTAATGCCTACAATTGTTACTCCCGCTACAGGCAAAGATGGAATATGTTTGTTAGTCTCTTTCAATTTATTCAGTACATGTTCTGCTATTACGGATATTTCGCTACCTGTGTCGATAAGTGTAAAGACTGACTTACCTTCTATCTCCAGTTTTACCTCAGTTAACCACGCCTCTTGTCTCCTCGTTTCCGCCTCCTCTTCTTCCATCAATTCCGTAGCCAAGTCCGTGTGGATCGTGTTATTCCTGTATTTATTTTCGTGGACCCCGTGATTATTCCTCGACAATGGCCGGGCCTCCTCATCCATTGTCCTCCTTAGTTTCCCGTCCTTTTGTCTGCATTACAGGGCGTATACACTCTACCCATATGCTGATTTCCTCCTTCGTTTCTCAGATTCTCTGCTCGTCGGTCACCGTTCCTCTGCTGTGGGTTGTTGAATCTCTGTGGTGTCCTCTGCTGCTGTCCGGGCCTTGCCCTTCTACATCTATAACAAAAATTACGGTCAGCATAATTTTCCACCAGACACCCATCACATTTCCACATCGGGTATCGTCTGTCTCATTCTCGACCATAGTGTGTGGTTCCCCCGTTTGGTCCTCCTCTTGGTGTGTGGTTACCTCCATTTTGCATATTAAGTTGTTGTATGCGTCGGCTGTCTTCCTGGTCCTTAATATTCTGAAAAACATCCAATATCTTTTCTAATTCACTGATATCACTTACCTCTCTGGTCATTAGAGTGATTTGTACTTCCCTCGGTAGATGTTTGCTGATGTGGCGTACAAACGACTGGAATGGCAACGGTGGCTCTAGGTACTTGGCTTCGTTGTATAGCCTCATGGTATACACGGTAATATTCCGGTTGTTTCTTCCAAAGCTCCCGGTTCCCATTATTTGGCTTCGTAGTATCTCCTGCTCCTCCTCCGACCAGTATTTATTCCGAAAGGCTTTTTCAAAATCTCCATACCTCTCCCATTCGTTTCGATGTGTCTCCGCCCATATCTCCGAATCGCCTTTAAAACATTTCAAAATTTTTATAAGTTTAACCTCCCAACTACTACCATTAAATCTGTCAAATTCCCGTACTCGATTCAAAAATTGCATTGGATGCACTCTCCTATTTTCACTACTAAAAGTTTCTAATTCTATTTCATTGTTTGTGTCTCGTGTCATGAATATGCGTTCAGTAACATTGTTTAAATTTTGGTTTCTTACTAAACGTAATTCGTCTCTCATACTATTGATGTTTTGTTCAAGTGAATATAATTTTTTGTCATTACTATATTCAGACTGTACGTTATTCTTTGATATTACATCGATAGATTCATTTACTGCTTGTATTTCTGTCTTACAATTATTTTCAACTGCTTGGATTTCTGTCTTATAATTATTTTCAATTTCATTTATTTTAGAGTCTATCTTATTTTGGTGTTCATCAATATTTTGACTAATTTTTTCCACTGTCATTACTACACTACTCAGTTTACATTCAGTTTCAGTATTACATTTATTAATTTTAGATTCTATGTCATCGTTATACTCATTCATTGAATTAATTACTTTTTCATTATTCTCATTGATTTGCTTCTCAACTCTACTTATCTGATTATCAATTTCATTAAATTTAACATCTATCTGCTGTATTGAATTGTCTAACTTGGTTTCTACTTGGTTAATTTTATCAGTCAACTCTACTTTGGTACTTTCACAATGTCTATTAATTTCTTGAATTTCATATTTCAACTCATTAATATCTCTACTTTGTCTATCTAATTTTATGTCATTACTGTCAAAGCGACTATCAAATTTATTATTCATTTTTTCTAATAAATTAAGTACAATACTCATTGGATCATCATCCACCTTATTGTATTTTGTTGAGGTCGGGGTTGCTTGAATCCCTGAATCCTCTGTATTAACTTTTTCATTTGTGTTACTTACATTCATAGTTTTATCGTCTTGACCTACATTCGGTGTTGAATGCATTTCAAGACTACTCATCACCGCTGATTCGTCAAATTCAGCTGTTTCGCTTATCACAGTCGAGTCGGACAAATCGATTCCGTTCTCTGCTGTATTTTCCATTATTATTATTTTTAGGTATTTACTCTGTTTCTTATGTGAACAAATATTCTTTACTTATTTTGCGTAACTTTACATAAGTACCTTTTGCGTATTTTCACTCAACCTCTAAATTACGCTTGTATCTCATTTGTAGGTATGGAATTTATATTATTAAATTCGTCCCTGTTCAGGCGCCATTGTTATGTTCATTATTATTTGACATAATAATAATACAAATAAACGTTAAGAAACTTCTACTTACCATCACTCGGCTTCAGGGTTGCGTCATACGTACTTTAGGATACAGGCGTAATTTCTTAAGGTTGTGTGAATAATTTGCACAACACATTTGTATGAAGAGAATTGAGATTTTAATTTTGATCAAGTCATTAAAATTTAAATATAAAAACAAATGTTATCCTGCTTTTTGCCTCTTACTCGTACTAAAACTTACAACTATGGCTTACCTTATGTAATCACACCAAATACAATTACAAACACAGACACAAACAGCCCAGCTTTGCTCACACACACATTCACACTGCAAATTATAAAACCCCCATCATTTTATAATATAAACCCCAGACCCCAAACGCCGGCCACGTTCGCGCGCGCACTCATCTTCTCATGAAATTTCTTGCTTTATATTATCCGAAAGTTATAAATTATACTGTCTCTTTTAAAATCGACCGCGGTCAAATAAATTCAACTGATTAATCCACTCTTTAACTGTTAAAATAAAACTTTTTTGACGAGCCTACTTTGGCCGTCCCGGTACTGGGGAGTTCAGCTGGTAGACTGGGAACGATAACGTAACAGGTACTGCTGAGATGATCTCATGCTTTCTACGGAAAGCACTGCCTTGATCTTCGTCGTCGAAGCTTCGTTCCATGCCATGCATGTAGTTTTTTGGAGTGAATATAGCCTACGATCTCAGCTAGGCATTGGCTGACGTCATAAAAGGGGCCGGACTTAAGACATTATTTCCTGCTGTTCCCCGACCATGTGCTCGTATAGTTTCTTGCTTTTAGCCATTTTGAGTTTTACAAGCGCGTGGGTCAGCGCCCCGCCCGACTAGGTTACGTACGGGCGTCGACACACAGATACAAAGTTCTTAGAATTTCGTGGAGATGCAAATTCCTTTTGACGAGTTACACAACTTTAATTGCGTCTCGCCTTTGTTCCAAACACTGTTCCATATGCCATGCGTTCTGTTATAATGAAATAGCATTGCACAATAATTTTATGAAATCCCGTACCAAAACTAAATAAATAAAAATGTAAATACCCCATACTGAAAGAAAAATAAAATGACCCAAAATTGACACGCTACATCTTATCACCAACTTGAACGAAAACTCCAAAATCATCCATTATTTTCTTTGCATCTTCACGAGTATCCACTGATTTGGCCACTCCAATAATTTTTCGAATAAAAATATTATAGTGAACACATTTGGAATTATCTCGCTTTGCTGTTTTACACAGAGGTTCTGCATTTGAATCTGCCATGGTTCGACTGCATGAAATAATAGAAATAATATTTGTTAATAAATGTGTAGTTTAATTCTATTTCAACACTTTTTAATTAAAACCAAGGCTTATTAACAATATGGATTCAAAAACTACATAAACTGTAAAGTATACTTATGAATATTTATCAGTAAAAAGTTGTTTTCATATGTTACTTTTAACATATAGTGTATTACACTAAGTACTATTTTTTATTCTTTTGTAATTCAACTTTCACATAAAAATACATTACGTTTAATTATGCCTATTTAGATAGGAAGCAAAATTGAGGTTAAAAATATATGTATGTTTTTAATATTGGTATTTCCAAACGTACTAAAATCATTACCAAATAATTAAGAATGTTTTTTTTTACAAACGTATGTTTTACCAACGTCTACAATAGTTCATTCACTATATGAATGTTCAAATATTTTTTTGTACAGTAGTAATCATATGTACTTACAAGTAATGATTTTGGCTGTAGTTCTTTGAGCAATACTCTTCTTAAAGTTTTTCTGTATGCGTCCACATTCAACAAATATACTTTATCTACTTCTTAAATAAACGATTTTAGTATATTTAGTTGTTTAAAAAGAATATAAAAAAACTATTGCAATTCACAAAAATGAAGGTTCGAGAATAAATAACATCATCACAATATTTACTTCTTCTTCTTCTTCTTCTCTGAAGCATCAGGCCCATGACCTGTTGTCCCATCTAGCCTAGCGGTGGTACAACCAGAGTTGTTAAATGAAATTCTTGTTTCTGTAAAATGGTTACTATAGTAATAATTGATGTATTTAAGAATGCACGGAGTAAATAAAAATCTCTTTATTAAGCATAAAAAAAAATCCTTATTTGAAACTAAAGTATGTTGCATACTTTTCTAATTTAATACAAAAAAACAAGTTTTAAATGAGTTAAATATAAGAATTGTAAATGTCAAATATATATTCACACATACACACTGTCAGTGTGTATATGTATATGTGTGCACACCTAAGAGTATATTACTAAATTGTAGTGTATTTAAATATAAAAATAAGCTTTAAAATATCAAAAATTCATGAATTCCAATTTATTTATTTAAAAAAATGACCTTGTATTATATATTATGAAAGAAAATAATATAATTTTACATTTTTAATATTATTTAGAGTACTAGCTACTTTCAGGCTAACAAAACCCCCTAAAAATAGCCGAAAAATGTATTTTTTTGCGTTTTTGAGGTTGGCCCACCACTCGAAAAAATCTGAAAAAATTTGAGTATACAAAGATTGTTAAAATACACTTTTTTAAACAAAAAATATGCCTGTAGCTCTTTTGGGACTTGAGATATAGCGTTTTTTAACATTTTAGAATTTTTTTAGAAACAATCCCATGATCCTATGGGGACCGTAATTTTTTAGTTTATTGTTTTTGATGCCAAAAATGTGATCAAATTTTTTGGAAACTTTACGTTTCATAAAAATTGAAAAAAAAAATAAAGACTGAAAAAAGTCAAATTTTCACCCTCCCACTGTAGAGGGGGTAGATGGGAACCTAAGAACCTTGTGTAATGTAATGTTTTTACTATTGTAATAAACCTACATAGTCAAAAAAATTATTGGTTTCAAGGGGCATTTTGCCCCTCTTAACCAGGGGTACCCTTTGCTGCCAAGGTATCCTAGCCAATATGTGATGCCATCAATGGGGTTTCAAAGCCCTAGATTATCAACCACACTTTCACCCTTATAACAAGACAGCATCCCTGCCCAGATTAGCTCCTATGGTATACCACCCTCACTTCGGTCACCAGCAATGCATGCAAGAGGTTGTCCACAAGTTCCCAAGTGTTAACTCTCCTCAAGGAGAAGCCTCGTAGTCTCGTAGGTACATGGAGCTTGCCCTCCACAATTGTCAGGCTCATGATGGCAAAGGGGGTTGACAGTCTGATGACACATTGAAAACTCAGCATCTCGTACTCACGTGATTCAATAGTGATTGGTCAGGATGACCACCGTCTGCTCCGGGTTGTTGGGGGGTACGGTTCCGCACTGACATGGTAGAGTTCATACGATCTTGCTCTCACCTTTTAAATGGTCAAAAGCCTCCTTGACTGACACCATCAATCAATTCTGAGTACAGTACCAAATGTACCCAGCAGGAGATGAAAGGTTTCAATAAATAGCACAATACACCTCACTGTTGGCGTGAGATGTACTGACAGGCTGTCGCAAATTGGTGAGTGTAAATGTAAAAGCATAATGGTCGCAACTGTGTATGCACCATTTTGCTATTGCAAACCTTTCGTGTATACCAGCCAGTCTGTAGTCGATTATCGTATAGCCCTTGTACATTTCTGTACAGTCTACATAAAAAACTCCTTTTAATTTCGTACTTGTTTTTGTCGTTTTATAAGAGTTGGTGACTGTTTTTTGTCCTAGCTCTGCATAAAATTTATTTCCTTTCCTTACACAGACAAGTGCAGAGGTTTACAAGGCCCATGACCTATAAGCCATATTTAATGATTAGATAGCATTTTTTACTGTTTGCAAAATTTTATTCACTGTATAAAATATAGATTCGTTAAGTGAGAAGTATGGGTTCGATATTCATTTGGAACAAAACACTTTTAAATACTTCAAAATGTTTCGAATAAGATTCAAAATTAGAAACAATTTACTAAAATTAGAAAAAATTAGATCCTGTGATCCAACAGAACTTTATGATTCAAAATAAGCAACTCTGATTCAAAAATATGGAAGCAGTGTGTTATGAATAACCTTTGAAGTTCTACATTATAAAATATTTTTCTGTATACAAATGAGTGTACTAAAAATTGTTCTTCCACTTACCATTTTTGTGCTCTTCGTTTTATTCAAAGTCAGAGCTTCCTCTCCTTAATATTACATGTCAATGTCTTCAGCTAAGTTTAACTGGCCCCTGTTTCTTGAGTCCTCTTTACCCCCACTACCTCTCTTCATTATACCAATATGAAACACAATTTAACCGAGCTAACTTAAAAACAAATTAGAGTGAGTAACAAATACAAACTAACTGAAAATGAAAGAAATAATCTTAAATCTGTGACGATTATTCATCAAATAACAAGAACTTAGTTTGTTGCCATGCACAGGTGATAAGCTCATCAGACAAACAGAAATAGAAACAAAATTACACGGCGAAGTTACACAAGGCAGGCTGGCAGCCGAACACATACACACTGCATTCAGAGTATAGTGGATGGAGGGTTTGTCAGGTGGGAGTTATTCTTTTGCGCATGTTTACATTTTTGTGGCAGTCATATTGTCAACAAACTGTCAAACCCACATTCTAGCCATTAACATTACTTGCAGGAACCTGTCATCTCTCTACAATAATACAAAGAATACATCACTGGGCCACAAATTATATTCAGTAGCACTGATTTTAAGTTAATATTTTTATTCAACTAAAAATTTGTGAAAAAAAAATGAAAAAATAATTTGAATAAAAAATTATTCAGGATTTAACCTTTGAGAAAATATTGGCGCCCCCCCGGGCTGTCACGCCTGTGAATAAAACTTCCATGATCTGAATAAATTTCATTAATGTTGTATCCCACACTACTGTGACATGACCCTCAGTTAAAAATCACCACAGTTCACTACTGTAGCAGCAGTTAACTTGTCCAGGTCCAACTTCTCAATCAACGGTTCAAACAATATTGCTTTCTGATTAAACATGAGCTTGACCATTCCTATGACTCACTTGTGTTCCAGCGAGATGCCAAGCCTCAAACTCTGTTCATAATCCTTCCCATTTTGAAGTGATTGCTGTGCTTGTGTATCTCAATCACTGTTCAGTATATTTCACTGAATAATGGAATATGGAAGTCATGATCTCTGTGTCTTCAAACCTCAGTGTGTGGTCATCATTAGCTAGAAGTGACCAAGCTTGTGGCCAATCAGACAGTGGTCCAGGCATAAATATTAATTTAAATATAACAAATTAATACAATAATTTGAAATATTGTATCATCAGTCTCTGAAGGTCCAGGAGTACCTGGACCAGGGTAGCCACTGATGATGACTACCATAGCAGCAGTATAAGCATGGCCTAATAACCTGAAATAGGTTATTAATGAAAATATGATGACATACTGTAACAATCACTTACCATCTCTGCTACCGGTGACAATCTCAGGAGCACCACATCCAATTGTTGTACCACCAACACCATCAATAGCATTTATTATTTCTCTGTGTGCATTTGCTGAGTACACTGGCACAGATGGATCTTCCAAATTCCTTCAGAAAAGTTTTATACACGTGAAGTTGATGTTTATTACTACACACACACGAATAAGCCACACCATACACATTTCAAATTACTAAATATATAAATTAAATGCATGCATGCAATGTGTGTGCGTGTGTGGGGGGACCCCCTTTTTGAACTATAGTTTGAACTATAGGCAAAAGTACTATAAATGTACAAAAGGCAATTATCTTCATTCAGCAACTACGCCATGGAAGAGAGGGAGTGGGAGACAGGGGAGCGAACGAGAGAGAGAGAGAGAGAGAGAGAGAGAGAGAGAGAGAGAGAGAGAGAGAGAGAAGGGTTAGTTCCTTAAAATGTCTTACAAAGTAAGTTTTATTATATTTTTAATATTGCTGTTTTTGTGGTGTTTTATAATTTCTCTAATGGTATATAATAATATAGGGAAGAAACCACCTTCTTTAATAGTCTTTTTAAACGTGATGTTATTATATTTAAAGTTCATAGAATCTTTTATTTAAGCATTTGATAAATCAGCACTGAACCATCATAAAACTACAACAAATAATTGTTTGTTGACAATACTGAGGTCTACAAGTGATTCACAAAGAAAACACTCCTGTCAAACAGTACTTGTTTGTAGTTTCATTACAAGAAATATTTACTAGGGTAATGGTGCACTACTGTGGCCATGGCCATGGCCATGATACCAGTTGGCCGCATGTGGCCAATATTGTATGGAATATGTATGCATCAGCATCAATGCACACAAAGCCGCTGAGGGTAGCTAGCTGCAATGGCCACAGTTTTATTTTGGCTCGCACGACCAAGTGACGCCTTGCAGCCAAACTTTGTATGTACTTCTATTGGACAGCAGCACGGAATGCAGCTCATATGCAACTAGCTTTTAACTGAGCAAGAAGTGATACTAAAATATTGGACTTCACAAGTAAAACAGTTGTTTTTTTTTAGTTCAGATTTTAGCTTTTTAATTGTGATTTGTTGTGATGTTAATTTCTGATTGGCAGCACTTTGTATAAGGTATGGAGTTTGATGTGGAAAAGTTTATTATAGAAATAAAACATTGGTCTGTCTATGCCCCTTAGGCCATCTCCAATTTTGTTCAATAATTCATGAAAACTTTAACTTGTATAATCAAAAAATTTGTCTTCGTGTTTATGAAGTTTACAAAAAAAGTACAAAACATGGCTTTTACAGAACAAGTTTGTAAAATAGGATGTCCCCAGAATTTCCTTTTCTTCCATTTCACTAATCGATTATACAAATACACAATAGCAGCTATCTCATCGACATCCATCTTGTGACTGACGTACAGCCAGCAACTGGCTGTCAGTAGCAGCCATAACCAGTCGTTGGTCATGGCCATGGCCACAGTAGTGCACCATTACCCTTAGCTCTGACTCCCTGCAACCTTGAATTTAGGATAATTGAAGTTGAACGGCTGCAACTATTGTGACAGTACAAAATGTGTACAATTATTTTTATAATGTGCAATAACACGATCTATGTAAAATTGAATTAAATATGACTTTCAAAATGGGACTCTTATACCAGAGTGATGTAGGTGTCGTCGTCATCAAGCTATAAACCGAGCCATATATGGGCACAAATTTTTATATTCGATCTGACGTCACAACAATATAATGACATGAATGAGTGTTTTATAATACTGAGACGCAATACAAGCTTCTCCAAGGTTCTAGGTGTTTCGAGATGATGTCACCAGCAAGGAAGGGGTACCACGTGACCAGCCTTTATAGAGTACAAACACCAGTCGCCATCTTTCAGTCTATGAACAGCAGCCAGATGCTGAACTGGGTGTTGAACCCAGCCCACGGACAGAGTCAATTTAGGCCTTTAAACAAGTGAACATGCATATAAAACAGTGCTACATAAGTTTCTCTGAGTACACGAGTTAATCACCAAAATTAATTAACAATTTTAACAGTTCAGTGAGTGTTGCAACAAAAGTGAACTATAAGAATGATGACGCCACATGTGGAATAACGTCTCCAGATAAGTAATTTTGAAACTAAGTCGACCAGACAGCTATCAACAACTATGTATCCTGCATTAAAACAATAAATTCAGATCGTAATGAGAGCTCAAATCAAAGGGGGGTTTTCAAAGAGTGAGTGAGAGTGTGAAAGCGAAGTACTGGTTCGCCTTTATAGATTTAAATAAAATAATCTTGTATAAATAATGAATATATATATATATATATATGTATATATATATATATATTGTTACAACACAAATAAGCCAAACCCCATACCAGGGATAAAAAAGATAATTCTTAATATAAAAATACTTCATATAAAATAAAATGTTTAAAAATGAATAAAATATAAATATTATGACACGACGAACGACGATATTACCCAACCCAAGTGATTGACCCAACAACAGAAACACAAAGAAGGGAACCACAAAACATACACAAGAAAAAAAGGTGATTGACCAAACAAATATGAACTAACAAAGGAAGATAAGAAACCAGAACTAAAGAAGAATCAAAGGAAGTGAACAAATTCCTACGACTAAATAGAAATTAAACCAGATGAGAAGAGGGGAACCGAACCAAGATGAAGACAATTGAAGAAGATGAAGAAGAGGAAGAATGAAGAGGAGACAGGTTAAACCCAAGGAGAAAATAACACACATATAAAGGTGAGAAATAGTAGACTCAAAGATAGAATACTGTAAATAAAACCCAAAAAATTATCCATTAATGAAACAAATAGTATTGTTGTAATTGAAATAACTTATGTACCTATTTTAAAGACAAAAGACAATTGTAAAGTAACGTAGTGTAGAAAAGTACACTAACACAATTATGAAGGTTAGATTTAATGAAAAATAAATAACCTAATATTATTAATAATAAAAATTATGCTGTAAAGAAATAGTGAGAAATAACAGGAGAAAAGTCTAGGGATTACCCATTAAGTAACACTCAATACAAACAGTGAACCAAAGTAAAGTGCAATAGTGAAAGTGTAAATACCCTAAAAATAGTGAAAGTGTATCAGTGATAAACCTCTATTAATTAAAGGTGAAGGTGATACAGGGAAATAGTTATGTTAAGCAATAAAAATGTAATAATAAATAAGAAAACACTTTATAAAGCATTGATAAACAATGATTTGAGTGATCTTGTGAACATTTATATAATTAAAAATAATTAAAAGTAATATTTCAAATAAATATAAATGAAGCATGTAATATTATTCAGGGAGAAAGCCCAGACAAAAACAGTTTAATCAAATATATTGGACGACTAAGCTTTTCGTCATTACTGACATCTTCAGGTCTTAAACAACCTTTTTAATTTTTCGTCATTACTGACATCTTCAGGTCTTAAACAACGTCTATTAACTGTACGCTGTAGGCTTTTATACTTTAGGCCCCTCCCCTTATGTCATCGCCCCTCCTATTGGTTCTAGCTGCTACCGCTCTTTACGGGAACTTTGTCTACCTTTTTCCGTTAGGCATTTTTCTAACGTCCGTCAAATTGTTTTAAGAATCTCCCATTAATTTCTTCATTCTTGACTTATAATTCTTTGTAACCTTTTACATTTCGTCATTTCTTAGTGTGTTATTCTTATTATTTTAATTTATTGTTTAATATATAATAAAATATTTCTTCATTTGTAAAATCCACTTTTATATTCATTAATTTATTTTTATCTTCTTTTTAACTTTAAGTATTTCTAGTTCTTCTATTAATTTTCTTTTTTGCGGATTGTTTTCTATTTTGATTATTTCCATATTTTCATTGGGATTTATGAATTTATGGCCTGATTCGTTGAAATGTCTTGCATATAGTGAGTTCATTACTCTAACCCCTTCTCCTTTTGCGTGTTCATTCATTCTAATTTTAAATTTTCTTCCAGTTTCGCCCAGATATATCTTATTACATTCCCCACATTTTAATTTGTATACGCCGCTTTTTTCTGTTAATGGAATTTCTTCTGTTTTATCATTTTTTATATATTCGAATACATTTTTCGTTTTCTTTATTCCTATCTGTATTTCATATTTTTTGAAACATTTTTGTAACATTTTTGTTTGATATCCTATGTATGTTATTGCTCCTTTATATTTCTTGTGGTTGTTTAAGACCTGAAGATGTCAGTAATGACGAAAAGCTTAGTCGAACAATAAAAAATTATAGCAGTTAGCAAATTCATAAAAGAAATAGTAAAGATGGCTGCTAATTTCAACAATACGAAGAATAAAATATATTGGAACTTACCGTCTGCGGCTTTTCAGAAACAGCGTCTTCATAAAATTTACATGTTTCGGGACCCTTGTCCCATCATCAGAATTTAAAAATAATTGTGTATCATTTAAATTTGATACACTTGTCAAACACTTAAAATATTAAAATCCAATATAAAAATATAAAAATAACTTAATATAACATGATAATACAATATTTACAGCGAGTGCGAAGGTTACCGATGTACATCGTATGAAAACCGACCGCGCACTAATTTACGTCTCGCTCCCACCACGACAATAGCGCAAGGCAGTGTTGTACAATACATTTGACTTGAAGACCAATTTATCATTTAAAACATGCGGCTTGGTATCAGTATTATTGTGTGCTTTATAAATTTCGTACTCTTCAAGAGCGTTCAAATATCGCCCTTTCTTACATATGTGAAGGGGTTTCAAATTAGTTTTAAAATTAGTGTAGCTATGATTTTCGGAAATGAGGTGTTCTGCAAATTTTGACTTGATATTGTCCAAACTGTGAAAATGTGTAGGCGGCCTATGTTCTATAAATCTTTTTAAAAAACCACGTCCTGTCTGGCCCACATAAAAGGCGTCGCAATCGTCACATATCAATTTGTAAACACCAGTTTTGTGTTCAAGGCTGGTGGTTCTGCGGACACGAAGATTGATAAATTGGTCTTCAAGTCAAATGTATTGTACAACACTGCCTTGCGCTATTGTCGTGGTGGGAGCGAGACGTAAATTAGTGCGCGGTCGGTTTTCATACGATGTACATCAGTAACCTTCGCACTCGCTGAAAATATTGTATTATCATGTTATATTAAGTTATTTTTATATTTTTATATTGGATTTTAATATTGGATTTTTAAGTGTTTGACAAGTGTATCAAATTTAAATGATACCCAATTATTTTTAAATTCTGATGATGGGACAAGGGTCCCGAAACATGTAAATTTTATGAAGACGCTGTTTCTGAAAAGCCGCAGACGGTAAGTTCCAATAATTTGATTGAACAACACGTGGCTTGGTACTAAACATCGGGATTTATTCCTTTTAAACATAAAAACAGTTTGTATTAACATGGTATGGAGGAGATAGTAGTATAGGAATAAGGTTTTGTTTTAAAATTAAGACTACAATGAATAAAACACCCCATGTTGAAAGGGGAAATAACTTTCATAAATTTGCAAGAAGTGATGATGTTTATCACTCAAAGTAGTAACAAAAGAAAGAAATTAATGTTAAAACTAACAATAACTAGTAACTTATAAAGAATAGTTTGTTTCAATGTTATGAAGAGGATATGGCTGAAGGAAACTTGCAGTCCATAAGCCTAATTGTTATATTTTGAAATATGAATATGATAACTAAGTGAAGCCCATCAGGCTGAATTAAAAATGTAATTTAAAAGAAATCAACCAAAAACCATCATGGCTAATCTTGGCTATGAAAACATCTAACTGTCAGACACACACAAATGTCAATTGTAACAATTTCACAAGGAACTTTACTAATCTAAGACCAGTAAATGGCCAGTAATTATATGTAAATCATTTTAAAACAGAAATGTTCTTATAAAAGTTTAATTTAAGAGAGATATGTAATTTATCAGATGTCAAATATTTAGACTAAAGTTAAGGTATAATAGAATATGACCTTATGAGGTATCATTTTAAACTTTGAAAGGAAAGAAATATAATAGTGATATTATTTATTACCCCAAAGGAATGATAAAGGAATAAAACCATTAAGAAAATACATAATAAATTTGAATAAAAATTCAAATCTCTTAACAATGCTTTTGAAAGAGGTCTTAACCAATCAAAGGATTGATGTTACCATAGTAACGGGCCGTTGAATGAGAATTTTCCGTTAAAATTATTAGACTTGAAGAAACGAAGCGTGGGTAAGCGGCACGCAAAATTGTGATGATAGAAATTTTACTTTAAATAGTTACGAAAAGACGTTCGGAAGTTAACCATCAAGACCAAAGACGAATAGATGCAGAACTACTAAGATTTAACGATGTCCTGGAACCAAATACCAATAAATTAGTTAACAAAAATCCCAAGACAAGATAGAAAAAGATGTCCGAAGCCTAAAACCAGTCCAAATTTGCAGAATATCCACTACCCCAGATGACAACAAATCAACACTGTCTGAACTGATAAGTATCAAATAAATTCCTTTCTCCCAAAAAACCAAATTACTTTAAATATTTCTCAAATGATCAAATTTCTCACTATTGAACAAATATAATTTTCTTTCAAAGGTTTTAATGCATAATTTACTTACGTAAAAACATTTTGTTAATCAAAATATAACCTCGCATTAGAGTGCAACTTTGTAACAAAAATACGACACTACCGAACAATTTGTAAAAACACATTATACTTTCTAAGTACGTATAAGGTATGGTAGTGTACTTTTTTAATGTAATCAACGTTTATGTCTTATTTTATAATCCAAAGAACCCCAGATTTTGAACAGATTCTTTTATTGTATGTAAACAGTAGCCATCTCGGCAACGAAAAAAAAGTTGTTCTAAAATCAATTTGCCAACCTTGAAATATTGGTGTCTCATGTTATAAGCCCGAGCAATTTGTTATCAAACCATTTATAATCCTTTTGTCATATTAATTAATGACTGAATTTGTATTAAAATCACAGTACAGAGTATTACTATCGTTTTATTTCATAGGACGTTGTAGAATATATGTGTGTTAGCAATTTTTATTCAGTAACCAACTAGCGCTCGTCACGAGTGGTCAAGACGGCAACCTGTACAGCGGCGGGAACCATTTGAACGCTCCAGCTGTCAACGCTAATAACACTTATCATCTTGTAATTTAACTATTTTAATTGTTTTGATAGAAACAATTTGGCGCCACCCGGGATTCGCAACCCCTATGAATTAACAGGTAGGTTGTACTGGTAATTCTGACAACGCTACAGACTCCAGTAGTGACTACGATTAATGTAACGACCGGTGTGAGGCAAACACACCACACTAACACTAATACACATAATAAACAAGTGTAAACACATTTTAACAGGTACGACCACAATTCTTCGTTACAATATATATATATATATATATGTTCAATGTTGGGTGATTTACTAATCACATATATAAGGGCAACGCCCGTTTGAATTGAAAAAAGTGAGAATAAAAACCAATTGCTATATCACAAAGACCAGGTGTTGACTGTAATTATTGCGCTACAACCTCGTCTGTTTGCTGCATCCAAATCTCACCTAAACGAATTCTAGAGTCTTCTGAGTCCAGGGAAATAAAGCGTTTAAATTATACAGGTATTGGTTAATGTAAAGAGTGGAATAGTTTGCATATTAACTCCAAATATGCTGGCAACCCTATGACGTATTGATGAGATGTAAGGTAGCTGCAAGAATTAAATCGCTACGGTAGGTGATGTTTTGGGTGGGTATATTTGAAAAAGTTATAGACAATTACAATTGGCAGCACTGCCAGGATTTTTATGTAAATTTTACGTAAAATAGGCCTGAAATTGGATGATAGGGAATAGGCTTGGGAGCGGCGGCACATTTTGAAAAAATTTTAGGTTAAGACATTCAAAATAGCATGTGGTCTGAAAAAAGTTTGTTTAGTACATGTAAAACACTCATTTATTTAACTCAATAGTAAATTGTAAACAGTATTTAACTAAAATAAGTAAAATAAGGAGAATAATGAGGAGGAAGTCAGCTTGTCTGATTCAACCATCACTAATGAACCAGAAAGTCAGACAACTGGTGTATTAAATAAAGAGAGCAGGTTAACCGAATCAAAAATAATGGATGACGTTGAAGTTCATTCCACACCAATATCAGTTAAAAAATCTAATGAGTATAAGATAGTTAAAATGTTACAATCGATGCTAGATGTAAAATTTAATGAAGTAAATAATAAATTCGATGAACTAAAAAGTAATTTTAGTGAACAGAGTGTAAAGCTTAATGAACTAAGTAGTGATAATGTTAAATTCGAAATTAATATGAACAAACGTCTAAACGAAATTGATGAACATTGTAGTACCATCGTTAAACAAATGCAAGATGATGTCAATGACATTAGAAAGAGAAAGGAGAGTAAAAGAGATACAGGTAAGTGTACTGAGAGAATAAATAATGAAGTAATAGAGAACAAGGTAATCTGTTCTGATAGTGAAGATAGTGAAAATACAAGTGATAATCATAATGATGACAAGTTAAGTGCAAATGAGAATACAAATAATGAAGGAATAGTTGACAAGGTAAGTAATGGTGTTAATATAAGTGAAAATCATAATGATGAGATTATGCTGAATAAGAATAATGCTGATACAATTGAAAATGGGGTATCTAAGAATGATACGGTAATAGTACTGATGAGGAGAATATAATGGGAGTTGAGGTTAGTGAGGGGGTAGTATTAAGTGTTAGTGAGCTTGAGAGAGAATGAAGGGAGAGTTTAAGAGAATATGGGGGGGTGGAGGGCAAATTTTCCTGGTGCTGTAGGTGAAGTAAAGGCTTCACGAGTGTTGTTGGAGGAGATAGGTTCCTCGACAATTTATTTGGGAGACAAATGGTCTACAAATAATCCCTTTATGCCTTATGATTTCCCTGGTAAAGCCAGGATGTGTTTTAATAATGTAGTATTGCCCTCTGTGTGGAGTGAGAGAATTAAATAGGGTTGGGAAAGAGATTATAAAGAGAGAGGGAGAGAGATAGAGTTGTTTAAAATAAAGAGGGGCTATGAAGAGTTAGTAGAGAGAATAAATATTGAGAGAATTGTTGACAATGAAAACTTACCTTGTGATGTAATTAGAGCAGCAGTAGATGATGATAATAAGCACTTACCTTGCGATATAATTGGTGTAGTAGTAGACGACTATGATGATGAGATCATAATTTACCTGGTGATGACAAAAAATACTAAGGGAGACTGGACCAAAAATACTAACGTTGACAAGTTTTATGAGATAATAATGGGGAATGATCTGGTGAATTGTTATGGTAAAATGGATAAAATAAATTTAAAGAGTTATTATATAAATAGTAATAATATGATAAATGTAAACAAAACTGAATAGTGTTATGTTAAGATCAGATTAATTTTTGATGATGAGGTTAGATATATAGTGAATGAACATTTAATTATTTTAGTTAATGGTAAATACTTGGCTAACTTATGTAATGCGTTTTGGTAAACAATGACATGATATGACGTAGATTGTATATAATTTTGTATTGGTGTTACATGTTAAATGTACTTAGGTATTAGGTTATGTGGTTATTATGAAATTGTATCTGAAAATACACAGTGTGTGTATGTTGTATGATGTGTACTCAATGTTAATAACGAGGATTAATTGTTAATAACAATTGACAGTATATAATTATGAATTTTTATAATGGAATTAAACTAATTTGAGATGGTTTAATTTTGTAAAACATGGAAACGTTGGTAATAAATCTGAGTTATTTTTTGAGAGTTGAATTGTATAATAAATGATAAATAATTAAAGTTTTAATTAAAGTCCATGTTCTCCTGGACAAGGTAGAATATAACCGAATAAGGGAGATGTATAAGAAAAATATACCAACATGGTAATTATAGGTGCTACTGGTAGACCAAATAAAACAATATGGCAGCAAGTAATGATGGAAGTATCTAGTGAAGGTAGAACTATTCCTATGGTGTTTATGGTAGCTCAAGGATTACCATTTAAAGCGATGCTAGGGTGTGATACGCTGCGGCGCCACTCAGCTATTATTAATATGGGCAGAGGAAGAATAACCCTGTACCATGAAAATGGAGAATGGTCAAGTGAAATAGTGGATCATAAAAATGCCACTCACCAAAGACATTCTTTTACTTAAATGCGCGATGATGAAATGGAATATAGAACACCTTTTGAGGAATTAGCTTGTACTAAGGAGAATGAATGGAAGGAAAAATTGCAAGAGATTTATTTGTTTAAAACTGCCAGTAATAATAATGGAGTAACACCGGAACAAAAGAATCAATTAATAAAGATTTATAACAGATATAAAAAAGTATTTTCGGATTTGCCAGGAAAGGCCAAGAATTTTATTTGTGAATTGTCATTTAAACACCCCATTAACTTTAACCGGAAATCATATCCTATACCCCAATCCCTAAAACCAGCAGTGAGAAGGGAAATACAGAGTATGATGGAACAGGACATAATTGAGTATAGCTCATCACCATACACCAGCCCTATAGTAGCCATAAAGAAAAAGGATGGTACCGTACGTTTATGTTTGGACGCCAGGGAGATAAATAAAAATATAATAAATGATAGGACCTCACCAGGGGAAATTGAAGAGTTAATGAAGAAATTTAAGAATTGCAGGTATATGAGTATTTGGGATGCTGTTTGTGGATACTGGCAGGTGGAGTTACATCCCAACAGTAGAAATTACGTTGCCTTTATATTTGAAGGTAGAAATTATCATTTTAATCGTCTTCCTTTTGGATTAGTAAATTCTGTGGCGGTTTTTATTAAATGCATGGACCAGGTTCTAGGTGAAGAAGTGTTAGCCTTCACAACAGTATATGTAGATGATATATTGGTAACTTCAACCACTTGGGAGGAACATTGCCAACGTGTGGAAATGGTGTTAAGCAAGTTAGAAAAGAGCAACATTACCTTGAAATTGAATAAGTCAAAATTATTAACCAATCAATTACAATTCCTAGGGTTCATACTCTCTGAAAATGGAATATCAACATCCCCTGAAAAGGTGGAAGCTATTCAAAACTTCCCCAGACCTAAAAACATTAGACAGCTGCAATCATTCCTAGGAGTGTGCAACTACTACCGGAAATTCCAAAGGAATTATTCCCAATTAACAGCAAGATTTAAACACTTGCTGTCATCTAAACATAAATGGAAGTGGAAAGAGGAAGATGATGAGACATTCATTTTAATTAAAGAGAAATTTTTACAAAACATCATTCTGCATCATCCTGATTTTAATCAGAAATTTTTTATAAATTGTGACGCCAGTGATGTGAGTCTGGGTGCTGAGCTGTATAAGGAAGACCAAGAAGGAGACCACCAAGTAATAAGTTTTGCCAGCAGGGTCTTAAATCAGTGTGAAAGAAATTACAGTGTCACGGAAAAGGAATTATTGAGTGTGGTATTTGCATGCAGTAAATTCCGCACATATGTATTAGGTTACCCTTTAACAGTACGGTCCGACCACAAATCCATATCATTTATACAAAGGTGCAAACTAAGCCATGGTAGATTAACTCGTTGGATATTGGCTCTCCAGGAATACAACATAACATGGGAATACGTGCCAGGGAAACAGAACACTGTAGCTGATGCTCTATCTAGGGTGAACCTGGAGAAGGGTACTTTTGAAATTGAAAGGGAGGATGTTGGAAAAATATATCTTGTAATATTAGCTAGAGAAGAATTAGTAGAAGTGTTAACCAAAATTCAGGAAGAACAAGCAAAGGACCAGAGATTGTCCACCATACAAGAACGTCTCATCAGTAATGATACTATAATTATGCAGTATTATCAAAATTATAAAGGGTTAATCTTCATAAAATCCCCTGTTGGAAAAAATAAATGGAAATTATACATTCCCAAATCTACAGAATCATTAATAATAAAGAATTACCATCAAATGTATGGACACATGGGTTCCATCAAAGTAGTAAAGGCACTGGAGGAGCATGTGTATATTAAGGGTTTGAACAAGAAGGTAAGGGAATTAATAAAACGATGTGGAATATGTCAAAGGGTTAAGGTAAACAATGAACGAAAGGAGGGGTCTTTAATAACCATTACTTCAGAAAGGAAATTAGAAAAAACGTTTCTTGACATTTGCGGGCCTTTCCCACGTAGTGGAAGCAAGCGCCGATATAAATATATTGTGATCATCTTGGATCATTTCACATGTTACACTAAGTTGTACCCTATCAGCAAGGCATCCACCAATGCTATCATCAAGGTCATCGCAGAAAAGTACCTCATAGATGTGGGCACTCCATATTCCATAATAACGGACCATGGAACCCAGTTCAAGGGTCGAAAATGGAAATTAGAAATGTCAAATCGAGGAATTAAAACCTACAAAACTTCAATTTATCATCCTAGTAGTAATCCAGCAGAAAGGGTACTCAGAGAGGTAGGACGAGTACTTCGTACTTATTGTTATGACAATCATAGGAAATGGAGTGAATTTTTACATGAAACCGAAACCTTTTTAAATATTGCTCATCACGAAACCATTGGTGTTACACCATACCAGATGATGTTTTCAAAACTACCACCTCGAGAAATTACCAAATTAATACCATTCCCTGAAGGACCTGAAGAAGAACTTGACCTTACACATGTGTATAATAGACTACTCCACAAACTGGAAACCCGAAGGAAAAAACAGGAGGCTACCCGAAAAAACATCATTAAATACACCATCGGCGAAAAAATTTTAATAAGAAACCGTCAGCAACCAAGCAGTTCCAAAGGAATAGCAAATAAATTACTGCTATTAGATGTTGGACCTTTTGTAATAAGCCAGGACAATCAGAACAATACCTACGTGGTATCTGACCCCATAAATAATAGAGTGAAGGGTACCTATAATCAAACGGAAATAAAAAAATATTATGAATAAGAGGACAACCTAGTCAGGTACAAGCTATAAGTTTATTTTTTACTAAACTTAATTGAGACAAAATAAACTTCTTTCGAAGGGGGGGTGTTATGTAACGTAACAGATTTGAGGTCCCCAACGTTACATAAAAAATGAAGTAACTATGGTCTAGCACCATACCCAATTATTAAGGTTACTCAGTAATTGATACATCTGAGGTGTACATAAATTTAAAAGATGTAACAAATAATATGAAGTATAAAATACTATTCCAATTAATGATTAATGTGTTACAAATTGTACTTGTTGTTATGCTGTAGCACGGTAGTGTTTACAGGATGTTTATTTTATGTTTTGTGGATAGTAAGAGGGAAACTGTTGTTTTATAGAAGTACTTAGTCAGTGGTACTCCTTTCATTTTTGTTAAAATTGTCTTTAGACAATTAAGTATGAATACCTGTGTTAGGTATTATATTATGTTAAATGTATTGACTAAAATTGATTAATGAAGTTGTTTTGAATTAATGTTTGTAAACTTGGCCAGTATGGCAATAAGCGTTTGAAAGTTAACAAGTAGTTCTTATAATTATGTTGTAAAATAATGAAAGGTTCCAGGATGAATTAATTAATATAATAAATTAAAACCAGGAAATATAAATTCATGTAAGTAGCCATAAACCAATGACTATTTGTACAGTAGGTCATGTAAAGAAAATTAAGTTAAAAAAAAAACGAAATTATTATAACAGTTGTAAGAAAACCTATAGGCCTAAATTTAATATTGGTAAAAGGAAATTAATACCTTTTTAATAAGTCCAGTCCAATGAAACTATAGTAAAACATATAAAACATAGTAAAATTTAACGAAGTAAATAATAAATTCGATGAAGTAAAAAGTAATTTTAGTGAACAGAGTGTAAAGCTTAATGAACTAAGTAGTGATAATGTTAAATTCGAAATTAATATGAACAAACGTCTAAACGAAATTGATGAACATTGTAGTACCATCGTTAAACAAATGCAAGATGATGTTAATGACATTAGAAAGAGAAAGGAGAGTAAAAGAGATACAGGTAAGTGTATTGAGAGAATAAATAATGAAGTAATAGAGAACAAGGTAATCTGTTCTGATAGTGAAGATAGTGAAAATACAAGTGATAATCATAATGATGACAAGTTAAGTGCAAATGAGAATACAAATAATGAAGGAATAGTTGACAAGGTAAGTAATGGTGTTAATATAAGTGAAAATCATAATGATGAGATTATGCTGAATAAGAATAATGCTGATACAATTGAAAATGGGGTATCTAAGAATGATACGGTAATAGTACTGATGAGGAGAATATAATGGGAGTTGAGGTTAGTGAGGGGGTAGTAATAAGTGTTAGTGAGCTTGAGAGAGAATGAAGGGAGAGTTTAAGAGAATATGGGGGGGTGGAGGGCAAATTTTCCTGGTGCTGTAGGTGAAGTAAAGGCTTCACGAGTGTTGTTGGAGGAGATAGGTTCCTCGACAATTTATTTGGGAGACAAATGGTCTACAAATAATCCCTTTATGCCTTATGATTTCCCTGGTAAAGCCAGGATGTGTTTTAATAATGTAGTATTGCCCTCTGTGTGGAGTGAGAGAATTAAATAGGGTTGGGAAAGAGATTATAAAGAGAGAGGGAGAGAGATAGAGTTGTTTAAAATAAAGAGGGGCTATGAAGAGTTAGTAGAGAGAATAAATATTGAGAGAATTGTTGACAACGAAAACTTACCTTGTGATGTAATTAGAGCAGCAGTAGATGATGATAATAAGCACTTACCTTGCGATATAATTGGTGTAGTAGTACACGACTATGATGATGAGATCATAACTTACCTGGTGATGACAAAAAATACTAAGGGAGACTGGACCAAAAATACTAATGTTGACAAGTTTTATGAGATAATAATGGGGAATGATCTGGTGAATTGTTATGGTAAAATGGATAAAATAAATTTAAAGAGTTATTATATAAATAGTAATAATATGATAAATGTAAACAAAACTGAATAGCGTTATGTTAAGATCAGATTAATTTTTGATGATGGAGGTTAGATATATAATGAATGAACATTTAATTATTTTAGTTAATGGTAAATACTTGGCTAACTTATGTAATGCGTTTTGGTAAACAATGACATGATATGACGTAGATTGTATATAATTTTGTATTGGTGTTACATGTTAAATGTACTTAGGTATTAGGTTATGTGGTTATTATGAAATTGTATCTGAAAATACACAGTGTGTGTATGTTGTATGATGTGTACTCAATGTTAATAATGAGGATTAATTGTTAATAACAATTGACAGTATATAATTATGAATTTTTATAATGGAATTAAACTAATTTGAGATGGTTTAATTAATGTAAAACATGGAAACGTTGGTAATAAATTTGAGTTATTTTTTGAGAGTTGAATTGTATAATAAATACTAAATAATTAAAGTTTGATGTTTAAAGTGTTGAATACAAGTGCAGAGTTGAAGTAATACTGAGATAATGGGAGTATTGAATAGAAAATGAATATTGTTACTATACAATTAAGCCAAATCCCGTACCAGTGATAAAAAAGATAATTCTTGATATAAAAATACTTCATATAAAATAAAATGTTTAAAAAATGATTAAAATGTAAATATTTTGACACGACATACGACGATATTACCCAACCCAAGTGACTGATCCAACAACATAAACACAAAGAAGGGAACTACGAACCATACTCAAGAAAAAAGGTGACAGACCAAACAATTATGAACTAACAAAGGAAGATATGAACCCAGAACTAAAGAAGAATCCAAGGAAGAGAACAAATCCCTACGATTAAACAGAAGGCAAATCAGATGAGAAGAGGAGAACCGAATCAAGATGAAGACTATTGAAGATGAAGACTATGAAGAAGAGGAAGAACGAAGAGGATACAGATTAAACCCAAGGGGAGACTAACACACATAAAAAGGGGAAAAATAGTATACTCAAGGATAGAATATGGTAAATAAACCCCAAATAATTATTTATTGATGAAACAAATATTATTGTTATAATTGAATTAACCTATGTACCCATTTTAAAAACAATACGATTGTAAAGTAATGTAATGTAGAAAAAGTACACTAACACAGTTAGAAAGGTTAGATTTAATAAGAAATAACTAACCTAATATTATTAATAATAAATATTATGATAGAAAGAAATAGTGATAAATGATAGGAGAAAGTATAGGGATTACCCATTAAATACACTCAATACAAACAGTGAACCAAAGTGAAGTGTAAGTACCCTAAAAATAGTGAAAGTGTATGTTAAGCATTAAAAATGTAATGATAAGTAAGAAAACACTTTGTAAAACAGTGATGAACAATCAATGATTGGAGTGACCTAGTACACGTTTATGTAATTTAAAATAATTAAAAATAATATTCCGAATAATAATAAAAGAAGCATGTAATGTTATCCAGGGAGAAAGCCCAGACAAAAGTAATTTGTGTTAACATGGTATAGTAGAATGGAAATAAAGTTTTGTTGTTAAAATTAAGACTACAATAAATAAAACACCCCATGTTGAAAGGGGAATTAACTTTCATAATTTTATAAGAAGTGATGATGTTTATCACTCTAGGTTGTAACAAAAGAAAGGAATCGACATTAGAACTAACAATAACTAGTAAATTATAAAAAATAGTTTGGTTCAATGTTATAAAGGAAATATGGCTGAAGGGAACCTACAGTCCATAAGCCTAATTATTATATTTTAAAATATGTGTAAGGAAAAGTATGTTGAATAGTAGTTAAAACACGAACAAATATGATAACTAAGTGAAGCCCATCAGGCTGAATTCAAAATGTAATTTAAAAGAGATACACCAAAAAACCATCATGGCTAATCTTAGCAATGAAAACATCTAACTGTCAGAAACACTCAAATGTAAATTGTAACAATTTCGCAAGAAACTTTACTAATCTAAGACCAGTAAATGGCCAGTAATTATATGTCAATCATTTTAAAACAGAAATGTTATTATAAAAGTTTAATTTAAGTAAGATAGGTAATTTATCAGATGTCAAATATTTAGACTAAAGTTAATGTATAACAGAATATGACCTTATGAGGTATCATTGTAAACCTTGAAAGGAAAGAAAGATAATAGTGATATCATTTATTACCCCAAAGGAATTATAAAGGAATAAAACCATTAGGAAAATACTTAATACATTTGAATAAAAATTCAAATATCTTAACAATGTCTTTGAAGGAGTAATTAACCAATCCCAGGATTGCGGTTACTATGGTAACGAGCCGTTGAGGGCTTATTTTCCGTTAAATAATTGAGACTCGAAAAAACGACGCGTGGGTAAGCGGCACGCAAAATTGGAATGATTGAAATTTTAATTTAAATAGTTACTACAAGTTTCGAAAGTGAACCAAGATGACCAAAGACGAGTAGATGTCGACCTACTAAGAATTAACGATGTCCTGGAACCAAATTAAATAAATTAATGATCAAAAAACCCAAGACAAGATTGAAAAAGATGTTGGAAGCTTAAAACTAATCCAAATTGGCCTAATATCCACTACTACGATGACTACACATCACGCAATCTGAACTGATAAGTATCGAATAAATTCCTTAATCCCAAAAAACCAAATTACTTAAATTATTTTCCAAATGATAAAATTTCTCACTATTGAATAAATATTATTTTCTTTCAAGGGTGTTAATGCATAATTTACTTACATAAAAACATTTTATTAATCAAAGTATAACCTCAGTTAAGAGGATCATGTTGTAACAAAAATACGACACTACCGAACAATTTGTAAAAACACATTATACTTTCTAAGTACGTATAAGGTATGGTAGTGTACTTTTTTCATGTAACCAACGTTTATGTCTTATTTCATAATCCAAAGAACTCCAGATTTTAAACATAGTAATATATTGTATGAACTGATGCCATATCGGCAACGGAAAATGTTTTAAAATCAATTTTGCCAACTCTGAGATATTTTTGTGTTTCATGCTGTAAACCGGAGCTATTTGTTATCAAATTATTTATAATCCTTTTGTTATATTAATTAATGTTTGAATTTGTATTAAACTCACAGCACCGAGTATTACTATCTTTTTATTTCATAGGACGTTGTAGAGTATATGTGTGTTAGCAAGTTTTATTCAATAGACAACTAGCACTCATCACGAGTGGTCGAGTCGACAACCTGTATAGCAGCAGGAACCATTCGAACGCCACAGCTGTCCATGCTAATAACACGTATTATCTTAGAAATTAACTATTTTAATTGTTTTAATAGAAACAATTTGGCGCCACCCGGGATTCGCAACCCCTATGAATTAACAGGTAGGTTGTACTGGTAATATTGACAACGCTACAGACTCCAGTAGTGACGTCGATTTATGTAACGACCAGTGTGAGGCAAACACACTACATTCACACTAATACACAAAATAAACAAATGTGACACATTTTAACAGGTACGACCTAGTTTACTCGTTACATATTGACGAACCCAACGCGGGGCTTTACAAAAGAAGGACGTACCCATATTCTATTGTTACAATATAAAAGTTGTAATGTTTGTAATTTTTATTCAAATACAGAGGTGAAATGTTTCATGTTAACATGATGATGGTGATGTTTACATTAAAGGGGGGATAGTAGAAAATGATGTGGAGGAGTTTAAAATGAAAAATAAGATAGAGAGAAAGTGATGCTTAAATCACGATATAACGATTAATAATACAGTGTTAAAATACACATTTGGTTGACTGTACTAGTTGTATTGTATAACTTTTGATTGTTGTGTTAATCATGTATTGTATACAGATAGCAGGAGTAATCTGCATAAATGATTAGTAAATCATTGAAATTGAGATATAAAATGAGATGTTTAAAAAGAAAAAAGTAAGATGAAGTTGTTGTTTACTTGAATTCAGACTTGAATTAGTAAATCATTTTCAATTTGGAATTATAAATTCCAAGAGAATGTCGGTGTTAGATGTTTAGGAGAAGACATATTATGTTAGGTTAAGGATGTTTCTGTTATACAATGTGGCGTGTACATTTAGAAGTTAAGAAAGCCAGTACTTCAAAAAAGGCAAGCCAGTACGGCTAAAAGGAAACCAAATCAGTTCAGGATCTGGAAGATGAAAGGCCATTTAGTAATGTTTTGTTGATTGTTTCAGAGTCTGGTGACACAGTGGTGGCGACCCTGTGACTTTATGGTGTTGGGATTCTACAACAGGAAGTCCAGTAAAGTCATGCAGGTGCGGCCGCTATCACTGGATCAGGGGGGTGAGTTACCCTACCCATGATGTTAATAAAAAATTAAAGGGGGTCATGGCGCCATATCCGAACTGATCCTTTTAGGTTATGTCAATGAGTTTTTATGCTTTGGCATAAAACCTCTCATTGAGGGGGTATTGTGACAGTACAAAATAGGTATAATTATTTTTATAAAGTGCAATAACACGATCTATGTAAAATTGAATCAAATATGACTTTTGAAATAGGACTCTTATGAATCAGCCAGAGTGACGTCTTCGAGCTATAAACCGAGCCATATATGGGCACAAATTTTTATATTCGATCTGACATGACAACAATATAATGACATGAATGAGTGTTTTATAATACTGAGACGCAATACAAGCTTCTCTAAGGTTCTAGGCGTTTCGAGATGACGTCGCCAGCAAGGAAGGGGTACCACGTGACCAGCCTTTATAGAGTACAAACACCAGTCGCCATCTTTCAGTCTATGAACAGCAGCCAGACGCCGAACTGGGTGTTGAACCCAGTCCGCGGACAGAGTCGATTTAGGCCTTTAAACAATTGAAAATGCATATAAAACAGTGCTAAATAAGTTTCTCCGAGTACACGGGTTAATCACCAAAATTAATTAACAATTTTAACAGTTCAGTGAGTGTTGCAACAAAAGTGAACTACAAGAATGATGACGCCACATGTGGAATAACGTCTCGAGATAAGTAATTTCGAAACTAAGTCGACCAGACAGCTATTAACAACTATGTATCCTGCATTAAAACAATAAATTCAGATCATAATGAGAGCTCAAATCAAAGGGGGGTTTTCAAAGAGTGAGTGAGAGCATGAAAGCGAAGTACTGGTTCACCTTTATAGATTTAAATAAAGTAATCTTGTATAAATACTGAATATATATATATATGTTCAATGTTGGGTGATTTACTAATCACATATACATATATATATATATATATATATATATATATATATATTGTAACGTAACAGATTTGAGGTCCCCAACGTTACATAAAAAATGAAGTAACTATGGTCTAGAACCATACCCAATTATTAAGGTTACTCAGTAATTGATACATCTGAGGTGTACATAAATTTAAAAGATGTAACAGATAATATGAAGTATAAAATACTATTCCAATTAATGATTAATGTGTTACAAATTGTACTTGTTGTTATGCTGTAGCACGGTAGTGTTTACAGGATGTTTATTTTATGTTTTGTGGATAGTAAGAGGGAAACTGTTGTTTTATAGAAGTACTTAGTCAGTGGTACTCCTTTCATTTTTGTTAAAATTGCCTTTAGACAATTAAGTATGAATACCTGTGTTAGGTATTATATTATGTTAAATGTATTGACTAAAATTGATTAATGAAGTTGTTTTGAATTAATGTTTGTAAACTTGGCCAGTATGGCAATAAGTGTTTGAAAGTTAACAAGTAGTTCTTATAATTATGTTGTAAAATAATGAAAGGTTCCAGGATGAATTAATTAATATAATAAATTAAAACCAGGAAATATAAATTCATGTAAGTAGCCATAACCAATGACTATTTGTACAGTAGGTCAGGTAAAGAAAATTAAGTTAAAAAAAAAACGAAATTATTATAACAGTTGTAAGAAAACCTATAGGCCTAAATTTAATATTGGTAAAAGGAAATTAATACCTTTTTAATAAGTCCAGTCCAATGAAACTATAGTAAAACATATACGGTTTAATAAGGTAGATTGGGTGAGAGTTTTAGGTAATTTGGTATAATTCCAAGCATGGAGTATTTTATTAAAAAGGAGTAGTAATATTTTATAATTCTGGCTCTAGGATATCAAATATTATCCAATGACAGAAAGTAGTGGTTGTTAGGGTAACTAAAATGTAAAAAATCTTGTTGATTTTCAATCATTCAATTCGATTGTTATATGCTATTGAGTTCAGATGAGGAGACACTTTTAAAAAGAATGACACAAATTACGAAAAAAAGAATCTAAATTAATAAATTAAAGTCGAAACTAATCCTACAATACAAACTGATGAATAATAAAATAAATTAGACTTCAAAATTATAACCAAATACCTTTAAAAAGGTCGAGAAATTCTTACTTCACTCCTCAAGATAATTCCGTTGGATTTAGTATTAAACCCGATTTCCCATCTAACCAGGAGACTAATTGAGGGAAGCAAAGGGCCTAAATTAATGGAATTATAGAAAAATATACAAGGACCTTGTTTCTGAAGAAATAACCTTCACTGTCAAGAAGAAGTTATAATACGACTCCATTTCCAACGAGATCGATTACCGCTGGAATCGTAAGAGAAAAACGAAGATCAGAAGAGTTCCAGGGGCTTTCCAGTACATCACACCGCCAATTTTATTAAGAATCGGAACACTTTTTCTGGATGGAAGTAACCAAATTGTAATCTTCAACTGTTTACAGAAATACAATGCCGCCTTGAGAGTCATCAAACCCGGTAACACAAGCTTATTTTTAATTTTAATATAGTAAGAACTAATAACATTCTGTAATACTAAGTAACCTTAATTTTGCATTACCTGGCCTTACTAATCGTTAAAAGAATCACACGTACCCTGGGATAAGAGATATTTAATATTATATTTAATTTGTATAAATTAAAAGGAACCTGGTCTATCATTGTATAATCGATATAATGCTATTATCATCTTGAAGAGAACTGTTAGTTTGAATTAAAGTACAAAATCAATAAAGAATCTTTCTTGTATATGATGATGTTTTATGTTATTGTAGAATAGGTATTATATGTTGTGGGTGGAGTAATTTACAGGTAAAAGGGTGATTAAAATCCGGTGAACCAGTTAACCTAGACGCAAGCCTATTACGAATAACAGCGCTAATTGTCAACAGCTGGTGGAACATGAGATTGCCGAACTAGCGTGTTTCCTGCACAATTTTTGAACTGAATTACACAATACGGAGTGACTAGGGTTGGCGAGAATTCTTAATTCATTAAGTCAATACATGAAGTATATCATTGATATTGCGTAAACATAGAATAATTAGGTAAACCTGTATTATAGTATACATAAAAGTTATAATAACATAAAAACAAATATATTTGTCTATTAAATTTGAGATACAGGAGGTCACCTATAAGACTACATAATAAACATTTCATTATAAACAGAGTTCTTTACAATTTAAAAGTAACATCAGTAGATGGTAGCAAATTGGCGAACACCACAGAGGGGCATCCAAACATCCTCGAATATAATTAATAAAGTAAAGAAACATAATATTTTCATTACAAATTGGCGCATACCAACGTGGAGCTTGATTAAACCCCAGTACACAATATTATAGTTTCCTTACAATATATAAGGGCAATGCCCGTTTGAATTGAAAAAAATGAAAATAAAAACCAACTGCTATATCACAAAGACCGCGTGTTGAATGTAATTATTGCGCTGCAATCTCGTCTGATTGCTGCATCCAAATCTCGCCTAAACGAATTCTAGAGTCTTCTGAGTCCAGGGAAATAAAGCCTTTAAATCATACAGGTATTGGTTAATGAAAAGAGTGGAATAGTTTGCATATTAACTCCAAATATGCTGGCGACCCTATGACGTATTGATGAGATGTAAGGTAGGTGCGAGACTTAAATCGCTAAGGTAGGTGATGTTTTGGGCGGGTATATTTGAAAAAGTTAGAGGCAATTACACTATGAAATCATCCATAGGAAAGTCTCGCCTACAAAGATGCTGTAAAAACTAATAAATATAGATCTTTCCAAAAGTAATCCTGAATCTAAGAGAAATAAATGTGCTTCAGTTAGATAGCAGAATCAACAATTTTACCTAAGTTAATTTTTTGTACCAGAAATAAAAATGAGCACTTTTTGGTATCAGACTTGCATAGAAGGGAATCATTAATGATGTTAAAACTGGTAACCAAATAGAAATAAAGCTTTCATTTATTGGTGTACAATTCTGAACATACTGACGCTTGTCTTTACATTTACCCTTAATCATTGTTGTATTGGACGGTTGTCAGTCTTATTGTTCTGTAGTGTAATAATAAGACACGACAGAAATAAGCAAAAAACAATAAAAGGCTTTTTTTTTGGAAGGTGGATGTTTAGTCTAAATTACAGCTACAAGGTAAGTGGAAATTGTATAGTAGTACATACAATTAATTAAACTAAATAGAAATAAAATGTTATATGTACATATAAATTAATACAAATACCATATTTGAAGCTTTCCTTCAAAATCACCAGTAGCCAAGTTCCTTTCTCTTAATGAAGATGCTCCAAAAGTACCACATTTAAATGCAGTATTTTTCTCAACCTATAAACAAACATGTAAAATGTTATAACAAATAACCGACCTACATACATCAATCGATAGTATCCTACTCAAATTTTATTATAAATTTATCATATTGTTATCATTAATAACTGTCATTCACATAGGTCACAATAGAATACCTGACATACTCACAATTGGTAAGTGATGTAAACATACACAATATATACGCCACATAGGTAAGTTAATTGCTTCTGTGTTTTTAAAATGTTAATAACTTGCATTATAAATTCAATAAGCTAATAACTATTTGGTAAAAAGATTTTGAGTACTACATAGAAAATATAATTTGTTTGAAATAAAATTCATGCTTTAAACAGAACATTTAAAGAGCTTGGTATATCATAGGTATCGCAATTGCCTACAATCTGGAGGGCCCACGTTTAATCCCTTGATCCTTAAAATCAAAATGTGTTTTACAAAGGGTGATAACAGTAATAATTACTATACAAGAATACCTTCATTTATACTCTGTATAGATCAACCAGACACCACACCCTGCTTCTTGAACACCATTTTGATTATGCAAAACGAATTTACATAGATAGAAACAATTTGGCTTCTTGTTGCTTCAAAGTGAAATATTTTGAACGGTAACAAATACTTGTTATCAAGATTTTGTACATCAACAAGTCATTTAATAAGCACTGTTTCTTATACTTCTCCACCTCATCATTTCTTTCATTTCTTTAAGCCTTGCAACCTGTTTTAAACTTGAAAGAAAGAACTCTTTTAGTTTATTAATAGTACTACAACTACGTCTTACCTTTATCTTGTCATTCACAGTTATAATTTCAATGACAACATAATTCACTCTGAGGTGATCTGCTTATGAATTGACATTATTTTTTTTATCCTTTATTATTATTATCTGTTACACTGTCTATTACATTGTCAGCATATTCTTTACAATCAAGAATAAACACAATAAATCTTCTATGAACACTATATGCCAACTACTAACTCTGTAGGCCTATTAGATAATTCAAGTCTTACTCACCTGACAGAGATCTGCAGAAACAATTGATGATCTGTATAAAATTTGCAACATACTCTGAAATTTGGTATTAGGTATCAAATGGTTTTTGACATGTGATTAGAAAGAAAATGTTTTCTAGTTACCTCAGTGACATTCCCTTCCTCCCTGGTCAGAGAACTTTACATAGGTTTTTATTTCACCATTAAATAAATACATGTATTTTTTAATATATAATATATACCATTAAATAAATATATATTTTAATATATATTAACTGTCTTGTTGACAGTAAGGATTTGACATTACAAAAAGTGGTTTCTAAGCAGCCTGCACAAATAGGGACATAATAAATTGCACAGATTCATTTACGTAAAGTATGGAGCCTGTATACAAAAATATGTATTTAATATTTTGCCTGTACCTTGTTCAAAACAGTGTATTTTTGTGTGTCTCAAGCCCAGCAATCTGGTAGTCAGTGTCTTCAAGAGAGAATATAAAATTGTTTACCAAAGCAGGTGCCTTTGGTAAATCAAAACTAAGACAGATGATTTGATTCCAACCATATAAATATTCCTCTCACCGTCACTACTTGGACTATGAAGGACACAAACACAGTCATCTTGCTCATCATATCATACAAAGCGTTCAAACTCATTTCCACAGACAAAATGTAAAAAAGCTCATTACAAAACATATGTAGTTATACATCGAAGATAAATATAACACATATACATATAAACTGGGAAAATCAATTTGAAATAAAAGACATACAAAATTTGTACTGAGCTATAATTTATTATCTTGCCTTCAGAAGTGGGGGTTTGTCTTGCAACAAAAAAGTACCAGAAATCCATGTGATACATGACATGAATTTTTTTTTCTGTCATAATCCAGTAGACAAAACATCAAGGCATTTCTTTTATGAATTTTTATTAATATTGTTATGACGGTCTCACTGATCGCTGTATGGTACAGTGGAAAACAAAGCAAAGACACCAATTAAGTCACTCGTCACCAGTTATATTAATCACAATTAACAGTTTGAAATCAATAAATAATTCAACAAGATTATACTCAAGCAAAAATTCAGTTAAATTTGTCCACACCCAATAATAATGACAACTAATATAAAGTCCTGCACAATAATCATTTTTCACTAATAACCACTTGAACTGAAAACGACTAACGACTAATCGCCCGACAAACTGAAAACTAAGCAGCAGCTGTTGTGTATTTATACCCTGCAGGGTTCCACTATATGCGACCTTAACAAGCACAAGAAAACTCTAGAGGATACTTCAGTGCGGCCTTGGCAGAAACACGCACATGCTGGGCTAAGTGAAAAACATGTATAACAACCTACTCCATTGTACCAGAACGTTAGGTATTGCATAACACTGCTTCCTCCTTAAGACTGTTCGTCCCGAACTGGCAAACCATCTCTGAAGTAATACTTAGCCAAGCGATCTAGGTGGACGACCTTGAACTTTCACTGTCCTTCCAGTTGAATCCGATAGATAATGTCGCTGGTACTCCTTTTCACAGTGTAAGGTCTTCCCAGTTAGTCTGAAGTTTATGTGAGTGACTATGACGGAGCTTTGGGTTGAACAATCAAACCTGATTTCCTCCTTGGAAACCCACACTATTGCTGTGAATGTCATACCAAGTTTTTATTTTATTTCTCGCAGTTGGTTTTCTAATTGTGAGGAATAGTTCTGTGGCTCTTGGGAATGAGTCTCGGGTGATCCAAATCCAAACATCAAGTCCCCAGGAAGACGAATCTCCCGTCCAAACACCAATTTTGCTGGAGTCATGCTGGTTGTGTCGTGTACTGATGACCTATACGCCATGAGGAATAGTGGTATACATTAGTCCCAGTCTGTTTGGTTCTCATCAACAACCTTTGAAAGATGCTGCTTAAGTGCCCTATTGAACCTCTCAACCATTCCATCCAACTGAGGATGGAGAGGCGTTGTCCTGGTCTTTCGAATTCTGAGTAGACAGCATAATTCTTTAAACACTCCTGACTCGAAATTCCTCCCTTGACCCATATGGATTTTCATAAGGAATCCATAATGGCAACTGAAGTTGTGAACTAACGCCTTTGTCACGGTTGTAACCTTCTGATTTGGAATTGCATAAGCTTCCACCCACGTAGTAGTCACCTATAACCATGATGTACTGGTTTCCATCATCAATAACTGGGAAAGGTCTAACAATGTCTATGGCAACCCTCTCGAATGGCAGTCCGACTTTATACTGTCTCATTTTCGCCTTGCATCTGGTTTGTGGGCCCTTGCTTGCAGCACATATTTCACATGTCTGACGCCATTCCTCTACATCATGGCAAAAATGAAACCAATAGAATTGCATCTGTATTTTGTCAAGGGTTTTATTAATGCCAAGATGACCTCCAGAGAATGCACCTCTTTCAAAACAGACTGCACTTTACTTCGGGGAATTATCAGCTGCATGACCACATCTCTCATCCATCTGCATTCCCAAGCCCTTTTCAGCAATCCATTCTCCAGGGTTATAGATTTCCATTGTGCCCACTAGCCATTCAGCACTAATGAACCATGGCAGATATCTTGCCAATCCGGGCGGTGACCTTCCTCTTTTGCTGTCAAGATCGGTCCAGTGTCTTCATCAGTCATCTGTTCTTGTCAAAAATCTTGTGCTGTCCAGCAGTCTGCCAGGAAATCTACAGTGATGGCTTGAACATGTTCACTTGTGTTTTTCCCCTCCTTTCTGTGGCAATGTCAGCAGTCTTCTGGGCATGGTCTTAGAGATGTCATATGCAATACCATACAGGCGCCACCGCCTTTGTACCTTGAAGTTGTACTCTTGGAGACGTTCGAGCCACCTTGCCAACTGCCCTTCTGGACTTTTAAATCTCAAGAGCCATGCAAGTGCAACATAGTCGGCACATAGTGAAAACTCTCTCCCATAGATGTATTTATGGAAGTGCTCCAAAGCTCGAATGATTGCCAGCAACTCTCTCCTTGTAATGCAATAATTACTCTCTGATTTAGAAAGCATGTTGCTGTAGTACGCTATCTCGGACACCAGCAGTAAATGTGTGCATCGCAAATCTCATTCAAAAATCTTCTGGCGCTTCAGGATAAGCCAATCTTAGTCTGTCAATACTTGCTTCAAACTCTTGAAGACTCTCCCCGGAATGATGTCGCCTTGCTCTCAACTGAGTGCAGTACACATCTCACAAATGTTTATCACCATACCATAATTCTAGAGCTTTTATCAATTCGGCATAGGTGTTCTGGCTGTCAGGTTGCACTTTCTGTAGTAGCGCTGCGGCAGGTTTTTTAAAGCAAGAATGAGTGAAACTGCCTTGTCTCTCTCTGTCCAATTATTTGTGCTAGCAGCGGCTTCAAATTGCCAGAAATGTCGCCCAGTGAGTGCTTCGATCAAATGTTGGGGTCTTAACATGAACCGCCTCAGCTGCAGGTGAAGTGACTTTCTCTGTTGTCTTATTTTCCATGTCTTTTTCTCTCTTTATGCATGGCTGCTCCATTTTCATTATCTACTCTACTTCACTCTTAATCAACTCTTTCATATTTGCAATTGACTCTTTTATAGTTGTGACTGAATCTTTCACAACTGCTATGGTCTCCTCTAATTCAGATACGTTATTTGACATGGCTTCTTTTATGACAGATGTTTTTGTTGACATCGATTCTTCTACGTCAGATATTCTAGTAATTTGGTTATTAACCTCACCTCGTAATTCACCTAAGTTACCCAATAGGAGACAAATTCTGCGGTAGTATGTTCTTGCATAGCTTCAAAAAGAGCTTCCGTTTTATCCGCTCCCTTCTTACGTTTCTCATCTTGCCTTTCTTCCAACGCGAGCATGAGTGCTTTTGTCATTTTTTTGCCTCTTGTCAGCGTTCTTTTCTCTGCTTCTACTGCTTCTTGTCACCATCGTTCCTCTGACTGCAACATCAGCACCTGGAAATTTTCCATCACCTGATTGGCATCCATTGTTTACCGATTAATTACAAATTATCTAGTCTTGTACAAAGTCTTGTCCACTTTTTCCACTGTTAATGGTTCTGTCGCACTTCTGACCCCTGTTATGACGGTCTCACTGATTGTTGTATGGTACAGTGGAAAACAAAATAAAGACACCAATCAAGTCACTGATCACCAGTTTAATTAATCACAATTAACAGTTTGAAATCATCAAGTTATTCAACAAGATTATACTTGTGCAATAATTCAGTTAAATTTGTCCACATGCAATAATAATGACAACTAATAAAGTCTCGCACAATAATTACTTTTCACTATTAACCACTTAAATGAACTGAATAATAGCCCGATGTAAACTAAAAACTAAGCGGCAGCTATTGTGTATTTATACCCTGCAGGGTTCCATTATATGTCATTAACAAGCACTCGAAAACTCTAGGAGATACTTTACAGCCTTGGCAGAAACACCCAGGTGCTGGGCTAAGTGAGAAACGCACAGAACAACGTTCTCCATTGTACTAGAATGTTCCGTATTGTGTAACAATATATAAAAAACTCTGGCCTGAACTGACAATCTATTGTTAGTAACTGTAATCAAGATGGGTTTCCTTTTTTTTTTTTAATTCCTAACAGCTGTTTCTACAACACCTGCTAACAGTTAATTAGTTAATTGACGCACTTTTGTATATCAGTCACATTACGCAACTTCATCTGGTCTAAACTATTCTTAAAAATTATGTGGCAACTGTTTACTGCCACATTATCTGGTCTCTGGCAGTAACAAAAATCACAATTTGTTTACATAATTAATATGTACATTAATTTTCTGTGTATATCTAGACAATGTACAATCATGAAAGTATTGCAGTTTTTATTTGCACGTTGTGAAAAAAATTTATAAAAATGGAAAATTCAATTTTTTTCATTTTCACATTCCTACTGTTGCAAAACAACAATTTTTACCCAGAAAAACAACTAGTAACTTTGGTTAATTTGCTACACCAAATTTACCTAACCAATTACCTTTTGTACATATTTAATTTCCCATACTTTACGTTAATCTAAATACATAACCATACAAACCCTTCATAATCTTTATGTTATTTTTGTATACATATGTAGCATTAATATATTCTGTGCTGTATTGGTCGCAACTAAAATTTTTTGCAACACGATAATAAAACAACTTTTTGGTATTTAGGCTGTAGAAATACATAACTAGGAAAATTAAAAAAAACACTACAAATGTCGTAACCTGTATGTATAGACCTACTATTAATTATACATTATATGCAGTGGCGGTTTCTTAATTGGTGCACATGAGCACGTGAACCCCCTACATAAATAAATATAAATTAATTAATTTTAACAAACACTAAATAAACGGGAAATAATTTGGTTTAGTTTTATGATGCAATAACAAAATGCTCGTTCTGGTAAAACAGTCGTGCAGTCGACGCAGTGTAAGGTGTGCGCACAGCTCTGTACGTGCGCTGCTGGATCAAATGAGAGCAGTGACGTGATGCGGCATTGGCGCGGTGGTGGGGGCAAACCTCTCCCATGTAAAGAATGTGCGCACATTCGGTTTGTGAACCAGTGCTGTTCTAGCTGTTGTAGGCGTCACGTTACTCGCTCTCCCAGTGTCGCTCGCGCCCAGTGCAGTTGTGTTTGTGTTGTGTTAATGTTGGTGATCGATTAGCAATGGCTGCTACCCCTGTGTCTGTGTTAAAAGAAACATTTTTTTCAAGTATTTCATTAGAAAGGAAACTCGAAATAAAACAACGTGGTCATCCGACCCCAAAGCTTAATATCGTACAAGTGACCAAAGGTAAAGATAGAGATTTCAAAAGGGAATTTAAAGAAACTTTATATGAAAAGACTTCTTGGCTCTGCGGTTGTGAAGCTACAAATAAACTATATTGTTTCCCTTGTCTGCTATTTGCAAAACAAAGCTCTGAAAACTTAAACTGGATTAAGTATGGTGTGAATGATTTAGGTCATTTACTCTCGAAAATTAAAAAACATGAATGTTCTCAAACTCATTTGAACTCTTTGCTAGAGTTTAACTTGCTTGGTAAAGTCGACATACGTCAGCAGTTGAACAGCGCTTATTGGAGGAATGTAAAAGAACATAATGAAAAAGTAGAGAAAAATCGTTATGCATTATCAAAAATAATTGACTGCATTAAATTTTGCCGCGCTTTTGAACTGGCACTTCGGGGACACAGGGAAGGAGATGATTCTTCAAATCCTGGGATTTTTCGAGGCTTAGTGGATTTTGCTGCTCAGATTGATGCCTCACTAAGAGAACACTTACGTGATGCAACCGTTTTTAAAGGAACATCAAAAGAAATTCAAAACGACCTGCTCGATTGTATGCTTCTTGTTTGCCAGGAAAAGATTAAGGAGGAAATAAAATTTGCAGATTTCTTTTCTGTAATCGCTGATGAGACCACAGATGTTAGTTTGACATTTCAATTAGCTATTGTTTTTCGCTACGTATTACCTAATGGAGAACTAGTAGAAAGATTTTGGGGGTTTATACATCCCCCCAGACATGACTCAGACTCGATCGCTGGATGCATTCTTGGCGCCCTAAAAAATGTTGTTGATAAGCCGGAAAAGTTAATCTCTCAGAGTTATGATGGAGCAAACGTGATGAGCGGACACCTAACCGGTGTACAAACAATTATTCAACGACATTACGAGTATGCTTTTTATATCCATTGCTATGCTCAATTAAATCTAGTGATTACTCGAGCTGCTAGCCAAAATCAGCAAGTACGGATATTTTTCGCGAATTTGAGTGATGTAACAAACTTTTTCAGCAATTCACCTCAAAGAGCAGAAATTTTGGATAATATTGTCAGGAAAAGAATCCCTCGAGCTTCAAGCACTAGATGGAATTTTAAAAGCAGAACTGTAAATACAGTATTCGAACATCGGGAAGACCTTATTACCTGTATGGAGGAAATAGAATCAACCTCTAAACAAGAATCTTCTATTACCAAAGCTGGAGCAATCCGGCGAATTCTGGAAGACCCAACTTTTGTGTTTTGGCTTACAGTTTTCCATAATATAATGTCACACATCGACATTTTATACAGACAAATTCAGCTTACCTATACAGATCCTGTGCGAACAAAAAAGGACATGGAAACCTTTCTGAAGGAAATAAATAAAGAAAGGGAAAAAATGAACTCCGTGAAAAGTGCTGTAGACCAGATGCCTCTACAACGCAAAAGAGCAAGACATGAAGAAGGCGGTCATGCTAATAGGAAGATCGCGGCTAAAGAAGTATGTGATGTAATTTTGACGCAAATAAAAGAGCGGTTTTCATTTACATCGCACCATTCAGCCGTATCCCTTATTGTTCCTCAAAAATTTAGTGAGTACAGTAAATCATTTCCTCAATCTGCATTAGATGAAACAATAGAAAAATACCCCTTTTTGGACAAAGCAAAGCTAAAAGCCGAACTTGGAGTGTTTTACCGACGTGAAGACATAAGATGTATGAATGGTGCTGTGAGCTTACTGCAATTTCTTATACAAAATGATCTGAAAGATTCGTTTTCAGAGTCATATAAGCTTTTAAGGATGATATCGACAATCCCAACGACTTCAGGTGAAGCCGAACGATGCTTCTCGACTCTGAAGAGGATAAAAACCTTTTTGAGAAGTACGATGTCTCAAGAAAGACTTAATGCCTTAGCCATGTTATCAATAGAGAAAGAACTGGTGAAGACCCTCCCTAAGTTTAATGAAATAGTGATTGATAGATTTGTTTCCAAGAAAGACCGAAGGATGGACTTTGTTTACAAGAAGTTCACTTAGTTTTTGTTAAAGATCCGATTAACCTACTGATACTTGTAAGTAGTATGTATATAATTTTACTATTGTTTCAGAACGTGATTGCTATCATTATTACTAAATTTAATTTTTCTAAGATTAATTAAATAAATAATCCAGTTGAAGCTTAGTAAACTACAATGTTAGATTCATTTTGTTAATATTACTTACTAAAATTATTTAAAATTTCTTAGTAACGTCATTTACTTTAATGTTGAAAAATTATTGGAAATGCTACTGTCAGTGCAAATATTAGCAGGCACATGGATTAATAACGTACAATATTATCTGTGTGAACCCCTGGTGAGTTTACTCACGAGTAGGGTTACCATATGGTATCCAAAAGGAGGACATGCCCTCCTTTTTCAATTAAAATATAATGTCCTCCATCCACCTTAAAATGTCCTCCTTTTTTGGTTTACACTGCTACACACTCACATGCACAAAGAAACTATCATATCATAGAGTAGAAGAAAGTAGAAATAGGTAGTAAACGATAAAAGTAGAGGGGATTGGAATTGGAATGGAATACGGAGTGGACCGGAAAGGGGGGAACAAGTGAACAGCTGAGAACGAATGTAACCGAACCGACACGAAACGTTTGCTCAACCACGAGTCTACGACTCGAGTGAGTCACTCGTTTCTGTTGTTTTCACCCGTCCCCATCGCTAAGCCAGTGTCGACCATATTCTGTTTGTGAGAGGATATTTCATTCGTTTGACAATCGTGCGCGCATTACATTCTATTCACCGTCCACTTCTCTCACTAAACTAGTGACTTGTAATATAATTGTGTGGCCCATATCATAGTGATGAGTTCTAATAAGCGAAAGTGCAAATTTACTGACATTTTAAAGACAAAATTCCCGTGTTTTGTGAAAGGTCGCGATGACTATGACGCTAAGTGTCTCGTTTGTGATTGCCACGTTGATGTCAGCAACAAGGGTGGCATTGCTTTAGATTGCCATGTTGATACTGAAAAGCACAAGAAGATGGTTCGAGTTTCAGCTTCATCATCAAAAGTCACAACATTTTTTGCCCCATTAGCTTCAGATGTTATTAAGAAAGCGAATGCTGCGGCGGGAACTCTGGCGTTTCGCACCATCAAACACCACCAGTTGTACAAATCGATGGACTGTACGGCAAGTATTCGACGATTCAGAAATTGCCAAAAACTTAAAATGTGCTAGAACCAAGACTGAAGCTATTATAAACCACGTGATAGCTCCACACACAATTTCTAAAATAAGTGAGACTTTACAAAATATAACCTCCATTTCAATTGCTACAGACGCCACCAATCATGGCTCGGAAAAACTGTTCCCCATAATAATTCAATATTATAACTGGGCTGAACACGGCATTGAAACAAAAATTCTTGATTTGCGTAGCATGCCAAATGAAAATTCGGAGACAATAACTAACTATTTGTTTCAGACTCTTAAAAACCACGGGTTGACTTCAAAGTGTGTTGCCTTTATAGGCGATAACGCAAATGTTAATTTCGGAGGAGTTAATAGAAATCCCGGTCATAATAATTATACCCTCTTAAAGCAAAATCTCAAGAATAACAACCTTATCGGAATTGGTTGTCCTGCCCACATTATTCACAACAGCCTTCATCATAGTGTCGATTCAATGAGAGTAGATGTGGAGTCAGTTATAATGAAAATTTTTAATTATTTTTCTATTTACACAGTGAGAACTGAAGCCCTAAAAGAGTTTTGTGACTACGTCGAAATTAATTATCAACCTTTACTTAATCACAGCAAAACAAGATGGCTAAGTTTGTTCCCAGCAGTAGAGAGACTGTTGAAGTTATTTCCTGCTCTGAAAGAATATTTTTTATCCCAAAATCAGCCGCCTTACATACTGAAGACATTTTTTGAAAACCCATATTCGGAAGCATATTTGTGGTTCACGCACTCTTTGATGTCTGTATTTCAATCAAACCTGGCATCTGTAGAGCAGGAAGAGAACTCAGTACTGGAAATTACAAACATCTTGGAATCAATATTGCGTTTGCTGCGAAACAGAATTGAAGACAAATTCGTGCCCTTAAAAGTGAAATAGCTTGTTCGTGGAGCAAATGGTTCGAAAGAAGAAACGCAGAACATCTATGACGAATTTCAACAAGTTTACAAAGCATCCCTTGAATATTTGGAAAAATGGATACACCCGTTGGTGGGTGAGTTTAAGTGTTTTGAATGGATGGTTCTTAAAGATTACGAAAAGTACAAATATGAGGATTTGATTCCATGTATTGAGTTTTTGTACAAAAGAGGTGTTATCATTGATGACGTAAAACTATACGACCAATTTTCCAACCTAATTTCATTAGGTCTTTTCCTCAAATCCGAAAAGATTAAGTTCGTCGAAGACTATAGGCTGCATGAACAATGGAGGGTATTTCTTAAATCTTGCCCCAGTATCGATTGCTTTTCGGAACTACTTAAAATATGTGAATTTTATTTTTGTATTTCTGCGCATAATGCAAACGTTGAGAGGGTTTTTTCGCTGATAAATGCTCAGTGGACCAAGGAGCGGAATAGACTTAATGTGGAGTCAGTGAAGGCCGTAATACTCACACAATACAATTTTAAGGATATGATGTGCATGGATTTTTATAGTTATCTGTTAAGAAACGAAGAACTTTTGTCAAAAATAGGCAGCTCTGAGAAATATGCCTAAATAGGTAGTAATCAGCACTAACTTATGCTGTAAGATTATTTTAATGTTGAAGTTAATGTTTTCTTTCGTAATAAAAGTTTATATCTTAAATTTTGTTTTATTTTGAAATGTCCTCCATTTCAATTGATTTCAGAATAGATTGTCCTCCTTTTTCATTTTTGCATCTGGTAACCCTACTCACGAGCCGCCACTGATTATATGCTAAGAAATTAATAAAAGTATACATAACCTTATGCAGTAGTGTATACATAAGGTTATCATTGTATAATTAACACATTTTTACTTAAATAAAACCACTCTTACATCTTTAATAACGTTTGTATCTCCTTCAGTTATCTCATATACTTGTAAAACGCCCGTTCCTCTTGGTTTAGAACCTAACACAACAAACTTTGATGAACATGGTATCCAACAGGCATCAAACAAGGAAAATGGTAATGATTTCTCTATATGGCATATTATTTGTGGTTTATCCATAGAATTTATGATATACTTTAATTACGTATAACACACCTCAGATATTTTTAAGACCTATCTTTACAGCACTCCAAACGTAAACAACTTTCGCACTATAGCAACCAAATCCATTGCCTTTAATGTTGTCGTTCTCCTAATTCTCCTATAATAATAATAACATAGATGTAGTATCTATCTCAGACAAAATAATAACGATGTTCAGTCCTTATAAATAATAACGACGTTTTTGATTGCGATGAATCTCAAATGACTAAATGATTTACGATATGACATCGTTTCTACAAAATCGTCATATACGGTACTATAATTAATTGTATTAATAGCTCATTATACTTTAAGGTTAAATTTTGTGATCTTTACTTCACCGGAATAATATCATTTGGTGTACTACACAGTACTGTACCTTCGTGAGGCGATATGACCGCGCACAGGATTTACATTAAGCTAGAGGGATGTAATACTGCAGAAAGTAATAGTAACGTATAGGAGGCGCTGATTCAACAAATTCAATTGTGCGGTTACGCGGTTATTTTTTGTGAGAGATTTTTTAAATGAAAGTATGATATTGTGTAACACAGTGCTGTTATGATTCGATGGTGTTTGATGTTTGAGATAATGTGGCTTGATCTGACGAATGAATTACATAATCCAAAAAAACATAATTTGTGTTAAGGCTGTATCATAATTTATGCTTGATTAAAGATTGAATGAATTATTTATGAATGTGTTCATTTCCTAATTTGAAATGAGTGATCAACCTTATTTGGTTACAACTTGTAATTTCAGGGGAAAGGATTTTGTAGTGAAAATGAATATTATAAAAAGAAATTCAATAGAAGTTAGAGTTACTGACAAATGTACTTCAGAAGAGTGGCATTGTACTTATGATGTTACCTGTAAGTTCTGTAAACATAATGTGCATAAGTTCTGAGTACAAAAGGGCATACTAAATAATACTTAGGAATAGTAATCTAGATCTAATGTAGTAAGTAGTAACATTTATCTCAGTACTTTTACCACAGAAAGTATGCCTACATCTTCTGTTTTTATAATCATATAATAATACCAGTAATTTTCTTATTTGTTTATGCCTTATATATTTTTAATGTTTGTACACATTATTCTTGCTTGTTTTAGTACTTTAATATAAAAGTAGAATTCTATTACTAGATAATTACAGTGGTTCTTTCCCATTATCTATGCAATATTTATCCACACTAATTATCAAATTTTTTTATCTGTGTAACATATACAATAATAATATGTTGGATACTGGTTTGTATCATATATAAGTTTAATACAGTAATTTAAATCTCATCCATGAGTTGTTTTACCTACGAAGAAACGTGTTTTTGAGATTAGTTTTGTATTTTTTGTTATTATGTTAGTTATAAGGTAAAAGTACGAATAACTAAGTGGGAAGCTCTTTTAAAAGTACCATAGGTTAAACAATATATCACAGTGTCAAAGTGTAATGTTAGATTAAAACCTAAACAGGAACAAACACAAACACAGTATACAAAAATTAATAGTCACTTTTATTCTAGAGTCCACAAATAGTACACAACTTAAAATACACAAACCGAGGGTCGCCCCTTGCAAATTAATATGATGAACTTTTCACTACTTTTTTACTTTTCTCTGTAAACAATTTGGTTTTTGGAAATTTCATACTTTATGCTTGCCACAAAATATAATTTTAATGAGGGTTTCTTAGTTTTTGAGTGAGTGTGTTATGACAAATGAATTGTGTTAAAAATGAATTGTGTAACACAACACAGTATAGTAACAACACAGTAACACAGTATAGTAACCTCCAAGGGTTACACCACTTTTTTTTAGTTATGTATTGTCTGTGGATTGTAGAATAAAATAGAGTATGTTATATTTTATGTGAGTTACATGATGTTTCTTTATGCTTGAAAACATTAGGTATTTTGACATGCACATGAACTGTGCAATTTTACCCATTAGTTCACCTTTTCATTTTCATATTATCAGTTATCAAGCTACCATATATTCAAAATGTTGGAAATGTAGATGGTTACAGATAATGAGAAAGTACTGTTTCTTTTTATAACAAAAAGCTCTTAATAAATTTTATAAGTTTGACAAAGTCCTTACCCAGAAACAAATCTAGAAGTACTGCAGTGTGTGTGTGTGTGTGTGTGTGTGTGTGTGTGTGTGTGTGTGTGTGTGTGTGTGTGTGTGTGTGTGTGTGTGTGTGTGTGTGTGTGTGTGTGTGAGAGAGAGAGAGAGAGAGAGAGAGAGAGAAAGTGCTCATGCATTTTGGGTGAGTTTATAGTAATTTTATTAAATTTAAGTAAGTTCATAATATATTCTCATGACAGTAATTTACATTTATTTTCAGATATAGAAAACCTTACTCACAAAACAGGAAATTATAAACAATTTGATATTTTTGCCACTATGTTGAAATCAGGACTGCTAAAGGTGAATATATGCTGACAGAAACCTACAAGGAAGAAATCTGAAATACTATGTGGTTTTGATGAGTGTTTCCAAAACCAAATTATTCATGTAAAATATAAATAATGTGAATGTCAAATAAAACATGATCGAGGCTCGTGGTTGCCTTATGGTCTAGGATCCTTGGTCTTTTTAAAATCTATTCCTAATTTATACCATCTGGTAAAATATACTTTATTAAAAAACACTATTTTATACCGACATATAAATAGACCCATAGCCAGAACCAGCTGCCAGGTGGGGCAAAACATTTTCAAGAATGGGCAAAACATTTCCAGAGGCGGCAGATATTTATATATTTTCTATCACACACTCTCTCTCTCTCTCTCTCTCTCTCTCTCTCTCTCTCTCTCTCTCTCTCTCTCTCTCTCTCTCTCTCTCTCTCTCTCTCTCTCACTCACTGATTAGTTATCATGTCTGCTGATCCTACTTTCATGTGTGAAAAATGTATGAGATGCAAGTAAGTCTAACTTGTAAATGAAAATAATCATATTTCTGTTATATTTGTTATAAACTGAAAGTAACTTTGAAAAGTTAAAATGTTATTACACAAATAATTCAGTTATTCAATGGTGCTTTTATTCTTTGACTCTCATCCTTGCATTCTCGGTCAGACTGTTATATGCCATCACACAGTATGCCTTCGTCTTTTCTTTTCGCCAACACTATTTACAAAAGTTTTGATAACCATGAGTTCTTCAACTGATAGAATGTTCAGTCCTATAAACAAAAAGTTCTGCTGTTAAAAATCATACAATATAGCAAAATGTCCCATGTTTTACCACAGAGAACTACAGCCATTATAACAAGGAGCACGTAATCAACAAGTATTATTATGTTTTGGCAAGTCCTAAAAAACTTGTTAAATTGGCTCAGTCTTGGTAAGTAAACCTGTAGATTTGTTATTTCTATTCGTGGTAAGTGTAGGCTACTTGGTGACATTAATGTTGCAAATTCATGTTGACAAACAGACGGAAGTTGTATGGGGTGTCTTAGCATCCTGGTGTGTGTGTGTGTGTGTGTGTGTGTGTGTGTGTGTGTGTGTGTGTGTGTGTGTGTGTGTGTGTGTGTGTGTGTGTGTGTGTGTGTGTGTGTGTGTGTGTGTGTGTGTGTGTGTGTGTGTGTGTGTGTGTGTGTGCATTGTTCAGGTAGCAGCTCGATGAAAACTAGTTCTTGCGGCACAGCACAGTCGTGTGTTTGCAGCATAAGGGTGTTAGCATGTCGATCCTCATTGCACAATAAGTCATACAAGTAAGGACTTTCATGTTTGGATTGTTCCAGCCTGACTCCACACCTTGGGTGCAGCTCTGTTGGGCGAATTATGCACTGTCATGCCAAGGCAGATGTCTCCCACAAGGAGGCACTTGCATACCCCGCGATTTCCCGCGCATGGACAAAATCGTAGCTGTGGCAACTCGAGTTGTTTCTGTTCTGTCTGTTGCTGAATTTTGATGCAGTCACTGAGTTAGCCAAGGAATCCGCAACCACATAATGTTGTCCGGCTTGTGCAAGGAACAGATTATAGGAGATAAGGAAGATTATCAATTCATTCGGGGATTAGGTGGTCAATTTGTTTGGGGATCATGTGAAGAATGCACTATGATGGGTTGTTAAGTGGTGTCCAAGAGTGTTTGATGCCATGGGCCTGTGTGTTGTGCATGCTATTTAACTGATGGATGTGCAAGAAGGAGGAATTCCCGACCTTTGTGAACAGGTTGATTGCCAGGGTTCAGATGAAATCCTCCAGGGAAGAAAAATAAAGATCCAGATCATTGCTGATATGTCGAGGGGTCCCCGAGAGAAACCGGAGTGTATGATTTCAAAATACTGCCAACCTATACTTGTTGGTGGGTGACAGGGGAAGCCACCATGTGGCCTCAACGTACATGATTCCTGCACATAAGAATAACAAATACAATGATATATCGATGCAGGCAGCCAGGTGAAAGCTTGTTGTTCCACAAAAGCATGGGGAAAAGTTTAGCTCTGATGCTTTGAGCCCTACCAAGGTTGCCGTAGATTTGTCTGTTTTGTCGCTATGCACCATTTTGACAGCCAGTCCAGAAAAATGTCCGATTGGCACTGTATCATTATGCTCACCTGCCGGGACAACAGGAAGTTATAATGGAACAACGCTTTGTCAGTGAAGAGGAACAATGTGACTCCAGAATAGATTGGTAGGTTGTCCATGTACAGGTGGTAAGAATGAGGCTGATAGACTCGTGAGGAAAGCTAGTGTCGACAGGGGAAACCCTAGAGCATGCCCCATTGATGCTTATCCTGAAGGCTCGGGCAGTTAAGTGTGACCGTATGAGATGGACAGTATTGGTGTTTCATGCCAGGTTTGTCAAAGGCTTTGCTGATGTCCAACAGAACAGTGTGGCCTGATGCCTATTGGTGATGTCTGCTGCTGAAAAACGACTCTTACCAGCTGAAAAGTAGTTGAATGTTCCTTCAACCCCCGAAATGGTCTTCACAGATCATGCCATCTGCCAGGGGCTAGAAATGAGCCAACAGAAGTTATTCGAATGCCTTCGAGAGTGTTGGTAAGAACGTATCAGGTGGTGGATTACAGAAAGCGTTGGCATGTTCTTAGGTTCCGGTATCAGAATGGTGTTCGCAGTCTTCCATAAGCAGGGAAAGTACTGTAGCCTCTTCATGATGATTACTTTGGGCCTACAAGGTTCAATACTGCTGCTTCATATTTTCCTCTAGGCTCCTTGATTAAAAGCAAACATCTACCTACATCCATAAAACTTGCTTTATGTTCACAATTGCCCAATGTTTCATTCACTCACCACACTAATTACAAAACTGCACACCTTCTAAGAAAACTAACACTGTTCCTATAGCCACAAACAGCATACACAGAAAAATCCACATTTAAAATGATGACTACACTTTATACATATTACCAGCGTGCGACATGACATGTTTGTTAGTAATTGAATAACGATCCTTTGGATGCCATGCAAGTTCAAGTAGCGTAAACTTAGTTTTATTTCACTTCTTAAACCAACAGTATTTTTTTGTTCATTACTTTTCTTTTTTTTGGCAGATTTTTAAATTCAGTAAGACCTTTTAAAATAAAAATTATCATTCAAAATTTAGGAAGAAATTTTTTTAAAAAACAGGTTGCCCTTAGGTTGGGCAAAATTTTTCCAGGTAATGCAGCGCCTGTCCTGGCCCCCAACTGGCTACAGGCCTGTATATATAGGCATGTAAATAATAACTAGGCTTACAGAACACTTTGTATAAAATTAATAATTATAAGCATGGATAGCAGCATAGAAAGGCCAGTGTGGGCCCCCAAAATTTTCATGGCCCACCCTCTAGCCCCCTAAATTGCAGTTGTCATAATACGTAATGTGTTAAATGCCAATGCATGCAGTGGGAACTGTTTTAGAGTCAGCATTAATATTATTAACAAAGATATATTCTCTAAAATAGTGGATGATGCTAAATGGTTTTACAAATTTATGAATCAGATACAAAATCAATCATAATTGATGCCCTGTAGCAAAATAACATAGCCTACTGGCAAGTATATTGTATGCTCACCTCAGATAAGCTGAAGGTCCTAGTGTCTGTGTTTGTGATTACAGTAAGGTTTTGTAGTGCCCTCTGATTTGAAAATTAATTAGTACCAATGTAGTAGTACCACACTTTGTAAGGGTAAACAAAATATAGAATAACTTTCACACATTGTAAGGAGACTCAGTGTTAGTATATAAGTGAAAACTTTCCACTTTTGAAAACAGCGAGTTATCTTTAATTAACCATTGAAATATGTATCTGTTGACTTGGCAGTCACGAAATTTGTGGAATAATCACTTGTTTGCATACTGGTAGTCCTATTTTGAAAAAAAATTGAATTGTCATGTAATACACTATAGCATAAAACTAAACTAAAACTGCCTTATAGGCTTAAGAATAACCTCTTAAATTACTCTTAAGTAAATTACTCTAGGCTAAGAGTAGGATTAAATTAACCCAAATTCTGTGTACATTGATATATAAAACCAAATTTGTATAGCTTTAGAATGTGACCAGTAACTTATTCCTCGAGGTCTGTAGATGAAGTCCATAAAAATTGCTTCTAATCTCAGTTTTTAATATACAATATTTTTTTAATTGTTTCTTCTTGTTTTACATACACACAGAACAACACTGAATGTACCATTTCTTATTCTCTTACCTCCTCATTTAATTGACTATGATTGTATGATAATGCAATAAGTGTAACAAATGTATATAGTGTAGAGACATACAAACTAGTGTTGGCTGGTGATATGAAATGTTATTGCAGTCAGGATCATTAAACTGTAGATAGAAAACATAGATCTAAGCATATACAGAGGCAGATATAATTTCCAATCCCAATCTTTAAAAATTATTTTCTTAAAAAATACCAAATTATTACATTTTCCAGGCTTTCCACCCAAAAATTGTGTAAAATTAGGTGGTTAAATAAAAATGAATTCCCCAAAATTCATCTCCACATTTCCACTTGGTAATTATATACCTAGAATAAAAACCAAATTAAAATTGTAGCCTGTTGAGAAGAAACAAATAAATAATGGCTTGGAAATAAAATATCCTATCCTATACATTTTTTAAGAAATGTTTTTTAACTATTAAATATGAAAACTAACAATATCACATACATAAGTACAAACACAAAAATACCAACAATGCAATAGTTAGATGACAAAATTAGTCATGGTGGTAGGTGAGCTACTAGCCTGGTACTGTGCTCTGGCAATCAACTGTGCTATGGCAATGGTTTGTAGTATTTGAGTGTGCCTCTACCTTCTGAATTTTAAGCCATTGTTTATTTTATCCCTACCACTGATTATGTTTTCTAAGCAATGTTATAAGCTTGTCAGGAAGCTTGCATTTGTTGGTTGCAGAGCTCAAACAACCACCCCGTTTTCAAACCAAGTAACCTATCTATATGGTAGTGCTTGGTTTAGCCATCTGTGAGCAGGTGACAGTTTCACGCCACATTAGACTTTACATATTCAACACTGTTTTCCAGCAGTAGACAAAATTAGTACTGCATAAGTAGATAGCTAGCCCAAAAATATATACAGATCATTTTTCAAAATTCTGTGTATCACTAACATTATTGTTCAAATGTTGGTTGTTGTTCAACCATCCAGCCTTAACACCAGATGCCCCTGGTACAAAATAATAAGTATTAATAATATGCATTCTTTTTTATTGATAAAAAGCAGCAATTTTTAAAGTGATTTATGAGTAACTATAAATATAATCAGAAAATTAATCTTAGCTCATATTTAATTTAGTCTGCCTATACTTTTTTTAAATATGTAGCTAGAAAGTTGCAGTAATTTAGGTCTGTAAATTTGATTATCAGTGTAGTCTTGAAATTTGTTAACAATTTTTAGACAAGTGAATGTGTAACTTTGGATCTCTTAACATTTGATGACCTTGAAGCATTAAGAAATCGTAGAGCTACAGGAAGGTGTAATACTCCTCATGCTTCACACATCCTTACAAACACAACTAGCAATCGTCGTTATCTGATACTCACATATACTGTTGAGTTTGATCGGTGAGTTACATGTACCCAAAGCATTAAACAATATATAAACATCGTAGACACACACACATACACACGTGTGTGTGTGTGTGTAGCATTTTTTAGTTTACAATTAAAAATATTCCTTATAACAAACAAAAATAAAATAATATAGAAAGTTTAGAAACAAGTCCTAGACTTCAAAATTTAACAGTATTGGTAATCATAGATTAAATTCATGAATTAATTTTATAAAGACTATATATATATAGTAAAAAAGTTATTATTATGAAGCAATACATTATTAATAATTAACTATAAATAGAATATAATATATGAAGTCATTCACCACTTTTATCATTTCTAAATCATAAATCATTTTAAAACATTTATAATAATAATAATAATAATATTATTCAGTTGTTAAATATTATAGTGCTTAATAACAAATTAATGTTATTGGGTTTTACTAATTATTATAAAGTTTTTAAAATAATTTTGGTATAGTTTTATTACTGTGTTTATATATATTTGCTCATTTTTTCTTGTATATTTTTTGTATTATTATTAATAATAATAAAACTTTTTGTGCAAGAATATATTTTATTATTTAGTGAATTACAATGTTTCAATAGTATTTAAGTATCATCATCAGATATGATGATGCTATTTGAATATATTAAGATATCTGATGATGATAGTTAAATACTATTGAAACATTGTAATTCACAAAATAATAAAATATATTCTTGAATACAAAGTTTCATTAATACTAATAATTTTATTATATAAATTGTAATTATATAAAATAATTATATATATATATTGCGACAGTACAAATAAGTGATGTACTGAGCATGAAATATAAAAATTTAAATTTACTTAATAAACTGTAAATAATTAATAATATATTAGAAATAAGCATGTTATGGATTGCAAGCTTGACTCAGACAAAAATATGAACAGGTGTTTCGACCTGAATCAACGTGCACACACACACAAATGTAACTGAAAGTGTGTACACCAGTATTTTGCTAGTGTGTGTGAACGCAGGTCTCTGCAGGCAAGTTTGCCACCCCAGTATGAATAATTGCACAATGACTGTTTTTCCGTAATTATTCATAAACTAGAATTAAGAATTAAAATCCAAAAGCACCATAAAATGTAAATAAATTTAATAAATACTGTGTGCGAAAGTGACACGCCGTACAAGTGCAATAGTGAAATAACTGTGTACAAATCAAAAGGGTTAAGTTGCAATGTCCAAAATTACAATGAACATGTGTTGTAAAATTAGTTATAAGATAAGTATAAAAAAATACTTACAGGACTCTGCAATTCGCAGAAATATAAAAAATAGTGAATTTGACCAAGAGTGGGGGAACTGACGCCAAAGACAGTTTCTAACATGTCGATTTTGTATCACTGAAGGGTGTCGACCAAGACATGGGTATAAATAGGACACGCAAGCTTCAGTGATTCTCTTTCTTGAATCATCCACGATGCAGCGGGAGCTTATGCCCGTCAGCACGGCATATTTATTAATATTTTTATAAACAGTTTAAATTGCCAGTTATGTACAATTACGTAACCAAGCTATAAGACAAACATTGTAATTAATAACAGCACTACTGAAGAAGTTCCATAGCGATACGACGCTGGACAAGAGAAGAAGTTCTATAGCGATACGACGCTGGACAAGAGAAGAAGTTCCATAGCGATACGACGCTGGACAAGAGAAGCAGTTCCATAGCGATACGACGCTGGACAAGAGGAGAGGACGAGAGAGTGAGAGACAGCCGACGCTGGACAAGAGGAGAAGAGAGACAGCCGACGCTGGACAAGAGGAGAAGAGAGACAGCCGACGCTGGAGGCGAGACGAAGATGAACACCGATGGAACAAAAATGATCGAGTATGATTGACGACAATCAGGTGATAGACAACTTATTCATATCTTAATCATACACAGTATACAAAGACAGTTAAAGACATTAATATTTTATTTAAAAATAAGAGTAATATTTCTTGTATAGTAGAGTTAAAAATCATAGATGTTTAGAAATACTAGTAACGTAACAAGTATCAAATTAATATGATATAAAATGATTACAAAGAATATAAATAAAAACAATTAGTATTTGAGAAAACAGTACTGAGAAGTAATAACTATTAATATTTTGAGTACATACCATATATAGAAAAAAGATTTAAAAATTGATTTTGAAACATATTAATAGACTGAGTAGTCTAAAAATGAGATTTTTCTTTTATATACTATTTAGTAGCATAGAATGTTTAGTTAGTAAGGATGTATATATCTTAAGCCTTACGGCATTATAACAAATAATAACTAATGTTTTTAAATCGAAGTCAGTGCCATGTGCACATATTTTCTTATAGTATCAAATAAATTTTAATTACTGTTTCAAGTTCCATAGAGTTCTTATTGCAGATACACCTGACACCCAATTTAAATGTTATATGTTTAAAGAATTTGTCAATCTTGAACGTGAGACCGTTCACACCTATTTATGTATATGTAACGTTGTTTAAATTTGGTGCTCCAAGATCGAGGGACTCCACAAATTTAAATTAAATTAAATTTGCCAAATTGTCACGTTGCATAAATTGTCGCCCAACGTGGGGCCCAACATGACTAAATTTACGTACAAAAAATTTGTGACATAAATTGTAGATCATGAATGTATGACCCGATACCCATCATTTGACTATTAAAATTTTTTTTATGTAGCTAAATGGTTGCTCTAAAATATATAAAGAGTGTTAAATGAAATGTATAATATGTAATTATTATTTATAGTAAACAGTAACTGAATGTAATGTTAATTGTTGTGTAATCACACAGCTGGCGCCCACCACAAATAATATTGTTGTCTATGTAACAGGTGTAACTGTAATGAGTATTAATAATAACTATTAATAAAAATACAGAAATAAATAAATAAGTAGGGAACGGTTATCAATAATAATTTTTAAAGAATTACTATTAAATAAATATTTTAATTTTAATAATAATTCACCATGGCAATATCGGGAAGTTTGAGGATGGGAGAAGCACTTGAAGCCATGATGCAAGCCGTATTTGGTGAAGTAGAGAACAAACAAACAGAAAAAGTAAAAGAAAATAATATTAGAACTCAAATAGAAGAGTTAACAGAATTTTTTACGAAACTGACCGAAGAATTAAGAGAAGAAAGGATAGCAAAAGAGAAAATTAGAGACACAAATACGCACATAGCGTCTGTAGAAGGTGAACAAACCATAGTAGTTAAAAATACATGTGTAATTACTAATGATAATTATAAAAAAGTAATTAACATTAAGGAGGAGAAGCAAATAAAGGTTAATAAAACATACCTTATTAATAGCGATATTCCAAGTGTGAGGCACACACACAATAGTAAATCACACAAGATGACACATTTGAAACACATAAAACACCACACTTACGGAGATAAATATCACTGTAGGCCTAACAAGAAACGTAGTAAGTTATCTAGACGAAACACTACGCAAAATTGTGGTAAATATGATGTTAGATATACGCACGATAATTATGGTAACGATAATTATAACTGTAAGTATGAAAACTACAGAGGTTATCATAAACGACGTATGAAAAAACCGTCGACAGCTGTTTATATGGGCCTCAAGCAGACTGAACATACGCAATGCATTCATGATGAGAGAATTATGAAATGCGACCGTTACGAGAGAAAGAGAGGCAAGATGAAAACATTGCTCAATGAACAGGTGACTTCTATGATAAAGACAAACGCGTTGCCGCAGTACGAGGGGACGACGAAAAAAAATTGAAGAGAGAAGGCCAAGGAATGAATGAGACAGTAACATTCCGCAGCCGACCGTCTACATCAAAGGCATCACAATGACTGAATAAACGGAAGCAAAATTATGAAATAAACAACATATACCCCTGCGATATTAGGGAAGACTTATTAAGCACCGAACAGGATATAAAGCGAGACGCGCAGCAAACACAATGCCCTATTGTGATGGTGAACATAAACAGGTGTAAATTACGAATGCTTGTTGACACCGGCAGCCAGCTGTCTGTTCTTAACGCTGCATGGGTTCAACGTAACAAGAAATATTTTAAAAATACTGCAATTTTGCCCGTAAATAATTTAAATATTACAACAGCTACCAATAAAAAAGAAAAAGTTAAACAACAAGCATATGTAACTCTAACATATAAAAATCTAGAGTTAGAACACCCTATGATAATTATGCATAAATTGATTTATGATGGAATTTTAGGTATCGATATACTAAATACAATAAATGCTAAGATTAATATTAATGATAATATAATTATGTGTAATTATAAAAATGTTTAATATGAAATAAACCTGAACAGCGAAGAAGAAGAGTGCAAGGTAAGTGAAACACCTATTACTTTGTACAAACCACAAATACAATATGGTCCAAATCGACATGTGAATGCGGTAGAAGAAGGGATGACGACACAGGAAGAAGAGAAACTACACGAATTAATAGAAGAATATGGTGATGTATTTAGTGAAGTACCGACGCAGACGACAGTATACGAGCACTCTATAGTTGTGTCAGACCCTACAAAAGTCATTAGGAAGACATACCCTATCCCAATGCGATATGAGGAAGAGGTTGAACTCGAAATTCGGCGTATGATCGAAAGTGGAGTCATAGAGCGATCGAACAGCAACTTCCTAAATCCTCTAGTGGTAGTGAAGAAGAAAAATGGAGAGATACGTCTATGCCTTGACATGAGGGAGCTGAACAGCATTGTATTAAAGGAGTATGACTGCACCAACTGCGGACGAATTATTTACTAAGTGTGAAGGAGCAAGGTATCTGACAAAGCTAGATTTACGCTCAAGTTTCTGGCAGATTCCAATTCGTGAAGAGAATAGAAAGTACACTGCTTTCCTGTATAAAAATAAATGCTACCAACACAGGGTAGTACCCTTCGGATTAAGCACGAGTTTAGCAGCCATCGTAAAGTGTCTAGAAAAAGCCCTAGGACCTGAAGTGGAACCCTACACCATGATATTTGTAGATGATATCTTAGTTGTATCTAAAACGTTAGATGAACATATAAAACATTTAAGCACGATATTCCAAAAATTTAGGCAAGCGAACATATCCCTTAACCTAGACAAATGCGAATTTATCAAAACCTCTATCCAATTCCTAGGTCACATTATTTCATCCTCTGGTATTCAACCCGATCCTATCAAAATTTCCAGCATAACTAATTTCCCTATACCCGGAAATCTCAAAGAGTTAAGAGCATTCTTAGGACTCACAGGATACTACAGAAGATTCTCACCGTTATATGCAAGATATACGCAACCGCTTCTAGAGCTGACGAAGAAAGAAAAAAAATGGAAGTGGGAGGAGAAACATCAAAATGCCTTTAACCAAGTGAAAGAGTTGTTCATTGAAAATATTATGTTACATCATCCTCAACGAGAAGGAAAATTCGTAATATACTCCGATGCTAGTGACTACGCAGTAGGAAGTGTACTGTATCAACAAGATACGACGGGAGAGCACCGAGTTATTGCCTACGCCAGTAGAGTCTTCAAAGGAGCTGAAAAACACTACTCCACATCAGAAAAAGAAATACTTGCTATAGTATACGCTCTTAAGCAATTCAGATATTATGTTTATGGTACTCATTTTGAGATACATACTGACCACCAAGCATTATCATTTTTATTAAAATGCAAGGTAACAAATGCCCGATTATTAAGATGGATTTTAGCCATTAGCGAATACTCATTTACCATTAAATACTGTAAAGGTAAAGACAATATTGTAGCGGACACACTAAGCCGATACATCAAAGAAGAACGTGAAGAAGTTTATGTGAATGAAAAGAAAGAAGTACGATTGTTATCAATGAAATTCAAAGAGAATGATGAAGTAAAACAAATGCTGAAAAACTTAGCACATTAACAAGATTTGGATGTAACGATAAGGGAGATGAAGAACCAAGAACAGCTACCAAATCATTATAAGGTACTAAATGGAATTCTTTTCAGGTTAGTAAGACAAGACTGGAAGATAGTACTAACGAATGACATGCTACAAAAATTAATTCGACCAGCACATGAGAGTTTAGCACATGCTGCCGCTCTGAAATGTTATTTGAGTCTACGAGAAGATTTTACGATCAATAATATGTATCGAAAGATAAAGAAAGAAGTGTTATGAGTGTCAAACGGCGAAAGGACCGAATTTACACACATATGTAGGAATGCAGAGTATACAGAAGGAAAACAAAGGAGAGCTAATTGCAGTGGATTTTCTGGGACCATTACCACGATCAAGTCGAGGTGTGAAGCACATATTGGTATGTATCGATGTGTTTTCCAAGGCAGTCCGACTGTACCCAATTATGCGACCCACAACCAAAGTTGTTCTAAAGATACTGCTGCAAAAATATATTCCGTTATATGGAAAAATGAAGAAGATACTCAGTGATCAAGGTGTGCAATTCCAAAGTGAAAAATGGGAGAGGACGTTAAGGGAAAATGGAATACAACCAGTACTCACATCCATAAGACATCCTCAAGGAAACCTTGCTGAGAGAGTTAACAAAGAATTAGGTAAATATTTACGAATATATTGCCATAATCAACACAATAAATGGGCAGAATATTTACCATTTATTGAAAAAGCCATTAACGAAAATTATAGTGAAGCAACAGGATACACTCCAATGGAATTAGAAGAAGATAAGAAGCCAACCAGATTTTGGACTAAATATCTAAACAAACCTAATAACCAAAATGTACCTGTACCAATAAGTGTAAAAATTGAATACGCAAAGCAACGAATAAGAGAGAGAGGTAACAAGAGAATAGAGAGATTTAATCTAACTCACAAGTTACAACAATTCAACGTGGGAGAAAGTATACTACTCAAAGCAAATCCAGTGGGAAAAAGGAGTGATAATACGGCGAAGAAATTCTTCAGACTTTATAATGGACCGTATACGTTAAGACAGCGAGTGGGACAGAACACTTTCATTGTATATGATGAGATACAGAAGAAAGAAATTGGTAAATTCCACGCAACGTCATTTAAGAAGTTCTACACATAAATCAGAGGTCATTGAAACGAGTCAAATCAGCTGTTTGTAAAGCCACCCTAATTCAAGGTCGCGAGCAGTGAGCGTACAAAAGAGGGGAGGTAAGACATTTATATACACTCCTATTAAGGGTGAAATGACGAATATTATTCTTTATTATTTGTTATATTTTTTTTTGCAAATAATAATAATAAAGAAATAGATAAAAAAAAAAAATTTATAATAAATAAATTTATTAAAATTTTTTTTTTGTTACCAAGCAGAGGAATAATGCGACAGTACAAATAAGTGATGTACTGAGCATGAAATATAAAAATTTAAATTTACTTAATAAACTGTAAATAATTAATAATATATTAGAAATAAGCATGTTATGGATTGCAAGCTTGACTCAGACAAAAATATGAACAGGTGTTTCGACCTGAATCAACGTGCACACACACACAAATGTAACTGAAAGTGTGTACACCAGTATTTTGCTAGTGTGTGTGAACGCAGGTCTCTGCAGGCAAGTTTGCCACCCCAGTATGAATAATTGCACAATGACTGTTTTTCCGTAATTATTCATAAACTAGAATTAAGAATTAAAATCCAAAAGCACCATAAAATGTAAATAAATTTAATAAATACTGTGTGCGAAAGTGACACGCCGTACAAGTGCAATAGTGAAATAACTGTGTACAAATCAAAAGGGTTAAGTTGCAATGTCCAAAATTACAATGAACATGTGTTGTAAAATTAGTTATAAGATAAGTATAAAAAAATACTTACAGGACTCTGCAATTCGCAGAAATATAAAAAATAGTGAATTTGACCAAGAGTGGGGGAACTGACGCCAAAGACAGTTTCTAACATGTCGATTTTGTATCACTGAAGGGTGTCGACCAAGACATGGGTATAAATAGGACACGCAAGCTTCAGTGATTCTCTTTCTTGAATCATCCACGATGCAGCGGGAGCTTATGCCCGTCAGCACGGCATATTTATTAATATTTTTATAAACAGTTTAAATTGCCAGTTATGTACAATTACGTAACCAAGCTATAAGACAAACATTGTAATTAATAACAGCACTACTGAAGAAGTTCCATAGCGATACGACGCTGGACAAGAGAAGAAGTTCTATAGCGATACGACGCTGGACAAGAGAAGAAGTTCCATAGCGATACGACGCTGGACAAGAGAAGAAGTTCTATAGCGATACGACGCTGGACAAGAGAAGAAGTTCCATAGCGATACGACGCTGGACAAGAGAAGCAGTTCCATAGCGATACGACGCTGGACAAGAGGAGAGGACGAGAGAGTGAGAGACAGCCGACGCTGGACAAGAGGAGAAGAGAGACAGCCGACGCTGGACAAGAGGAGAAGAGAGACAGCCGACGCTGGAGGCGAGACGAAGATGAACACCGATGGAACAAAAATGATCGAGTATGATTGACGACAATAAGGTGATAGACAACTTATTCATATCTTAATCATACACAGTATACAAAGACAGTTAAAGACATTAATATTTTATTTAAAAATAAGAGTAATATTTCTTGTATAGTAGAGTTAAAAATCATAGATGTTTAGAAATACTAGTAACGTAACAAGTATCAAATTAATATGATATAAAATGATTACAAAGAATATAAATAAAAACAATTAGTATTTGAGAAAACAGTACTGAGAAGTAATAACTATTAATATTTTGAGTACGTACCATATATAGAAAAAAGATTTAAAAATTGATTTTGAAACATATTAATAGACTGAGTAGTCTAAAAATGAGATTTTTCTTTTATATACTATTTAGTAGCATAGAATGTTTAGTTAGTAAGAATGTATATATCTTAAGCCTTACGGCATTATAACAAATAATAACTAATGTTTTTTAAATCGAAGTCAGTGCCATGTGCACATATTTTCTTATACTATCAAATAAATTTTAATTACTGTTTCAAGTTCCGTAGAGTTCTTATTGCAGATACACCTGACACCCAATTTAAATGTTATATGTTTAAAGAATTTGTCAATCTTGAACGTGAGACCGTTCACACCTATTTATGTATATGTAACGTTGTTTAAATTAGGTGCTCCAAGATCGAGGGACTCCACAAATTTAAATTAAATTAAATTTGCCAAATTGTCACGTTGCAATATATATATATATATATATATATATATATATATATATATATATTATAACCTAAGGATTTTGTGTGTGTTTTCAGTTAAGTGTTGTTATGTCGGGTGTTACTCTCCGCGCACTTTTTTATGCTTACTGATGGCTGGTTCCTCTGCGACGATGTTGTCCTGCAATCACCACTTAATCTACTATATGTATGTGGGCGCCACTTGGATATTTTGTTCCAAGAAATTATTATTATTATTGAAATTAAATTTTGATTTCTTAAATTAATTATATTAAAAAAATGTGAACAAGACAGTTTGAATTGAAAATAACGTATGTTTAATGAACTTTAAAAATTGTCTGAAGGACTAACACTCGAATTCACAAAATTGCAGAGTTACAAAAAATTATTATTCTTGACAAGTTTTTCAATTAAGTGTCGGCTAATAAATATTTATTTACTCAGTTGAATAGCATGAGTTTAGTGTATGAAAAATCTTTATACTCAGGACGTGACTCCTTTGAACTACCAAGACAAATCAATAGGATGCTTTACAAAAATTGTGTGATTTGAAGGTGTGTGACATGTGTAGTACAATTGTGTGACAAATGATACCAGGTAAAAATGATTTTAACTTTTGAACAACTCACGTTCCGGTGGGTAATTATTTCCTGCACTGGACACTTCTCTTGGGGACGTTTTCAATCTTGCCTCTTCGTGTATACGTTCGTCGTGCACTGGTAATTATTTATAAGTCAAATAACGGTTCTTAAAACTCCGCACGATTGAAATAAGTTTCGCACTGTGTCTATGCTTTGAATTCTGGCGGTGGCGATCAGCTGTCTGCGTGGTTTCTCGATTCGAACGTCACAGCGCTAGTTCCAGACTCAATGTAGAAAGGCTCGTATCAGTAAATCGTTTTGGGAATGTTGTCAAAGTCAGTTTGTCTTTAGCAAATACCAGCAGAATTGATTCTCTCTATTAAAATTCGGTCCTTTTCAGGGCCGCTAGTATTCTGGCTGTGTGCGTTCTATTAAATGTGGCGTGTTGCTGCTCTATTCAACAACACGTTGGCGTATACTCCTTGTAGAGGTTAAGTCAGTATTTTGTCATGTACGGGAAAAGCCTTTCTGTGTTCTCGTGTCGAATTCTCGTTCTTCGATTTCGCCTCGGATGTGATGATCAGTTTCATGGGTGATGTGTCTCTTCTGGATTTGAAGCATAAAGTGTTTTTTGGTCAAATTTCGTCTTCCTTATATACTCTGTAAGGCTCATTGTTTTAATTTTTTGAGATGAACTTCCGGTGTATTTGTGTAAAAATTCCTTCTAGAACATTCGAGAATAATCAAATGGAACATCATAGAACAAATTTGACTTCCGTAGAAGCTTTAGAACAAAAACTTCTTATTCTTCACACTAAGGATATTACTAAAATTATTCTGGTATTTGTCAAACAATTTTACATAACTACTTACAATTTGCATGCCATTACTATTTTTGGATTCTCTGCTTTCAACTGAATATAATGATACTAATTACGATTGGTTTTGAACAAATTAAATCTAATAAAATAACATAAAATACAACTCTTACCTTGGAATGTTTTCACAAAATTCTAATTTTCTACTTACTAAAATGTTATGAAGTTGCTTGGTTCGTGCTATAACATTAATGCATAACATAATTATCTTTTCATAACAAAATAAACAAATATTAACACATATAACATATAAATAAGTTCAGTTTTGTGTAGGCATCACATATGGCCTAGGTTTTTTGTCACTGGTTCTTTACAATAATTTGTCTTTTTCGGTATCATATATGGGATTTTTTGGGTATTCACTGAGAGTTTGTTATATTGTTTATCTTTGGTAATACCTGGTTTATCCTGATACTTTTTATTTTTACTGTAAGATTAATTAGCATCATATTGTCTTGCATAAATGAGTTGTTTTCTTGGTGTGACAAATTTCACTCTTATATTTCAAATTCTTTAAGAATTAAGCTTGTTTTAAACTGAGCAAGTATGTTTCTAATGTACATTATAGGATTGTACCTTTTTCCTTTATTTTTTCTAATATTCTGCAATCATTCTGTCAAATATGACTATTTTTGTGATTGTTTTTTGGCCTCAGCCTGGTATGGTATAGGTAAATGGTTTCATAACATGACTGTTATATTGTTTTAGGTGGTCATATATATAAGTATAGTTACACTATATTGTATTTCAACTTTAGAATACCATTTTGTTGCGTTTTGACAACATTAAATTCATAAATATTACCATTTTATAGGTTCATCACATGTTTTCAGTTAACACGGTTTTTGACTATTTTAATTGATTTCTAATCAATTTACAGCTTTCTCTATTTAAGATAATTTGTTCGTCTCTGTCTAAATGACATTTACATATAGTTTTTATATTAATTCTATAATAATTAATTTTCACATAAGATCTGAGTGATTGGTCTCAAATCCAACACCTTAATATTTTTTGTCATAACATTTTTATATTTTTTATTTTAACTTATATCCTTTTTAATAATGTATTCAAATCATTTAATACACTTATTTTATTTATATTACAAAGTATAATAATGGATCTTGTCCATTAATTCACAATAAATAGTTTTTTATACCCTATTCAGAGTTACATTTCTTAATATGTAATGTCCTCATTTTGGTCATTTCTGAGATTATCTGGTTCTCTTATAGTATATTACTAGTTTTACACTGTTCTTCACTTAAATAATATATATGGGGTTTGAGTCTTAGTCATAGTCTTTGTCGTTTTTTCATGTTGATGATATTAACTATCGGACAATATTACAAAATTTTTCGGATTACTTGGGTTCGATACTGTTCACCTCACTTTCCTCTTATGATAAATTACTATGCAAATAATTTCCTTTATGGAATGTTCTGTGACGTTACAATATATATACATATATATATATTGTAACATAACAAGATTATGCCCTAGAATAAATATAAATTAATCATCAAAATTCGTTGCGAATTATGCCTAAACGCAATCTTTCTTATAGATAATATGCAGAAAAGTATAAAAACAATTTAACAAATAAAGGAATGAAAATAAATAATAATTTCAATGAGTAAAAAGTAATAAAAAAGGAAATATTATGATAAGTACATGCAATGGGAATAGGAAATAAAAACCTATTAATTAATTATTTTAATGACAATGACAGTACTATCAGACGACATGACTATGACTACTACACCCAGGAGGGAAGATCAAATGATAAAAACAAATGTAAATAAATGTTAATGTAAATAGAAATATAGTGGATAAGTGTTAATAAGTTAGTAATTAAGTAAGAAAACATTTGTTATGGTATGAGTCTATCAGACCATATAGAAGTCTGCGAATCTCAAACAGTTATTGTATGTAATCTCACTACAGACTATAAGTGATATAAAAAAAACAATTAAAATAATATTAAACCCATAATTACCAACTACCTAATGTAAGAAAGGTGAAAGTAATGAAAATAACAGTGATTAATGTTAAAAAGCAGTGTATAAGTTTTCAGAATTTTGTGAAGTGAAAGTGCATAGGAAATATACCTTGTTATAATATAAACAGTTAGTAACACATGTAATTTATATAAAATAACTATGTAACTAACCTAGTAAGATTAAGCAATGTGTACAATACTTATAACTAGTGGAATATATCCCTAGAAATTAATTATGTACATCAGGGACAAGTAAAAATAAGGTTAGAATAAATCATGTTAATTATAAAGTGTAAAACAACTCTGTGACCCATAAAACATGTTGTGAAGCCAAGAGCTTTACCAAGTGAATCTATAGAGATTAAAAGAAGGAAGAAAGAGAGTTGATTGTTGAATTTCAAGAAAGCCAGAACACATATAATTAGAAGCTTAACATTTCTACTAAAAGATAATGTTATACTGTATATTAATGAAGGAAAGTTCCTGAAATAATGAAAAATACACTGGGGTTAATATAAAACACTGAAACTGAAGGCCAGAAGAATTATAACAAGAAAATAATCTGTAAAACTAAACAGCAATCTGGTGAGAGGGTTCTATGTATATATGATTAGGCTAAGACATACATTTGTTCACTCATTATTAAATTTAAAGTAACTAGAACAGTGAACTGATATAACACAAACATTATGAACAGTGAAGTACACACTAATATACTATAAACTAAAGTGGAAAACTGTGTATTTTATTGAAAATAAGCTTTGAAATAGTCTTATAGATAGATCCAACATGGTGGCAGTGTTGAATTAGAAATAGTATCAAACCAATGAGTGGGAGTGAGACCCAATGCATATATAATGAGTATGAGTGAGGTGGTGAGATTCTCACAGCGCTCATAGTGGAGAATGCAATAAACTCACTTAACAAGATTATATTGTTTTTAATTATTAATGAGTATTAACAGATTCAGTGTTCAGATTTTTTTAATTTTTAATTTTTGTTAATTTCATTTTCTCATTGTACTCTTTTAGTTTGTATTCTTTTGTATAATCCAAAGAACCCATGACACAACACACATACCCAACATAACATTAATGAAACTGATTTATTATTTTTATATTTTCTATAATATGTATAACATGTTGTTATGTATGACTTTGACTGTACATTGACTTTAATTTTTTATTAACCCTGAGAAAGAGTTCTTATTTTATTAAATCTAAAGGAGCTACCTGATGAATAGAAAGGCATTGCATGTCAATGAATTTTAATGTATGTTGAAAAGTAAAGAGTAATCATTTGTGTATATATATATATATATATATAATAATAATAAAATAAAGCTGAGAATTAAGACAAGACTGAACAAGAGTTAATTTTTATTTCACTTTACATAAAATTGGCACCAACAACTTGGGGCTCTACAGGATATTAATTACATTGAATGTTAAGATTTACATTTATAAAAAAAAATATATTACATTATAATATATATAATATTTAAAATTTATATTTACTTTACCTCAAGATGTTATTTTTCCCTTATTTGGAACATGTTTTGGGATCCTTAGTGATCCCATCATCAGCCTTTCTAATTTTGAATCTTGTGGAGTACCTGTGTGCTGGTTGGCTGTTGTTATGGCTTCCCAGTTGGCTTTTGTTATTGGCTTTTGGTTTTGTAAATTGTTATTATTGTGTGTGATTGTGGTGTATATATTAGTATTTTGTGTATTTTCGATGTTGAGTGCTTTGAAAATTGTATCATGTTTTGTATTGATTTGTATTTGTTCAGGTTTTAGTTTGTTTTGTGTTTGTACCGTATATTTGTAAATTTTCCCAAATGTTCATTATGGTGCCTTCGTATGGTATGTGTTTTATTAGTGTCATGTTGGTTATGTCTGAGAATTCATGTCCAGTGTTTATTGCATGTGTGGCCAAATTAGATTTAGATATTTCTGGCTTTTTGTATGCATTTAGATGTTCAAAATTTTAGATGTATGCGTTTTTTTTAAGTTGTTTTTTTGTTTGTCCTATGTAACATTTATTGCAATTTGGCATTCAATTCTGTATATACCATTGGTTGTTGTATTATCTTTGTTGTGTGGGTTATTTAGTTTTTGTAAATTATTTTTATTAGTTTTGTATGCTATTTTAATGTCTGTGTTTTTAAATAGTTTTGTTAGTTTTGTTATTTTATTATTTATGTATGTGAATGTGGCCCATTTTTTATTGTTGTTATTATATATGTTCTGTTCATTTTGATTGATTCTTAATTGTTCAGTTTATATTTGATTTTATTTTCTATTATTTACAGTGTTTTTGTTGTATCCATTTTCATAACAAAATGATTCTACTGGATTCTCGAAAACACCTGTTTGTTTAACAAGTAATCCAAAGCAGCAGATTATTCTGGAACCCCAGCAGGGCATTAAATCAGCCATCCAGCGATGGTCGAGTCAGTTATTGTTGCAATTTTTACCAGTGCAGTTTCAAATATTGTGGCGAAGTGTTATGTGTTTTTATGTATGTGCGGGACAAATGTAATACAATTGTGTTTTATATTAGTTGACATTTTATTTGCGTGTGAACAATTTTTATTTGATATGTTGTAAGAGACTATCTTGTTGATTACAAACTGTTTAATTGTGATAATTAAATCTGGTGATTGGTGACTTAATTGGTGTCTTGTATTTTGTTTTCCACTGTACCATACGACGATCAGTAGACCATTGTAACAATGGGTCAGAAGTGTGACAGAACCGTTAACAGTGAAAACAGTGGACAATTGCAAGACTATTGTAATTCGTAATTAATCTGTAAACATGGATGCCAGTCAGCTGATGGAAGCTTTCCAAACGCTGCTGTGGGAGACACAGGAAGAAGCAGAAAGACGACAAAAATAAGAACGAAGACAAGAAAGAGAAGAAGCAGAAAAACGACAAGATGAGAAAGTGGAAGCGAGACAGAAAACCCTCCTGCTGAAAGCAGAGGAACGGAAGCGTGAAACAGAAGACTTCAAAGCATTAATACAAGAGCAGAGACAGATGCAAGAACATAGTACCGCAGAATTGGGTCTTCTATGAGGTGAGCTTAATAAACAAATTACTAAAAGATCGGAGGTACAAGAATCAATGACATTAAAAATAGCTGAAGTAGAAAAATCTGTCTTGAGTGTTGAAGAATCTATGTCTACAAAAATATCTGTCATAGAAGAATCGATGTCTACAAAAATATCTGTCATAGAAGAATCTGTGTCAAATAAAATATCTGAAGTAGAAAACTCAATGGCAAACATGAGAGAACAAATTAAAAGTGAAGTTGAACAGTTCATGAAGATACAACCAAAACAAATTTTTGAATAGACTGTACCAAAGATAAAGACAGAAAAATACACAGAAAATAAGTCAGTAGAGAAAGTCACTTTGCCTCCAGTAGGGACAGTTCATGTCAAAGCTCCAACCTTTGATGGAAGCAGTCACTGGGCAACGTACCTCCGCCAATTTGAAGCTGCTACTTGCGCAAATAAAGAAAGACAAGGCGGTTTCATTCATTCTCGCATTACAGTATGGTGATAAACATTTGCGAGATGTGTACTGCACTCAGTTGAGAGCAAGGCGACAGCATTCTGGGGAGAGTCTTCAAGAGTTTGAAGCAAGTATCAACAGATTAATTAGATTGCCCTATCCTGAAGCACCAGAAGATTTCCGAACGAGGTTTGCGATGCAGACATTTACTGATGGTATCTGAGATAATGAACTACAGCAGGAGTTATGAATGGCAAGAGACCAGATCAGATGCCCTGGTACGTGCTTTGTAATTTGAGGCCGCCAAGTCAGCATCTGGTTGGACAAGTCATAAAGTGTGCGTGCTAAAAGATTGCGATGGCACAGACGATGAAGAAGAAGAGCAAGGAACAGAGACCGCATGAGCGGTACCATTGAGTAAAGTAAGAAAGGATGGAAGACTGAAGTGTTATCGATGTGGGAAACCTGGACATCTACAACGAGATTGTCAGGTTAAAGTTCAGCAGCAGGGAAACGAGCAGTAGTCGGTATAATGTGGCGTGTGCTGACTAACTGGAGGAACGAAGCCCCTAGACAATACGCAATTTCTACACTTTAGAAAAACAGAAGGAGCTTGGTGGTTACTGGATTCATTCAACAAAAGCCAACCTCGATTACAGTTGACACAGGCGCAACAGTTTCCATTGTGTGCCCAGACGTCGTGAAAGATATCAAACCAATCTGGTGCTCTTGCAGCTTACAAACAGCTACTTGACGGCCTGTAAAAGTGTTTGGAAAAGTGAAAATACACTTATGCCTTGGTCGACTTGAGTTTGAGGATCAAGTACTTGTTGCAGACATTGTGGATGAAGCAATTCTTGGTGTGGACATTATGAACATATATGGATTTATATTTGACTTCAAAAAGAATGTCCTGAGAATCATAAAAGTAGTGGTAATGCTCTCCACAATGAATACATCAGAAAAATCGATGGATGTGATAAATCAAGTGGCCGTAACTATTTCGCCAAACTCTGAAAAACTCATCATGGTTAGAACCGAGGTAGATACTAGGGGCAACCAGTGTTCTATATTTGAACCCCAGGTAGTCAGCACACCGGGCATACTGATTGCCAGAAGTTTAGTAAAATCTGAAGAAATCGGAAACATACCTATTAGAGTGGCAAATATTTTGGACCAAGCTGTCACTTTTCAAAGCAATACATTCCTAGGCAAATTGACTCCTGTGGCCTGGGTAGCCGAAATGACACAAAGAAGATGCAGTACTACGGACACTTCCGAATTACCAGAGCAACTGCAGGAACTGTTGAACAGATCTTCTAACGACCTCTCATGTGGTGAGATAAAAAACTCAGATGGTTTTTACATGAATTTAAAGATTCTTTTGCAGTTTGGGGCCAGTCATTGGGAAGAATCTCTCTTGTACAACATCGCATCAATACTGGGGACACAACACCAATACGCCAACCTTCTTGAAGGCCTCCATTATCTAAGCAAGAGGAAATGTCTCAGTTAGTACAGGACATGTTTACATAGGGTAATTGAGCCTTTGTCAAGTGCTTGGTCTTCTCCAGTAGTGCTGGTAGCGAAGAAGGATGGTGGATTGCGTTTCTGCATAGACTACTGGAGGTTAAATAACGTTACAAAGAAAGACTGCTATCCATTACATCACGTTGACGATACACTCGACACGCTATCTGGAGCACAGTGGTTTTCCACATTGGACCTGAAGAGTGGATATTGGCAAGTGGGTCTTCATCAAGAAGACAAGGAAAAGACCGCTTTCTCGACACCAAGTGGTTTATTCAAATTTAACGTCATGCTATTTGGACTCTGTAATACACTGGCAACATTCGAAAGATTGATGGACTTGGAACCCGAGGCATGACATGGAAAACTTGCCTTGTTTATTTAGACGATGTCATAGTCATCGGGAAGACTTTCAAAGACCATTTGGAAAACCTTAAGGAGGTTCTAACTAGAATTCATGGTGCCCAACTGAATCTGAGCCCAAATAAGTGTTCTCTATTCCAGAAAGAAGTACAGTATTTGGGCCATCTGGTTTCGGCAGCAGGTGTTAGTATGGATCCTAATAAAGTAGACACCGTAAGAGACTGGCCAGTTCCGAAGAATAAACACGAAGTTCGGAGTTTCCTGGGGTTATGTTCATATTACAGATATTTTGTGAGCTTTGCTACTATTGCTAAACCACTACATGGGCTAACGGAAAATAAATGAAACTTCCAGTGGTCAAGAGAGTGTGACCAAGCATTTAGGACTTTGAAAATTGCATTATGTTCGCAGCCAATTCTCGCTTTCCCAGCTTCCGAAGGAAAATACATCGTAGACACAGACGCAAGCAATACTGGTCTAGGAACAGTTTTGTCTCAAGTACAAAACGGTGAAGAATGAGTAATAGCGTATTATAGCAAGACGCTTTCTAAACCAGAGAGAAATTATTGCGTTACAAGGAGAGAGTTGCTGGCAATCGTCCGAGCTTTGGAGCACTTCCATAAGTACATCTATGGAAGCGAGTTTTCACTACACACCAACCATGCCGCACTTGCGTGGCTCTTGAGATTTAAAAATCCAGAAGGGCATTTGGCAAGGTGGCTCAAATGTCTGCAAGAGTACAACTTCAAGGTACAACATCGGCGGGGGTGCCTGCATTGTAATGCAGATGGCTTATCACGAAGACCATGCCCATTAGACTGCCGACATTGCCACAGAAAGGAGGGGAAAAACACAAGTGAACATGTTTAAGCCAGCACTGTAGATTTCCTGGCAGACAGCTGGACAACACAAGATTGTTGACAAGAACAGATGACTGATGAAGACATTGGACCAATCTGGACAGCAAAAGAGGAAGGTCGCCGCCCGGATTGACAAGATATCTGTCATGGTTCTGAAGTGCTGAAGGGCTACTGGGCACAATGGGAATCTCTTACCTTAGAGAACAGACTGCTGAAAAGGGCTTGGGAAAGTGCAGATGGATGAGACGTGGTCATGCAGTTGATAGTTCACCGAAGTAAAGTGCAGCCTGTTTTGAAGAAGATGCATGATGGAACATCTGGAGGCCATCTTAGCATTAACAAAACCCTTGACAAAATATGGAAGCAATTTTATTGGCTTTGTGATTGCCATGATGTATAAGAATGGGTTCGCACATGTGAAATATGTTCTGCTAGCAAGGGCCCACAAACCAGAAGCAGGGGGAAAATGAGACAGTATAATGTTGGACTGCCTTTCGAGAGAATTGCCATAGACATTGCTGGATCATTCCCAGTTACTGGATGATGGAAATCGGTACATCATGTAGGTGACTGATTGTAGGTGACTACTAAGTGGGAGAAAGCCTATGCAATTCCAAATCAGGAGGTTACCACTGTGGCAAAGGAGTTAGTTCACAACTTCTGTTGCCATTATGGAGCCCTATGGAAATCCATACGGATCAAGGGAGAAATTTCAAATCAGGAGTGTTCAAAGAATTATGCCGTCTACTTGGAATTCGAAAGACCAGGACAACGCCTCTCCATCCTCAGTCGGACGGGATGGTTGAGAGATTCAATATGACACTTGAGCAGCATCTTTCTAAAGTTGTTGATGAGAACCAGACAGACTGGGACCAATGTATACCATTATTCCTCAAAGCGTATAGATCATCAGTACATGACACAACCAGCATGACTCCAGCGAAATTGGTGTTTGGGCGGGAGATACGTCTTCCTGTGGACTGATGTTCGAATCAACTGAGACTCAGTCCCAAGAGCCACAGAACTATTCCTCGCAATTAGAAAACCTACTATGAGAAATGAATCGCTTGATAAGTGGACAGCTGAGGATTGCCAGAGATAAAAGGAAAACTCAGTATGACATTCACAGCAATAGTGTGGGTTTCCAAGAAGGAGATCAGGTCTGGTTGTTCAACCAAAAGTGCCGTCGTGGTCGCTCACCTAAGCTTCAGACTAACTGGGAAATCCCCTACACTGTCAAAAAGTAATCAACAATGTTGTTTATCAGATTCAACAGGAAGGACAGCAAAAATTCAAGGTCGACTACCTAGATCACCTGGGTAAGTATTACTTCAGACACGGTTTGCCAGTTCGGGACGAACAGGCTTAAGGAGGGGGCATTGTTACATAATGAGGAAAAAGTGTTATGTAATACGGAACATACTACAAGTATTTTGAATATTCCAGCTGTAATGTGTGTGTGCGCACATAATGCTGCTACGTTGCGGTGAAAAACAATTACACATCAATTATCGAGCCTATACCAGTCCACACCGGTCAGCGCAGTGTGTTCAAGGACACTGTTTCTAGTGGATTCCCGTAAGCGCCTGTTTGTTTAACAAGTCATCCAAAGCAGCAGATTATTCTGGAAACCAGCAGGAATATAAATTCAGCCATCCAGCGATAGTCAAGTCAGTTATTGTTGCGATTTATGCCAGTGTGGTTTCAAGTACAGTAGAATCCTGCTAACTCGCCTCCTGATATCTCGACATTCTGTATAACTCGACGATCACTTTTTTGTAATAGCTAAATGATTTCTGCTGGTCAAGCAGAACATTATTTTTGAAATAATGTGGTGGTCTATTAAAAGCTAGACTGGAATAATTTCTAACATCGCCTATACGGTCCAAACAGTATAGGTACATTTTAGTTACTGTATTATTGTAATTACAGTACATATTTATGCGTATGAATGTCCATATGTTTTCCTGTTCTGTTCAATGATTTGTTACGGTATTCAATTTTTCCATTTTTTGTCCCTTTCCCTTTGCGACACTAATTCTTGGAACTGTCTAACGAATTTGGTGACAGGTTTTGTTCTTTTCATGGAAATTCCAATCTACCCCATTCCCTTTCTTAGTAAAGAAGTGGCTAAAGAAAGTCAGGTAGCTGCTGTCAATCACCACTCACATTCTTTCTATTGATGCTAGCCAATAGCAGGCTTGCCTGAAGGTTTATGGCTGTACCCTATTGTAAGCTGAACTTTCAGTTCATTCTGGGTACAGTTTCTCAGTTTACATCCAGGCTTACAAGTGTTGTATTGTGTTGTCTGCACAAGTGAAAATGTTGAATGAGAAGAAAAGAAAACAAATTAACGTGACAATAGAAATGAAATTGTATGCCTTAAAGAGACTGGACAAAGGGGAAAGTGTTAATAAAATTGTCATGGATTTAGTTGTTGGATGAACTACTATAATAGGGTGGAAAAAGAAGAGGTCCGAAATTGAGTCTAGGTGTGTAAAAAAAGCATGTACTGATAGTCTAAAGGAAAGGAAAAGTATGAAAGGTGGTGAATACAAGAAAGTGAGTAAGGTGCTTTATTTGTGGTTTAGGCAGCAAAGGGAAAAAGGAACACCCATTTTGCAAGAGAAAGCCCTCAAATTCTGTGAGGAATTTCAAGAAGGAGAGCCTGGATTTACTGCTAGTGTTGGCTGGCTCAACAGGTGGAAGAAGTGTTACGGCATCAGACAGGTAAATGTTTGTGGCAAAAAACTATCTGCTGACTTGGAAAATGTTAATAAATTCAAGGAAAATTTCCACAGACTAATTGAAAAGGAAGGTCTATCTGGGATCAAATTTACAACTGTGTTGAGTCTGGTCTGAATTTTCGAATGCTGCCTTCGAAAACGCTTGGATCCAGGGAAGAAAATCGGCCCCAGGCTATAAAAGTAGTAAGAAGAGAGTTACAATCTTGGCATGCAGCAATGCAACAGGCAGCCATAAACTCAAACTAGCGCTCATAAGCAAATCGAAAAATCCCCGAGCGTTTAAAAACATAAGAAAGTGCACTAATGGGACTGACACCTTCTATGATCTTCCTGTTTAGTACAGGAATCAGTCAAATGCATGGGTAAATGAAGCCATTTTTAAGGATTGGTTTTATCAGCAGTTTGTTTCTTCAGTAGAAAAGTTTCTAAAATCTAGAAATCTGCCAAGGAAAGCACTTCTTATTCTCGACAATTCCTCAACCCATCCTGATTCGGAACAGTTACGAGATGAAGACATAAGAGCCATGTTTCTCCTTCCTAACGTGACTTCGGTATGTCAACCAATGGACATATAACATAATAATATCCCTATACAATGTGTAAATGGTATATTTGTTATTCATTTATAATTATATTTAAAGTTATAATTTCTTTTTAATCTTACTGTGTCTGTATGCTCATGCAATTAAGTTTGTACAATTTGCAACATTAGGCAATGTTCTGTTGAAACTCATAACTAAATATCCACAACTATAAAGGTAAGTGAGTGAAGAAATTTACACACATTAAGCATACAATGAAGGCAATAAGAGGGTAAACTAATAAAAATGCTAGGGTGTGTAGATGTGCATGTATGGGAAACTGATCAGTTTATATACTTTTACTAGTTTGACTCAAAACACCACAAGTTTTGTACTATGCAGACAGTGAAGATTTTGTCAAATAGAAACAATTTGAAAAATTGTGACACTGAGTTTTGACAACATGAGTAAAAATGCCATGTTTTAAAGTAACTTGTATACTAGAGAACCCCCAACCCACATTCAAAGAAGTTTTATGAATATTGATTGATATTCTTGAAACTAATTGTCATATTATTAAAACTATTAGAATAATACATATAGGTTAAATACATAGGTTATGTTACTCACATGGATATATATATATATATATTTACTTAATCCACAATTGATGTGTAACTTATGTATATTGATGCACACTATTTATAGAATACACTACAATGTTCTATATCAATGTACAAATACATTTACAAGTAACATAGTTAGTCTGCAATGTTCTGGTAGGCACCTGGAATATTCTGGGTTATACTAGTGAATAACGCATGTTGGTGAATGGCTACATTACCATACTATAAACAAACAGGAGTTGACAGTTTTAGTCAGTCTTGATTATGGGTTCAGTGGATTACGTTATAGAGTTAATTTGATACCACATTTCAGTGGCGGTTGGTGTTATGGTTGCAGCGTTGCACAACCACCAATATAGAATAAATAAACTATAAAATACCGGTAGTATACAAAAACATTAAGCTGCTAAAAGTATCATAAATATCAATGGAGAGCGTATTAGATTCTACGCGGCAATGTTCACGTACAATTCAAATGTGGCGCGCTCGCTGGTGGTTGTAGCCCGCTTGCAACTTGAACAGTAAATGGCAGAGCTTACTACACAAACATATGGGAGGACGTGCGCAACTCTTCACAATTGCCCTATGTTCCCAATGTAAGCCTGGTGATTGCAAAGTTTCTGCAACGCTCCGCTAGTAGCGTTGTAGCGCATCCTAGTTGTGTCCCCCATTATGTCATGAAATCAGCACAGCCTTCTTGATTTATAAGATGTGTCAGGTTTAGTGTTTACGTTGTTCAAGGTAAACATTATCCATTGTTTGAGGTTATAAGATTATAGTAATAATTTTTTATTATTATTAATATAACAATTTTTTTTACAAGAATATACTTGTGAATTTATTATTTTGTGAATTAAAATGTTTCAGTAGTATTTAACTGTCATCGTCAGATATACAAATTGATGTATCATATACACAAACCATTAATTTTTAAATCTGATGATAGTTGAATACTACTGAAAATTGTAATTCACAAAATAATAAAAGTATATTCTTGTAAAAAATTTTGTTATTTAAAATAAAAAATATATATACAAGAAAAAACTGAGCATATATGAATGTAATTGATAATTTTGCATAACTGTGATTTGATAGTTTAATATCTTTTAATCCCTCTCCCATCCACTTAACCAACTACTGGAACCACAAAAATTTGGAACCACCAGCCGCTTACTGCCACATTTGTGGATCAGTATTATATTTGTGGGTTATCTTTTTATTGGTATAAATTATTGCGTCAATAATTGATATCAAAGTTGTGAATCAAAATTTGCATTTTCTGTGTTATATATTTACTTGTGAAAAATGATTTGTGATAACGATAAATAGACAAGGTGCCGACAGTGATACAAGTGTTTTATTCAATCACTGCCTAGAAGACGACAATCTCTTTCATACAGTAAGATATTAAATTATCGAGTTTCCAAATCACATTAATGTGTATGAATGTTCTTAATAGTGAGTCAAACATTTTGTCAGATATTTTGTTTTCATAACAATAATAAAACTCCCCCTATCTCTACTTCATTAGTTCTCTAATAGAGTGCACTCCCATTAACTGTTTCAAAGTACAATTCACATAGTAATCAGCAAGCATGATTAGAGCGTTTTCTTTCCTGTAGTGTCAGGCATATCGTGCAGTTCAGTTCTCTTTGGTTTATACACGCATACCGCAAGAATAGAAAGTCTATTCACTGCTGTTGTTACTTTACTTTGTGCTTATTTCATGTGTTTATTTTATGTGTTTAACGTTTATTAGGAATATTATTGTTAAGTTTAGAGGACTGCCTAGAAAATCACCAAAGTGTTGCTTACAACGGGACATTTACAACGCACAAGGACAAGGTCAGTGAACGCTTAATATTTATGCATTGTTGATTACATGAGAATAAATCCTTTTAACTATTTTAGTTTTACAATATACAGTCCACTGCTAATAAAAAAGAACCCCACATTTTTAGTCCTCCGGGCCGGATAGCATCTTTCATTCAGAATCCAGCACGTTGGAAAGCAAGATTTTTATTAATTATTACGCTCTTTATTATTACATTTATTGAATTATTGTAACGCTTAAATATTAAAAAAAAAAACAATTATTTACTACTAGCAAGTATTGCCAATACTCAGTGCTCTTTTCATTTTGTTATGATTTTTTCATGTTTTTTCACGCAAGCATAGTTTATTGATTCATTGTGCAATGTGTGTTATTTCATGTTTTATCTAGCAATCATAGTTCTAAAGTGTAGTGTGTTTCTTCAGAACCGACCTCTGTATTAGTTTCTATAAAATACAGTAGCCATATTCCTTTATTACCATATTACCATTATTACTGTCATCTACGCTATTGGTATTTTAGAGTGATAAAAAAAAATAAATTAAAATTATTTGGACTGGAAATTACTGAATACTGGAAGAACATTGTGAATTACAACTTTTACTTAGAACTCTTTTGTTATTTACATCTGAATCTGTTTTTTAAACCGAGTGTATTAATAAATTACCAAAATGAGATTTTCTTCTTTTGTGAAGCAAAGTGAACTGATTGAGAGTAGGCTTCATAATATTAACAAGCAAATTGTTGCTTTTGAGGTTATTGGTATAGGTAATTTAACTGAACAGCAAATACGAAAAGTTAGTTTGCTTAGTTCCACCGCAGAAAATAAATATGCTGAATTTGAAAGCCTTATAAATAAACTATTTAGTACAACACCTTTACCAGAAGATCTGGATAATGAACAGATTTCAAGATTACAAGATTCTATATCAGACTTAAATATAGCTATACAAAGTTCATGTGCTCTTTTTCTACCATCTCTACCGCAGGAAACCTTGGATCAGTCTCACACTGGTGCATCACAACTAGTTGCGCCCACTCCCACCGTAAATTTACCTCGCTTAAACTTGGGAACATTTTCTGGACAACCTGAGAAATTGGTAGCCTTTCACAGTCTGTTTGAAAATGCAGTGCACAAAAATGAAACCATTTCTAATGTGGAGAAATTTACATACTTGCTTTCTTGTTTGACTGAGGAGCCGCTAAATTTAATTAAATCGTTGCCTGTCACTAATACAAACTATGCCATAGCCTGGCAAACTTTGCTAAAAAGATATCAAAATTCTAGATTGTTGATAACACTTCACGTAAACAATATATTTGATTTACCACAATTGCACAATCCTTCAGTTAAACAAATGAGAATTTTCCGTCGACCTACAATGAAAATTATCAAGCGCTCAAAGCGCTAGGACGTGATATTGCTAGCGAAAGTTTGTTGTTGACCTCATATATTTTGCATAGATTTGACATGGAATTCAGGACCAAACTTGAACGTTCTCGAGATAATTTACAAAATGTTCCTACCATTACAGAAGTAATTACATTCTTAGAAAATGAATGTTCCTGCAAAGAGGCAGCGGGTTTAACTAATATCATCTCAAAAAATGAACCTTCTCTTCAAACCTCTCAAAAAATCAGTGGCTTTAAATGAATACAAACCAGTTTAAACAGCACAAAATAGCGATTGTCACTACTCACACTCAGCATTGTATCTTCTGTTCATCAAATTCACACAACATATATAGATGTGCAGATTTTTCCGCACTTACTGTACAAGACAGACAAGCTTTTGTTAAAAATAAGAACTTGTGTCAAAATTGTTTTGGATCACATAAGTTAGTCACCTGTAAGTCAGTCCACACATGCAATGTATTTCATAGGCGTCACCATAGCCTACTACATTTTTTTGATCAGAACCGCTCCGCACAACCGCAACAAAAATTGACTCAGTCAAATAGACCTACCTTGTGCCCTTCTTTTGAAACGACGATGCATAAGCAAAACCACTCTGCAGAGTGTCACCAGGATACTACCTTGATAGGTGTTTCTTGCAACCAGAATAACACTGTGTTACTCGCAGCCGCTTTGGTGCATATCACATCTGCCAATGGAAATGCAGCAGTTGTACGAGCTGTGCTTGATAGTGCATCCCAAACAACAATTATTTCAGAAAGTTGTGCAAAGACTTTGTGTTTGTACCGCTCTCAAACAGATGTTCCAGAACTTAGTGGCATCTCTACCGGCCCAGTGAAAACAAAGGGACTTACCTTTGTGACATTGTCTTCACTCAGTGGGAATATTTTAGCAAAATCTCACCCAGTCATGATTCCTAATAAAATATCATGCAATCTGCCTCGTGTTCAGCTCCCACTAGAAATTAAAGAGCGACTCAAAGGTTATATGCTAGCGGATCCCACTTTTGATGTTCCGGGTCCAGTTGACCTTCTGATTGGAGCAGATTTATTTCCATTGACCCTTAATGGTACCTTTATCAATCTCGGCAAGAATATGCCATATGCTGTCAATACAATCTTTGGCAATGTTGTGCTTGGTCCGACACCTGTTTCACTTAAGTCTAAGCCTTACTCAGGCTTAGTACTCTTTTATCGACGAATGATCGTGATCTGCACGCAACATTGCAACATTTTTGGTCCATAGAGGAACCACCTCACACTACAAAACTCGCTCCACAAGATGAAAAATGTGAAGCTCACTTCGTCTCTACTCATAAGAGAGATGCCTCCGGCAGATATGTTTGTCACTTGCCTTTCAGCGGAAACCCTGCTCAACTAGGTGACTCTACAACTTTGGCAAAACGCCTGTTTAATACACTTGAACGCAAATTTGAATCTCAACCTGAGTTTAAACAGAAGTATGTCAATTTTATGAATGACTACTTAGCATGTGGGCACATGAAACTGTGCACATCTGTGCCGTCTCTGAACAAGCCGCATTACTTTTTGCCACATCATGGCGTTTTTAAAGATAGGAAAATCCGTGTTGTTTTCAATGCATCAGCACCATCTTCTTCAGGTGTCTCACTGAACCACATTCTACATCAGGGTCCAAAGTTGCACAATGACATTACTGATATAATTCTTCGCTTTCGTCAACATAAATTTGTTTTCTCTTGTGATATCAAACAAATGTTTAGGCAGATATCCATCCATAAAGATGATCAGATCCTTCAGTTAATATACTGGAGAGAAGACACTTCAGTCCCACTAAAGGTCTACCAATTGACTACTGTCACTTATGGTATGACGTCCTCGCCTTACCTTGCTAATAGAGTAGTACAACAGCTCATTATGGACGAAGGAAAAAATCATCCACTTGCTGTTGAAGCACTCCAACAGCAAATATATGTTGATGATGCTCTATTAGGGAGCAATTCTCTGGAAGAAGCTCTCCACCTTCAAGAAGATGTTGTTTTACTTTTGAAAAAAGGGTGGATTCGAACTGAGCAAGTGGTCTTCAAACCATCCTAAACTCTTAGAAAATGTCATGCAAGATAATCATGAGACACCCTTCATGTTATGCACGTTGGAACAGCCATTTTCAAGTCTTTTAGGGCTAAAATGGATCCCAGATATTGATGTCTTTTCATATTTGATGCACACACCTTCAAGTAATTACACAAAAAGAACTTTACTTTCATCAATTGCTCAGATCTATGACCCTTGTGGTTGGATATCCCCAATAGTTTTTTGGTCTAAAGTCTTAATGCAGCATGTATGGACCTAGGCTTAGATTGGGATTCTCCATTGCCTAATCATATTTCTGAGAAGTGGTCACGATTCGTGAAAGAACTTCCAGAAATAGAAAAGCTAAGAATACCACGTTTCATATCCTTAGCAACTGCAGTCAATATCCAGCTTCATGGTTTTTCAGATGGAAGTGAATCCAGATATGCAGCTTGTGTCTTCCTGCGCACAGAAGACGCAGAAGGAGATGTCAACATACGACTGCTGATCACAAAATCAAGAGTAGCTCCACTGAAACGTGTGACTATTCCCCGCTTGGAACTTTGTGGTGCGCACATGTTAGCCAAATTGCTACATTACTGTACAGAACAGCTCTCACAACATCACAAGATTGACAACATTTCAGCATGGTGCGACTCTACAGTAGTTCTATCTTGGATACGCACTCTATCTTTTCGTATCAAGGTGTATGTTGCTAATCGTGTGGCACAAATACAAGACTTAGTTTCACCGCACGTCTGGAAATATGTTTCAACTGTTGACAATCCTACTGATTGTGCTTCTCGAGGCTTGACACCCACGGTTCTGATGAAACATAGCCAGTGGTGGCTAGGACCACCATGGCTCGCTAAATCAATGCAGACCTGGCCACAATCTATCCTTCATCCAATTTCGGAGGAGTCTATTCCCAAAATGAAACCAAATGTGCTTAATCTTATGATGACCAAAAAAGAAGTCCCAACATTTGGATTTCTTACAAAGTTTTCTTCTTGGAAGACTCTTCTTCATGTAATGGCTTATGTCCTTCGCTTTATAACCCTTTTGAAATTTAAAACCACCATAAGTGGTTCATTTACAGTAACTGAATTAAATAACGCCTGTAACCGCATTTGCTGCCTCATTCAGAGACTTCACTTTGCAGAAGACATAGATCTACTCTCCAAGAAAAGGACATGCTCAAACCGCATCCAACGTCTAGCACCCTTTATTGATGATGCAGGAATAGTCCGTGTCGGAGGTCAACTGAAGAACTCTGCGCTTACTTACAATGCCAAACATCCTATTCTTCTGCCAAAAAATCATGTCGCTATTCATTTACTCATCGATTACTATCATGGCATGTACCTGCACGCTGATTCCCAGTTCCTCCAAGCAACACTATCTCAACGCTTTTAGATCCTCTCCGCCCGCAGTGTTATACGCTCAAGAATATTTAAATGCGTACGATGTTTTCATGCAAAATCAACAAACATGTCTCCGCTCATGGGTGATCTACCAGCCGGTCGTGTTACCCCTACTCGTTGTTTCAACGCTTCTGGAGTTGATTATAACTGGCCCTTACACGGTCAAGTTTTTTACAATTCGCAGGATACAGTTTATAAAGGTGTACCTCTGCCAGTTTATCTGTTTTGCAAAAAACGCTGTACACTTGGAAGTGGTTACTGATTTAACTACAGACGCCTTCATTGCAGCCCTTACGAGATTCATCTCTAGGAGAGGTCTTGTATCAGACCTGTACTCTGATTGTGGGACTAATTTCATTTTCATAGGAGCTACTTCTTCGCTCAAAAGATGTTTTCAAGATCTCATGAAGCAACCAGAGATGCAAGATTTTGCTATGAACAACAGTATCACATTCCATTTCATTCCTCTGCCAAGGTGGACTTTGGGAACGTGCCATTAAAGGTGCAAAATATCATCTCACCAGGGTCATAGGTGAACACATTTTAACGTACGAAGAATTTACCACCTTAGTTGTGCGTGTTGAAGCTATCCTTAATTCGAGGCCAATAGCTCCTCTCTCGAATGACCCTTCAGATCTTCAACCTCTTACACCAGGACATTTTCTAACTAGAGGACCTCTTAATGCCCTGATCAAACCTCAACTAACTAATGCACCACTTAATCACATAAAACGCTGGAAATTGGTTCAAGCCTTCACACAACATCTCTGGAAAAGATGGCAAATGGAGTACCTCCACACACTTCAAGAACGGTCCAAATGGATCAGACCTCAAGAAAATCTCAAAATAGGAGATTTAGTCGTTATTCTTGAAACGAACCTGCCACCCCTCAAGTGGAAGCTCGGGAGAGTCATCTCAGTATCTCCAGGGAATGATGGAGTGGTACATGTCATCAACATGAAGACTGCCGGTGGAACCTTGACCCGTCCTTCTGTTAAGGTTTCCCGTCTTCCCATTTACTAAAATTCTTGACCAGTCAACTGGCTACTGCCCCTTATAATTTAGTTTTATTATAATCTTCCAAAGGATCAAATTTGTTCTTATGTTCTTTTAATGTTTCTTGTTGAACCAGTTGGTTCAAAGGGGCTGGTATGTCAGATATTTTGTTTTCATAACAATAATAAAACTCCCCCTATCTCTACTTCATTAGTTCTCTAATAGAGTGCACTCCCATTAACTGTTTCAAAGTACAATTCACATAGTAATCAGCAGGCATGATTAGAGCGTTTTCTTTCCTGTAGTGTAAGGCATATCGTGCAGTGCAGTTGTCTTTGGTTTATACACGCATACCGCAAGAATAGAAAGTCTATTCACCGCTGTTGTTATTTTACTTTGTGCTTATTTCATGTGTTTATTTTATGTGTTTAACGTTTATTACGAATATTATTGTTAAGTTTAGGACTGCCTAGAAAATCACCAAAGTGTTGCTTACAACGGGACATTTACAACGCACAAGGACAAGGTCAGTGAATGCTTAATATTTATGCATTGTTGATTACATGAGAATAAATCCTTTTAACTATTTTAGTTTTACAATATACAGTCCACTGCTAATAAAAAAGAACCCCACACATTTACTTGTTAAAACATACATTATAACTGTCATTTTATCAAGTTATAATGTAAGTATGCCTTTTGTAAAATATTAGTTTAGTAATTCAAATTAGTTACTACCAGTATATATTACAGTATTCATTATCCACTGCCACTTGAATATTGTGGACTTCCTGATCCTCAAGTACTACAAGCAAATATAAGAAAGCTGGAGCAAGAAGTGAGTCACTTGCAAACACAACTAGCTCAGAAACAGTACTATGTGGATGGTGATACAACAGAACATTTGACAGCATTAGAAAACACGTAAATGTTACTTTTTTTATTACCTTACTTTGATTGAAGTGATATACTGCTAAATTGTGTGTGTGTGCGCGCGCGCGCGCGCGCGTGCATGCATGTGCATATATATATATATATATTGCAACAGTACAACCATTAACAGTACTGTGCATTGCCAAAATAAATTAAATAAATAATAAAAATAAATAAATATGGATTAATAAACATGATTCAGATTGCATAAGCTGTATTGTAGTTAAAAATAGGAAGCGGAGAATTCATGCATGGACACGCATTCCTGGCACACCTGTCGCTAGCATTGCGTACGCGCATATTTTGTTTGTGTGCGTGAAGCCTGTCTGTTCCTGAAATGTAACCAACTCTTTTCAAGTAGAATAATTTTTATGTTTTATTTTAATTATAAGAAAAATATGTACAATATGGTAAAACAAAAGACACCAAAGTATATAGAAATTAAAGGTGAACAAAGGGTTAAAAGACCAATGTGACGAAAAGTGCAATTACTATACGTAAAAAGGGAATAGTTCTTTTTGTAATTACAATAAAGAAGTGTAATTTACATATAGTAAACATATAAAAATTAGTGATCGATTGAGTATCGAGTGGTGTGAAACAGACTTCGTAGTTCGCAAAGATAGGCGAAAATAGTGAATTGAACCAGAGTGGGGGAAAAGACGCTTCGACAAAATCTGACAAGTTAAAAATTGTTCAGACCTGAGCTTTTGCACGACCTGACTATAAATACCAGGTTGCGCTAATAAAGTTTCTTCTTCTCGATTCAACTGTTGCTACAGGAGGCTATGTCAGTCGACGACACTATTTTAAATCTATAGTAAGAGTAACAGGACAAACTGGAAGTCCAACCAGAGCAGCAGAGCACATACGAGGAGGTCTATGGACACACCTGCAGCATATGATGTGAGGCGTGACGACTATTAAACAGCACATGCAGTGGAATCTGACCAGAGGACGTACGGATGATTAACCACGTCAAACGAGGTGATGAAAAACCATTGTAATTACAGACATTTGAAATACACTAATTAAAGTTAGAATGAAAGACATTCAACCTGTATTAAAATAACTAATTGTACATAAATGTAAAAGCAGAGTGAAATTTAGAATAATATCTCTTGTATAAAATTTAGTAATTGAGAGTAACATAAATGATAAGAGAAATATTTAATTTTTGAGTTAACGTAATTAATAAAGTCTTTGTTGATAATGGAGAATGCATATGCAGTAGAAAATTTTAAAACCAATTAATATTAAAGAAATTGGAATACAAGTAAATTCATTATTGAAGTAAATTAATCAGCAATTGCAAAAAGATGACCACATAATGAGTAAGCCGAGAGCAATAATATTTAATTAATTAAAATTAGATAATAAGATTTATGTATAACCTGTTGTATGTAATTTGTTAGCTATAAGTTGTGTACGAAAGAGTCGTACAAACGATATAATAATGAGTACTATTTCAATATGCGACACGAAAGGTTTTGATTAATAAAAAAATAAATAATGGAACAATTTTAAACTTAAATAACGCATCATCTTCTTATTACGATTACACCCATGAATTCAATACATTATATAATTTGTTATGTTATATAAATTGGCGCTCCAAATGCGCGGGGCTCCACAAATTTTATTACATTGAAATTTGTTATGTTATATAAATTGGCGCCCAAAAACGTGGGACTCCACAAATTAAATAAATTGAATTTAATATGTTATATAAATTGTCACCCTGAATGTGTGGCACGATCCCGACCTTTTGACTATTTAAATTTTTTTTGTAGCTAAATGGTTGCTCTAAAAGTAAAAGTGTGTTAAAGGAAAAATATATTATATGTGGTAATAATTATTTATATAAAACATTATTTGTATGTTATGTTAATTGTTGTGTATTATAATGACACAACTGGCGCTCAACGAAATAATATCATTGCAATGGTGTAATTGTAATATTAACAATATTAATAATTAATAAATATAATATTTTAAATAAATAAAATTAGTATTTCAGTTCCATAATAATTATATTTTAAAACATAATAAGGAATAAATAAATATAAATAATTCAACGTGGCAGCACAAGGAGGTTTTGATATGGAGGCATGTCGAAAAATGATGTGGGCCATGATGGACAAATTAGTTACAAAACAAGCAGAAAATTTAAATGATAAACTAAATAAGCAAACAGAAAATCTGACAGAAAATTTAAATGAGCTAAGACGAGACAATGTCCAGCTTAAGGACGAATTAAATAAAAATATAAATAAGCAAACAGAGGATTTAAAAGAAGATTTAAATAATACACTAAGCGAATTAAAACACGAAATCACCAATAATACTATGCAGTTGGTAAATAAAATTAACGACACAAATACGCGCATAGCGGCAGTCGAAAATACGGTAGAAACATCGCTATGTGAACAAACCATAATAATTGAAAGTAACAGAGAACAAACGTTCATAATTAATGGTGATAATTCTAGTGAGATAAATTAACACTAAGGAAGAATATAAAGTAGAATATAAGCAATCATACCGTATTGATAGGAATATCCAATTTGCTGTGCAAATTCGCAGTATTAAAGCACATAAGAAAGTAACATGATTAAAACACACCACTTGTGATGAAGATACGCACAACAATTATCGACCAAATGGTAATTATAACAATAATTATAACTATAATGAAAACTACAGAGATTATCATAAACGACGCATGAAGAAGCGAACAGCTGTTTATGTAGGCCACATACAACAAACTGCTAGTATGGAAAGTGCAGAGAGAAGAGAGAGAATTGAAAAGTTACTCATCACAACGAAGAAATAAATTCTCACCATATGAACAGGTGAGTTATGCAGTCACATCAGGTGATCGCACAGTCACAGCGGTAAAATGGAATGTTAACAAGAGGGTGAGGACAATGGCGAATACTATACATAGGGACAATGTATTTCCTGCCTATGACGAACCATTGTTAGCTTAGAAAAGGGTGTAAATCAAACCGTACTCAACGCCCTAATGTAAACAATTATTTTAAACGAAAATATATTACAATGTTAATTATTAATAAGATAAGGAATTGAATAATATGTTAATGATAAGATGTAAATGAGCAGAAAATTGCAATCTCCACGGAGATATAATATAAAACAAAGCTTATATAATAACATGAGATTGTAGCAAAAGTCCATAAGAAAGAAGATCTACAAATGCTTAGAATTAAGATCAATTACCAGCAATATGAAATTCATAACAATATTCTCTTCAAACTGGTAAGGCAGGATTGGAAGGTAGTGTTATCATGTGAAATGTTGCATTAAAGTAATAAAACCCATACATGAAAGCCTAGAATATGCACCAGCTTTGAAAATGTTAGTTATGTCTGTGAGAAGATTTCAACTATTAATAATATGTTTAGGTGAGTTAAAAAAGAGAGAAAGAAATGTTATGATTATCAGATGGCTGGTCAAGCGAAATCTTCATACCTTAGTGGAAATGCAAGGACACAGAAAAAAGCGAAAGTGGAAGTCGAAGGGGAGAGACTACTTAGGACTCAGTACTACGATTAAAACATCGAGCGGGTTAAAAACATAATAGTCTGGATATAGACGTGTTTCTAAGGCAGTTCATCTGTATCTGATCATGCGACTCACTACAAAGCTAAAACAATATTCTGTTACGGGAGTGTATTTCAGCACATGGTAAGAATGAAGAAAATTATGCGCGATCAGAAAGGAAATGTAAGAGTGAAGTTTGGAATAAAACAATAAGAGAAGATGGAATTCAACCCATACTCACAGATATATGATGATGCAAGAAGGAGAGAAGTTCGTTAAGAAAATTCCATTCATGAATAACTGGGTCACTAGAACAATTAAAGTAGCAACAACTGAAGCGGATATACTACAACAGCTGCATCAACTCTCCCGCATAGAGGGGGGAATATTGCTCAAACTCTCCAAATAAGGGTAAAATTGAAAAATCGCATACTCATTATTAGTCGCACATAAAATAAATAAATGTGTTGGTAAATAAAAGCAATACCATATTATTTGTCTAATAAAAAGCGGCGGAAAAAAAAATTTTAATTTGGTATTAAAAAAATTGTTTTCACCAAGCAGGGAAATAATGCAACAGTACAACCATTAACAGTACTGTGCATTGCCAAAATAAATTAAATAAATAATAAAAATAAATAAATATGGATTAATAAACATGATTCAGATTGCATACGCTGTATCGTAGTTAAAAATAGGGAGCGCAGAATTCATGCATGGACACGCATTCCTGGCACACCTGTCGCTAGCGTTGTGTACGCGCGTATTTTGTTTGTGTGTGTGAAGCCTGTCTGTTCCTGAAATGTAACCAACCCTTTTCAAGTAGAATAATTTTTACATTTTATTTTAATTATAAGAAAAATATGTACGATATGGTAAAACAAAAGACACCAAAGTGTATAAAAATTAAAGGTGAACAAAGGGTTAAAATACCGTGCCAATGTGACGAAAAGTGCAATTACTATACGTAAAAAGGGAATAGCTCTTTTTGTAATTACAATAAAGAAGTGTAATTTACATATAGTAAACATATAAAAATTAGTGATTGATTGAGCATCGAGTGGTGTGAAACAGACTTCGTAGTTCGCGAAGATAGGCAAAAATAGTGAATTGAACCAGAGTGGGGGGAAAGACGCTTCGACAAAATCTGACAAGTTAAAAATTGTTCAGACCTGAGCTTTTGCACGACCTGACTATAAATACCAGGTTGCGCTAATAAAGTTTCTTCTTCTCGATTCAACTGTTGCCACAGGAGGTTTTATGTCAGTCGACGATGCTATTTTAAATCTACAGTAAGAGTCACAGGACAAACTGGAATTCCAACCAGAGCAGCAGAGCACATACGAGGAGGTCTATGGACACACCTGCAGCATATGATGTGAGGCGTCCTATTAAACAGCACATGCAGTGGAATCCGACCAGAGGACCAGGAGGACACGGACTGAGGACAAAGGAGGACGTACGGATGATTAACCACGTCAAACGAGGTGATGAAAAACCGAAAAACCATTGTAATTACAGACATTTGAAAGAGACTAATTAAAGTTAGAATGAAAGACATTCAACCTGTATTAAAATAACTAATTGTACATAAATGTAAAAGCAGAGTGAAATTTAGAATAATATCTCTTGTATAAAATTTAGTAATTGAGAGTAACATAAATGATAAGAGAAATATTTAATTTTTAGTTAACGTAATTAATAAAGTCTTTGTTGATAAAGGAGAATGCATTTGCAGTAGAAAGTTTTAAAACCAATTAATATTAAAGAAATTGGAATACAAGTAAATTCATTATTGAAGTAAATTAATCAGCAATTGCAAAAAGATGACCACACAATGAGTAAGCCGAGAGCAAAAATATTTAATTAATTAAAATTAGATAATAAGATTTATGTATAACCTGTTTAATGTAATTTGTTAGCTATAAGTTGTGTGCGAAAGAGTCGTACAAACGATTTAATAATGAGTACTATTTCAATATGCAAAATGAAAGATTTTGTTTAATAAAAAAAAAAAAAAATGGAACAATTTTAAACTTAAATAACGCATCATCTTCTTATTACGATTACACCCATGAATTCAATACATTATATAATTTGTTATGTTATATAAATTGGTGCTCCAAATGCGTGGGGCTCCACAAATTTTATTACATTGAAATTTGTTATGTTATAATATATAATTTCAATGTAAATTATAGTTATAATATAAATATATATATTCAAACACTTTTTGCTACAGTCTATTTCTTAATGTATATAATATATATCAAGTTCATGGTTTTTTTTTCAGAGTGCAGGAACTAGCATCTGAAAATAAAAAGTTAAAATTAGAAATTAAAATGTTGAATGATTTATTAGATGAGAAACAAAACTCAGTTAATAAAATGGACCAGATGTACAAAGCCTTACAATCCCTAGAAGATCAAGTAAGGATAGAAAGAACATCATTACAAAAGCAGATTTTCAATCTCAGACAGGACAAATCTTATCTTGTATCAAAGGTAAGAAATAACAAAGTCAAATTTAATATTATTTCTATTATTAATGTTAAAACAAAAAAGAATGAACACGATTCAAAGAAGTACAATACATGACATATCCTGACAGATTACCATAATTGTGTGTTTGGTGAGAGGAGGGTGTATTGGTAAAATATTGTGATAAATGCTTTCCTGATAATTTTAACCTTACACAGTTTTGACTTATATGATAATTGCCACGAGTTCCTATAAATTTCTACTCTTCAGAAGAGGCAAAGATCAAAGTGGAAAATACCTGGTGTTATGGTAGTTCTGATATCATTACTGTGTTTTTCTTGGCTTTTGTTATCCATGATACGTCTGAGTATTATTAACCAATAAATTATACAATTCCACTGAAGATGCATACAGATAAAAATCCCTTGAGATGCGGGATAAAAATTGTACAGACTTTTATACCCTTAAATAGATTTTGCCTACTGCGAGCTTCATCAGAGGCTGCTATTAGGAATGCTGTCCAGTCTGGTTTAGATGACAATGCTGTCATTTGAAAGATCATTTTGTGCATGTGTGTGGGGGGGACAGTGCTTCACAATTATTGAAGACATTAAAACTAAGAGAGCAAGGTCAAGGCTGTATCAGAAAAGCATTGCAGAAATCATTTGAGGACACAAACAGTCTTGGCATTATTGTGTTATATCTAATGGATATCACTTTAAAAAATAAATAGAGAAACAATTTACTTCACTTTCTGATGGAGAAATACTTTTTCAAAGAAACATAAACCAAACATCTTTTTTATACTGCTAGTATGAAAATAATGGAGAAATATAATGGAGAAAAGAATCACTAGCATGTGTGTAGTTTGTGGTGATAGACAAAGTAATATACATGACCTGTACAGTACTTAATTCAGAAATCACACAACACAATGGAGAAGACATTGTGTATATGAGTTTTTTGGTTATCTGTACTGCACAACTTCAAAATTTAGTTGTCAAAAACCTAAGTTGCATGATTATAATTTTCAAACATCTATAATATCAAAATCCTTATTCTCCATCATTCCAAAAATGTTTATATTATTTTGACCATAAATAAAGCTGTACACAATATAAAAGCAATAAATTGTACACTTCAACAATTTGTTTTTAACACAGAAACAAATTCACTCAATTAATTGATCTGGTAATGTGTTTGACTATTATAAATTTATTATATGATATTTTACTTCTTGGATTTCGTCGTCCATGATGTGTTCGTTACTTAACTAAATATTATTTATATTTCTATACTTCTTATATCACTATAAGAAGCTTCTTAAAAGTGAAAACCATTTCAGGTTATAAGGTAAAACTTTTATGTTTTTACCCATAAAAAATGTTGTGTTCCGAGTCATAGTGAAATAATTATATTTAATTATTTTATTATATAAAAAAATATTCTTAATTCAAAAATGTAAAGAAATAACTTATTACACACGCACACACATTTATGTATATATGTTTATATTGTAAAACACAGACCTGTGTACTTACAACCGAAAAATAAAAAAATATAGTTCTTGAGGTCAGTAAATAAATTTACCTAGCTGTAGATTTGTCTGTGAGCCCATGAAATTTATGGGCAGATCTGCTAACATTTTATAATAATTGTGATACAGTAATACAGATTTGACCGTACAATATATTTTTCAGTAACATGTACTGTTATTGTTATTTTACAATAACTTGTATTTTTGGCAGCTCATATTGACTCTTTAAATTTAACTTTAATTTTTAAAAATAGGTTTTCTCTATGTAAAAAGAGGAGGAAGGAGTAATTTTGAGTGAAAGGAAATAAATTTTCTCATTGGCGTCATTCCTATCTTCAAAAACAAAAAATAATAATAATAAATAATTTTAGGAAAGAAAAGAACATAGTTTCTTGAAAAATATACCTTGAGACATGGGGGAAAACATCTGTTGGAGTTCATAAGACTAAAGTATGGAGAGATGTCACTATCAAAAGACCTCAAGATGCATTCAAGGCTATATTTATAGTGGGACTGAAGAAAGCAAATTTGAGAACCTTTGATTTGGTTTATTTTGTGTAGGCGAGGAACATGTCTTTATAGCTTATAGAAAAATTCTCTTCCTAGTGAAAAAAAAAACGTTTCCAATTACCACAATGAAGTGAACAATCAAAAATTTGAACAATATGTTACAGATACTAAATTCTATTATTGTTATGGATGATGTGCCGTATCACTATAGAAAAAAAGAAGTAGTACCAACAATGTCTTGGAGGAAAGATGAAATTATTGATTGGATTAAGCAAAATTAATAGATTTTCCATAAGACATCATGAAGAATAAATTATTACATTTGTGGAAGGAGTAAAGAGGCAATATTCAGCGACGTATGTTCATAATGTAACTGAAGAATAAAGATTGCTTGTGCACTGGCTTCTTCCATGCCACTGTGAACTAAGCCTAATAGAATTAGTACTGAGTAGCACAATGTAGAGCCTCCTGGTGGTCTAGTGGCTAGCGTGGGCGCTTGATGCCCTCGTGGTTCCGGGTTCAATTCCCGGCGGAGGCTCCGTATGGCGTGCACTCAGCATCGTGAGGCCAAACTGAGTAGGCGCTGAGATAACAGGGCCACCTCCTGGCTGTGAATACCGCAACTAGCGGCTGGTGGCGCGTTGTACTAACCATGCAACCAGAATGATCACTGTTGCACACCACTATATAAAAATTATCCCGATTAGCGCTTTCAAGCTTCACAGCTTCACTGTTTGTTCATTTCCAATCTGACGATGAGCTGTGAAGCATGAAAGCGCTAATCGGGATAATTTTTATATAGTAGTGTGCAACAGTGATCATTCTGATTGTGATTTCAACCACTAACACAACTTTCTTCATTAACCGTGCAACCGTCACATTGCACACAACAGCCGTGCAGTACACCTTGGTCCTTTCAGGGACTGTTGAGCGGAGGTTTGACTTTCGAGCACAATGTAACCTTAAATAACAACAACAAAAGTTGTGAAGAACATGATGGAGTATTTCATCAATGATGCTCTCGAATCAATAACTGAAGAAAATGGAGAAACTATTGTGTAGACAGGTCGAAGATGTTGAGAAAAAATGTGTGGACAGTGCACAGGATTACATTGAACCATTCATAATCAGACTTGTGTCTCTATGTCACGTAATTCAAGCAGTGTTAAAGGTGCCTAAAGCCATTATTCATATCTGATGTGTGTGTGTGTGTGTGTGTGTGTGTGTGTGGTTATACTACAATAGTACTATATTGCCAAGAGGACTAAACATAAGACTGTGACCAGACAAGTAGGACTGGCTATTTTTGTGATAGATGCTTGTAATTGTGTATTGTCTCCCCATAAACATTTCACCTCATACTAAGATAAATTTATGTTAAAAGGTTTTATTGAATTGTGCGTTTAATTTTATAAAACCCAAAACACTAAAATCATCAATTTAGTGATGTATAGTGTTATAGAACTCGCTTAGTGGTGAAGATCGCGAACACACTAATAAACAGTACCGAATCCTTCTTCAAGTTTAATCCTTACCTGTCCTTACTCGTTGTTTTTTCTTCCCGGTAGGCGCCAAATTGTTTTCTTAAAACAATTAAAAGTTTTGATCGGTGTCATTTTTCTGTGCGATGTTGACGAATTCAAATTACCCACGCGGACTGGCGGGAATTAGAATCTTGCTTGTCGTTCGACGTGTTGCCAACATAGAATTTTGGTAAAGAATTCTATTCACCGCTAAAGTACACAAATTATATAATATATTTCAAATAAAAACAAAGGACAATTATTAATTATCAGTACTTTATTAGTGTTCAAAATTCGCTAATTATTGATAATTCAAGTACAATAGAAATTAGTATAAAAAAGTTTCGCTCCGGCTATAAACAAATTATGTCTCAGGGATTGACTATGTTGACTGAACGTCTTGACGACACCATCATGGCCACCGATATTATTTAGTTTACTCAAATTATTCAGTCAATGAGTTCTTTGGATTACGAACAAATTTAAAACAAGATGTGATTAAAGTACACCACCTTACATTAATGGTACAAAAATACCTACTAAAAAGGTTTTACATAAAATTCAATTCTTTGTGTTTAAAAGTGTGTGTCAATATTATAGGCTTCGTACATAGGTTAAGTTACAGTTACATACAGTTTGAATAAATATTATCTATCAAGCCTTGAAAGAATTTAGTGTTCAAAGTTCAGAGTGAGAGTTATTGTTTGTGAAAAAAGTTAATCAGTTTAGTTTGTGATTATTGGTAATTTTAATTATACTTAACAAAACCTTGTTGTTTCTTGCTGTGGGTCACCAGTATTTCTTCCAGGTTGTGTTTATACTTTTGTTAATTTTCAATGGTATGGTTTTCCTTCTTCTTCTGGCGTCTGTTTTTTATTATTCAAAGTTTTATTTATTTTTTATTGTTAAAATTTGGTTTATTGTTCTCCTTGGTTTACTGGAACTATGTTCGACTTCTTGTATTCATTTTATTTTCATCTGGATCTTATTTTCTTCTTTATTAAACTTTAATTGAGATGAATTCAGTTTTGCATCTGTCTCGCTGGATCATTAATAATGGACTCTCGTTTTATAACGGTTTTAAATATAATAACGTTATGTTGTTATGGTAACCAACTCCACTCTCATTGGTTGTATACATTTGTATCTATTGTTATAAATCCTGGGTTCTGGTTCAAAATGAATAAATATTTTATAATGGCTATTGTTCCTTGGTGATATTACCAATGTATGAAATATTAACATATATGTCCCTATTTTCTTTCAAAGATCAATTTGACATCTCACAAAGCTGGGCTTGGTCATGTATTAATGTTTTCTGACAAAATTGCCAATGTTATGTTATTACATATTTCACTTATTTATACTGTTTATTCCATTTCTGACCTATTATTATTGTTAGTTAATTGTAATTAATAAGTTACTTGGTCTTACTTTTCAAATACAATAGTTAATTGCTTACAATTGGTTTTTTCTGAAGTTAGACAGGTATTTTATAGGCCTAAGCTGTAACAGTCTAGAATTTCTTATTTTACACTATTTAAACATTATTTATTATATTCATATGTTCTGCTTATTGTCATTTAGTACTTATTTGCTTTTGAATTACTTTGGGGCTGTTTTACAATCAATTAATGTTATTATAATTTTACAAAATCATTTCTTGTCTGATATTCTTTTCTTTTCTATTTTTACAATGTTGGTTAATCTTGTGCTTGTTAAATTTATATCATTGCTAGCTTATGCCTACTCCTATCTCGTACACACTTTTTTAACACTTAATCCTACTAACAAAACATAACATAGAAATAGGTTTATGGTCTGTCCATTGTTCAGCCATATTCCTTCTTATAAATTATAACTCTTTTAATCAAACAAATAACAATTTTGGGTGAGTTTTGTCTGGACACCATCTATTCTATAGTGATAATCATCCTAGTGATTATTTTAGTAATAGAAGATGTTTTCTTATTATTGTCCTCACAACTACTCTGTTTATTACTAGCTAACACAATTCAATTATTTGTCTATCAACCATTTGATTATGGTTCTGGTTTATTACCATTGTTTATTATTTTTTTCTTAAGATTATAACTTGTTTATCTTAATTTCTTCTTGTCACTTCACTGTTTATTATTATCACTCCCTACCTATTTCTCACTCTTGGTTTTTTTTTATTGGGTTTTAAAACATAATTTTACAGTCAATTTTTCTATATTTTATGTATAAGGCATATTCTATTTATTCTCACTATAAGGCTATGAATAACACACATAATCTATTAACAATTGTTTCACTTAATCATTATTGGTAGTGTATTTCTGGTTTACATAACTTTATATACTGCTTGTTACTACATTTGATTTATCATTTGTGTTTTGTATTATTTGTTTGCCTTTGATCATTTTTTGTCTTTATTTGTCCTATCACTGGGGTTGGGGGTTGTTTCTACCTACTCACTTACCATATCTGTTGGATTATTTTGGTTAAATCGCATTGTCCTGTTGTTTTCCAAGTTTTGCTCCGTTGCTTGCTACTCTTCTCTTATCAGAGGTTACTTTTATTATTACCTTTATATGTTTGATCGTATAATTATGTTAAATTCCTTTATTTCTGATTCATCCCTTTTAATTTATAGTGTTAATTGATTCATCCCTTTTAATTTATAGTGTTAATTATTTAGTATTCTATTTTTCTCATGTTGCTTCTTAAAATCCATGTTGAAGATATGTACCCTTACAATATACACGTGTGTGTGTGTGTGTGTGTGTGTGTGTGTGTGTGTGTGTATGAACAATACTTAAAATATAATTATGTAAACACCATTGGCCTGAACAAGTAGTTTAATAATTTTGACATATTCATACAGATAATTAAAATACACATTATTAAACATAATGCACTTGTTTTACATTATGAAATACTCAAGAAAATACAGTTTTGCTAGAAAGTTTAGGGACAGGCCGAAAAAAACAAAATTTTTTGAAAAACTCTTATTTTATTGATACAAAACTGCTGTAAATTTAGGTTTTACATTATGAACAAGTTTTAATAGTCAATAGCTCCACCATTAGCTTTCATACAGTCTTTCATTCGCTTTGGCATGGAGTCGATGAGCTTCAAACACTCCTCCTTTGTGATGCTCTGCCAGATCTGCGCGATCATGAACCACAACTCGTTCTTGTTTGATGGCTTCTGCTTAGCCAACCGCATAGCCATGGTGTTCCACATGTTTTATATTGGGTTCAGATCAGGGCTTCTTTATGGCCATGGAAGAAGCTCAATATCATGTTGAGAAAACCAACCCATTGTGCAACGCGAGTTGTGACATGGCGCGTTATCTTGTTGGAAGAGGAAATTTTCTCCTAGCTTGCTTGTGATGGAAGGCAACATAACCTTTTCCATAGTCCATTATTTTTCATTGTTCATGGTGCCGTCAACAAATAAAAGCTCCCCAGGACCCTCTAAAGTCAGGCACCCCCAAATCATGACAGCCTCACCCCCTTGTTGGACCGCAGGTGCAACACAAGCTGGTAAAAACTTTTCAGTTCTAGTGCGGTGAACACGGATTTTTTGCCTAGGAAAGAGTTCAAATCTGCTTTCATCGGAGAAAACAACACGTCTCCATGCTTCCTTTAACCAACCAACATGAGCCCTGCACCATCTCCTGCGCTGTTTCTTGGCCAAGTCATTAAGTAGAGGCTTACGCATAGTGTAATAAGAATGCATATACCCTTTTCACATAGCCTAGAAGAAACAGTTGCTACAGAAACATCCACAGTATTGTCATTTTCCTTCATCATGCTTAAAAGATCACTAGCACTTACATTACGGTTCATAATTAACAGCATACGGTCCTGGCGTGATGAGGTTTTGCGTGGACGACTGCTGCGAGGAGCTTCAATGACGGTGCTGGTCTTCTTAAAATGCGTCATGGTATGCTCAACGCACATTTAGAAACTTTCAATGCAGTTCCTATTGCTCAGTATGACATACCAGTTTTGTGCATACCACTTATTTGCCACTCAGTTTCCACTGACACAGATTGTTTGCCCATTTTGCCCAAAACACAAGTCACAAATTTGTACAATGAAAAGTTAGGTTATAAACAGCACCAAGAAACAACAGTTGACAGTGTGGCAAGTTGGCGCACAATCGTATCCCCACCACCACAACACGACAAAAACAGCTGTGTGCTCAGAACCAGTCTACCATCAGTAATTTTTGTAGTTACAGTGCTTCGAAGTTGAATGTTTTTTTACCAGATTTTCGAGGAAACTAAAATTTACTGTAGGGGTGACAAAATGAGAAGGAAATTTTTGTCAGAGCTGATAATTACTTTTTTATTTAGTATGTTAATACCTAGCAATAAAAAAAAATTATAATTTTAAAGTAAGCCGTTTAGGAGAAAAGAAAATTTTGTTACCCTAGAAACATGGTTTTTTGCGTGGAAAAAACAGGAAAAAATTTGTATAACTATATGGACCTATTTCACCTAGGACAGTGAAATTTTTACACAAACACCGTGTTTATATGGTTATTTGGACCAAGACTTAAAATGGACCAAATGTTAATAAGTTTAGGGACAGTAGCAGAAATACTGAAAATCATGGCTGTCCCTCAACTTTCTAGAAAAACTGTATTATAAAGATTAATAATGTAGTTATTAAAAAGAAACTTAATGTGAATTTAATATTATGTTGTGTTGTGTTGCATTTGTGCACTTCAAGTGCCTAGGGTTATACTAAATACAGAATACAAACAATTATTTCTTCTAAACCAGATATGTTAGGGACAGACAAATTAAATAAATTCAGTCGATTCCAACAATTTCATTTGCTTACACACAAAAGTATTAGAGATAAGTTCTCTAATAACAAAAATGTTTCTCAAAGGTCAATTTTTGGACAGCTAAATTTTCAGGTCACACACTACATCAAGCGAAAAACCTGTATACACAGTGCATTTTCCTGTTGTCACTATTGTGTCATGTGACTTCTGAATGAAATATACTTGAAAAGAATTCTTTAGCAGAAAGAACAAAGGTTCTAGTAGTAATAGAAAATGTAGAAAAGCATGAAATTGTGTTGCAAGTAGTCACAGAAAGTTAAAAGTCACTTAACAGAATGCTGTGTAAAACAATAGAAGTGAATTAGGTAGTTTGTGTGTCATCAGAAAAAAATGTTAGAAAGTATAGGCAAGAATAGAAATATTTGGAATATATTGTATTTTCTTAGCTCATTCTGTCAAACACAGGCATATTTGTTGTGAAAGGAGAATTATGTAATATAATATGTACTATAATTGAGAAGAATTTCTAGAATTATCTAATAAAACTGACTTCTATGCTTACCCTGACTTCTATCAGACTGACTTACATTTATCACAACTTGCATAGTTACCAAAAAGTGACCAAGTTTTTGTACTCAAAACATGGTGTTACTTTCATTTGTAATTCTGTTGTTACTAATATAGTAGTTTTTAAGAATATGTTTAAATAATGTAACGGTCTTAAGAAAAGGTCATCAGTTCTGTGATGAGATTAGTAAGTTGCCACTCATGATATTACTAAAATTGTTCATTGTTAACTAAATAGAATTAATATTAGGCATTACCTGTATTAACTTCCCGTCTTGTGACTTATCTGTTTTAATTTCTAAAACGACGCGTTTCGAGGATAAATCCTCATCTTCAGGTTTTTAATATTATAAAAACATCAAATTCACCCGAACGGGGTCGTCAATTATTTAAAACACATAAAAACATCACACATAATTTTACACTGATATAGTCTCGGCACAGTCCGATGCGCATCGTCTCGTTGCCAACGATTAACTGTTGTACTTTATCCTGTATGACCGTTATCATTTGCCGTGGACACATCGATATCGATGGCTGTGTTGTACAGTGGATTAGATCTAAATGAAACTTTATCATTAAGTAGTTGTTCCGCTTGTAACTTAGAAGCCTTGTATATCTCATATTCCTCCACAGCGTTCATGGATGCACCTTTTTGCAATTATGAAGCAGTTTAAAGTTTGTGTGGAAGTCTGAGTACTTATGATTATACAGCATTAAATGTTGAGCGTAACTAGATCTTGTTTTTGAGAAATCACTTTTGGGTAGGTGTTCCTTAAAATGTTCGGGTGATCGTCTGCCCGTTTGTCCTATATAAAATTTGTCGCAGTCATCGCATTCAAGCTTGTATACTCCAGTTTTCTCTTCATCCGGGATGTGAGTTCTTTGTCCCAAACGTTTTTTGATGTTATTTGTGGTTTTGAAGCCACTATTATTTTACGTTTCTTTAACTCATTCTTTACAATGACTGGTAGTACATTCGTGTACTCAGTTACTATAAACTTAGTATCTTTTTTAGCTGGGCCGGTTAAGCTGCTTTTACTATTGATTTTTACTGAGTGTTTTCTTACTAGCTTGTCTACGATTTCACCGTTATACCCATTAGCGATACCGTAGCTATACTTTTGATGATATTAGTCTCTTCTACTCTGTCTTTTTGCTCAAGGGGAATATCAAGCATTCTATGAACAAACGCGTTGAAGGCTGCCATTTTTTGGGAATATGGATGGTACGATTCAACATGAATAGTGATATCCATAGTGGTGGGTTTTCTATAAATTTTGAATCTAAGTTGGTCATTATATTTGCTAATAGTGAGATCAAGGAAGTTCAGGCAGTTATTGTTTTCCATTTCCAGGGTAAATTGGATTTTCATGTTTATACTGTTCATATATCCTTTCAAATTTTCTATTTGTCTACTCGTTCCATTGAATATCATAAAAGTATCATCCACGTAACATACGTAAAATTTAATTTTATCTCGCTGTTTATTAAAACTAGACATTAAAAACGTATTCTCAAAGTGGTTCAAGTATAGGTCCGCTAAACGGTCATACAGGATAAAGTACAACAGTTAATCATTGGCAACGAGACGATGCACATCGGACTGTGCCGAGACTATATCAGTGTAAAATTATGTGTGGTGTTTTTATGTGTTTTAAATAATTGAGGACCCTGTTCGGGTGAATTTGATGTTTTTATAATATTAAAAACCTGAAAATGAGGATTTATCCTCGAAACGCATAGTTTATATTATTAGTTTCCACACAATAATTTCTAAAAATTAAAACAGATAAGTCACAAGACGGGAAGTTAATACAGGTAATGCCTAATATTAATTCTATTTAGTTAATAAACGTGACTTGGAGACAAATAAAACAAAATGAATGTTCATTGTTGCCTGGTACTTTTTAAAAATGTATTTTGAAGCTCTTTTGTATGGTGTATATACACATGTATAAAAAACGAATCTTGGTAATACCTAAAAAATGTATTGCTTAGGGTTTCATATACTTTCACATAAAATGTAACACCACACATACCGGTAATGACCATTTTACAGGTCAGAACTTAAATGTTTTCCAGATTAAAATATAAAATGTTTACCATGTGTTGCTTTTGTTGATTAAATTTCTGCTAAAAACAGACTTGCACCAACATAACAATACCCACCAAGTTAATGTACATGTTATATTGTTTAATTATATGGGACTATATAAGTATTATTTATATTAAAATAATTATTTACATTAATAACTGCTAAAGCTTGATAACTATTATTTTTATTGATAAACACTTTTCTCTGTACAATGAATTACTGACACCTTTTTTCTGTTTTTTTTTGTGTTTATAATTATCATGTAGCTGCAAGAAGTCCTTATGACAGAAAATAATCTTCAGAAGCAATTATCAGCTTCTTCAAAATCACCACTTGCTTATCCAGTTGATCACAAAAACAGCAAAGATATTTCTCCACACACAAATTGCAGACAAAATATTTCATCAAAAAGGTAGCAACATGTTTTCATTATTGATGAACATTCTCCATTGTTTTTAAATAAATAAGCAGCAGGTTGATTTCACATTATATGAATCTGAATTATCTTAGATAATTAACATATAGAAAGTGTATTGAAAGCCCCTTATACATATATAGTGATAAACACACACACACAAGCTAAACAATTATACATAATATATTGAAAGGTAGAAGAAGTTAGCAGAGATGCTATTGAAACATCACTATTATCCTTTTGATGGTTACAATTGTGAAGCTACGAATTAAGTCCCTAGTTCTGGGCGTCAAATGTGAAGCTACTTACCTTTTTGTATCACATAAAATTCACTAACAAACATTGTATATTTATCGGGCGCCATCTTGCCAACTGCAAGAAAATAATTTATGAGGGTTCTTTTCAGCGAACTAGGAGAACAGAATGTGGTTGCTGAAATAATTAATTTAATTCATATTGGCAATGAACCTAAGGTTTATTTATTCTTTAATACACACAACAACAAAAAATAAAACTTCTTTTCCTACACTTACATACTATTGCCAACTTAACTATGAACTCGTGAAATGAATGTCATTAAAATTATTTTTCTTACATCTTTTTCATTATTAATTTGGTCTTATTTATTAATTATATTTCTTTGATTATATTTCACCAATAATTACATTTAATGATTATATATCTTCACAAACCAGCACTTCTTTTAAATTTCTATATTCGCTCTCTCTCTCTCTCTCTCTCTCTACATTTCTATTCCCCTCCCATGTTTAATTGATTCATTAATTTAATTTTATTTTTAGGCTGCCAGTTCTTTGTTAAACATTCTCAAAATTTGCTTTCAAAAGGTTTTAGATTTAACCAATGTTGGTTACTTATCTGCCAAAGCTCTTGATGAGTCCGTCTCTACCACGTATTTCGTTTCGATTCCGCACATTTTCTTATTTTATTCACTCTCCGGAACTGTAACTCTATAAAACTGTTTATTTTTTATTGAAAGTTCACATTTTGAAACCAATTGTTATATACGGGTGCCCGATTTGCGTTCCGGAACTTATATCTGTGACCGGCCGGTTCACTGACTAATTTTATACTGGGGCTTAGCCACTGGCGCTATTTTATGAAGTCGCCGTTGTTCTTTCAACTCTGATTGGTGTACATTTTGTATTCGTTCGCCAGTGGACTGTTTTTGGCTTGTTGACAAAACTGGTGACACACATCGTTATATAATTTGCTGACGCAACACATCGCCTGATGTCTGGTTGTGTAACGTGTTTACTGTTACATAACGTGTTCGTCATTGTCCTTGAACTGAGTTTGGTACAGTTGCCGGTTATTAAAACTGTTTATATGAATATTGTTGAATCATATGGTCTTTACCGTCTCAAACAATGCTACCATCGTCTCGATCGCTTCAAATAAGAAATTTACCGTTCGGTCCTAACATTTTTCTATCACTCGACAAGTTATTTATTATTAAAAAATACAAATCCTGTTATTACCCCAGGTATGCCCAAAAATGCCCCGCTACAATACCCCCTCAATGAGATATTTTATGCCGAAGCATAAAAAATCTCATTGACACATTCATACTTGCTAAAGGGATCAGCCAGGATATGTCGCCACAACCCCCTGTATGGTTTACACAAAAGAATAATCAACTCACCCTTGGTCTGGTGACTGTGACCGCATCTGTATGACAATACTGGACTTCTCTCTCGAGATCCCAACACCGTAGAGTCAGACAGATACTCAACGCCCCTGCCCTGACGCGCAGGCCAGCTCAGGTCCGCCGCCACAGCATCACCAAACACTGAAACAACAAATCAAAATATTAAATAGTGGCCTTATACAACACCATATCCCCAACTGATCTGTTCCCCCCTAGCGGTGCTGGTTTGCGCTAAGAAGCACTGGTTTTGTTTTTACTCACTTATTACTAACATGTATATATCAGAATACCTAACATAACTTAACATAAGAAAACACAGTACATAAATAATTCATTTTAAAATAAACAACTTACAATTAAAATGTTACACACTTTACATCATTAAATTGACATATAAAATCAAAAAATTACTTTTAAACTTGATTTACTCTTATTAATTCGTTTCTCAAAATTACAAAAATTATTTATTTTATTTTTATTATTTTTTTTTTTCTTTCAATTATGGCCATCATTATTCCATTTCATTACTTTGGGTGATTCTCCGTTATTCATTATAATTTACTTTATCCACTTGGCATTTACTCATAAACTTCCCCTTTTATTACTCTAATGCTCCCTTACAAAATCTCTAACTAGTATGACACCCCACTATCAAAATTTTACTAACCCTTCTCTACCTCTAACTACTTACTATTTTAACTCCAATCGCCACCTTCCACTCTTATATAAAAAAAAATACTCTCTAACCCTTTGTACATAGGATACGTGTTTCCTTCCCAAAACTCATTCCCTTATGTTGGTCCCTGGACTCCCCCTAGGTAACCCTTTCCGGCGCCAATCGGTCCCTATCCCGTCCCAACCCTTGTTGCGGACTCCCCAAATACACTACCACTACTACAAAATTGCCATCCCCAAAAAATCTCAATCTCATAACCTCACTACAATTACAACAAATTAACATCAACAAATAAACAATATATCGCTCCAAACTCTACATAAAATCTCCATTTCTACTGTGTCTCCACTTATTTCTCAAAATTCTATAACATACATTAACTCAAAACAACATTGTATTATTTTCATTTCCACTATTACTTTAACTTTTACTTCGATTTGGACAAATCTATGTCCCACAAAATTCAACTTGAATTGACTCAAACATTTTATTCAACTAATTATTATCACCCATTTCTATCTTTTACCCATTGAAAATTTTACCTATCACAACTATTTTTCATTTTACTTTAAAATCTGTAAACACATTGAAAACATATTATTATATTTTTATATTACTTATTCCTAACATACTAAATGCAAACAACACAATAAGACACAATAACACAATATAAGAAGTATTTAGTGCATCCAATTTTTAAATTCAAACAAAATTATTGAGTAGCAAATCATCATTATTAATTAAAATATATCAAATTTTTAATACGTTATCCCCTTGGATAACCTCCCAGCCACACACACTATTTCAATACATTACATAACATAATACACAAATATACATTGAACCAACAATTCTCTTTTAACTAATTTATATAAAAATTTATAAACATTATTTAAAATTTTTCATTAACTGTTTTTATTTATCATCATTATTTATTTATCCTGTGTGGCAATCAGATTTTCAAAATTGCTTAAAATTTATTATTAACACATATTTTTAATCATTATGTTCCACAAAATTCCACAAAATAAACCATTTAACATTTATTTATTTATTAATTATTATTAAATCAGAATCTCATTACACAATTTAAATTCATTATAAGATTCAAACACATAACATTCAATCACAATATCTAAAGATCTCAAATTATTTACTTCTATTGATTACTAAAATTGAATATTCATTTGATTATTAAAATAACATATCTCAATTATTATCAACATTCTACAAATCATTAACTATTGTCTTCATGATTATTTTGTTATTTAATTAGAGTGCTAAAATATTAATAATATTATTATTATTAACACAACATTTTCCAAAACATATACACATTACTTATCTAACATTTCACAATACACACAAATGAATTCAATATTATTTACAAAATATGCGTCAAAACTGTTCCAGTGTATCTCACTTCAGATGTCCAAATCAGCAAGGTCATTACCAAAAATTTACAATATTTAAAAATGTCCCAACACTGATCTTTTAGCTCACCCACCATCGTCATATATATATCTAGTGTATTTGTAACATTCATCATTTTTATCAACACACAAATTATGATAATCATTACTATCATAATAATCTATCAACTCTATTTCATCCATTGTACCACTATAAATCTTGTTACCATAAGTTAGGATTGTCCAGTCTATATCAGTGTTATTTGTTAACGTCAGGTAAATTATTTTCTCATTTTTGTATTCCTCAACTACTACGTCAGGTAATTCATTATAGTCAGGTAAGATATTATCAAAATTATTCTCTGTCTCTCTTTCAACAGGTACGTATTTCACATGATTCATCATCACCCCTTCTAGTATTTTTCTCAATTCATCATACTTTCTTTCTAACTTATATAGTTCTATTGCATTCTCAACATATAACTCTCTTTCTTCACAGCACCACATCACACTCTCACAATTATTTCGGACAGAGGGTACAACATTATACAACATTACTTCATTTAACAATAAGGGTCTCTTGCCCTGAAAAAACAACATTAAATCATCATCATCATTATAAACAATAAGGGGAAAATTTGCCCTCTGTCCCCATTCAATTACTACATTATTTTTCCACTCTCTCTCTACTTCATAAACACTCATGAACATTTCATTATCGCATTCTAAAACTTCATCAGTACTCTTTGTTATTATATTTTCATCATTATTCTTCACACCCACTATACTCTCAAAATTGTCTACTATTTCGTCATTTTTACATTTTGTCTTACTTAAAACATTGTTACCTAATTTCTCGAACTTCTGTTCTAACTTATTTAAACCGTTTCTTATTATTTCGTTAGTGCTTTCTAACTGTTTATTCATTTCTTGTATCTCATGTTTCAACTCTTTATTCTGATTTTTTAATAACTCCTCAAAACTATTCTTTTGAATATCGAATTTACTGTTCTGAATATCTAATTTCTTATTTATACTACTTTTGAAATCTTGCATTTCGTTTTTGTGTTCGTCTAACTTTACACTCTGGTTTTCTATCATTGCTTGTATTGCTTTCAACATTTCATACGTACCGTCATTTTTTTTATTTTGGATAGGTGTCGATTGATATTCGACATCTTTCATTATTTTTGATTCGGTCAACTGACTCTCTACATTATCATTCGTTTGAACACCCGAATCGCTACTAAACTGACTGTCAGATAAGCTGACAGCGCTATTATCTGCCATTTTTACTTTTTTATAATACTCTTTATACTATTTAATAATTATCATACATACCAATTATTATGTATATTACCTCATAATACTCCTTATATAATTTGACAAATAATTCACTACATACATAACCCTATCAAAACATAACCCCATACTTGCGTCTAATTTACGTATGAAAAAAAAAATTTATTTTACCTTAAACAACCATTCTGCTTTCCCAGTAGGCCTATATTTATATAATATTATTATATAAATCGTCCCTAAGTTCGGGCGCCAAATGTGAAGCTACGAATTAAGTCCCTAGTTCTGGGCGTCAAATGTGAAGCTACTTACCTTTTTGTATCACATAAAATTCACTAACAAACATTGTATATTTATCGGGCGCCATCTTGCCAACTGCAAGAAAATAATTTATGAGGGTTCTTTTCAGCGAACTAGGAGAACAGAATGTGGTTGCTGAAAAATTAATTTAATTCATATTGGCAATGAACCTAAGGTTTATTTATTCTTTAATACACACAACAACAAAAAATAAAACTTCTTTTCCTACACTTACATACTATTGCCAACTTAACTATGAACTCGTGAAATGAATGTCATTAAAATTATTTTTCTTACATCTTTTTCATTATTAATTTGGTCTTATTTATTAATTATATTTCTTTGATTATATTTCACCAATAATTACATTTAATGATTATATATCTTCACAAACCAGCACTTCTTTTAAATTTCTATATTCGCTCTCTCTCTCTCTCTCTCTACATTTCTATTCCCCTCCCATGTTTAATTGATTCATTAATTTAATTTTATTTTTAGGCTGCCAGTTCTTTGTTAAACATTCTCAAAATTTGCTTTCAAAAGGTTTTAGATTTAACCAATGTTGGTTACTTATCTGCCAAAGCTCTTGATGAGTCCGTCTCTACCACGTATTTCGTTTCGATTCCGCACATTTTCTTATTTTATTCACTCTCCGGAACTGTAACTCTATAAAACTGTTTATTTTTTATTGAAAGTTCACATTTTGAAACCAATTGTTATATACGGGTGCCCGATTTGCGTTCCGGAACTTATATCTGTGACCGGCCGGTTCACTGACTAATTTTATACTGGGGCTTAGCCACTGGCGCTATTTTATGAAGTCGCCGTTGTTCTTTCAACTCTGATTGGTGTACATTTTGTATTCGTTCGCCAGTGGACTGTTTTTGGCTTGTTGACAAAACTGGTGACACACATCGTTATATAATTTGCTGACGCAACACATCGCCTGATGTCTGGTTGTGTAACGTGTTTACTGTTACATAACGTGTTCGTCATTGTCCTTGAACTGAGTTTGGTACAGTTGCCGGTTATTAAAACTGTTTATATGAATATTGTTGAATCATATGGTCTTTACCGTCTCAAACAATGCTACCATCGTCTCGATCGCTTCAAATAAGAAATTTACCGTTCGGTCCTAACATTTTTCTATCACTCGACAAGTTATTTATTATTAAAAAATACAAATCCTGTTATTACCCCAGGTATGCCCAAAAATGCCCCGCTACACAATAATATAAAATTACAATGTATTTAATATATGAGTGGTGTATGTGTGTGTGTGTGTGTGCACACTTAACTCTAATCTTGCTTCTAGATCTAAACTTGTACAATCCAAACTGGTACATGGATGTATAAATATATATAAAACTAATATTTTTCACATAAGAATACATTTTTTATACGTATTTGTACTGATATTATGTAACAGTGTTTTGATAGTTTTTGTATACTGTCATCTTCAGATATTATAAAACATTATAAAGAGGTAATTAAATAATAACATCATTAAATATGATCATTAAAATCTAATCCAAATAGATTGATGCAAAAAGTCAGTAAAAAAATTCTAGCTGACAAAATTCTGTTAGTCTATTTGCAAACTTTCAACCTTTGCTGGAACAATAAGCATTTCTGAGGGTGAATTTTACTATAAATCAAGTCTTATATTCTGGGATATCACTTCAATTGCAGCTATTGAACTCTTCATTCTACAAAGTGGCTAAATTGCAAAAGTGATACATCTTAATATATCTCTGACTCTAGAAACATCCATGAAGACAAGGAATGAGATAAAATACTATGCACAATGGAACAGTCAAAACACATATGTATTAAAAAGAAATTTATTATCAGAAAGGCAATAGTAAAGCCGCTAAAGTTAATGATTCTATGCAATCTTGTCTTCATTCTACTTAACATCTATAAATTTAGTCAATACCATATGAATATAAAACAATAATATTCCAAAGATTTAAGTTCCTCAATACCAGGAACCAATACAAAATTTCAGATCTGTATTTAATAAAATGGTTTATATATAAAGTGACAGTATTTTATTTTATTGTATTTTAATTGTACTCACAAATTTCAGTAATTTACCTTCCCATTTATTATATCTTTGTGTCTGTGCTAAGCAGTATGTTGTATATTTTATTGAAAAGTGGCCTAGAATGTTGTGGGAGATAGTTTAAAACTTTGACCATGTTGGGTTTTCAATAGGATATTTCAGTTAGTGACAGATCTAGGTACTTTTGTAACATGAAGAAGGTTGTTGGCTAAAAAATACTTAACAAAAAATATATAAATAAATAAAAATTCCATGGTCACAGGTTGAATGAATGTTTATAAATGAAGCTACTTTTACCCATCACGATATCAACAACAGCTGAAATTATCATTGGTGATCAGAAGACAATCCACATACTACTGTGAATTCTAATAATCTGCATAGATTTTCAGTTAGTATATGATGAGTTAGTGTGGTACAGGGCTGCCCACATCATGGTGCTATGGTGCAAGTTGCACCATTGGAATCATTGGGAGAGGGGATTTTTCAAGGTGGTTTTTGTAATTTTGGAGGTGTACTCAAACTTTTTCTTTTATTTTAAATTCCCCCCACATATTTTAACCCTCCTCGGCTCCAATAACAATGAATAGGGCCTACCCCTAATAGAGTGTTCAGGCTTTCTCTTTGTGAACTTTATAACCTTTCTAGGCCCTACAGTTTAGGCCAGGTTTGACCAGGCTTTTACATTTCTCATAATTTAGTTATTGATTAGGTATGCTAGCAAACCTTTTGTTATTGATAAAAAGAATAACATTAGTTTTTTGATTCCAATAATTGCTTAAATGGCTTTAGTTTTTAAAAAATATTTGGATAAAGCCCCAAGATTCACCATTAACTGGGGGTTACTCCATACACCTGTATTGTGATCCCTCTACCCACAAAATCAAATTTTGGGGGGATTTTGTAATACTTAAGGGAGAATTGCACCGTAGCCTTTAGGGGGGAGGGGCACCTCTGGTGTGGTATGACAGACAACCAGTCAACTGACTTCCTTTTATAATAGAACAAAGATATCTAAAATTTCAGTTCATTTAGTCAGTGATGAACACATGTTGTTCAAAGCAATAAAGTGTTTTACAATTATCAGCTCATAAGTAATCAGTTCTTTGTAATCATCAGTTTTATAAGCTTGTTTCTTAAGTTTGATTTTTAATTGTCCCTTTTTCTGCCATATTTTGTTTTAAAGTAGAATCTCAAACATATATTTCTTTAAATTGATGTTTCAACATCAAGTTTCTCAGAATCAAAATCTCTGCAAATTTTGTTTAAAAGTGTTCTGTTTATGGTAATTTAAAACATATTATTGTCCATAAAACTTAACAAAAATTGTTTTTCAATCCAAATGTTTCTATTTTTCAGCAGTTTCTTTTAAAACTCACCTGGCTACTAATCTAGAGCTCCTGGGTTCGATTCCTGGGCCCACACTATAAAATCAAGGTGTGTTTTTCAGCCCCCAGGTCGACTCAGCCTGTTGAAAATGAGTACCTGGGATAACATCCTGGGGATAATAATGGGCGGCTGAAGCACAGTGCTGGCCACACTGCCTTCATTGTATGCCGTACGATTCGCATATGGCAGCCTACCCTGCCTGACTCCTAAGTTGTTTCAGTGGTACACATGGGAGCTGTTATTATTATTCTTTTAAAACTACTAGAAACATAGCTCTGTAACCATTTTATATATGTTTGAGGTGAAACAACACATGACCCACTTATTTTTCTCTATAATTTGTGTTAAATGAATTTTTGAATTGTATTATCTTCAGAACAGAAATAAGGACAAAACTGGCCTTGAGAACTAGAGAACAAAGCATTACCAGACCAATATTTATATAAATTTTTCCTGATTTTTAACTCTTGTATCAGGTCCTGAAATAGCGTCCTCTCTTCCCAGAACACCATATTGTATATACATATATATCAGTATATATACAGCATGGGAACCATGCTGGGATGGCATGGATGGGAACCAAAATCACTTCCATCGCAGCACTTCAGAGCCATTACTGGCTTCATAATACTGTCATAACAACATCCCCTTAGATGAAAAAGACTACAAAGACAAACTAAACACGATAAAATATCTAGCAGAATGTTTCGGATATGACAGAACAATAGTCAGTAAACTCCTACACAAAACACAAAACAAACAACAGACAAAGACAGAAAACAACAAATTCATAACACTAACATACATCAACAAACAAACTGAAAAAATAGCCCACAAATTCAAAAAAGCAGGATACAGAATCGCTTACAAAACTACTAACAAAACAGAACACACACTATCAAAACACACACACAAAACACAAAACAAATTCGATCTACCCAGTGTTTACAAGCTAAATTGCTCAAATTGCAACAAATTCTACATAGGCCAGACAGGACGTAGCTTCAAACAGAGATACATTGAACACACACAGGCACTACACTCCACTACAGAAGCCACCTTTGCAAACCACCTCATTGAAGCAAACCACACATATAAAAACATCGACAATAACATGAACATTCTACACGTACACACAAAAGGCCGAAAACTAGACACTCTAGAACAATTGGAAATATACAAACACACGGAAACAAATAAAAACGACATCCTAAACGAACACACACAATTCAAATCGCATGCATTATTCGAACATATCTCACCCCCCACACACACACACAGCATCGATCTTTCAAAATTCGATTCCGTCGCCCACAACAGGACAGACAGCGCTACCAGTGGCAGCTTTTGAAGAAGCCTTTTAAAGGCGAAAACCGGTTCAGGCTGTAAGGTAAAACTTTATGTTTTTACTTATAAAAAACTTTGTGTGTTCCGAGTCGTTAATATAATAGTGGTATTTAGTTAAGTAACGGACACGTCATGGACAACGAAATCCAAGAATAATTGTTTCGTTAGATGCATGGTAGTACAGTATGAAAGCACAAACAAGCTCTGCTTGGCATCGCCCACAGTGGAAAATTACTTTGCCTGAGTACAGTTTGGTTAATGACTTCAATGTGTTAACAGATCAAATGCAAAAACAAAGTAGTTGAAATTTTAGAAACTTCAGACAAAAATAGCCAAGAAAATGTGTTTGGAGTCACTTTCACAATAAACAAATATGTTGTGAAATGTTTGGAAAACAATATTACTGTAAACAAATTAAAATAAAAGTTATAAACTGGTAATGTAAATACACTGTCCTCATAACAAATACTTATTGCAGATATATACTGTAACGTAACAGAGTTGAGGTCCCCCAACGTTACATAAAAATTGAATGAAATATGGTCAAGGACCATACCCTGAATTAAGGTTGTTCAATAGTTAATGTGTTTGAGAAGTACCTCAAGTCAAAAGAGGCAATGACTAATGTTAAATATAAAAGAACCAGACCAATGAATGATTGAATGTAATAAAATGTTTGTTTTTGTACTGTAGCATGTTAAGGTCTACAGAGTATTTATGTTGTATGTTGAATATGCTAAAAATGAACTGATGTTGCTTAATAGTAATACTTCATCAATAATTATGTTTATATTTATATTAGATTTGTCTTTATACAACCAAGTATAGTTACCAATGTTAGGCACTATACTAAGTTCTAAGTATTGTATAAAGTGGAATAATACTGTTGTTTTAATTAATGTTTATAAACTGGGCCAGGAGGGTGACCAGTGTTTCATGTTTATTAAGTAGTTCTGACAATTATATTATAAATTAATGAAGGGTTCCAGAACCAGTTAATTAATATAAAAAAGTAACCACCAGTAAATTAAAATTAATGTAATTAACCATGTAACCAATAATTAATTGTACAGTAGGTCAGGTAAAAGAAAATTAAGTTAAAGAACCAAATAATGTTATAACGGTTGTAAGAAAATCTATAGGCCTAAATTCCATATTAGTGAAAGGAAATTAATACCTTTTTAAGAAACCCAGTCCAATGAAAATCTGGTAAAACAGTTACTGTTTAAGAAGGAAGGTTAGGGGAGAATTTTAGGTGATTTAATATTAATCCAAGCATGGAGTATTTTATTGGAAAAGAGTAGTAATATTCTATAATGCCGGCTCAAGGATATATTGAAAACGTGGTTGTTAAGGCAACTGAAATGTACAGAAGTTGTTGATTTGGAATTAATTCGTTCTGATTGTTACAAGCTATTAGGTTGAGATGGACCGATATATTTAAAAAAAAAATATGAATAAATCTAGAAGAAATATGACTCAAAATTGAAAAACCCTTTTTGAAAAATAATGATAATTTAATGCTAATGAGTAATAAAAATTAAATAACCTTCCAAATTGTAAATGAATACAGTTAAAAAGAATTGAAAGCCTTTCACCTCATTCACCAAATAATTCTGCTGGATTCGGTATTAAACCAATTCCTTCTATAAACCGAAGATCAGTAAAAAGAATTAAAGCCTGAACTAACGGAATTATTGAAAATACCAGAAGACTCAGTTTGGCAGAAATAACCTTCATTGGCAGCAGAAGAAGCTGGGATCCTAATTTCGTTTCACCGGGACCGAGAATTGTTAAGAGCACAAAAGAAGAACAGAAGTCCGAAGATTTCCTGAGGGTTTACCAGTACACGCCACCATCAATTTTATTGAAAACCAGAGCAGTTTCACTGGATGAAGACGAGATAAGCTGATTTTTGGCCACTGTTTACAAACGTCCACCACCAGTCGAAGTTTTCGTCGGATTGGTAAAAAAACAACCTATTTTAATTTCACTGTGTTTAGCATAAATAATTTAATTTTTGTAAATTGAGCAACCTTAATTATGCATTTTACCTGGCCTTACTAATGGTTCCAAGAACTTTACGAACCCTGGGATAAGAATTATTTATTATTATTTTCATGTGTATATGTTTATAGATTTTGAGTAATTAATAATCGATATATTTCTGGGTGATCGATTGGATCGTATTATTGTTTTTTGAGATAACGTGGGCTGTGAAGTAATAGAGAAAATAAATAAAGTATCTTTATTGTATGAAATAACGTTGGAAGTTATTGCAGAATAAATACTATATGTTGTATTCTTCGTATTGTTTAAATTAGCAGCCATCCTTACTTTTCTTTTATAAAATTGCTAAACTGCTATAATTGTTTTATTATTTAGACAAAGCTTTTCGTCATTACTGACATCTTCAGGTCTTAAACAACAACCTTAATAACAACCAACTACCTAGGTTGTTGTTTAAGACCTGAAGATGTCAGTAATGACGAAAAGCTTTGTCTAAATAATAAAACAATTATAGCAGTTTAGCAATTTTATAAAAGAAAAGTACTATATGTTGGTTAGAATAATTTACAAAAAGATTGATTCAAACTCAATGAATAACTAACCTATAAGTATGCTTATTACAAGGAACAGCGCTCAAAGTTTGCAGCTGGTGGGACGGGAGATTGTTGAACTAGCTTGTGTTTAGTACAAAATTTGAATGGAATTTTCTACCATCGAGTGACTAGGGTTGACACAAATACCCCTTACATTCAGTCAATATTCCATACATATCGCTAATATTACACAACCACTGAAAATTAAGTTAAGTCTATATAGTAGTATGATTATAAATTCAAGGAACATAATTATAATTTTGTTTGCTTAATAATCTATTTTCCGAAGGTTTCATCGGTCACAATCAAAGGATATATTCGTTAATAAATAAATCATTAAAAAACGCACAGAAAGCTTTTCGTCACTGACGCAACCCAAAGTGAGACTGTATTGAACCCCAGTACACACAGTCACATACTTGTAAACATTGTATTCCAAATTGGAATCCAACAGTGGTGCTTCCACACATCTTCATATAATTAAATAAAATAAAGTAACCCGTTTAATTACAAATTGGCGCTTACAACAGTGGGGCTTGAATAAGACGGACGTTTCGCTAGTACCTCACATACTCTGTTTAATTACAAATTGGCGCTCAACGAGTGGGCTTTAGTTAAGTAAAAATCATATTAATTGATACTTAACTTGAGCAGGCAACCATTAGAGGCACAGGAATGCATACGAGAGGTGTTACGAAAAGAATGGAGAAGGAACAAGAAACAGAAGAAGATAGGAGGGAAGAAGAAACAGAGGTAGGTACAGATACTGAAATGGAACAACAGGTGAGCAATAAAGAGGATGCCCAAGGGGACCAACCAGATAAATCTGCCCGAAAGGAAGACATGAGTATGCAGGAGCTGTTGAGGATTATAATAGAAAGCAATAAACAAATAAATGAGGAAAATAAGGAGAACTTTAGGAAACAGGAGGAAAACTCAAGGCAAACCAAGGAAGAATTAAATAAAAAATTCGAGGAAAATTCAGAAAAGCTGGAAAATAAAATAGACAGTATAAATGAAAATTCAGAAAAGCTGGAAAATAAAATAGACAGTATCAACGAAAACTCAAAGAAACAAAATGAAATTTTGAGTGAGAATTTGATCAAATTAATGAATGAGAAGTTTGACAGAAATAAAGAGGAAAATGATGAGAATAACCGGCTGATAAATGAAAGCTTAAACCAAATCAATGAAAGGTTTGACAGAAACGATGGGAGCTTAAGACAGATTCTGGAGAATACTAAACAAATGGATGAGAAAATTGAAACCCGTAATCAGGAGTTGCGGCAAATCATCAATGAACAAGGCCTAGCGTTGAGGGAAGTCATCAATGAAAGTATTATAATTGTCGATAAAAAATTGAGCAAAGGAGTTGATAGCTATGAATTGGAAGTAAGACAGCAAATAACCGAAATTAAGGTGGGTCTGGAAAAGACAGATGAACCCATCATGCAACTCAGAGTGGAAGTAGAGACCAAAATTACTCAAATAGGAAACATACAAGCGAAGACCCAAGAAAAATTTGACGGTATACCAATTAATAGAACCGGAAGAATAGAACGGGTTCATGATGAAATGAAGATAGTGAGAATAAGGAAAATAGGGAGAAAGAAAATATTCAATACAAAAGAAGAAATGGAGATGAGGAAGGGTGGATTAATTAATATATTTAACCCTCCCATTAATAAACAAAGGGAGTTAAATAAAGTTAGAAATTGTAGACAAAACTCTATAAAAATATCAAAGTTAAGCCACCATAAAATAATAACAAAAAACTTGAATAAATTTAAATATCAGTTAAAAATGTTGACGATTGAAGTGCATCAGAAGATATCAGTCATATCATCAAGACGGAATATATCATTAAAAAATTTGGTAAATAATCCAGAGGAAAACGGGAATGGAATGATATTAAAAATGAGTGAATATGTTATGTCAGAGGAGGTGCAATGCCTGTTAGTTAAAAAAGAACTAACAATGACAGAAAACCGTGACTTCAATGAAGACTTTGTATCAGCTGAGTTATGATGCCAGGTGAAAGAGAGGTATTTAACAAATAACAAAATCATTATGAATACCCCAGTAATCCGAGTAACGGGAGTACCTGAATTAATGGACCATGGTTGACCTAAATAATAACAAACCAGAAAAGGGGACTGAAATTTTGAAACTCGACCAAGCAACCCATTGGATAGCGGAAGAAATACTCCAAAATTCCAAAGGACGTAAGGACAACTTATTTAATTTATTTCGGAACAATATAATTTAAAATAAAGAGAATAAATACCCCAAAAATTCAAAAAAATGAAGTAAGCTCAACTTACAAACAAGTATCTAAGAAAACAATTTATGAGGTATATAAGAAAGAGAATTTTGAAGATAAAATAAAAACAACCAAATTCTAAAAGACGTAAGGACAACTTATTTAATTATTTCAGGAACAATGTAATCTAATAAAAACAACAAAATTAAAAAATAAGTAAGAACAACTTACTATATAATTTAGAAGAAATTACTTTAAACTAATATAAAAGAAAAAAAAATAACACTGATTCAACCTAATGAAAATCATCAAAACCAAAAAACAAAATGAGTTTATCTGATGTAATATAATAGTGAGAAATGTAATTTAGAATGTAAAAGGAATAATAATGATTGTGCCAGAAGAATATAAATACATAATGTAATGTATAGTACTAACCAAAATCTCATAACCAGCTGTATTGATCATAAAGGAATATGAGCCAATGAAGATAAGAGAATGAAGAAGCCAAAATGGAACCGTCAAAAGGATCACAAGAAAAGAAAAAAAAACAAATGGTTAAGAATTATCCGTAAAAAACCAATTAATAAATGTCAATAAAATAGCCAAGTATTGGAGAGGAGAAGTGTATAATAGAAGGAAGAATTAATATGAAGAAATAATATGATCTGAGTTAAAGTACGGTGAATAATCCCTAGAGTATGATTATTATTTATTATTTTATTGAAGGTCACATGATGACTACCTTATGAAGCTTATTAATGAAGATTGACTGTAGAATATTCCAGCAATCATTTAACTGGGCAGAGATGATATTCCTCTGATCCCAGAAAGTATGTAACGGACGACGGTAATTGGTTAGCCGATAGTGCACCACCGATTCGATTCCAGTTATAATGTTAGGGAGGTTTAGGAAAATTAAATATTAGAGGGAAAACTCATAAATAAATATAGAGAATTAAATAAAACCAGATCCAAAATGTATAATTAATAAAGAATGTCACAAGTATGATTATAGAAATAAGATTTAAACTTGGGAAATAATTGATTTTAAGAAGGAACGAAGAAATGATAGTAATACAACGGATAATTCTGAAATATAAAAGTACTATGAATAGGAAACCAATTGGCCAGATACAAGCTGTGCGTTTATTTCTTGCTAAACTTTGTTTATACAAAATAAACTTCTTTCAAAGGGGGGGTGTTATGTAACGTAACAGAGTTGAGGTCCCCCAACGTTACATAAAAATTGAATGAAATATGGTCAAGGACCATACCCTGAATTAAGGTTGTTCAATAGTTAATGTGTTTGAGAAGTACCTCAAGTCAAAAGAGGCAATGACTAATGTTAAATATAAAAGAACCAGACCAATGAATGATTGAATGTAATAAAATGTTTGTTTTTGTACTGTAGCATGTTAAGGTCTACAGAGTATTTATGTTGTATGTTGAATATGCTAAAAATGAACTGATGTTGCTTAATAGTAATACTTCATCAATAATTATGTTTATATTTATATTAGATTTGTCTTTATACAACCAAGTATAGTTACCAATGTTAGGCACTATACTAAGTTCTAAGTATTGTATAAAGTGGAATAATACTGTTGTTTTAATTAATGTTTATAAACTGGGCCAGGAGGGTGACCAGTGTTTCATGTTTATTAAGTAGTTCTGACAATTATATTATAAATTAATGAAGGGTTCCAGAACCAGTTAATTAATATAAAAAAGTAACCACCAGTAAATTAAAATTAATGTAATTAACCATGTAACCAATAATTAATTGTACAGTAGGTCAGGTAAAAGAAAATTAAGTTAAAGAACCAAATAATGTTATAACGGTTGTAAGAAAATCTATAGGCCTAAATTCCATATTAGTGAAAGGAAATTAATACCTTTTTAAGAAACCCAGTCCAATGAAAATCTGGTAAAACAGTTACTGTTTAAGAAGGAAGGTTAGGGGAGAATTTTAGGTGATTTAATATTAATCCAAGCATGGAGTATTTTATTGGAAAAGAGTAGTAATATTCTATAATGCCGGCTCAAGGATATATTGAAAACGTGGTTGTTAAGGCAACTGAAATGTACAGAAGTTGTTGATTTGGAATTAATTCGTTCTGATTGTTACAAGCTATTAGGTTGAGATGGACCGATATATTTAAAAAAAAAATATGAATAAATCTAGAAGAAATATGACTCAAAATTGAAAAACCCTTTTTGAAAAATAATGATAATTTAATGCTAATGAGTAATAAAAATTAAATAACCTTCCAAATTGTAAATGAATACAGTTAAAAAGAATTGAAAGCCTTTCACCTCATTCACCAAATAATTCTGCTGGATTCGGTATTAAACCAATTCCTTCTATAAACCGAAGATCAGTAAAAAGAATTAAAGCCTGAACTAACGGAATTATTGAAAATACCAGAAGACTCAGTTTGGCAGAAATAACCTTCATTGGCAGCAGAAGAAGCTGGGATCCTAATTTCGTTTCACCGGGACCGAGAATTGTTAAGAGCACAAAAGAAGAACAGAAGTCCGAAGATTTCCTGAGGGTTTACCAGTACACGCCACCATCAATTTTATTGAAAACCAGAGCAGTTTCACTGGATGAAGACGAGATAAGCTGATTTTTGGCCACTGTTTACAAACGTCCACCACCAGTCGAAGTTTTCGTCGGATTGGTAAAAAAACAACCTATTTTAATTTCACTGTGTTTAGCATAAATAATTTAATTTTTGTAAATTGAGCAACCTTAATTATGCATTTTACCTGGCCTTACTAATGGTTCCAAGAACTTTACGAACCCTGGGATAAGAATTATTTATTATTATTTTCATGTGTATATGTTTATAGATTTTGAGTAATTAATAATCGATATATTTCTGGGTGATCGATTGGATCGTATTATTGTTTTTTGAGATAACGTGGGCTGTGAAGTAATAGAGAAAATAAATAAAGTATCTTTATTGTATGAAATAACGTTGGAAGTTATTGCAGAATAAATACTATATGTTGTATTCTTCGTATTGTTTAAATTAGCAGCCATCCTTACTTTTCTTTTATAAAATTGCTAAACTGCTATAATTGTTTTATTATTTAGACAAAGCTTTTCGTCATTACTGACATCTTCAGGTCTTAAACAACAACCTTAATAACAACCAACTACCTAGGTTGTTGTTTAAGACCTGAAGATGTCAGTAATGACGAAAAGCTTTGTCTAAATAATAAAACAATTATAGCAGTTTAGCAATTTTATAAAAGAAAAGTACTATATGTTGGTTAGAATAATTTACAAAAAGATTGATTCAAACTCAATGAATAACTAACCTATAAGTATGCTTATTACAAGGAACAGCGCTCAAAGTTTGCAGCTGGTGGGACGGGAGATTGTTGAACTAGCTTGTGTTTAGTACAAAATTTGAATGGAATTTTCTACCATCGAGTGACTAGGGTTGACACAAATACCCCTTACATTCAGTCAATATTCCATACATATCGCTAATATTACACAACCACTGAAAATTAAGTTAAGTCTATATAGTAGTATGATTATAAATTCAAGGAACATAATTATAATTTTGTTTGCTTAATAATCTATTTTCCGAAGGTTTCATCGGTCACAATCAAAGGATATATTCGTTAATAAATAAATCATTAAAAAACGCACAGAAAGCTTTTCGTCACTGACGCAACCCAAAGTGAGACTGTATTGAACCCCAGTACACACAGTCACATACTTGTAAACATTGTATTCCAAATTGGAATCCAACAGTGGTGCTTCCACACATCTTCATATAATTAAATAAAATAAAGTAACCCGTTTAATTACAAATTGGCGCTTACAACAGTGGGGCTTGAATAAGACGGACGTTTCGCTAGTACCTCACATACTCTGTTTAATTACAAATTGGCGCTCAACGAGTGGGCTTTAGTTAAGTAAAAATCATATTAATTGATACTTAACTTGAGCAGGCAACCATTAGAGGCACAGGAATGCATACGAGAGGTGTTACGAAAAGAATGGAGAAGGAACAAGAAACAGAAGAAGATAGGAGGGAAGAAGAAACAGAGGTAGGTACAGATACTGAAATGGAACAACAGGTGAGCAATAAAGAGGATGCCCAAGGGGACCAACCAGATAAATCTGCCCGAAAGGAAGACATGAGTATGCAGGAGCTGTTGAGGATTATAATAGAAAGCAATAAACAAATAAATGAGGAAAATAAGGAGAACTTTAGGAAACAGGAGGAAAACTCAAGGCAAACCAAGGAAGAATTAAATAAAAAATTCGAGGAAAATTCAGAAAAGCTGGAAAATAAAATAGACAGTATAAATGAAAATTCAGAAAAGCTGGAAAATAAAATAGACAGTATCAACGAAAACTCAAAGAAACAAAATGAAATTTTGAGTGAGAATTTGATCAAATTAATGAATGAGAAGTTTGACAGAAATAAAGAGGAAAATGATGAGAATAACCGGCTGATAAATGAAAGCTTAAACCAAATCAATGAAAGGTTTGACAGAAACGATGGGAGCTTAAGACAGATTCTGGAGAATACTAAACAAATGGATGAGAAAATTGAAACCCGTAATCAGGAGTTGCGGCAAATCATCAATGAACAAGGCCTAGCGTTGAGGGAAGTCATCAATGAAAGTATTATAATTGTCGATAAAAAATTGAGCAAAGGAGTTGATAGCTATGAATTGGAAGTAAGACAGCAAATAACCGAAATTAAGGTGGGTCTGGAAAAGACAGATGAACCCATCATGCAACTCAGAGTGGAAGTAGAGACCAAAATTACTCAAATAGGAAACATACAAGCGAAGACCCAAGAAAAATTTGACGGTATACCAATTAATAGAACCGGAAGAATAGAACGGGTTCATGATGAAATGAAGATAGTGAGAATAAGGAAAATAGGGAGAAAGAAAATATTCAATACAAAAGAAGAAATGGAGATGAGGAAGGGTGGATTAATTAATATATTTAACCCTCCCATTAATAAACAAAGGGAGTTAAATAAAGTTAGAAATTGTAGACAAAACTCTATAAAAATATCAAAGTTAAGCCACCATAAAATAATAACAAAAAACTTGAATAAATTTAAATATCAGTTAAAAATGTTGACGATTGAAGTGCATCAGAAGATATCAGTCATATCATCAAGACGGAATATATCATTAAAAAATTTGGTAAATAATCCAGAGGAAAACGGGAATGGAATGATATTAAAAATGAGTGAATATGTTATGTCAGAGGAGGTGCAATGCCTGTTAGTTAAAAAAGAACTAACAATGACAGAAAACCGTGACTTCAATGAAGACTTTGTATCAGCTGAGTTATGATGCCAGGTGAAAGAGAGGTATTTAACAAATAACAAAATCATTATGAATACCCCAGTAATCCGAGTAACGGGAGTACCTGAATTAATGGACCATGGTTGACCTAAATAATAACAAACCAGAAAAGGGGACTGAAATTTTGAAACTCGACCAAGCAACCCATTGGATAGCGGAAGAAATACTCCAAAATTCCAAAGGACGTAAGGACAACTTATTTAATTTATTTCGGAACAATATAATTTAAAATAAAGAGAATAAATACCCCAAAAATTCAAAAAAATGAAGTAAGCTCAACTTACAAACAAGTATCTAAGAAAACAATTTATGAGGTATATAAGAAAGAGAATTTTGAAGATAAAATAAAAACAACCAAATTCTAAAAGACGTAAGGACAACTTATTTAATTATTTCAGGAACAATGTAATCTAATAAAAACAACAAAATTAAAAAATAAGTAAGAACAACTTACTATATAATTTAGAAGAAATTACTTTAAACTAATATAAAAGAAAAAAAAATAACACTGATTCAACCTAATGAAAATCATCAAAACCAAAAAACAAAATGAGTTTATCTGATGTAATATAATAGTGAGAAATGTAATTTAGAATGTAAAAGGAATAATAATGATTGTGCCAGAAGAATATAAATACATAATGTAATGTATAGTACTAACCAAAATCTCATAACCAGCTGTATTGATCATAAAGGAATATGAGCCAATGAAGATAAGAGAATGAAGAAGCCAAAATGGAACCGTCAAAAGGATCACAAGAAAAGAAAAAAAAACAAATGGTTAAGAATTATCCGTAAAAAACCAATTAATAAATGTCAATAAAATAGCCAAGTATTGGAGAGGAGAAGTGTATAATAGAAGGAAGAATTAATATGAAGAAATAATATGATCTGAGTTAAAGTACGGTGAATAATCCCTAGAGTATGATTATTATTTATTATTTTATTGAAGGTCACATGATGACTACCTTATGAAGCTTATTAATGAAGATTGACTGTAGAATATTCCAGCAATCATTTAACTGGGCAGAGATGATATTCCTCTGATCCCAGAAAGTATGTAACGGACGACGGTAATTGGTTAGCCGATAGTGCACCACCGATTCGATTCCAGTTATAATGTTAGGGAAGTTTAGGAAAATTAAATATTAGAGGGAAAACTCATAAATAAATATAGAGAATTAAATAAAACCAGATCCAAAATGTATAATTAATAAAGAATGTCACAAGTATGATTATAGAAATAAGATTTAAACTTGGGAAATAATTGATTTTAAGAAGGAACGAAGAAATGATAGTAATACAACGGATAATTCTGAAATATAAAAGTACTATGAATAGGAAACCAATTGGCCAGATACAAGCTGTGCGTTTATTTCTTGCTAAACTTTGTTTATACAAAATAAACTTCTTTCAAAGGGGGGGTGTTATGTAACGTAACAGAGTTGAGGTCCCCCAACGTTACATAAAAATTGAATGAAATATGGTCAAGGACCATACCCTGAATTAAGGTTGTTCAATAGTTAATGTGTTTGAGAAGTACCTCAAGTCAAAAGAGGCAATGACTAATGTTAAATATAAAAGAACCAGACCAATGAATGATTGAATGTAATAAAATGTTTGTTTTTGTACTGTAGCATGTTAAGGTCTACAGAGTATTTATGTTGTATGTTGAATATGCTAAAAATGAACTGATGTTGCTTAATAGTAATACTTCATCAATAATTATGTTTATATTTATATTAGATTTGTCTTTATACAACCAAGTATAGTTACCAATGTTAGGCACTATACTAAGTTCTAAGTATTGTATAAAGTGGAATAATACTGTTGTTTTAATTAATGTTTATAAACTGGGCCAGGAGGATGACCAGTGTTTCATGTTTAACAAGTAGTTCTGACAATTATATTATAAATTAATGAAGGGTTCCAGAACCAGTTAATTAATGTAAAAAAGTAACCACCAGTAAATTAAAATTAATGTAATTAACCATGTAACCAATAATTAATTGTACAGTAGGTCAGGTAAAAGAAAATTAAGTTAAAGAACCAAATAATGTTATAACGGTTGTAAGAAAATCTATAGGCCTAAATTCCATATTAGTGAAAGGAAATTAATACTTTTTTAAGAAACCCAGTCCAACGAAAATCTGGTAAAACTGTTACTGTTTAAGAAGGAAGGTTAGGGGAGAATTTTAGGTGATTTAATATTAATCCAAGCATGGAGTATTTTATTGGAAAAGAGTAGTAATATTCTATAATGCCGGCTCAAGGATATATTGAAAACGTGGTTGTTAAGGCAACTGAAATGTACAGAAGTTGTTGATTTGGAATTAATTCGTTCTGATTGTTACAAGCTATTAGGTTGAGATGGACCGATATATTTAAAAAAAAAAATATGAATAAATCTAGAAGAAATATGACTCAAAATTGAAAAACCCTTTTTGAAAAACAATGATAATTTAATGCTAATGAGTAATAAAAATTAAATAACCTTCCAAATTGTAAATGAATACAGTTAAAAAGAATTGAAAGCCTCTCACCTCATTCACCAAATAATTCTGCTGGATTCGGTATTAAACCAATTCCTTCTATAAACCGAAGATCAGTAAAAAGAATTAAAGCCTGAACTAACGGAATTATTGAAAATACCAGAAGACTCATTTTGGCAGAAATAACCTTCATTGGCAGCAGAAGAAGCTGGGATCCTAATTTCGTTTCACCGGGACCAAGAATTGTTAAGAGCACAAAAGAAGAACAGAGGTCCGAAGATTTCCTGAGGGTTTACCAGTACACGCCACCATCAATTTTATTGAAAACCAGAGCAGTTTCACTGGATGAAGACGAGATAAGCTGATTTTTGGCCACTGTTTACAAACGTCCACCGCCAGTCGAAGTTTTCGTCGGATTGGTAAAAAAACAACCTATTTTATTTTCACCGTGTTTAGCATAAATAATTTAATTTTTGTAAATTGAGCAACCTTAATTATGCATTTTACCTGGCCTTACTAATGGTTCCAAGAACTTTACGAACCCTGGGATAAGAATTAATTATTATTATTTTCATGTGTATATGTTTATAGATTTTGAGTAATTAATAATCGATATATTTCTGGGTGATCGATTGGATCGTATTATTGTTTTTTGAGATAACGTGGGCTGTGAAGTAATAGAGAAAATAAATAAAGTATCTTTATTGTATGAAATAACGTTGGAAGTTATTGCAGAATAAATACTATATGTTGGTTAGAATAATTTACAAAAAGATTGATTCAAACTCAATGAATAACTAACCTATAAGTACGCTTATTACAAGGAACAGCGCTCAAAGTTTGCAGCTGGTGGGACGGGAGATTGTTGAACTAGCTTGTGTTTAGTACAAAATTTGAATGGAATTTTCTACCATCGAGTGACTAGGGTTGACACAAATACCCCTTACATTCAGTCAATATTCCATACATATCGCTAATATTACACAACCACTGAAAATTAAGTTAAGTCTATATAGTAGTATGATTATAAATTCAAGGAACATAATTATAATTTTGTTTGCTTAATAATCTATTTTCCGAAGGTTTCATCGGTCACAATCAAAGGATATATTCGTTAATAAATAAATCATTAAAAAACGCACAGAAAGCTTTTCGTCACTGACGCAACCCAAAGTGAGACTGTATTGAACCCCAGTACACACAGTCACATACTTGTAAACATTGTATTCCAAATTGGAATCCAACAGTGGTGCTTCCACACATCTTCATATAATTAAATAAAATAAAGTAACCCGTTTAATTACAAATTGGCGCTTACAACAGTGGGGCTTGAATAAGACGGACGTTTCGCTAGTACCTCACATACTCTGTTTAATTACAATACGTATAATTATATACATTACACCTTCAAGTTGAACGTCAGCAGTTTCAGCAAAATAGTAGGTTTACATGTTATCTTTTTTTTTAAGTCCCCTTCTCTCACTAAAGACCTATCCTTTTACTGATTAATTGTTCGGTCTCTAAGTTCTTGATGATTTTGTTATTGCTTCCCTGTATTCTAATGGCCCAGGAAGGGAACCTTCAGTATATAAATATCTTTCAAAAATGTTTCTTGCTACATACCTTTCAGGTGTGGTCCATGTAAATTTTGTGGAAGTTTTTCATGAACCTGTTTCATAAGTTTTGACCATTTCTTTAGTGTATGTATGGTCACCTACTGCTACATTAACAGCAATCGCTTCAAGTGATACTTCCATTATCCATAGTGATTAATACTCTAGATAGCTTAGCAGGATGTATTGCTTCATTTGTGAGTCTGTAGAACTTTTGGTGACTTTTTATATCATGACCAAGAAAGGCTGCAAGATTGGTCATATCATTTTCTATAAAATTTAATGCCTGGGCAATTGTAGCAATTTTTTCATAACAGTGTACCAATGACGAGATCTGTTTGCTTGGCATCAGAAGCATATGCAATTTCTTTCAAAGAAATGTATAACCTGAAAAATCCATTATTTATGTCAAAGTCATAAGGTTTGATTTTGGAACACCTGATTCATTTCTATATTTTATAAGTAATTTTATTAAATCTATCTCCTTTGAACTCAAAAGAATAGACACTGGCTTAAGATGTAGCTTGCTCCATGTTTAATGTTCTCATAAACTTGCTTGCAAGTATTTTCTCTGATGGCATCAATGTCTTGTAAAAGGCAGAATCCTTATGTACATTAGGTTGATTTTACTTCCATATTCCTTAAGGAAATGGAAGTATGGTGATGGCAAAAAAATCGTGTTCGAGATTATTGCAGATTCTGATTGTACTACACTTAAAACATGAAAAAAAGTCGTTGAGGGAAAGGGGTAGTTTACCTGCAACGGTTTTTTTTATCAAGGGAATTTTTTTTTTTGGCAAACGATAACAGCCGCAAATTCAAACAGAATCAAATAATGTTTTGCATACACCCCTGAATTGTAGCGTTCTCAAGACCTATTGTTTTTGGTGAAGATCGGTTAAGGGAAAGAGGTAGTTTACCAGCAACGTTTTATGTTTTTATCAAGGGTATTTTCTATGGCAAACGATAACAGCCGCAAATTCAAACAGAATCAAAAGATTATTTGCATACAGCCCTAAATTGTAGAGTTCTCAAGACCTATTGTTTTTGGTGAAGATCGGTTAAGGGAAAGGGGTAGTTTACCTGCAACGTTTTTTTAACAAGGTTACTTTCTATGGCAAACGATAACAGCCGCAAATTCAAACAGAATCAAATAATGTTTTGCATACAGCCCTGATTTGTAGAGTACTCAAGGACTTTCGATTTTGGTGAAGATCGGTTAAGGGGAAGGGGTAGTTTATCTGCAACCTTTTACGTTTTAACAATAGTAAAGTACTTGAAAATTCATTTAAACTTTTTCAAACAATGGTAATTGTTAAATATCGGTATGGAGAACCATACATGACTTCCATATTCTAAGATTTAAATTTAAAATCATTTTCGAAATGAAATATTACCATAGAAACTACTTCTTTCTACTTACTGCTTCAGCCTTAACCACAGTACTGTGGTCACTAACATATACCACCTCACGTTATCGCACTCGATTTTCACTGATGATGGAAGTCGATGGCATTGCCGAAACGTCTGGTTTTGTAGAAAACATTGGACTACGGCCAAATATCCCGGGAAGGAATTTTAACAAAAACTACTTCTTTGTTGCCGATAACGTTGTACACATATATATAAAAAATATGCATAAAATTAATGGCTTGTATAAGTTAATGATTGATCTCCATTAAGTAGTGCTCAAGTTTCCAAAGTTTTAATATTATGATGTCCGTAATTAAAACATCAGAGCAGGTTTAGTGTGAATGAGGGTACACCGTGGACTAAAATTTTCAACATTTACTATTGAGCGTTGCTTAGAGTAAAGCTGCGAATCTACAGTGTATGTTTCACAGAACAAACACGCGAAAAAGAAGGAGCGCTCCGAAGTCGCTCATGGACCCTCAGCATCTTGCAGAGGGTTCATTCCCTAAAGACGAAAAGTCTATCTATGAATCGTTCCTATGTAAACACGTGCAGTTACACTGCCCAGCGATCCACAGGAAGCAAATTGATGTCCATTTTTTCGGCTTGCACGCATTATGTTGGTGTGGGTTTCGGCACTTTCCATTTAAAAAGCGTGCAAATGTAAGAAAATAAACATGAGTGAGGGCAGAAATAATGCGAATTGTGTGTGTGTGTGTGTGTGTGTGTGTGTGTGTGTGTGTGTGTGTGTGTGTGTGTGTGTGTGTGTGTGTGTGTGTGTGGTGTGTGTGTGTGTGTGTGTCTTCCCTGCCTTTTTATTGCTGTAGTCATAATAATAAAATGGAAACGTAAATATTACATAACTGAGATATGCTTACCTGCCACGAACGATATATTATTTTATACATGTACGAGGTGTGTTCAAAAAAAGACCGAACTATTTGTGTAGCACGTCAACTTAGCGCATAGAGCGAGCTGCCGAATTAAGTGCTGCTAGCGACAGGTTTTGACGCCTGAATGCCGTTTTCTCTGTTCCGTCACGATCTTCAGTCTTCGAGCTACACGCGCTGTAGTGGGCACGGGCACACACCGTCCGGCGGATTTATAACGAAGTGAGAATGAAGATCTTAACACAACGTGTGTGTATAAAATTTTGCTACTGACTTCGTAAAATCTTTACAGAGCTATTTCCATTGTCTTCCAAAGTTTTCATTACCATTTGCATTGGTACACAGTTGTTGACCGATTTCAAAACGGGTCTCTTTCTGATCGTCGTCAACAAACACAGTAAGAATTTTTCAGTGATACGATACATTTTAATTTTTCTATCAAAATTTAATTTTACGATCTTAAATGGATTCTGTCAGAAAGTATCGGCATTTAAACGATGATTTACAATTACCACATCACGAGCTCTCTTCCCTTGATCTTCGATATCGCTTTGATCTGCACCGACCATTGTTTTTCTCTCTTTAAAAATTCTTAAACTAATCGTTCGCCTCACGCAGGCTTCCGCGTATGCTTAATTGAAAACCAGAATGTCTCTGAAAAGTTTTAACCTAGTTTTTCTGCAAAATTTCATACGCACACGTTGTTCTCGCGGTCTTTCTTAATCGCTTTGTCACTAATCCGCCGGCCAGCGTGTGCACGTCCCCACTCAATGTGATATACCTCAAAGACAATGTAACTAGAATAATAAGGTAGGCCACTCCGGCCAATTACGCTCCCATTGGTTGCTTCGCTTTGACGTCGACTGGTGGAAGAAATACGCGCGAGTCTTGATTTACCATGCAATCTTACCTGAGACAATGTCCTACTTAGCATCTCTCTGCTGTTTACACGAAATATTAACAATAATTGTAATGAGCTATTCATATAGGAAAAGGATTAAACAACAAGATTAAATGGTTTTCGGCAAAAAATAATGGTAAAATCTATTTCTACATTTAATAGAAAAGTAAGCAAGTCTGTCCACATATAACATTGACAAAATGGCACAAGATGTAAAATTAAGTCGGAAAGGAGGCGATATTATATATATTATATTATATTAGTTATATTATATAATATATATATATTAGTTGTTACAATATATATATATATATTGTAACAACTAATAGCGGTCGTCCCACTTCTTCGTTCAATCCTCACCTGGTATTCGTCAATCTGTAACGAATAGATCGGTTCGTACCTTGCAAAATGTGTACAATTTGTATGTGTTTTGTATGATTAGTGCGTTCGCCTCGCACTGGGTCGTTACAGTAATGTTGTGGCTAGCGATGTTCGTAGCGTAGATATAATCACCTGTATACTACGGCAGTAACCTTACCTGTTATTTATAGGGGTGTGATAATCCCGGGTGGCGCCAAGTCGTTTTACAAAACAACTAAAATTATGGTTAAACAAGTTATCAGCGTTGCGGGATGGTGTATTCAAATAGTTCCCGCTCGCACGGCCGTCCCAATCGTCGCTTCTGCTGTGTGACTGACAATCTGTTTGCTGCTACGATTTATTCTTAAACACAAGTAATTGATATATAGCACTCCCTATGAAATGATAACGACGGTTACTCCCTGTAATAAATATTTTTTAATGGGTGATAACTGAAAACATTCACATTTACAATAATACAATTATAAATTCGCACCGACTGATTACATGAGATCTTGCCTTCAGGGTTGGCGAAGTGATTTAGGAACCATTTAACCTTGCGTTGCTGCTTACGTTAAGCGTATTACAGTTATTATTGGTTTCCCAAATTGTGGATCCTTTTGGCTATGAGTTAAAGAACTCCAATGGTTACAATAAAAATATATATTACCTTAATCTAAGTGTACAGAAATAATAATGTGTGCTGTTACAATCTGTTGTGTTGTGTCGTAAAAGTGTTCTGTAAGTTCGTGTTTAATTCATAGGTTATATCAATGTTAACATGTTTCTATTAAGTTTTAATTTGTTCAAATATTCTATGAAAGAGAAATATTGTTACTATAGTGCGGTAAATTTACCTTTTAAAATTATTTAAAGTGATTAGGGTTGGTGGAAAATAAATAATTTGATGGTACTTAACACCTCAACGTGTCTAGGTGCCTTCGTTGTTTAATCGGGTAGGAGGTGGCTGCATACATTCAGTTTTCATGGATTTTGGGCTTCAAAAGATTGAGCGTCTGTTTCGTCATGGGTCTTGACATTCTTTTCAAGGATATTTTCTATTTAATTGGCCTTGGGTCTTGAATTATCTGCTACAACGGTCATCTGCTTCTCCAACGATCAAGTTCAGCAACTTTTAACAACTGTTTGCATTAATTTACACTGAAAAACGTTCTTCCAAATATTTGCATCTGCATTGGCTTAATGACGCTTCGCTTCTTTTTTAATTCCAACGGTAATCTCGTCTTCAACCGCCGTTTCCATAGTAACGGTATAATTCTGATTGGTTGATTTTGAGATGATTATCAAAATTCGAATTCTTTGTATATCTTCTGATTGCTGTTATTCCTCCATCTTCCTTCCTGGTTATTAAATATTGTCACTATAGTATTTATTCTCGTTCATAGATTATTTTGATACCCCACAAGCTTGGGTAATTTCAGATTTTAAGTTTTTACAATTATGTTAATGCTTGTTAATTACATTTCTTTTTGTATAGTAATGCCTATTACAATATTTTGTGTTATAAATGATTTACAATTTATTCTTGGTGATTCCTTCACCTCAGATTTTCTAAATTCTTATTCAATTTGTTATAATTTTTGGTTGTTTGGTTCTGACAGTTATGTTTTTTCTAGGCCTGAGTAGCCATTATAGTATTTTACTTATTTCATTCAAATCACATTTTGTTTCAGCCTATTGGGCTTTACTTTGTTATTTTTATTGGTTGTGTTGTATTTTGAGTCTGTTGGTGTGTTGTTTACTTGTCAATACTGCTTTCTCTATTTTAATCTTTAAAACATAACATTAGGCTTATGGACTGCAAATTTCAGTCAGCCATATCCTATTCATAACATTAACATGAACAATTCTTTATAAGTTATTAGAGTTATTATTTTGATTAAGAAATATCATCACTTCCTTCCAACTTATCCTTATTTGCTAATTTTTTGTTTACAACACATATTATTTTTGTTGTGATAAAAACATCACTTTTTATTAAATTGATAACAGTCCCTTATAACTTAGGTGGCTTTGTTAGTTTTTGATTTCTTAATCTTTAAACAATTTTTACATTCTCTCCATGTTAACGCCTTCAATTTATTCTTTTCTGGAATCCTCCCTTTTTACTTACTACCGGCTATAATTAAACTTAACTCTATTGAACATCTTTTCTTAAATAATAAAGTCATCATCACTTCTAGTGTTTACCATACCTTATTCTATAATTCACACTTAATACTCTTTTTCACCAGCTATTTATTCACTGTTAATTTCCCACTTTTATCTTACCTTCACTTTTAAAATATTTATTGTTAATTACAATTTAACTAGCGTAACACTTCACTTTGGGGTTTTTACACCTACACTATTGCACTGTATCACTGTTTATACTATTTGTTTTCTGGTGGGTGATCCCTATACTTATTTCTCTTTCATATCCTTAATACTAATGACAATTAATACTTAATAATTAATACTTAATAACTAATAAAAATTTTATCTGTGGTTTAGGTTGCCTTTTTATCATCTTAATCCTTAGTAATGTTTCTTCACTAGGTCATTTTGTCTATTAATGGGTAGTAACCGTTACTTTTCCTTTCTCCGGATAACCATTGTTTTGGTTTCAATATTCTTCTTGAGTGCTTTATTACTTGTTTTGTGAACCATTATTGGTTTTCACTTCTGCTTATCTCCCTCCTTTTCATTTTCATTATTTGATTAATACATTGGGTTTTTCCATCCTTTTCTTTGGGTATTTTGGGGTCGTTTAAACCCATGAACTTGTTTCCTTTTTGTTTGGGTTTATTACTTTCTTATTCTCGTTGGTTATTTGTGTGGTTCCCTTCTTCATTTGTTTCCTGTTGTTGGGTCAATCACTTGGGTTAGGTCAAAGTCGTCGTTTGTCGAGTCATATTCCTTATATTTTAATTAAATCAATCAGTTTATTTGATAAGAAGTATTTTTACATTTATAAATATATTTTTTATCCCTGGTACTGGGTTGGCTATTTGTGTCGTAACAATATATATAATTTTCTATTATTCGTTAATTTTATATTAATAGAATTATTTCGATTGTTATTAATTTACTTAGAAACCTCTGATGATACTGATATTTTTCAGTGAAACGTGCGTCAGGTGTTAAAAAGAATATACGAAATTATACTACTTGCAGAAGAAACAAATTGAAAACATCACAAATTATATATATAATATGCCTGCGTGGGTGGGTGCGCGTACGTGCACATGCATGCGTGCATGAGTGCGTGTATAAACATTTCTATGTAGTATAATATATTTGAAACAAGCTTCCAATTATTATAATTATAATCAATATCATAATCATTTTCTTTATCTACATTTTCATTGTTATAACGTTAAAAACTGAAGCTAGTGCGTTTAGTTGTAAACATAAATACTTTTATCAACGAAATGAAAATGGTTATTTAGTTGATACATACCTTCATAGGTGACTTAAATTTTTGAAGACGAAGCTACCCAGAGCCGACTCTTTGTTGCTGCATACTTTTCAAGTGACTTGAGTTTGAGCTGTTTGTTCAGATGGCGGATTCTGATGAATGTTCTTGTCCTGACGTACAGACAAATGACTTTCTCGTCCACCTCTGGAAATTTAGATTTGAGTAAGGTGACCAAATAAGAGATAACTTTCACTTGTTTTGATACTGTACGTCCGTGGAAAGAAGTAAAAACTATCTCAAACTGAATCAGTTTTTGTAACCACTCGTCTGACGGATGGGTAAGCCCCCCCTTTGATATAATCGATATCCAGTCATGACTATGTTCCCCGGAAAGACACAATGTTTCGCCTCTCACACCTAGACTTTCATCAATGAAGCGGCACTTGAATGCGATGTACCCGGCCAGATATTTTAAGCCATCTTGAGGAACATCGTTGTCACTTGCAGACGGGGCCAAGTCCTCTGTTTTTAACAGTTCTGCTTCGTCGGTGTCATTATTCGGAGAAATTGGTATTAACATATGTTCAACTATGTCTATGCATAGTTCATTGGTAACAAACTGGATGAAATCCTCGTCAGAGTCATTTGATTCCACAACTTCGGTGGAATGAATGCTACCATCCTCATCCACAGACGCACTTCCAGATAACGGTATATCGTCCGTGCTACCCGTTAAAAGCAAGAGCCGAATTCTGTTGCGCACTTCAAAGGGAGTGGGATTATTATAAAAGACGCCTAATCCCCGAATTCGTGAAAAAAAGTTTTCAAGGCAATCTTGATTGAATCTAGCGGTCAAAATGTACGTCACCCCATGAATCATTGTCATTTGTTCATAAAGGCCGAACAATGAATTTAAAGATATAACGAAACCTTTCTGAAAAGGTAGTAAACTTTTTTTACTTGCTACTTGCATGTTAGTTATTACTTCCAAAAACCTTTTTAAAGTATTTTCTTGGCTCCTTAAATTCATGCCGTACCCACTTCTGAGGGGCGTTTTCTGGTCTTTTGGAAGTCTCGAGTTTAAAACATCAAATGCATCGTTTACCAGTTCAATGAAGCTGCTTTCGCGCTCTTAATTTGCAACATACTTCAGCGCCTTTGCTGTACGATTAGAAAACAACTATGCAGCAAATCTTACATTTTGACGAGAACATTCATCAGAATCCGCCATCTGAACAAACAGCTCAAACTCAAGTCACTTGAAAAGTATGCAGCAACAAAGAGTCGGCTCTGGGTAGCTTCGTCTTCAAAAATTTAAGTCACCTATGAAGGTATGTATCAACTAAATAACCATTTTCATTTCGTTGGTAAAAGTATTTATGTTTACAACTAAACGTACTAGCTTCAGTTTTTAACGTTATAACAATGAAAATGTAGATAAAGAAAATGATTATGATATTAATTATAATTATAATAATTGGAAGCTTGTTTCAAATATATTATACTACATAGAAATGTTTATACACGCACTCATGCGTGCACGCGTGTGCACGTACGTGCACCCACCCACGCAGGCATATTATATATATATATATATATAATTTGTGATGTTTTCAATTTGTTTCTTCTGCAAGTAGTATAATTTCGTACATTCTTTTTAACACCTGACGCACGTTTCACTGAAAAATATCAGTATCATCAAAGGTTTCTAAGTAAATTAATAACAATCGAAATAATTCTATTAATATAAGATTAACGAATAATAAAAAATTATATATATATATATATATATATATAATATCGCCTCCTTTCCGACTTAATTTTACATCTTGTACCATTTTGTCAATGTTATATGTGGACAGACTTGCTTACTTTTCTATTAAATGTAGAAATAGATTTTACCATTATTTTTTGCCGAAAACCATTTAATCTTGTTGTTTAATCCTTTTTCTATACGAATAGCTCATTACAATTATTGTTAATATTTCGTGTAAACAGCAGAGAGATGCTAAGTAGGACATTGTCTCAGGTAAGATTGCATGGTAAATCAAGACTCGCGCGTATTTCTTCCACCAGTCGACGTCACGCGCCAACAACAGCTGATCGCTAGGTTAGCGCGGGAAGCCGGAATGGCCCCCGCTGCCTCAAAGACTACTGCTAATAGCGGAACACAATAAGTGGTAGTTTGTTGTCAAAAACTATCGCTAGGTGCGCGCAAAGTCACGGCGCGTCGTTTGTGCGGATTGATGTGTTACTCAAAAAGTTTGGTCTTTTTATGAACACACCTCGTATTAACTCATACATAATTTACATTAAAATCAAAAAATTATAATTTTATTGCCTGGCAACAAAATTATTTTATTTTTAACAATTACCATTGTTTGAAAAAGTTTAAATGCATTTTCAAGTACTTTACTGTTGTTAAAACGTAAAAGGTTGCAGGTAAACTACCCCTTCCCCTTAACCGATCTTCACCAAACTCGAAAATCCTTGAGATCTCTACAATTCAGGGACGTATGCAAAACATTATTTGATTGTTTGAATTTGCGGCTGTTATCGTTTGCCATAGAAAATACGCTTGATAAAAAAACGTTGCAGGTAAACTACCCCTTTCCCTTAACCGATCTTCACCAAAAACAATAGGTCTTGAGAACTCTATAATTTAGGAATGTATGCAAATAATCTTTTGATTCTGTTTGAATTTGCGGCTGTTATAGTTTGCCATAGAAAATACCCTTGTTAAAACATAAAACTTTGCAGGTAAACTACCCCTTTCCCTTAACCAATCTTCACCAAAAACAATAGATCTTGAGAACTCTACAATTCAGGGCTGTATGCGAAACATTATTTGATTCTGTTTGAATTTGCGGCTGTTATCGTTTGCCAAAAAAAAAAATATCCCTTGATAAAAGAAAACCGTTGCAGGTAAACTACCCCTTTCCCTCAACCGATCTTCACCAAAAACAATAGGTCATGAGTACTCTACAAATCAGGGCTGTATGCAAAAAGTTATTTGATTCTGTGTGAATTTGCGGCTGTTATCGTTTGCCATAGAAAAAAAATCTACAGATAGACACACACACACACACACACTTTTCGAAAACGACTTTTTTCGTGTTTTGAGTGTAGTACAATCAGAATCTGCAATAATCTCGAACACGATTTTTTTTGCCATCACCATACTTCCATTTCCTTAAGGAATATGGAAGTAAAAATAAAATAATTTTGTTGCCAGGCAATAAAATTATAATTTTTTCATTTTAATGTAAATTATGTATGAGTTAATATCTTTATATATATAATTCTTCTGTACGTGTGTATGTCACTGAACTCCTCCATGTATAAAATAATATATCGTTCATGGCAGGTAAGCATATCTCAGTTATGTAATGTTTACGTTTCCATTTTATTATTATGCCTACAGCAATAAAAAGGGAGGGAAGACACACACACACACACACACACACACACACACACACACACACACACACACACACACACACACACACACACACACACACACACACACACACACACACACACACACACACACACACACACACACACACACACACACACACACACACACACACACACACACACACACACACACACACACACACACACACACACACACACACACACACACACACACAATTCGCGTTATTTCTGCCCTCACTCATGTTTATTTTCTTACATTTGCACGCTTTTAAATGGAAAGTGCCGAAACCCACACCAACATTAAATGGAAAGTGCCGAAACCCACACCAACATAATGCGTGCAAGCCGAAAAAATGGACATCAATTTGCTTCCTGTGGATCGCTGGGCAGTGTAACTGCACGTGTTTACAGAGGAACGATTCATAGACAGACTTTTCGTCTTTAGGGAATGAACCTTCTGCAAGATGCTGAGGGTCCATGAGTGACTTCGGAGCGCTCCTTCTTTTTCGCGTGTTTGTTCTGTGAAACATACACTGTAGATTCGCAGCTTTACTCTAAGCAACGCTCAATAGGAAATGTTGAAAATTTTTGTCCACAGTGTACCCTCATTCACACTAAACCTGCTCTGATGTTTTAATTACAGACATCATAATATTAAAACTTTGGAAACTTGAGCACTACTTAATGGAGATCAATCATTAACTTATACAAGCCATTAATTTTATGCATATTTTTTATATATATGTGTACAACGTTATCGGCAACAAAGAAGTAGTTTTTGTTAAAATTCCTTCCCGGGATATTTGGCCGTAGTCCAATGTTTTCTACAAAATCAGACGTTTCGGCAATGCCATCGACTTCCATCATCAGTGAAAATCGAGTGCGATAACGTGAGGTGGTATACGTTAGTAACCACAGTACTGTGGTTAAGGCTGAAGCAGTAAGTAGAAAGAAGTAGTTTCTATGGTAATATTTCATTTCGAAAATGATTTTAAATATAAATCTTAGAATATGGAAGTCATGTATGGTTCTCCATACTGATATTTACTTCCAAGTTCCATAAGGAAATGGAAGTAAGTATGGTCATGGAAAAAAAACCGTGTTCGAGAGAATGGCAGATTCTGATTGTACTACCATCAAAACAAGAAAAAAAGTCATTTTTTGAAATGTGTGTGTGTGTGTGTGTGTGTGTGTGTGTGTGTGTGTGTGTGTGTGTGTGTGTGTGTGTGTGTGTGTGTGTGTGTGTGTGTGTGTGTGTGAAGAATTTTTTCTATGGCAAACGATAACAGCCACAAATTCAAACAGAATCAAATAATGTTTTGCATACATCCGCATACATCCCTGAATTGTAGAGGGGACGCAAGGCCTATTGATTTTGGTGAATATCGGTTAAGGGAAAGGGGTAGTTTACCAGCAACGTTTTACGTTTTAACAAGAGTAAAGTGCTTAATTTTGATAAATAAAGTATCCTGAAAAGAAGGTCATAATAATCGACTGTAGAAAGGTAGATGAAATATCTATTAATGAAAAGGGTAGTTGAAGGGGGGGGTAATTTTTGTTATAAATTAAATATTAGTTGATGATGGAGGAAGTAAATTTTGTAAGTTTTATATGTGTAGTATGCTATTGACAACAAAGAAGTAGTTTCTATGGAAACATTTCATTTCACTTTAACAAAATTCTATATTTTTTCATTTTAATTTAAATCATGTGTGAGAGAAAATATATCGTTCGTGGCAGGCAAGCATATCTCAGTTATGTAATGTTTATGTTTCCATTTTATTATTATGATTACCATAATAAAAAGGCAGGCAAGACACACACACACAATTCGCGTTATTTCTGGCCTCACTCATGTTTATTTTCTTACATTTGCACGCTTTTTAAATGGAAAGTGCCGAAACCAACACCAACACAACGTGTGCAAGCCGAAAAAGTGTCCATCGTGGATAGCGATTTGCTTCCTGTGGATCGCTGGGCAGTGTAACTGCACGTGTTTACAGAGGAACGATTCATAGACAGACTTTTCATGTTTAGGGAATGAACCCTCTGCAAGATGCTCAGGGTCCATGAGTGACTTCGGAGCACTTCGTAGGAGGGATGATTATCTACGTAGTTCGGTTTCTTTATAAGGATAAAGTAAGCCTACCTAATTTTTATGGATAAAGTGACTGAAAATAACATTATATTAAACGACTACCCCATAATAACAAAAATATCGATAAATAGTAAAATTAGTTTGAGGGTGGGCGATATTTTTTTTAGAAATTACCGAACCGAATTCAAATAAATTATTTTAAACATAAATATTACAACATGGAAGTCATGTGTGGTTCTCCATACCGAATTTTGAATTCTGATATTTCAATCATATCTACTTCCCCTGTTTTTGTTTTGAGTTTGGAAATTTGAATGTGGGCCGCTATCCCTTTATTTAAGGTTTTAAAGGCTTCTTGTTCAAATCTTTTCCCAAGGTTTGTTCAGCTCTTTCAGTATAGTTTTTCAGGTAATCATTCAATTTAATTATGCCCTCTGTCAGAGGAACAAGTTGTATCTTCCCCCGTTTCCTTCGCTTATTTACCTATATTATGATAACAGTCACATTTATAAACATGGACCAATTTTTCAATAGCTTTCTTTCTATGTTTGTTATTTTCTTATATGTAGTGAATAATGTGACAGTTTGCAACAAGAGTCATAGCTTGACCTATCTCTCATACTAATAAAGAAGAACAGTATGTAGCTCCATCAAACCCAGCAATATTATTTACAGCTCTTACGAATATTACATAATAATACTTCAGATTTATAGCTTGATCAAGATTGTTAATTTCAGAATTCATTCTCATTACCGTATCTCCAGAGTGATGCAACTTTCTTCATATCATGTTTGTAAGGTGTTTGTCTAGTTTATTTCAATTTAACAAATAATTTCCAAAGTCTAGTATCAGGTCATCTTTCAGCAGGTCATTTTAACAGATTTAACCTGTAGATCCTTGGCACACTTTTTATTCCTGCACACATCTAGTAATGTTTCCACAAACTTGTTTTCTTGTTGTAGTTATGCCATGCTTTTATAGCCTCCTGTTTTAACTCTTCTTTGTTTCTACAAGCAATTATCAATTTTCCTTTTTATAATTCATGACTACAGTTGTAGATAAGTATACCACTTCCTCTCAGTTTCACTATTATTATATCCTGTCTTCACATCCTGCTTTAAGTGTGGCTATCTTTATTACATCATCTTGTCTTGCTGTTTTCTTCAGGTCGCAAATCCAAGCAGGCAGCACTGGCTTGTTTCATGATCTGCTGAAAAAAATGTATCAATAAGGTGCAACATGTAACTTTATAACATATAGTGTAATTATAATTTTTACTGTAACATTATATTGTAGTAAGTGTAAATGTAACATATTAGTGAATGGAATGCTGTTGAATAGAAATTTCCTTTTGATTACCACAAATCTGTCTTGGTTAGTTCTTTAACTATCAGAAGGAGTAAAAGTAGATGTTTTGTATTATAAAATTATGTTTAGAAAGTGAGACCAAAAAATGAGTAATTGTTTGCATGTTGGGCATGTCTCACAGACTTGGCATGAGAGAGTGCAGCCTAGCCAACAGTATTTCAGAATTATCTAATTGTTCCTTTTTTTATGGCAAAAAAAATCGTGATGGCAAAGTATGGTGATGGCAAAAAAAATTGCGTTCGAGATAAGGGCTGATTCTGATTGTACTACCTCAAAACATGAAGAAAAATCATTTTCTGAAAAGTGTCTGTGTGTAGATTTTTTTCTATGGCAAACGATAACTGCTGCAAATTCGAACAGAATCAAATAATTTTTTTGCATACGTGCCCGAATTGTAGAGGACTATTGATTTTGGTGAAGATCAGTTAAGGGGAAGGGGTAGTTTATCTGCAACGTTTTATGTTTTAACAAGAGTAAAGTACTTAATTTTGATAAATAAAGTATCCTGAAAAGAAGGTCATAAAAATCCACTGTAGAAAGGTAGATGAAATATCTATAAATGAAAATGGTAATTGAAGGGGGAGGGGGTAATTTTCTATAAATGAAAATGATAGTTGAGGGGGGGATAATTTTTTATATGTGTACGACATTATCAGCAACAAAGAAGTAGTTTGTTGTTAACATTCTTTCCTGGGCTGTTTAGCCGTGGTCCAATATTTTCTGCAAAACCAGACGTTTCAGCAGTGCCATCGACTGCTATCATCAGTAAAAATTGACTGTGTTAATGTGAGGTGGTATATATTAGTGACCACAGTACTGCGATTAAGGCTGAAGAAAGAAGTAGTTTCTATGGAAATATTTCATTTTGGAAATGATTTTAAATATAAATCTTAGAAGGGGATACATGGAAGTCATGTATGGTTCTCCATACTGATATTTTTAGATAACTGATACCATGTTGAGAGTATGCATTTACTCAACATGTAAATTCGAAGGGAAGGTACAGCTGTGACCTTGCAGTACAAAAAGAAATTGTTTTGGAGTTGATAGAGTTTATCTCACTGGTCACACTACTTGACCAGCAGAGAAGTACATCAAAGGAATAAAAAATGCCTGCAGATAGGACTTTGTTTCATGAAACTGACAGTGTTTTATAATAGAAAACTGCGTTTTCAATAGAAGGTGTTAATCCTGTGTCCAGAAATGACCTTGTCCATATTGAAAAGTTTAAATGGATAAAATTTGAATGAAAATGAAGAAAGAAGGTTGAGATTGCTGCAGGAAGGAAATACTGATCACTATGGTGAAACTTTTAAGACATATGGGGAATTAGATGTCTGAAGGATAGGAAGAGACTCTGAAGAGGAGATGGAAGTATTCTAAGAAATGTGAAAGGATAAGGAATGAGCTACCAATCTCTGGCCCAGAGTTGTAAAATCATATAACTGGATGGATTCTACAGAACTGGGTGGTGGTACTTTTGGAAATTGGATAGGAAGTATACAGTTAATATATATGAATATTAATTACTACACTTTCACATGATCATATGATCATACCTCGCTGAGGAATGTGAACATCACACTGAAACGTCGTACGAGGAAAATAAACAAAGTAAGTTTCACATGTGAAAGTGTAGTAATTAATATTCATTAAGTGCTGTGAAAGAAGAGGATGAACAATCAAAATAACATTAATATATATGTTTGTTGATAAACATGACAGAAGTATCTACCATAATTTTGCAGCAGAAGTAGTCAGAGTCTTTATTCAAACTTTGTATAAGAATAGTTGATGGGACTTACTGTAATTTTGCAAGAGAGTATATCAGAAGAAGTTTTGATTTGATATCTTTAACTTGGTGACAACAAGAGTCATATGTGCTAAAAATTATTTGACTGAGGTAAGCATCTGTAGTGCACAAGTGATAAGAAAAAACGTGATTAAAGTTAGGTTTTGACCAGTTGGATTATGTGTATGCAAAGTCTGTTATATGACATCAAGACAGAGAGAAGAGGATGAAAGGAGTCAAGACAAGCCATATGTGTATGGTGTGTACTTTCTTTCTTTTTATTAACCATCTATATAACCTGTAAGCGTGTAGAAGTCCCTGGCCATTGAGTGGTTATCTGTCCAGATTTTTATTAAATGAACATGACACTCGGCTCTGAAAGTGGAGCCACAGTGCATTAACCACATGACTGTACTGCCGGATGGGGCAAACATAAATCGTAGGTGGAAAAGTAACTTACAAAACCTTATCAAAATTTACATAGATAAATTCTGAATTGTATATTTATTGAACACTATTCTCATAAATAATATGAGACACTGCAATTGTGTGATAGGTCAGTTAAACGTTTGGTGCATAAATGTAGCATTTAAAGATACTTCTACATATTACAATAATGACAGGTGTACGCAGACACACACACACACATTCTTATATTTTTAGTATAAGAGAAAATTTATATCTCTTTGTTGGGAGCACAAATATAAACATCCCATATCATGAATTATGATGCTTAGAAGTATGATACATGTATCAATGTAATACTACTATAACATAACTATGTTTAAATTTTTATATTAGTGATTAACTGTACTTTCACTTGTGAAAACTTACGTTTCTTATTGTCCTTGAACGTTTTGGTGTGGTGTACACCTTCCTCAGCGAGGTTTGAATACAGAGTCCAAACCAAGGTGTACACCACACCTAAATGTTCGAGGAGAATAAGAAAACATAAGTTTTCACAAGTGAAAGTACAGTTAATCACTAATATTAAGTGCTGTGAATGAAGAGGATGAACCATCAAAACAACTGTTACATTTTTAGTAATGACACCCTTTATTACTATGACTTATACAAATAAAAAATTATATTCAAGCCTAATTCTGTTTTGTGGTAGATTAAGTTTTTCAAATATAACTTGCTATATAGTGTTTAAAATTGTTAGTTGCATATATAATAAAAATGCATGATCTATCATTCACTTCTAAACAGAAATAAATTTCTACCAAGAAAGCCTGAAACAAAGCAAAGGAATGCAACTAGCTGTCCAGGCTTCAAAACATTGCGTATGCCTTCACATAGTTATACATCAGGTAAGTTTGTAATGAGACAGTAGCTGAAAATCACTCATGTGATTGTATCACTCACACAAACAATATTGTATTATTTGCAGTAATAATTGCAGTTTAAATACTGTATTCGAAAAAATACTGTGGAGAATGCAGGTAATGGGTAATGAAAGTAATGTGCTTTGATACCAAAGTTATCTGAAGTGCCTGTCATGACCAGGTAGCATTTATACAGTTGCAACAGCAGTGATGGTAGACATCCATGATAATATATAATACCACACACACACACACACACACACACATGAAAAAAAGATATCCTAAACGAACAGACACAATTCAAATCACATGCATTATTCGAACATATCACACACCCCCACACACACAATATCGACCTTTCAAAACTCGATACCGTCGCCAACAACAAGACGGACAGTTCTCCCAGCGACAGCCTCTGAAGAAGCTTTTTAAAAGCGAAAACCGGTTAAGGCTATAAGGTAAAACTTTTACGTGTTTACCCATAAAAAACTTTGTGTTCCGAGTTGGTAGTGAAATAATTATATTTGCATATAAATTGTTGGAAGTGGTATCCACAAGAACACTGAAATTGGTTAACTACCTTCAAACTGGTAGTCGAATTGATGCTGATAAGCATATATTCCTGGTGGAGAATACATTTTATAATTTAAGTTTGTAGAGGACGGTCACAAATGGCCCATGATAGATGTTGTATTTTCTTCTCAGACTGTTTTGCTTATCTAAAGTAGGAAAAATCAGAGTAGATCAAAGTTGTAGAGTTCTAAGATTATTGGAATGCGAGAGAGAAAGAGAGAGAGAGAATGTGTGAGTGAAAGTATCCTGCTTTTTGTTTTGGGCTCCAATTTAGCAACTTATGACCTGTCATCCTCTAGTCTATCTAAATGCCCTGTCTGCCTCCATTTTATATTTCAGTTCTGTAAGTGAGAATGGGTCTTTTACATTCTTTGGGAGGAAGGGTGTTGTTAGTTGTCCATATGTGACTATGATTGATTTTTTCTTCATATTTCCTTCTATATATTTTGGCATGTTCTCTTATGTAATTCTAAGAAGTGAATGTTAGTGTTCTGTGTAGCAAGTGTTTAGGTTCTTAGTGTATATTATAGTGACAGCTTCTCTAAATATTTAGCCAATGGTGTGCAACTCTTATGATTACACAACTTTACTGTCATTATAAAATTGAATAATCTTGAGTGTTCATTCATTAAAATGAAGCTTGGATAATTTTTCTCACAAGTGTTAACTATTTTAAATTAACAGAAAAAATCTTTGTAAACAGTGCTTAGAGTAAAACTCATGTTTCCTTTTTTCAGCACACACTGTATATATATTTTGCAACAATACATATATTTACATATTTGCCCAGGGCGGTATGTTTTGTAAATAATTAGTGTGTAAAGAATACGACGAACAGTTTTAAACAATTTTGTGTGGGAGAATGCAGGCTGGGGCCTGTCAAAAGTGACACCTGCTTCGGTAGCGTATTTCACAACCGGCGCTCAACAAAACTAAAAGAGGAGAGAAATTGTTGGTATGAGATAATAATTTATAATAATAATAGACATAAATAAACAATATTAAATAAAAACCAATAGAGTCGCGGTTATTAATAATAAAACGAATTTAAAATAACGAAATGGCTACACCGCAGAAAGGATTTGATATTGAGGCAATGTTTAGAAGTCTCCAGGAACAAATGCAGAAAAATCATGAAGAATTTATAGCTGACATAAGGAGTTTAAATAGGGGCAAAGTTAAAGCTGAATTTAAAACTGAATTAGTGAAAAATAAAGACGAATTTAAAGCTGAAGTTAAAGAGTTTAAAGAGCAACTGACTACAAAACTCGAAGAAACTAATACCAGAATAGAAAGATTAGGAGATAGAGTAGAACGGTCACTAAACGAACAAACTTTAAAGATGGAGAATACATTTAAAGAATATAAAGCAGAATGGTCAAAAGAATTAAAAGATAGTGTGAATCAAGTAACTGAACACTGGAATGAGAAGTTTATTGTATGAAAGCAGGAGCAGGAGATGAAGATAAAAGCAGTCAGTGAACAAGTCCATGAAGACATCAATAAGACACAGGAGTTGGAAGCCAGAACAATGATGTTGGAAACTGCCGTAGTAGAGTCTAATAAAATCACAAAAGAATATTCAAGTGAAATAAATACACTAAAGAAAAATCAACGTGGAAAAGTAGAACGTCTAAAAATGGAACTGAAGAGGAGAGCAACACAGATGATGGTGTATCCAACACAAAGTGATGAAAGGATAAAAATTGTTAGTCTTCAAAGGATTAAAGGGAGACAATCAAATTGAATGCTTACTGAACTGTGAACAAGAGATGTTGTTAACAGGTAATGCTTTAACTTATAAAGAGAAAATTAACTTTATTAGTAAACAATTTCAAGGTTCTGCTGCAAGATGGTACACGATTGCTCGATATAATTTAACTGCTAACGAACAATGTAAAATCTCATTTGAAGGTGGGTATTGGAATATTCACATGCAAAAACAAATACGAGACCAATTAGAATATGGTAAGTATCAAGGTAAAAATACACTCACCGTTGAAGAATACGTCGTCAGGGGTGCACTGGTACCGGAACGCCGTTCCGGTACTGCTTTTTGAGAAAAAGAATTATTTTCTTTCACATGAAATGTGTTTTTACACAAAAATCTGGTCCACGTATTATTTTAAGATTTAGTACTCACTGTTATTATACTTCTTATTGCAAGATAATGAAGAAATATTAACATATTCGACAAATAATTCCTTTTAGTTTTACTGTTAATTTTGTTTATACACATTATTCATCTCAATGACCATCGCCGAGATCGAAAATTAAAACTGACGAAAGAAAATAAAAAATAACGTAATCATTTGGTAACTATGCACTAGGCTCACCGAACGGCGCCGAACACAACGCACATGAGATCTATTTTGGATGCGGGATGACCTTGAAGTGTAGACCAGCGGGCAATGCAGTGGAGGGGGTACCTTCCACCGATCGGCTCACTACTCAACTCAGTATTTACTGATGAGTCATTAGTGGTTCCCGCGTCTTGCTTGTCAGTTGTAAATCGCTGTTGTGAACCGTTACGTGTGTTTATTCAGTGCTACAACAGTCATGGAATCTGCCAATAAGAAACAAAAATCTCTAACGTCGTTCTTCAGTAGAGGGACTATACAGTCTTCGTGCGAGTCTTCAACCTTTGCTTCTCGCGATGCAAATACTTTCCTTAAACCTGGCGAAAGCTCGTTTGTGCAGCATACAGAAACCGAAGGTATTTGTGTTATTGATAATTCTCTGTCTGTACCGAGTTCATCAACTGAGGACTCAACTATTTCTCCTTGGCCTTCCATTTGGACAGAAGAAATGTGGGAACGTAAAAAGAATGCTTTTCCTTGGCTTGATTGTATCAACGGCAAACTTGGCTGTAATGTTTGTAAAGAAGTTGCTCAACTTGGCACATTTAAAAAAGAGCGCATGAGCATATCAAAAGAATGGCGTTTGTTCCTAATTACGTTTAATGGATCAAGTAAAACCTCTCAACTTACATCGTTGAGAAAAAAATATTTGAGCATATAAACTCTTTTGGCCACACAACAGCTGAAAGAATTGCTGCTGAAACCAAAAAAGAGTCAATAGACAAGGTTTTTGATGAAATGAATGCAACCCACTTAGTGACAACAAAAATTGTCTTTAGAACTGCTTACTTCATTGCGAAAAACAATAGGCCTTGCACTGACCATTTTGATCTGTTGCAGATGCAAAAATTGAATGGCTTGGATATAGGTGTGGGGCTACACTCTAAAAGAATTGCAATGGAAATAATTTGTCACGTTTCTGACGAAATGAAGAAAAGAGTCGTGAAACAAATTTTAGGTGTATCAGGCAAAATTTCAGTCCTGATAGACGAATCGACCACTCTCGACAGCAAGTCTACTCTGATAGTATATTTGAAGTGTGAAGTTTGCAAAGAGGACTCTCCACATTTCTTATTCTTAGATCTCCTAGAACTATCTGACCAAACGTCTAAGACCGTAGCAGAAAATCTCCTTGATTGCTTAAGCAAATACGGTTTTGAAGATAACTACTTAAAAGAAAACTTTGTTGCATTTGCAAGTGACGGTGCAAGTGTTATGGTGGGGAAAAATCAGGAGTCGCAGAAATATTGCTTGAAAAATATCCAAGCCTTATTATTTGGCACTGCATGAACCACAGACTTGAGTTAGCTCTGAGTGATGCAATAAACGAAGTGGGAGCTGTAACCCATTTCCAAATTTTTATTGACAAAGTGTACTCCGTTTATAGCAGGTCTCCAAAGAATCAAAGGGAGTTAGCAGAATGTGCTAGTGGCCTAGATCAAGAAATAAATAAAATCGGGAAAATTTTAGGGACACGTTGGGTAGCAAGTTCATTTAGAGCCGTGTCAGCTACTTGGTACGGATAGGGTGCCTTAAACAGACACTTTGACTTTGCTAAAGCCGATAAGAGCAGAAATTTGACAGAGCGAGCCATGTACAGTGGATTATCAAAACGATGTTCATCACCTCAGTTATTGCTAGATTTGGCTATAATGTATGATATTTTGGCTGATCTGTCGATGCTGTCAGAATCCTTACAAAACCAAGAAACAACAGTAATCTATGCTGATAAACTTATATGACGAAGTGTCCGGTTTTTTGAGGCTATGAAGGAAAATCCCAGCACTAAGACTTTGGAAGCAAAAATTTGCATCAGGTAAGGAACATTTAATGGCGTTCCACTCATAGAAAATCACACAATTCCAACCATCAATCATCAGCAGTTAATAACAAGTGTCATAAATAACTTAAAAAGAAGAATGTTTACTACAGTTTCTAGCCACGAACCCCATCGGTCAAGTGCACCATCACATCATCATGAAGCTTACGAATCACTTTTAGATGAATTAAAAGTGCTGGAAACAGATACGTGGCCTACTGAAAAACCTGCAGGCTTTGGCGAACCAGAGATTGAGAAGTTGTGCAGAACGTTTAAGTTAAACATACCCAAAATCAAAAACAGCTACAGGGATTTTGTCGAAAACCATACAATAATACCAAAACATTTAACACCTTTGCTTAACTGTACAAAACTGATCCCTTGCAGTTCAGCTGATTGCGAAAGAGGATTCAGTTTAATGAATCTCATCATTACACCCACCCGTACGAGACTGACAGTGCCACATGTGTCATGTTTGATGTTTGTTAAACTACACGGCCCAAACTTGAGTGACTGGGATCCAGAGCCATATGTAAAAACATGGCTCCCAAAACACCGGACTGCAGACGACACCCGAACGAAACAAGCAAAACCAACCACTCTGGAAGAATCCAATCCATTTGCTAAATATTTGTGATTAAGGTAAGTTAAATTATGTTGTTCAAATGTTCAAGTAATAAATATTTTTTGTGAATATTACAAGTGTTTAGTTAGATTCCAACCATCATTTTACTTTCAGTGATATGTTATTATCCGTTATGGAGTGACTATGTAGCCGACATTGGCTGTGGACCATAGTCTTCTAAAAAAAAAAAGCGTTCCGGTACTGGAAAATTTACGAGTGCACCCCTGTACGTCGTAGTCCAGGTGACTGAAAGGAGTAATCGCTTAAGACTCACATTTACACAACACGAATTGGTACTTAAATTAGCACATCGCTTTCACAGAGATAGTAGAGTCGCCAGTAACACACAAGGAATTAAAACGAGTGAACATTTATTAATTTACACACGTTTCACACTGAGTACAGAAATAAAACTAATTTTGTACAGAGAGAAGAGAACTGTTGTGAAGAGAAAAATACAACGGATCCTCCGAATGCAGGTAAGGGCGAAGAACCGAGAGAGAGAAACGCCAACAGTATGGGAGAAGAGAGAGAGAGAGAAAAACAAAACTTTGTAGTATTTTTAATTCAACTGATTCTTAAATATTTAGAGAGGGAAACCAGGGAGAACAACACCTTACGCATGGAAAATAAGGAAGCGTAGTAGCGGCATAACTATGCACCAAGAGTACAATTAATTCTCTTTATACTAGTGCATATAGAGAGAGAGGGAAACAGGTAGAAAATAGCCGACAACAAAAATGTAAAACGCATGACAACAGTACACTAAATTACAATGATCATTGTTATGCACCGGAACAAGTGTAATGCCAGTGTGTCGATACATATAACAATGGGACACAGGAAAGCAGGGTGTGAACAGCTGCTATGTTTGTATAGGGGGAAGGAATTTTTTTGCCCACCACAAAAGGGGTTTGTTCTTACATACCGATAAAAGTATTTACTTTTATAAGGAGTTTAAAAACCAATTGTAATGTAGATAATAAGATGTAATTGTAATTATAAAGTACACATATATATCTGTGTAAATAAAATTTGAACAACAGTCAAATTTTATTTAAACCCACCTGGGGAATATATGCAACAATACATATTGTTACGACGGTCTAATCGATCGTCGTAGGTACAGTGGAAACAAAATAAGTACAAGACACCAATTAAGTCACTAATCACCAGCTTTAATTTTTACAGTAAAACAGTTCGTAATTAACAACACAGTCTACTACAACAAATCAAATAAAAATTGTTCACACGCAATAAAAATGTCACTAATGTTAAATACAATTATATTACAATATACCGTCCGATTGTAAAACACAACAATTAACTAATGCCAATTGAACGCGCACAGTAATATCACCGAGAATAACTCTCGAACCGCACAGTCAATAATTCGCTCTAATACTGAAAACTAAGGCCGCTACCACCATGTATTTATAGTCCCGCTCATACACCAGAAGCTTCCAAACTGCGTCTTATCTCTCGTGTGAACTACGTAATTAACTGCGGCCTTGACACAGTCCGAGCGCCCGAGCGAAGCCCGGCATAGTCGAGAAGATTCTCGCAAAATGCGTCTACAAGCACGTACGCCACACGCTTACATTCTGGATCTCTCTGGAACGTTCGATAAACACGTAGATTGTTCTGTGACGTCTTAACACTGCCTCCTTCTTAAGCCTGTTCGTCCCGAACTGGCAAACCGTCTCTGAAGTAATACTCGACCAGGCTATCTGGGTGGACGTCCTTGCGAAAGACAATTAATTCTCCAGTACTTCGAATTCAGTCTCGTGTGATCCGAACATCACGTTCCCAGGAATGTGAGTCTTCCGCTCAATCACTAGTTTTGCTGGAATCACTCCTGTTGCGTCATGTACTGATGACCTAAACACCACACCACTGGCTGATCCAAGTTTGTTTGGTTCTCGTCAACAACCTCTTGCGTAACCTCATCTTCAGCCACTTTGCCCTCGGGGGCTTCTATCCGCTCAGGAACAAGCAAGAGTTTTGTCTCGACACCCATAATTGGCTTTCCAATCACTTCTTTTGTTGTTACACTTATTTGTATTTCCTCTGTTAGTTCTTCCTCCATTTCCGCTTGCAATAGGGAGGGTTCCTCTTGACCAGACCTGTTGACTTTTTCTTCGATTAATGCCACTCGCTTAATCGAATGGTTGGTAGACCCTGTCATTTTAGCCATGCAAAGCTTTATCTTCCCTTGCCCAACCTTCAGGACATTCTCTGTTAAGTCCACAACGAATCAGTAGGCATTCATAATGTCCGTGCCAAGAATCACTTCATCGACAATGTCTGCAATGACAGTTGGTGGCTAAACTGGAGAAGACCCAGGCGTACACGTACGTCTACCTTTCCTAGCACCTTGACGGGGCTTCCAGTCACAGTCTGTATTGTACAAGAACTAATTTGAGGCCGTCGGTTGCTGATTAAGTCCGGGCGCACAATAGACACTGTTGCGCCCGTGTCAACTGTAAATTATGTTGGTTTACCTTCCGCAAACCCATTAACAATCAAGTTTCCACAGGTCTTATGTAGCGTTGAAACTGTGTGCTGTTCTGGGGCTTTAGTTCTCCAATTGGTGCGATCACTTTCTTCCCTCGGTATCTTCTTCTCCCAACAGTCTACCTGTAGATGACCACGTTTTCCACAGTTGTAACATTTCGTTCTTCTGTCTTTTTCAAATTGTTGCGACTCTCTTGAACTTTTGAATTATTTGTCCGACAACATTGTTTTTCTGCACCCATTGTAACGGCAATGTGATACAAGGATCTTCTGACTGCAACGTGATGGCACAAACCCATTAATGTAGTGGGACGCTGACTTGGCAGCTTCAAACTCTAGGGCGTGAACAAGAGCTTCTGAGCTATTTTGGTGTCTTGCCATTCGTAACACTTGCTGAAGTTCACAATCTCCGATGCCATCAACAAATGTCTGCACCGCAAACCTTATTCGGAAATCTTCTGGTGCTTCAGGATAGGCCAATCTAATCAATCTGTCGATACTTGCTTCAAACTCTTGAAGACTCTCCCCGGAACGTTGTCGTCTTGTTCTCAACTGAGCGTAGTACACATCTCGCAAATGTTTATCACCGTAGCGTAATTCTAGAGCTTTTATTAACTTGGCATAGATGTTCTGGCTGTCAGGTGGCACTTTCTGTAGTAATTCTGCCGCTGGTCCTTTTAATGCGAGAATGAGTGAGACTCCCTTGTCTTTCTCTGTCCAATTATTTGCGCATGCAGCAGCTTCAAATTGGCGGAGGTATGTTGCCCAGTGACTGCTTCCGTAAAAGGTTGGAGCTTTGACATGAACTGTCCCTACTGCAGGCAAAGTTACTTTCTCTATTGACTTATTTTCTGCGTCTTTTTCTGTCTTTATCATTGGTACAGTCTGTTCACAAAGTTGTTTTGGTTGTAATTTCAGACACTGCTCGACTTCATTTTTAATCTGCTCTTTTATATTTGTAATCGAGTCTTCTACTGCAGATATTTTTGTTGACATAGTTTCTTCCACAGTCAAGACAGATTTTTCTACTTCAGCTATTTTATTTGACATGGATTCTCCTACGTCAGATATTTTTGTAGACATCGATTCTTCAACACTCGAGACAGATTTTTTCTACTTCAGCTATTTTTAATGTCATTGATTCTTGTACCTCCGATATTTTAGTAACTTGTTTATTAAGCTCACCTCGTAGGAGACCCAATCCTGAGGTACTGTGTTCTTGCAACTGTTTCTGCATAGCTTCAAAGAGAGCTTCCGTTTTATCTGCTTCTTGCTTACGTTTTTCATCCTGTCGTTTTTCTGCTTCTTCCGCCTCCTGTCGGCGTCTTTTCTCCGCTTCCTCTGCGTCCTGTCGTCGTCGTTCCTCTGTCTGCATCAGCAGCGCCTGGAAATTTTCCATCATCTGACTGGCATCCATTGTTTCTGATTAATTACGAATTACACTCGTCTTGTACGTGTCCACTGTTTCCACAGTTAACCGTTTTATCCCACTTCTGACACCACTGTTACGACGGTCTAATCGATCGTCGTAGGTACAGTGGAAACAAAATAAGTACAAGACACGTACGCCACACGCTTACATTCTGGATCTCTCTGGAACGTTCGATAAACAGGTAAATTGTTCTGTGACGTCATAACAATATATTTGCATATTTGACCTGGGCGGTATGTTTTGTAAATAATTAATGTAAAAAGAATACGACGAACAGTTTTAAACAATTTTGTGCGGGAGAATGCAAGCTGGGGCCTGTCGAAAGTGACACCTGCTTCGGTAGCGTAAAATACAGCGTTTGTGTGTATGTGTGTAAGCCAGTTCCGACCTGCATTGAACAACGAAAAGGGGAGACACCCCCTGACACGTACGAATTGTTGGTTGTCAATGAATCAGGTTTTAACAGGATTAAAATAAACTAATTAATACGTTTTAAACCTGTGAACAAAGACCTACCCCAATTATAAAGACACCATTACATTAAGGAATTTTTAACGAGTATGGTGATATACAATTTTTGCAAAAATGTGCAATAATAAAGACGCTAAATAATTTAATGTTAATTACGAGTGTAATTAAACAATAATTAATAAGTGTGGTATATGTGAGTGACCAGAAAAAAATTATGCAAACAATGGTATCGCTCATGCTACGAGGATATTCATGAAATCGCGAAAATGAACCAAAAAGTGACTAGTAATTAAAAGGACGCTTTGCATGAACTGACAATATCTAACAGGTCGAAAGCAGGCCTGGACCTGTCAGATCGCCGTCCAGCATAAATACCACAAGCAATTTTGGGCTGGTCTCAGACGTAAGAAATCTTCACACAACATCACGCTGCCGGTTTACCGACCGATTGAAACCACACACACCAAGACGTATGGAGGAACTCTGGAGCATCACCAATAACAACCCATAGAGACAATGAACACAGCATCAGCATAATCATCATCATCATCATCAAATTCTCAGGATTCTGGATGCACGCACACGCGCAACAGTAACAGCAGATGTATGCAGGTGATAAAAAAAAAATTATATTTTTTGTTGTGAAAAGAGCTCTTGAAAAGAACTTAGCTATGAACAGTAAATAATTAAAGTTTAAAGTTAAATAGTAGTTAAATAAGAGAATTTAATTTAACAAGAAAATTTTGAAAAGAAATACCAATCTTTTGTTGTATGTTAAAATTTGGGTGTGTCAGTAGAAATAAATAATAGATTGGAAGTAAATGTTATATTATTTGTAAATGAGTTTATAGCAACAATTAATTTTTATTCTTGAGTTTTAATATTATTTTGTTTGTACATGAGTTGCTATTATTATTTAAAATTTGAGTTAAATTCAGACACACTGAAATAAAGAGGATTTAAATAACTTGTTTAACATGTTTGTTTAGCTAGTAAGATTATATGGTTGTTTATTTTTTTTGATATGTTATGAACAGCATAGCAGGTTACATTATATTTGTGAAACTTATAAAAGTGAATATTTATTTATCTAATATTTGAATATTTTTCTATTAATTAATAAATCATAGAATGATTATTTTGAAACGGTTTTAATTAATTATTTCATGTCAACAACATCTCACTCCTCTTTGAAAATTATTTAATTATTGTGCAACTACATATACTTGACGCAAAGTAAAAAAAAATCCTACAACCTGGCCGGTGTAATACACTTTATAGTTGCGTTGAGTACATGGTAATGTATTTGTGTAATTGTGTATAATACTTGAAACGTTGCAATATATATTATATAATTTGTGATGTTTTCAATTTGTTTCTTCTGCAAGTACTATAATTTTTAATATTCTTTTTATCACCTGACGCACGTTCCACTGAAAATTATCAGTATCATCAGACGTTTCTAAGTCAAAAATATATTGCAACGTTACATATACATAAGTAAAATTTATATTGGGTTTCAGGTGTATCTGCAATAAGAACTCTATGTAACTTGTAACGGTATTTCAAATTTATTTAATATTAATAAAATTGTGCACCTGGCACTTACTTCGACTTAAAACATTCGTTATTATATTGTTAGTATGCCGTAAGGCTTATGCTATATACATCCTTACCGACTAATTATTCTATTCTACTAATTATTGTATTAAAAAAAAATCTCATTTCCAGACTACTCAGTCAATTAGTGTGTTTCAAAATATCAATGTTCAAATATCTTCTTATATATTGTAATGTAACTCAAAAATATCAATAGTTACTGAATTTATCTTTCGTTTCTCAGTACTGATTTATATCAAACGCTAATTTTTACTTTAATGCTTTGTATTCTTTTCATTTCAATACTAATTTGAGCTCTTGTTTACGTTAATCTTACTTCAATAACATCTATGATTTTAATTCTATATTTACAATAAACATTGGCTCTTACTTTTAAATAGAACAAGAATGTCTTTAATTGTCTTTGAGTTAATTGTTCGATTAAGAGATAAATAAGTTGTTTATCACCTTATTGTCGTCAATCATACTAAATCATTGGATCCCTCTGTAATCGTCCTCGTCTCGAACTCCAGCATTACTTCCTCTTGTCCAGCGTCATCTCTCTCTTGTCCAGCTTCGCCTCTCTCTTGTCCAGCGTCGCCTCTCTCTTCTCCTCTTGTCCAGTGTCGACTTTCTCTCTGTCCAGTGTCGTATCGCTCTTCTCCTCTTGTCCAGCGTCGACTCTCTCTGTGTCCAGCGTCGTATCGCTCTATGGAACTTCTCCTCATGCTGTTTCGGACGTCAGTTGATCTTATGTGGATCTTCTTATGTAATTTTGTTACTACTTAAAAATTGTTCGTTTTACAATCCAGTTACATAACTGTATGTAACTGGAAGGATGAAACTATTTATAAAAATTTAAATATTCTGTGCGGACGGGCAGAAGCTCCCGCTGCACTGTGGATGATTTAAGAAAGAGAATCACTGTAGCGTGTGTGTCCTATTTATACCCATGTCTTGGTCAACACCTGCAGTTGTACGAATCGACATGTCAGAAACTGTCTCTGGGTTCAGTTCCCCCACTCTTTGTCAATTTTGCTATTTCTTATATTTCTGCGAATTGCAGACTCCTGTAAGTATACTCTTATACTCATCTTATAACTATTTTCACAACACATGTTCACTGTAATTTTGGACATTGCAACTTAACCCTTTCGATTTGTACACAGTTATTTCACTACTACACTCGTACGGTGTGTCTTTTTTACATGGTTTTCGTAAACAGTATTTAGTAAATTTTCTTACATTTTATTGTGTTTTTGGATTTTACTCCTTAATTATAGTTTATGAATAATTACGGAAAAACAGTAATTATGCAATTATTCATCTTGGGGTGGTAAACTCGCCTGCATAGACCTGCGTTCACACACACTAGCAAAATACTGGTGTACATACTTTCAGTTACATTTGTGTATGTGTGCACGTTGATTCAGGTCGAAACACCTGTTCATATTTTTGTCTGAGTCAAGCTTGCAATCCCTGACATGCTTATTTCTAATATATTATTAATTATTTACAGTTTATTAGGTATATTTAAATTTTTATATTCAATGCTCAGTACATCACTTATTTGTACTGTTGCAATATATATATATTCAAACACTTTTTGCTACAGTCCGTTTCTTGATGTATATAATGTATTTAATATTTATACTGAAATTACCTCAAGATATTTTATTTTCCTTATTAGGAACATGTTTCGAGAAACCCTGTGTTCTCATCCTCAGCCTTCGTGATCTTGCATCTGGTAAAGTATTTGTGTGTTGGCTGGACGCTATTTTGGTTTCTTGTTGGTCACTGGTATTTTAAAGTGGTATTATTGTGTGTGATTGTGGTGTATATATTAGTATTTTGTGTATTTTCGATGTTGAGTGCTTTGAATATTGTGTCATGTTTTGTATTGATTTGTATTTGTTCAGGTATTAGTTTGTTTTGGGTTTTATGTTTGTATATTTGTAAATTTTCCCAAATGTTCATTATGGTGCCTTTGTGTGGTATGTGTTTTATTAGTGCCATGTCCAGTGTTTATTGCATGTGTGGCCAAATTAGATTTGTATATTTCTGGTTTTTTGTATGCATTTAGGTGTTCAAAACAACGTTTTTTCAGTTTTTGTTTGTTTGTCCTATGTAACATTTATTGCAATATTGGCATTCAATTTTGTATATACCATTGGTTGTTGTATTAACTTTGTTGTGTGGTTATTTAGTTTTTTTAGATAATTTTTATTAGTTTTGTATGCTATTTTAATGTCTGGGTTTTTAAACAGTTTTGTTAGCTTTGTTATTTTATTATTTATGTATGTGAATGTGGCCCATTTTTTATTGTTGTTATAATTTTTGTTTTGTTCATTTTGATTAACTCTTAATTGTTCAGTTTTTATGTGTGATCTATAATGTAATTGATCGTTTAATATGTTTTTTCAATATGTAATTCGCTTAAAGTTTTTTCAATATTTAATACTAATAGCATGCTCACCATGCTACAATTTACTTAGACAAGTTCGGCTCATACATTGTCATGTACGCCAATATTTTATTTCTATCTTAATTCTCCGGCACTTATGCCGCGTTAAAAACCTACACTCGCCAGCAATCAATTATGTCTCTTTAACTCTCAATAAACAATTATTTCTAGAAACATTATACAGTCCACACAATTATTTCATCTCTGATCAGCTAACTCCAAATAGCGTTCCTAAGAACAACTCAAGATTCATCAAGAGCTTCTAAGACGCAACATTTTGGTCCTCCGGGCCGGTTCTCGCCTTTTTGGTCCAACGCGACCGCATTTTGGTCCACAGCTTCCGCATTTCTTGGTCCACAGCGACCGCGCATTTTGGTCCTCACGGGACGGATTTCACATTTTGGTCCACTGCGACCGCATTAACATTTCATTTAATGGGCCCAAACGGCGTTTGGTTCAAGCCCCAACATTTTCAACTTCAGATTGCTGGCACTTGCGTGCCTCTATTATTCTAAACAAAACTTAACAATCAACACTGCAAGATTCTACAGAGCAGCAAACCAGAGACAACGGGACACGGCAGGACAGCATCATTTATTCTACAACGAAAAGGTTCCACAACTTTAAAATTATGGAGAGCTACAACATCAGGCGTCATCTGACCGGCAGAGACAAGAGGTACAACAACTTCTAACAGGATCGAGCAGCGGGATCGAAGCCAGCTTCAGCACGCCGGGATTCAACATCCACGTGATTATAAACTTTCATTTTTTATGATCTTTTCATATATAATTATGGCAATCTAAGTAATATTCTTGCACAGAGTTAATAACATTTAATACAACATTATTAATAATGTTTACAGAAATAGATATTATTGTCAAGTGGCCATAAGCTTATATTTTTATTTAGATTTTCATATGTACATAAATTTTCCTTTACGCAGTTGTGCAATAACGCATTAAGAAATTTAAGTGATGTGATAAGGCTATAGATATATTGTCACGTCGAATGACTTATATTGTCGATAACTTTCATAACTAGTTTTAAGCAAATTAAGTACCTATTATAGTCAGTCGTATATTAGTGGTGTACACAGATCACTGGCTCCCGTATTATATCAGATTGTAGCAAATTATTCAAGGTTACAACAACTGTTCACCTTCTCTATATCTAATTTTTGGTCATGGCTGATGTGAAGGCGTTAATAAAGAAAAGGAGCACAATTAAGGCGTCCATATCTCGCGTGAATACTTTCGCTGATAATTTCGATCCAGACATAAGCGATCATCATGCATTAAAAATTAAGCTCCATTTGATGGAATTGTCCGCTAAATATGACGATATTCAGACTCAAATTGAGGCTGACGATTCAGATTTCGCATCAGTCAGTGACAGAGTTCAAACCGAGGATGATCTCTGCAATATCGAATGTAATTTAAACCATTGATTAAAACAGGTAGAGGAGGTGAACCAGAAACCGTTGATTCAAAACGAAATTACGCCAATTAAAACTCCCCCGATACAGTTAGAACCGATTAAATTGCCTTCCTTCTCAGGTAACATCATTGATTGGCAACACTAGTATAATATATTTGAGGAATTAATACACGTCAGAACTGACCTGGCGGATATTCAAAAACTACACTACTTGCACCCTTCATTGAGTGACGAGGCGTTAAATGTAATCAAATCTCTTCCAATCACCAATAAAAATTATGCGGTAGCCATTGATTTATTAAAAAACAGGTACGACAGCAAATTAATTGAATCAGCCCATCACATAGGGAATGTCTTGGGCGTCAAGTCCGTACAACAAGAGTCCAGGGTTAGCATTTCCAGGTTCATTGACGAGATCACTGCGAATATAAACGCCTTCAATTCATTAAATCTACCCGTAAATACATTTGAAATGATTTTAGTTCAATACTTAACGCAGAAACTCGATAATCATACGTGTCGGCTCTGGAAAGAAAGCTTGTCGGACGAACGATTTCCTAATTTCAGTAATTTTATAAAATTTTTAAATAACCGAAGGCAGTTATTACAAAACTTGGACGGCGCGACCAACTCCGTAAACAAGATACACGTTAGCGATAAGAGTCCATATCGCAAAGCAATTAAACCGGTTAATATGTCCAGGACGACATTCCATGCTCATATCGGATATAACATATGTCAGCTGTGCAAAGGTAAACACCGCCTGGCTGAGTGCCCACAGTTTGTAGCGATCACCCCCCTGGAGCGAAAAAATATTCTAATTAAAAATAAACTTTGCTTAAATTGCCTACGCTCAGGCCATGATTTTGCACACTGTCCCTCCTAATTTTCTTGCAGAACGTGTGCTAAACGCCATCACACAATGATCCATATATCTAGCAATAACGCTTCGTCCAGGAACAATCAGTATTCGTTAAAATTGCAAACAAATTGCTACATTATTATCCACCGCGGTCTGCATGACAATTGACCATGCAGGTAGGAAGCACCCAGTTAGGATTTTATTGGACTCAGGATCGCTAGCTAATTTCTGCACCATGAGTTTCGCCCGACGAATGGGTCTAAAACTAATTAAATCTCAATTACCCATCACGGGTATAAATAATTCATTATCTCAAGCTGATTTCAGTACTAGGGTAAGGTTGCATTCACGCTATAAGAATTTTAATTTGAACATACATTGCGCTGTGCTTGCCAGTATCACAAATAATCTCCTTGCGGAATCATTTGACATCTCCTCCGTAAACTTAGCAAAGGGCATATTTCTAGCTGACCCGCAGCTGAACTTTTCGTCGCAAATCGACATATTGCTCGGTGCTCAGTATTACTTACAATTAATTGAACCTGTCAAATTTATCCGTAGCCCACATTTTCCCATAATACTGGAGACGAAATTGGGGTTCATTCTCGCAGGTAACTTGCCATTTAATGTCGATATGACAAAACCGGTTTCATCATTCATGGTATGTGAAGATGATAATGCCATTTCCTCACAACTAAAGGACATTTGGAAGTTAGAGGACGTTGCTATTCGTGCTCCCTCCGCTGAGGACTCGGAATGCGAAAATTATTTTGTATCTAATACTGTCCGTAATAATGATGGCAGATTTGTGGTATCCTTACCACGTAGGTTACATAATTGTCATTTAGGCGATTCTCTCTCCGGCGCTATCCGCAGGTTTCAATCACTGGAACTCAAGTTCAAGCAGAACCCTGCCCTTCACAAAAACTATAGCGCATTCATGCATGATTATTTAACTCTTGGTCACATGTCTTTGCTCGATGCGTACGATTTGTCGGTAGACCAGTCAGACACCTTGTACTTGCCGCACCATTCAGTTTTTAAAGGCTCTAGCTTAACTACCAAATTGCTAGTTGTTTTCGACGGCTCCGCCAAAACGACAAATAATTTGTCCTTGAACGAAACACTGATGGTGGTCCCACGGTCCAGCAGGATCTGTTCTCTATTATGGCTCGATTTCGAACACACCGATATGTCCTCATTTCGGACATTGAGAAAATGTATCGGCAAATTTTAGTTAATCCGAAGGATTCCAATTTGCAACGCATTGTCTGGCGCGACGCCCCCCATAGGGAACTCCAACATTACGCCTTGAGGACAGTCACATATGGGACTGCAAGTGCGTCATTTCTTGCTACGAGATGTCTGGCTCAAATAGCCCAGGAAAATAAAACTAAACACCCTATAGCTTGTGCAGCTATCGCGAACGATTTTTATGTGGACGATCTTATGACCGGTTCAGACAACCCGCACGTCCTTTCCAAAATGAAATCCGACATCACAGATTTACTAAGCCAATACGGTTTTACATTCCACAATTGTTCTCCAACGATCATACCATTATATACAATGCCTCGCACGCTCATTCTTCCCACGACTTTAGTACAAATCAAACGGTGCGTACTTTGGGCATTCAATGGAACGTGGACGAGGATAGTTTCTTATATAGTATCCAGAGACATGTCAATGCCGAGGTGGTCAACAAGAGAAGTGTATTAGTAATCGCAGGAATTTACGACCCTTTGGGACTCATTGGCCCTGTTAAATTCTGGTGTAAGCATTTTATGCAGCGATTGTGGTTAACGGGTACAAGTTGGGACGAACCCTTATCAGATTCATTATCTAATCAGTGGTTAGAACTTTATTCTCAGCTGGTTTCAGACACTTACTTCAAAATTTCGAGGTCTGTAAAGAGTTTAAACAATTCACAAATCACTATATTCCAGCTCCATGGCTTTGCCGACGCGTCAGCTAAGGGTTACGCGTGTTGTATTTACGTGCGTACGGTCTATTCAAACTACGCCATCTCATCAAACCTGTTATGTTCCAAATCTAGAGTCGCTCCATTGAAGCAGATAACACTTCCCAGACTTGAACTTTGCGCCTGCCTATTGGTGGCTCAGTTAGCTTCCAAGGTTATAGACGCCGTGAATTATAAATTCGACGAATTATATTTTTACTTGGACTCAATGATAGCTTTACACTGGATCCACCAGCAATCTTCCAGATGGAAGGTATTCGTCGCCAACCGTGTTGCTGAGATACAGCGTCTCACTACAAGTGGTACCTGGCATCATGTATCGTCGCTGGACAACCCTGCCAACATTTTATCGCGTGGTTGTCTCCCTCGGATTTTACACAGTCACCCACAATGGTGGCATGGTCCATCCTGGTTATCCCACGAGTCATCATCATGGCCTATCTGTGCCTTCGATGCCCATTCTCCCTGCACTCATCCCGAGCTTGAACAGGAACAACGGAAACAGGTCCAAACCTCATTGATTGTCGCATCATCCACATCTAGTTATTTTGAAAAATACTCATCGCTTTCAAAACTCCTTCGCGTGTTTTCTTATTGCCGTCGATTCATTCGGAACGCTAGGCTTCCCACAGAGGATAGGAACACTTTTTTTTAACCTCCCATGAGTTACATGGTACACTTTTGGTTTTTGTTCACCAGTCCCAGAAGTCGTACTTTGGCATCGAAATCAAGGAGCTTGAGGCGCAACGCTGCATCCCTAATAACAGTAAAATTCTTTCACTTAACCCCTTTCTGGACAAGTCAGGAATATTACGCGTAGGAGGACGCCTTCAGCACTCCCAGCTTAACTACGAGAGCAAACACCAAATTATACTACACCCACACTCTCATCTCAGCAAATTAATTATACAAAGCGAGCACCTTCGTTTATTACACGCTGGTGTACAATTGACTCAGTTCTCTCTACAACGGAAATTTTGGATAATTAACGACAAATCTAATCTTATATACGTTCGGTAATACATAAATGTATCACCTGTTTTATATTCCGTGCTAGGGGCGCAAACCAATTATTAGGACAATTACCCCCCTCCCGTGTCACGCCTGCTAAGCCATTTTCCCAGTCTGCAGTCGACTATGCCGGTCCGGTATTTGTACGTCATGGCGGGCAGCGTTCAAGATCAACGTCAAAGGCTTATATTGCTTTATTTATATGCATGACCACTAAGGCCATTCACCTGGAACTAGTCTCAGATCTGACATCAGACGCCTTTATAGCGGCCTTAAAACGGTTTATTGCGCGTAGAGGTATCCCTGATCAGATATTTTCCGACAATGGAACAAATTTTCGTAGTGCAAGTAGCACACTGCACGAATTACATAAACTTTTGCAGTTTAAGGGTTTTGAGCAGTCCGTCCAGGATTTTACCAGTGCCCAAGGCATTAATTGGTCCATTATTCCCCCCTCAGCACCGCATTTCGGCGGCCTGTGGGAAAGCGGAGCAAGAGCGTCAAATTTCACTTGCGGCGCGTGGTCGGCGGAACCATTCTTACTTTCGAGGAGTACTATACGATCCTAACTCAAATAGAGGCCTGCCTTAACTCACGCCCCTTGTTTGCCGTCTCCAATGACTCTAGGGACCCTGAACCTTTAACTCCAGCTCATTTCCTGGTTGGTTCTCCGCTCACTGCACTCCCGGAACCTGATTATTCCCAAGTCAATATTAGTCGTTTGGGCAGATGGCAGCTGCTCCAAAGATTCACCCAATCCATTTGGAACAGCTGGTCAAAGGATTACTTGCACCAATTGCAACAGCGCAACAAATGGCGCATTACGTCAAAAAATTTGACTCCCGGACAACTCGTCCTTATCCTAGACGACAATTCCCCCCCCTTCAATGGAAACGCGGGGTAGTCATGAATGTTTACTCGGGTCACGACTCAATAGTGCGCGTCGCGGATGTTCGCACCGCACATGGTACCCTAAATTTTTAAATAACCGAAGGCAGTTATTACAAAACTTGGACGGCGCGACCAACTCCGTAAACAAGATACACGTTAGCGATAAGAGTCCATATCGCAAAGCAATTAAACCGGTTAATATGTCCAGGACGACATTCCATGCTCATATCGGATATAACATATATCAGCTATGCAAAGGTAAACACCGCCTGGCTGAGTGCCCACAGTTTGTAGCGATCACACCCCTGGAGCGAAAAAATATTCTAATTAAAAATAAACTTTGCTTAAATTGCCTACGCTCAGGCCATGATTTTGCACACTGTCCCTCCAAATTTTCTTGCAGAACGTGTGCTAAACGCCACCACACAATGATCCATATATCTAGCAAAACGCTTCGTCCAGGAACAATCAGTGTTCATTAAAATTGCAAACAAACAAGTCTATATTATTATCCACCGCGGTCTGCATGAAATTGACCATGCAGGTAGGAAGCACCCAGTTAGGATTTTATTGGACTCAGGATCGCTAGCTAATTTCTGCACCATGAGTTTCGCCCGACGAATGGGTCTAAAACTAATTAAAAGCTCAATTACCCATCACGGGTATAAATAATTCATTATCTCAAGCTGATTTCAGTACTAGGGTAAGGTTGCATTCACGCTATAAGAATTTTAATTTGAACATACATTGCGCTGTGCTTGCCAGTATCACAAATAATCTCCTTGCGGAATCATTTGACATCTCCTCCGTAAACTTAGCAAAGGGCATATTTCTAGCTGACCCGCAGCTGAACTTTTCGTCGCAAATCGACATATTGCTCGGTGCTCAGTATTACTTACAATTAATTGAACCTGTCAAATTTATCCGTAGCCCACATTTTCCCATAATACTGGAGACGAAATTGGGGTTCATTCTCGCAGGTAACTTGCCATTTAATGTCGATATGACAAAACCGGTTTCATCATTCATGGTATGAAGATGATAATGCCATTTCCTCGCAACTAAAGGACTTTTGGAAGTTAGAGGACGTTGCTATTCGTGCTCCCTCCGCTGAGGACTCGGAATGCGAAAATCATTTTGTATCTAATACTGTCCGTAATAATTTTGTGCGGGCAGTATGGACAAACTTTTTATCTATATAAACTTTGAACCTATGTGAATTTTGCATTATAAAATACCGCATTGCGGCGCCTGTAGGTGACGTCACGTTTTCCATTTCTGTCTGCAGTCGGTCTCGAGGCAGGCTGACTGCAGTCACAATTAAATCAGTTTTTCTCCAGACTCCGAGCAGGCCACTCGTTTCAATCGCCAGCCGCGGCTACTTAAAGTTTTTTCAATATTTAATACTAATAGCATGCTCACCATGCTACAATTAACTAACACAAGTTCGGCTCATACATTGTCATGTACGCCAATATTTTATTTCTATCTGAATTCTCCTGCACTTATGCCGCGTTAAAAACCTACACTCGCCAGCAATCAATTATGTCTCTTAACTATCAATAAACAATTATTTCTAGAAACATTATACAGTCCACTCAATTATTTCATCTCTGACCAGCCAGCAATCAATTATGTCTCTTAACTATCAATAAACAATTATTTCTAGAAACATTATACAGTCCACTCAATTATTTCATCTCTGACCAGCTAACTCCAAATAGCGTTCCTAAGAACAACTCAAGATTCATCAAGAGCTTCTAAGACGCAACAATCATAGTTTTACTTGTATTTTCTACTGCCGCTATATGCGTATTAGAATCCATATCCGTTGATACTAAGTGCGCAGTCTTATTTACGATATCTTGTACTAATTTTGGTTTTCTTTTTTCTCTTAATTTTTCTGTTTGTTCCCTAAAAAATTCTATTAACTCGTCTATTTGTGTTCTAATATTATTTTCTTTTTACTTTTTCTGTTTGTTTGTCCACTACTTTGCCAAATATGGCTTGCATCATAGCTTGAAGTGCCTCTTCCATCCTTAAACTTCCCGATATTACCATGTTGAATATTATTTTTAAATATTTATTTATAATTTATTATTGGTGAACCGTATGCGAGCTTTTATTTATTTATTGTTTAATTATTATTATTTATTTATTTTTATGTATTCATGTTACAATTACACCTGTTTATTGGGGTGGGCGCCAGTTGCGTTATTACAGTACAATACACACAACAATTTTAAAATGACTAACGTACAAAAATAATTAAAATATAATATTAGTTATAACATATAAATTATCAAACACTGGTAATCATAGAGCATACATTAATTATTAAATGTACCCGTTTCGTGCTCCACGTTCATGGGCGACATTAATACAACGGTACATATACATAAATTGTGAACGAATTTAAATGTACTATAATTTGTATAGCCCCACATCCTTTGGGACGACAATTCTATACAACGATACATATTATTAAATGTAATCGTATCAAACCCCAAGTTAACGGGCAACAAATTATATAACAAGACAAATTATATATGCAGGTTGTAAGCAATTATAACAATACCAGGTGAAACTATAATAAGAGTAGTAAATTTACGAATAGTTAAAAATTCATATTTATTGTTTTATCAAACATTATAAATAATAAAACATTGTTAATAATCTTCGATCAAGATATCACTCATTATTAAGTGTTTAGCTCTTAAACTATACGGTGTTACACACATTTAAAACACTCTTACATCTAGACATGTTAATAATCTTAATCTAGACATTTATTCAACGTAATTTACTAAAACAAAATAAAATTTAATTGTAATTTTAATTGAATTCTTTTAATTCAGATCTGACCTCAGCTTGCTCAGTCAATACCAATGTTTCAAAAAAAATAAATTTAAAATTATATTCATTACTCTTAGACTGGCATTTGTTTAATACTCAAAATTTAAATTATTTTCTTCTACAAAATGAAAATATCAAATCATTTCAAATATTTACTTTGATAAACACAAACATGGTATCTCAAACTTAAACTCTCTTTTTTTTCTATATTTCTGTATATGCGATCACTCATTCTTGCGACTAAAAAATGTATCTAAGATTCCAATATATTATTTCTAATAATAAACTTTTTTGTTTTAATTTATTGTCTTTTTATATAATCTTTATTAGCTCTTTAAAAAAAAAATAATTATAAATGCATTATGCATGTCACCTCGAGTTTTGATGATCTTACGACTTATTGACGGGGTCCAGCGTTGTCCAGAGTTGGGTTTCCATTACTCCTGGCTTGGCGTGGTCCTGGATATGTCCAGAATACAGCGTCATTCTCCAGCAGTGTGTGGTCCGTCCCAGAGAATTACTATCTGCTGCAAGGTGGATCTCAGTCGTCGGTTAGGCGTCTAAAAAGCATCTCCTAACGTCCAGCATCCCGTGTCGCTCTTGTAGCTTCTCCGTAGATACTCTGCTGACTTAAACGGTCCCGGTACTTTACGTTTCCCAAAATATCGTGAACATAATTACTCAACGTCTTTACTCGTTCATAGATGCGACTTATAATAAAATAAAACTGTTCTGCCGACGGACAGCGTGTCCGTCTGCAACTGTGTCTTGAAATGAAGAGAAGGGTTTTCAGTCGAACCCTTAATTTATACCCTCTCGAGATTCCGCACCTGTTGGTTCCGAAATCATCTTGTCGAGACCTGCAGATCACATGCTAGCCCCCACTCCCGAACCTTTTCATATATTTGCAATTTTTTACAAATGGCAATGTTTTGTAAGGAATCGAGATAGCACAAATCATAGCTCATTTGATTGAGCTCTCACTGTATTAATTTGAGCGTCTTAGGGTAATTTGGGTATTTTTGGCATGTTTATTTCGCACTGACTTCACGTAGTGTGTCCTATTAACGTCATTTTCATACTGTGGATAACTATAAAATTTTTATGTGTGGATAACCACACATTTTGGTGCCTTTTGTTTGTTTATACACTAATTAGTTTTCACACAGTGAATTAAAATAATTATTTTATTAATTACTTTGGGAGGGTAGCTGAGATTCCTGCCTGTACATGCATCACTACCACACACATGATACACGCGTAACACATACAATCGAGCAGGTGTTCCTTGCCTGTTGAAACAGGTTAATTTCTCCCCTAGTATAACAATGAAACATTTTTACAATCCCAGATCTGTCCATTTACCCCAAACTTATATTAATTTTACAAATTTTATATTTATTTAAAATATTGCTCAATACAGCATATGGCTGTATCGTTGCATTATTCCTCTGATGGAAAAAAAATTAGTAAATATTTATTTATTAAATTTTTGTCTATTTGTTCTAGACAAATACAAATAATATTATATTAGCTTAATTTTAGTTTACATCAGTTAAACGACACATAATAATGAGTAGGTCAGTATAACGCTTGCCGTGGTGGTATGCAATATTCACCCCTCCATTATAACAGCTGAGCAGTGCTTTGACCTTCTTCATTTATACCATATGCAGGATTGTATTTCTCCAACAACTTTAGATGTGGATCACCTAATTTTATACAGATGGACGGCTTTGGAAAATACATCAATACAAACAAGTATGTGTTTCACTCCACGACTTGATGTTGGAAGTGGTCCCAAAAAATCCCCTGCAATTAGCTCTTCTTTCTGGTCCTTCTGGATACTCTGCATTTTCCCGTATTTATGCTATCTTTTACTCTGTAATTTTACATTTACTTACTCATACATTCTTACCTTCGTTCCTTAACTCTTTTCTTAACATGAACATTACTTACCATTTCTTACATTACTTATATAATACATTAACTTTCATTACCCTTTATTACATTTCTTTAACATTACCTTTCTGATCGCTCATAATTTTCTTCATTCTTACCATGTGCTGAAATACACCTTTTTTTAGCTTCGTAGTGAGTCGCATTATCGGCTAGAGATGACTACCTTAGAAACTCGTTTATATCCAGACTTTTATGTGCTTAACTCACTTGATGTTTTAATCATAGTATTTGAGCTCTAAGTAATCTCTGCCCTTGACTTTCCCTGTCGCTTTCTTCTGTGTCCTTGCATTTCCACTAAGGTATGAAGATTTCGCTTGATCAGCTGTTCTGACAATTATAACATTTATTTCTCATCTCTAATTCTTTCTTCATATTAATAACAACATCGATAATAACATTCCTTTCATTTCTTAACTATTTCTTTACACTAACATTCTTCAACATTTTTAATACATTTCTTACCTTTCTTTTAAAATAATATTCCTTTTATTTAGCATAACACTCCTTTTTAATTAATTCATTAATAATTAACAGTAATATTTTTTTTTTTAATAATTATTCATACACATTTGGTATTGAGTGTGGTTCAATTTACATTCTCTCTAGTTTAACAATCGCCTTGTGTGTCGTCTCCCGGACGTATATTGTTTGATTAGCAGCCGTACATTGTTTCCTTTGTAGCATAGTAGCCGCCATGTACCATTTCCGCTGCTTATCACCCTTGTTAACATTCCATTGTAACGTATAACTCTTCGTGACTGCATAACTCACCTGTTCCATTCTAGTAGTCCGTTGTATGCGTTTTACATACACAGTTGAACATATTTTTGTGCGTCGCTTATGATAACCTCTGTAGTTTTTATAATTATTGTGATTATCGTTCGCTTTATACTTCACGTGTGTATACTTAACATCATACTTATTACAAGTTTGCGTAGTGTTTCGTCTAGATAATTTATTACTACGTTTCTCGTTACAGTGTTTTTTTTTCGTTATAAATGTGGTGCCTTAAGTGTTTCACATGTGTATTTATCTTATGTGACTTACTCTTGTGTGTGTAACTTGCGATCTGGATATTTCGATCAATAAGGTAGGCTTTCTTCATCATTATTTTGCTCTCTTCTTTAATGTTAATTATTTCTTTATGATTATAGTTATTAATTACGAACGTATGTTCTCTCTTATTTTTAATGACTATGGTTTGTTCATCTATCATAGTTTTACTTGTATTTTCTACTGCCGCTATATGCGTATTAGAATCGATATCCGTTGATACTAAGTGCGCAGTGTTATTTACCATATCTTGTTCTAATTTTGCTTTTCTTTCTTCTCTTAATTTTTCTGTTTGTTCCCTAAAAAATTCTATTAACTCGTCTATTTGTGTTCTAATATTATTTTTTTTTACATTTTCTGTTTGTTTGTCATCTACTTCGCCAAATATGGCTTGCATCATAGCTTGAAGTGCCTCTTCCATCCTTAAAGTTCCCGATATTGCCATGTTGAATATTAGGTTTAAATATTTATTTATAATTTATTATTGGTGAACCGTATGCGAGCTTTTATTTATTTATTGTTTAATTATTATTATTTATTTATTTTTATCTATTCATGTTACAATTACACCTGTTTATTGGGGTGGGCGCCAGTTGCGTTATTACAGTACAATACACGCAACAATTTAAAATGACTAACGTACAAAAATTATTAAAATATAATATTAGTTATAACATATAAATTATCAAACACTGGTAATCATAGAGCATACATTAATTATTAAATGTACCCGTTTCGTGCTCCACGTTCATGGGCGACATTAATACAACGGTACATATACATAAATTGTGAACGAATTTAAATGTACTATAATTTGTATAGCCCCACATCCTTTGGGACGACAATTCTATACAACGATACATATTATTAAATGTAATCGTATCAAACCCCAAGTTAACGGGCAACAAATTATATAACAACACAAATTATATATGCAGGTTGTAAGCAATTATAACAATACCAGGTGAAACTATAATAAGAGTAGTAAATTTACGAATAGTTAAAAATTCATATTTATTGTTTTATCAAACATTATAAATAATAAAACATTGTTAATAATCTTCGATCAAGATATCACTCATTATTAAGTGTTTAGCTCTTAAACTATACGGTGTTACACACATTTAAAACACTCTTACATCTAGACATGTTAATAATCTTAATCTAGACATTTATTCAACGTAATTTACTAAAACAAAATAAAATTTAATTGTAATTTTAATTGAATTCTTTTAATTCAGATCTGACCTCAGCTTGCTCAGTCAATACCAATGTTTCAAAAAAAATAAATTTAAAATTATATTCATTACTCTTAGACTGGCATTTGTTTAATACTCAAAATTTAAATTATTTTCTTCTACAAAATGCAAATATCAAATCATTTCAAATATTTACTTTGATAAACACAAACATGGTATCTCAAACTTAAACTCTCTTTTTTTTCTATATTTCTGTATATGCGATCACTCATTCTTGCGACTAAAAAATGTATCTAAGATTCCAATATATTATTTATAATAATAAACTTTTTTGTTTTAATTTATTGTCTTTTTATATAGTCTTTATTAGCTCTTTAAAAAAAAAATAATTATAAATGCATTATGCATGTCACCTCGAGTTTTGATGATCTTACGACTTATTGACGGGGTCCAGCGTTGTCCAGAGTTGGGTTTCCATTACTCCTGGCTTGGCGTGGTCCTGGATATGTCCAGAATACAGCGTCATTCTCCAGCAGTGTGTGGTCCGTCCCAGAGAATTACTATCTGCTGCAAGGTGGATCTCAGTCGTCGGTTAGGCGTCTAAAAAGCATCTCCTAACGTCCAGCATCCCGTGTCGCTCTTGTAGCTTCTCCGTAGATACTCTGCTGACTTAAACGGTCCCGGTACTTTACGTTTCCCAAAATATCGTGAACATAATTACTCAACGTCTTTACTCGTTCATAGATGCGACTTATAATAAAATAAAACTGTTCTGCCGACGGACAGCGTGTCCGTCTGCAACTGTGTCTTGAAATGAAGAGAAGGGTTTTCAGTCGAACCCTTAATTTATACCCTCTCGAGATTCCGCACCTGTTGGTTCCGAAATCATCTTGTCGAGACCTGCAGATCACATGCTAGCCCCCACTCCCGAACCTTTTCATATATTTGCAATTTTTTACAAATGGCAATGTTTTGTAAGGAATCGAGATAGCACAAATCATAGCTCATTTGATTGAGCTCTCACTGTATTAATTTGAGCGTCTTAGGGTAATTTGGGTATTTTTGGCATGTTTATTTCGCACTGACTTCACGTAGTGTGTCCTATTAACGTCATTTTCATACTGTGGATAACTATAAAATTTTTATGTGTGGATAACCACACATTTTGGTGCCTTTTGTTTGTTTATACACTAATTAGTTTTCACACAGTGAATTAAAATAATTATTTTATTAATTACTTTGGGAGGGTAGCTGAGATTCCTGCCTGTACATGCATCACTACCACACACATGATACACGCGTAACACACATACAATCGAGCAGGTGTTCCTTGCCTGTTGAAACAGGTTAATTTCTCCCCTAGTATAACAATGAAACATTTTTACAATCCCAGATCTGTCCATTTACCCCAAACTTATATTAATTTTACAAATTTTATATTTATTTAAAATATTGCTCAATACAGCATATGGCTGTATCGTTGCATTATTCCTCTGATGGAAAAAAAATTAGTAAATATTTATTTATTAAATTTTTGTCTATTTGTTCTAGACAAATACAAATAATATTATATTAGCTTAATTTTAGTTTACATCAGTTAAACGACACATAATAATGAGTAGGTCAGTATAACGCTTGCCGTGGTGGTATGCAATATTCACCCCTCCATTATAACAGCTGAGCAGTGCTTTGACCTTCTTCATTTATACCATATGCAGGATTGTATTTCTCCAACAACTTTAGATGTGGATCACCTAATTTTATACAGATGGACGGCTTTGGAAAATACATCAATACAAACAAGTATGTGTTTCACTCCACGACTTGATGTTGGAAGTGGTCCCAAAAAATCCCCTGCAATTAGCTCTTCTTTCTGGTCCTTCTGGATACTCTGCATTTTCCCGTATTTATGCTATCTTTTACTCTGTAATTTTACATTTACTTACTCATACATTCTTACCTTCGTTCCTTAACTCTTTTCTTAACATGAACATTACTTACCATTTCTTACATTACTTATATAATACATTAACTTTCATTACCCTTTATTACATTTCTTTAACATTACCTTTCTGATCGCTCATAATTTTCTTCATTTTTACCATGTGCTGAAATACACCTTTTTTTAGCTTCGTAGTGAGTCGCATTATCTGCTACAGATGACTACCTTAGAAACACGTCTATATCCAGACTTTTATGTGCTTAACTCACTTGATGTTTTAATCATAGTATTTGAGCTCTAAGTAATCTCTGCCCTTGACTTTCCCTGTCGCTTTCTTCTGTGTCCTTGCATTTCCACTAAGGTATGAAGATTTCGCTTGATCAGCCGTTCTGACAATTATAACATTTATTTCTCATCTCTAATTCTTTCTTCATATTAATAACAACATCGATAATAACATTCCTTTCATTTCTTAACTATTTCTTTACACTAACATTCTTCAACATTTTTAATACATTTCTTACCTTTCTTTTAAAATAATATTCCTTTTATTTAGCATAACACTCCTTTTTAATTAATTCATTAATAATTAACAGTAATATTTTTTTTTTTAATAATTATTCATACACATTTGGTATTGAGTGTGGTTCAATTTACATTCTCTCTAGTTTAACAATCGCCTTGTGTGTCGTCTCCCGGACGTATATTGTTTGATTAGCAGCCGTACATTGTTTCCTTTGTAGCATAGTAGCCGCCATGTACCATTTCCGCTGCTTATCACCCTTGTTAACATTCCATTGTAACGTATAACTCTTCGTGACTGCATAACTCACCTGTTCCATTCTAGTAGTCCGTTGTATGCGTTTTACATACACAGTTGAACATATTTTTGTGCGTCGCTTATGATAACCTCTGTAGTTTTTATAATTATTGTGATTATCGTTCGCTTTATACTTCACGTGTGTATACTTAACATCATACTTATTACAAGTTTGCGTAGTGTTTCGTCTAGATAATTTATTACTACGTTTCTCGTTACAGTGTTTTTTTTTCGTTATAAATGTGGTGCCTTAAGTGTTTCACATGTGTATTTATCTTATGTGACTTACTCTTGTGTGTGTAACTTGCGATCTGGATATTTCGATCAATAAGGTAGGCTTTCTTCATCATTATTTTGCTCTCTTCTTTAATGTTAATTATTTCTTTATGATTATAGTTATTAATTACGAACGTATGTTCTCTCTTATTTTTAATGACTATGGTTTGTTCATCTATCATAGTTTTACTTGTATTTTCTACTGCCGCTATATGCGTATTAGAATCGATATCCGTTGATACTAAGTGCGCAGTGTTATTTACCATATCTTGTTCTAATTTTGCTTTTCTTTCTTCTCTTAATTTTTCTGTTTGTTCCCTAAAAAATTCTATTAACTCTTCTATTTGTGTTCTAATATTATTTTTTTTTACATTTTCTGTTTGTTTGTCATCTACTTCGCTAAATATGGCTTGTATCATAGCTTGAAGTGCCTCTTCCATCCTTAAAGTTCCCGATATTGCCATGTTGAATATTAGTTTTAAATATTTATTTATAATTTATTATTGGTGAACCGTATGCGAGCTTTTATTTATTTATTGTTTAATTATTATTATTTATTTATTTTTATCTATTCATGTTACAATTACACCTGTTTATTGGGGTGGGCGCCAGTTGCGTTATTACAGTACAATACACGCAACAATTTAAAATGACTAACGTACAAAAATAATTAAAATATAATATTAGTTATAACATATAAATTATCAAACACTGGTAATCATAGAGCATACATTAATTATTAAATGTACCCGTTTCGTGCTCCACGTTCATGGGCGACATTAATACAACGGTACATATACATAAATTGTGAACGAATTTAAATGTACTATAATTTGTATAGCCCCACATCCTTTGGGACGACAATTCTATACAACGATACATATTATTAAATGTAATCGTATCAAACCCCAAGTTAACGGGCAACAAATTATATAACAACACAAATTATATATGCAGGTTGTAAGCAATTATAACAATACCAGGTGAAACTATAATAAGAGTAGTAAATTTACGAATAGTTAAAAATTCATATTTATTGTTTTATCAAACATTATAAATAATAAAACATTGTTAATAATCTTCGATCAAGATATCACTCATTATTAAGTGTTTAGCTCTTAAACTATACGGTGTTACACACATTTAAAACACTCTTACATCTAGACATGTTAATAATCTTAATCTAGACATTTATTCAACGTAATTTACTAAAACAAAATAAAATTTAATTGTAATTTTAATTGAATTCTTTTAATTCAGATCTGACCTCAGCTTGCTCAGTCAATACCAATGTTTCAAAAAAAATAAATTTAAAATTATATTCATTACTCTTAGACTGGCATTTGTTTAATACTCAAAATTTAAATTATTTTCTTCTACAAAATGCAAATATCAAATCATTTCAAATATTTACTTTGATAAACACAAACATGCTATATCAAACTTAAACTCTCTTTTTTTTCTATATTTCTGTATATGCGATCACTCATTCTTGCGACTAAAAAATGTATCTAAGATTCCAATATATTATTTCTAATAATAAACTTTTTTGTTTTAATTTATTGTCTTTTTATATAGTCTTTATTAGCTCTTTAAAAAAAAAATAATTATAAATGCATTATGCATGTCACCTCGAGTTTTGATGATCTTACGACTTATTGACGGGGTCCAGCGTTGTCCAGAGTTGGGTTTCCATTACTCCTGGCTTGGCGTGGTCCTGGATATGTCCAGAGTACAGCGTCATTCTCCAGCAGTGTGTGGTCCGTCCCAGAGAATTACTATCTGCTGCAAGGTGGATCTCAGTCGTCGGTTAGGCGTCTAAAAAGCATCTCCTAACGTCCAGCATCCCGTGTCGCTCTTGTAGCTTCTCCGTAGATACTCTGCTGACTTAAACGGTCCCGGTACTTTACGTTTCCCAAAATATCGTGAACATAATTACTCAACGTCTTTACTCGTTCATAGATGCGACTTATAATAAAATAAAACTGTTCTGCCGACGGACAGCGTGTCCGTCTGCAACTGTGTCTTGAAATGAAGAGAAGGGTTTTCAGTCGAACCCTTAATTTATACCCTCTCGAGATTCCACACCTGTTGGTTCCGAAATCATCTTGTCGAGACCTGAAATCACATGCTAGCCCCCACTCCCGAACCTTTTCATATATTTTCAATTTGTTACAAATGGCAATGTTTTGCACGGAATCGAGATAACACAAATCAAGCTCATTTGATTAAGCACTCACTGTATTAATTTGAGCGTCTTAGGGTAATTTGCGTAGTTTTGGCGCGTTTATTTCGCCACTGACTTCGCGTAGTGTGTCCTATTAACGTCATTTTCATACTGTGGATAACTATAAAATTTACACACATTTTGGAGCCTTTTGTTTGTTTATACACTAACTAGTTTTCACACAGTGGATTAAAATAATTATTTTATTAATTACTTTGGGAGGGTAGCTGAGATTCCTGTCTGTACATGCATCACTACCACACACAAGATACACGCGTAACACACATAGAATCGAGCAGGTGTTCCTTGCCTGTTGAAACAGGTTAATTTCTCCCCTAGTATAACAATGAAACATTTTTACAATCCCAGATCTGTCCATTTACCCCAAACTTATATTAATTTTACAAATTTTATATTTATTTAAAATATTGCTCAATACAGCATATGGCTGTATCGTTGCATTATTCCTCTGCATGAAAAAAAATTTAATAAATATTTATTTATTAAATTTTTGTCTATTTGTTCTAGACAAATACAAATAATCAGTGGCGGCTCGTACAGGGAGGGCAAAAGGGCGCAGCCCTCCCACTAAATTTGCAAATTAAACTTATCAATAATATAACTATAATGTGTAGTATCCTTATGTGAAAGATATTTTTGGGGCGACTAATAGCGATCACCTGATGTTTTCGGCATGGTCCCGCAGCCGGACGCTTTCGCTGTCGCCCTCCCAGCATTGGTCGGTCTTGCGGGGAGCGGAGCAAGAGAACGTGTACACATGTCTGTGCTTTTAAATCAGCAGCAGCCATTACAGGAGGGGCTCTGCCCGCTGTCTAATTTTGCGGCTCTTTTCATAGAGAAGTTCTTTTCACTCAGTAAAGCGAACCAGTTCTTTGAATCAGTTCACGAGCGGATCGCCCATCTCTATAGAGAACCGGAGCGTTGTTCAAAACTTCTCTGTACTTGTTTAAGGGCATATATTTTCTCTTGTGTTTTATATAGTTTTGACTGTGTTCTTGTATTTTTTGTGTAAACGTAATGTTCTAATAATTTATTCTTTATTAGGCAGTGTATTCTGTCTAAGATAGTGATTTTGTCGAACCTTGTGTACATAAACGTGTAACTTATTCTGTGTAGGCCTGAGCCTGTGTGTTCTGTGCGTATTTGTTAGAAACAAATAGGGTAGGGAACAAATATATTTTATTTAGCAATGCATGCATTTAATAACATAATTTATTAAGTATTTAAGTTTAGGAACTTGAACCGCTTAGGGTTATAAATAATTTCAGTAAATATTGGTAGTTTGCAAGGTAGGTTTTTGACATTAACAATACTTTTAGTAGTAAAGCAAAAGGTTCAATTTTACAATTATTTCATGATAATAGCAATAATTTAGTTTCTACTGGTGACTTTTGTTACATATGGGTCCAAAATATTTGCCCCCCCAGTCAAAAACATTACCAGCCGCCACTGCAAATAATATTATATTAGCTTAATTTTAGTTTACATCAGTTAAACGACACATAATAATGAGTAGGTCAGTATAACGCTTGCCGTGGTGGTATGCAATATTCACCCCTCCATTATAACAGCTGAGCAGTGCATTGACCTTCTTCATTTATACCATATGCAGGATTGTATTTCTCCAACAACTTTAGTTGTGGATCACCTAATTTTATACAGATGGCCGGCTTTGGAAAATACATCAATACAAACAAGTATGTGTTTCACTTCACGACTTGATGTTGGAAGTGGTCCCAAAAAATCCACTGCAATTAGCTCTCCTTTCTGGTCCTTCTGGATACTCTGCATTTTCCCGTATTTATGCTATCTTTTACTCTGTAATTTTACATTTCCTTACTCATACATTCTTACCTGCGTTCCTTAGCTCTTTTCTTAACATGAACATTACTTACCATTTCTTACATTACTTATATAATACATTAACTTTCATTACCCTTTATTACATTTCTTTAACATTACCTTTCTGATCGCTCATAATTTTCTTCATTTTTACCATGTGCTGAAATACACCTTTTTTTAGCTTCGTAGTGAGTCGCATTATCTGCTACAGATGACTACCTTAGAAACACGTCTATATCCAGACTTTTATGTGCTTAACTCACTTGATGTTTTAATCATAGTATTTGAGCTCTAAGTAATCTCTGCCCTTGACTTTCCCTGTCGCTTTCTTCTGTGTCCTTGCATTTCCACTAAGGTATGAAGATTTCGCTTGATCAGCCGTTCTGACAATTATAACATTTATTTCTCATCTCTAATTCTTTCTTCATATTAATAACAACATCGATAATAACATTCCTTTCATTTCTTAACTATTTCTTTACACTAACATTCTTCAACATTTTTAATACATTTCTTACCTTTCTTTTAAAATAATATTCCTTTTATTTAGCATAACACTCCTTTTTAATTAATTCATTAATAATTAACAGTAATATTTTTTTTTTTAATAATTATTCATACACATTTGGTATTGAGTGTGGTTCAATTTACATTCTCTCTAGTTTAACAATCGCCTTGTGTGTCGTCTCCCGGACGTATATTGTTTGATTAGCAGCCGTACATTGTTTCCTTTGTAGCATAGTAGCCGCCATGTACCATTTCCGCTGCTTATCACCCTTGTTAACATTCCATTGTAACGTATAACTCTTCGTGACTGCATAACTCACCTGTTCCATTCTAGTAGTCCGTTGTATGCGTTTTACATACACAGTTGAACATATTTTTGTGCGTCGCTTATGATAACCTCTGTAGTTTTTATAATTATTGTGATTATCGTTCGCTTTATACTTCACGTGTGTATACTTAACATCATACTTATTACAAGTTTGCGTAGTGTTTCGTCTAGATAATTTATTACTACGTTTCTCGTTACAGTGTTTTTTTTTCGTTATAAATGTGGTGCCTTAAGTGTTTCACATGTGTATTTATCTTATGTGACTTACTCTTGTGTGTGTAACTTGCGATCTGGATATTTCGATCAATAAGGTAGGCTTTCTTCATCATTATTTTGCTCTCTTCTTTAATGTTAATTATTTCTTTATGATTATAGTTATTAATTACGAACGTATGTTCTCTCTTATTTTTAATGACTATGGTTTGTTCATCTATCATAGTTTTACTTGTATTTTCTACTGCCGCTATATGCGTATTAGAATCGATATCCGTTGATACTAAGTGCGCAGTGTTATTTACCATATCTTGTTCTAATTTTGCTTTTCTTTCTTCTCTTAATTTTTCTGTTTGTTCCCTAAAAAATTCTATTAACTCTTCTATTTGTGTTCTAATATTATTTTTTTTTACATTTTCTGTTTGTTTGTCATCTACTTCGCTAAATATGGCTTGTATCATAGCTTGAAGTGCCTCTTCCATCCTTAAAGTTCCCGATATTGCCATGTTGAATATTAGTTTTAAATATTTATTTATAATTTATTATTGGTGAACCGTATGCGAGCTTTTATTTATTTATTGTTTAATTATTATTATTTATTTATTTTTATCTATTCATGTTACAATTACACCTGTTTATTGGGGTGGGCGCCAGTTGCGTTATTACAGTACAATACACGCAACAATTTAAAATGACTAACGTACAAAAATAATTAAAATATAATATTAGTTATAACATATAAATTATCAAACACTGGTAATCATAGAGCATACATTAATTATTAAATGTACCCGTTTCGTGCTCCACGTTCATGGGCGACATTAATACAACGGTACATATACATAAATTGTGAACGAATTTAAATGTACTATAATTTGTATAGCCCCACATCCTTTGGGACGACAATTCTATACAACGATACATATTATTAAATGTAATCGTATCAAACCCCAAGTTAACGGGCAACAAATTATATAACAACACAAATTATATATGCAGGTTGTAAGCAATTATAACAATACCAGGTGAAACTATAATAAGAGTAGTAAATTTACGAATAGTTAAAAATTCATATTTATTGTTTTATCAAACATTATAAATAATAAAACATTGTTAATAATCTTCGATCAAGATATCACTCATTATTAAGTGTTTAGCTCTTAAACTATACGGTGTTACACACATTTAAAACACTCTTACATCTAGACATGTTAATAATCTTAATCTAGACATTTATTCAACGTAATTTACTAAAACAAAATAAAATTTAATTGTAATTTTAATTGAATTCTTTTAATTCAGATCTGACCTCAGCTTGCTCAGTCAATACCAATGTTTCAAAAAAAATAAATTTAAAATTATATTCATTACTCTTAGACTGGCATTTGTTTAATACTCAAAATTTAAATTATTTTCTTCTACAAAATGCAAATATCAAATCATTTCAAATATTTACTTTGATAAACACAAACATGCTATATCAAACTTAAACTCTCTTTTTTTTCTATATTTCTGTATATGCGATCACTCATTCTTGCGACTAAAAAATGTATCTAAGATTCCAATATATTATTTCTAATAATAAACTTTTTTGTTTTAATTTATTGTCTTTTTATATAGTCTTTATTAGCTCTTTAAAAAAAAAATAATTATAAATGCATTATGCATGTCACCTCGAGTTTTGATGATCTTACGACTTATTGACGGGGTCCAGCGTTGTCCAGAGTTGGGTTTCCATTACTCCTGGCTTGGCGTGGTCCTGGATATGTCCAGAGTACAGCGTCATTCTCCAGCAGTGTGTGGTCCGTCCCAGAGAATTACTATCTGCTGCAAGGTGGATCTCAGTCGTCGGTTAGGCGTCTAAAAAGCATCTCCTAACGTCCAGCATCCCGTGTCGCTCTTGTAGCTTCTCCGTAGATACTCTGCTGACTTAAACGGTCCCGGTACTTTACGTTTCCCAAAATATCGTGAACATAATTACTCAACGTCTTTACTCGTTCATAGATGCGACTTATAATAAAATAAAACTGTTCTGCCGACGGACAGCGTGTCCGTCTGCAACTGTGTCTTGAAATGAAGAGAAGGGTTTTCAGTCGAACCCTTAATTTATACCCTCTCGAGATTCCACACCTGTTGGTTCCGAAATCATCTTGTCGAGACCTGAAATCACATGCTAGCCCCCACTCCCGAACCTTTTCATATATTTTCAATTTGTTACAAATGGCAATGTTTTGCACGGAATCGAGATAACACAAATCAAGCTCATTTGATTAAGCACTCACTGTATTAATTTGAGCGTCTTAGGGTAATTTGCGTAGTTTTGGCGCGTTTATTTCGCCACTGACTTCGCGTAGTGTGTCCTATTAACGTCATTTTCATACTGTGGATAACTATAAAATTTACACACATTTTGGAGCCTTTTGTTTGTTTATACACTAACTAGTTTTCACACAGTGGATTAAAATAATTATTTTATTAATTACTTTGGGAGGGTAGCTGAGATTCCTGTCTGTACATGCATCACTACCACACACAAGATACACGCGTAACACACATAGAATCGAGCAGGTGTTCCTTGCCTGTTGAAACAGGTTAATTTCTCCCCTAGTATAACAATGAAACATTTTTACAATCCCAGATCTGTCCATTTACCCCAAACTTATATTAATTTTACAAATTTTATATTTATTTAAAATATTGCTCAATACAGCATATGGCTGTATCGTTGCATTATTCCTCTGCATGAAAAAAAATTTAATAAATATTTATTTATTAAATTTTTGTCTATTTGTTCTAGACAAATACAAATAATCAGTGGCGGCTCGTACAGGGAGGGCAAAAGGGCGCAGCCCTCCCACTAAATTTGCAAATTAAACTTATCAATAATATAACTATAATGTGTAGTATCCTTATGTGAAAGATATTTTTGGGGCGACTAATAGCGATCACCTGATGTTTTCGGCATGGTCCCGCAGCCGGACGCTTTCGCTGTCGCCCTCCCAGCATTGGTCGGTCTTGCGGGGAGCGGAGCAAGAGAACGTGTACACATGTCTGTGCTTTTAAATCAGCAGCAGCCATTACAGGAGGGGCTCTGCCCGCTGTCTAATTTTGCGGCTCTTTTCATAGAGAAGTTCTTTTCACTCAGTAAAGCGAACCAGTTCTTTGAATCAGTTCACGAGCGGATCGCCCATCTCTATAGAGAACCGGAGCGTTGTTCAAAACTTCTCTGTACTTGTTTAAGGGCATATATTTTCTCTTGTGTTTTATATAGTTTTGACTGTGTTCTTGTATTTTTTGTGTAAACGTAATGTTCTAATAATTTATTCTTTATTAGGCAGTGTATTCTGTCTAAGATAGTGATTTTGTCGAACCTTGTGTACATAAACGTGTAACTTATTCTGTGTAGGCCTGAGCCTGTGTGTTCTGTGCGTATTTGTTAGAAACAAATAGGGTAGGGAACAAATATATTTTATTTAGCAATGCATGCATTTAATAACATAATTTATTAAGTATTTAAGTTTAGGAACTTGAACCGCTTAGGGTTATAAATAATTTCAGTAAATATTGGTAGTTTGCAAGGTAGGTTTTTGACATTAACAATACTTTTAGTAGTAAAGCAAAAGGTTCAATTTTACAATTATTTCATGATAATAGCAATAATTTAGTTTCTACTGGTGACTTTTGTTACATATGGGTCCAAAATATTTGCCCCCCCAGTCAAAAACATTACCAGCCGCCACTGCAAATAATATTATATTAGCTTAATTTTAGTTTACATCAGTTAAACGACACATAATAATGAGTAGGTCAGTATAACGCTTGCCGTGGTGGTATGCAATATTCACCCCTCCATTATAACAGCTGAGCAGTGCATTGACCTTCTTCATTTATACCATATGCAGGATTGTATTTCTCCAACAACTTTAGTTGTGGATCACCTAATTTTATACAGATGGCCGGCTTTGGAAAATACATCAATACAAACAAGTATGTGTTTCACTTCACGACTTGATGTTGGAAGTGGTCCCAAAAAATCCACTGCAATTAGCTCTCCTTTCTGGTCCTTCTGGATACTCTGCATTTTCCCGTATTTATGCTATCTTTTACTCTGTAATTTTACATTTCCTTACTCATACATTCTTACCTGCGTTCCTTAGCTCTTTTCTTAACATGAACATTACTTACCATTTCTTACATTACTTATATAATACATTAACTTTCATTACCCTTTATTACATTTCTTTAACATTACCTTTCTGATCGCTCATAATTTTCTTCATTCTTACCATGTGCTGAAATACACCTTTTTTTAGCTTCGTAGTGAGTCGCATTATCGGCTAGAGATGACTACCTTAGAAACTCGTTTATATCCAGACTTTTATGTGCTTAACTCACTTGATGTTTTAATCATAGTATTTGAGCTCTAAGTAATCTCTGCCCTTGACTTTCCCTGTCGCTTTCTTCTGTGTCCTTGCATTTCCACTAAGGTATGAAGATTTCGCTTGATCAGCTGTTCTGACAATTATAACATTTATTTCTCATCTCTAATTCTTTCTTCATATTAATAACAACATCGATAATAACATTCCTTTCATTTCTTAACTATTTCTTTACACTAACATTCTTCAACATTTTTAATACATTTCTTACCTTTCTTTTAAAATAATATTCCTTTTATTTAGCATAACACTCCTTTTTAATTAATTCATTAATAATTAACAGTAATATTTTTTTTTTTAATAATTATTCATACACATTTGGTATTGAGTGTGGTTCAATTTACATTCTCTCTAGTTTAACAATCGCCTTGTGTGTCGTCTCCCGGACGTATATTGTTTGATTAGCAGCCGTACATTGTTTCCTTTGTAGCATAGTAGCAGCCATGTACCATTTCCGCTGCTTATCACCCTTGTTAACATTCCATTGTAACGTATAACTCTTCGTGACTGCATAACTCACCTGTTCCATTCTAGTAGTCCGTTGTATGCGTTTTACATACACAGTTGAACATATTTTTGTGCGTCGCTTATGATAACCTCTGTAGTTTTTATAATTATTGTGATTATCGTTCGCTTTATACTTCACGTGTGTATACTTAACATCATACTTATTACAAGTTTGCGTAGTGTTTCGTCTAGATAATTTATTACTACGTTTCTCGTTACAGTGTTTTTTTTTTCGTTATAAATGTGGTGCCTTAAGTGTTTCACATGTGTATTTATCTTATGTGACTTACTCTTGTGTGTGTAACTTGCGATCTGGATATTTCGATCAATAAGGTAGGCTTTCTTCATCATTATTTTGCTCTCTTCTTTAATGTTAATTATTTCTTTATGATTATCGTTATTAATTACGAACGTATGTTCTCTCTTATTTTTAATTACTATGGTTTGTTCATCTATCATAGTTTTACTTGTATTTTCTATTGCCGCTATATGCGTATTAGAATCGATATCCGTTGATACTAAGTGCGCAGTCTTATTTACGATATCTTGTTCTAATTTTGCTTTTCTTTCTTCTCTTAATTTTTCTGTTTGTTCTCTAAAAAATTCTATTAACTCGTCTATTTGTGTTCTAATATTATTTTCTTTTACTTTTTCTGTTTGTTTGTTCTCTACTTCGCCAAATATGGTTTGAATCATAGCTTGAAGTGCCTCTTCCATCCTTAAAGTTCCCGATATTGCCATGTTGAATATTAGTTTTAAATATTTATTTATAATTTATTATTGGTGAACCGTATGCGAGCTTTTATTTATTTATTGTTTAATTATTATTATTTATTTACTTTTATCTACTCATGTTACAATTACACCTGTTTATTGGGGTGGGCGCCAGTTGCGTTATTACAATACAATACACACAACAATTTTAAAATGACTAACATACAAAAATAATTAAAATATAATATTAGTTATAACATATAAATTATCAAACACTGGTAATCATAGAGCATACATTAATTATTAAATGTAGCCGTTTCGTGCTCCACGTTCATGGGCGACATTAATACAACGGTACATATTGTAACGTTACATAACCCATGCCCAAAAATGATAACATAATCACCCCACTCTAAAGGTCAGAAATGGGTATTATGTACCTAGCTATAGATTACTTTGTACTACAGAACACTAGAAACTATAACTAAGTGACATATAGTGTACAAAGTGAGATATAGTGTACATAGTGAGAAAGTAAGTGGTTTAAAAGGAGCATCTCACAGATTTATACTGTAGATGGAGAAACAATTAACTGTAGCAGTATACTATATTGCTACTGACAAATTCTGTATTTTGTTTGTATTTTGTATAATTTGTATTGTGTAGGCCACAAAGATTTTGTACCTAGGTATAATTTTATGTTTAATATAATAATTGTGTTTAAATATAAGATAAACCAGGGTTAGATATAAAATAATAATAAAATAAAATAATACTCTATGAGTAAAATGGCAGAGGAAAATAGTTTAGTGTAAGGATACTATAAGCAAATAATAAATAATAAATAAATACAATTGAAGGAAATAAAAATATTAAAGACCTATGTATAAATTTAAGAGGAAATAGAAGGAAAAACCTTATATAAATTAAATTGGATTATAAACAAAAGATAAAAAGGATTATTTTTATATAAATAAGAAATAAATTTATAATAATTAAAAACAGCCTATATACTCAAAAGTATATAGATTCACCAATAAAAAATCATAAAAAATTCTTGGTTACTAACAGTAACCAACTAACAAGATATAATTTAATTGTTAAAACGATTGGGAATAAGAACGTTTGAAAAAAAGTGTAATGCCTATTTAAATTTGAAAAAACCTAATGAATACTTTTGGAAATAGTGCGAAATTTAATAAAAATTAACGAGTGATGTCCACCTTATGCTAGAACTCCTTCAAGTATCAACATTCACGTCCTTTATTCGATGAAACTTTGAAATAATCCAACTACCAGTTCAGGCCTAGTTTGACTGCACTTCGAGATTTTTGGTGAGACCGTATCTTAGAAAAAATTAACTAAATTACAAATCAACTATAACTTCAACACTAGAAACAGCACCATACAAGTAAACACTTCAAGAAAAGAGGTGAAACAAACTTTATTAATTTTTGTTAACCAAAAAACCTTTATAACGGATCTTTGTGCATTTTCCGCGTCCATTAAATAATTTCGTGTTTGTAGTAAAGAACATAACCTGTACTCTAGCGGATAAATCCGGAACTACATACTAAAGAAAAAACAAATATAATCTATTTTCCTTTGTAAAGCTTAGTATTTTATTATTCATTTCTGACCGTCTCATAACACAAAGAACTTACCATTAACCCTGGGAAATTAATAAATTAATTCTTTATTGTTTTAATATTTTATCAAGGATAAAAAATATTTTGTTATAATTTCTATGTTTACCAAATAAGATCGAACCAATGTTGTGTTGACAGGGAGAATCGATTATAACTTTTTGTGTTGGGAGAAGATAAAAATCAGTGTTGTATTTAATAAATAAATACCCTGAATAATTTGTTATAAATAATAAAATGTGTATTATTTCTCGTAGAGGGTAGTTGTTACAGAGTTTCAGGAGACAAAGAAGAGGACGAACAGTCGGAAAAATATTACCGACAATTGGTGTTAATTTAACCTCAAATTGGGTTGCAGACGTCAAAATCAGCTGGTCTCATGAGCGGCGAAAATTTAAATTAAGTAATTGTATACTCCGGGGATAATACCCTTGGTCCTCTCTCTCCTAACTACGGTCAAACAACTTCATTGAATTCTCCCAAATCACACACACTCGATTTCAGTTTTTTATTTCTGTAAACATAAATTATAACCGACACTGAACATTTGCAAATACAATCAATAAAGGATTAACAGTGACTCTCATGAAAGCGAGATTTTCGAAGAGCCATTAAAACTTAGATTTAATTAACGATAGTACACACATATAAAAAGGGCTCTGAGAGACATTCACCGCGAGAGAGACGTTACAATATACTGTACATAAATTGTGAACGAATTTAAGTGTATTTTAATTTGTATAGCCCCACGTTCTTTGGGACGACAATTCTATACAACGATAGCCTACATATTATTAAATGTAATCGTGTCGAGCCCCAAGTTAACGGGCAACAAATTATATAACAAGACAAATTACATATGCAGGTTGTAAGCAATTATAACATTACCAGTTGTAACTATAATAAGGGTAGTAAATTTACGAATAGTTAAAAATTCATATTTATTGTTTTATCAAACATTATAAATAATAAAACATTGTTAATAATCTTCGATCAAGATATCACTCATTATTAAGTGTTTAGCTCTTAAACTATACGGTGTTACACACATTTAAAACACTCTTACATCTAGACATGTTAATAATCTTAATCTAGACATTTATTCAACGTAATTTACTAAAACAAAATAAAATTTAATTGTAATTTTAATTGAATTCTTTTAATTCAGATCTGACCTCAGCTTGCTCAGTCAATACCAATGTTTCAAAAAAAATAAATTTAAAATTATATTCATTACTCTTAGACTGGCATTTGTTTAATACTCAATATTTAAATTATTTTCTTCTACAAAATGCAAATATCAAATCATTTCAAATATTTACTTTGATAAACACAAACATGCTATCTCAATCTTAAACTCTCTTTTTTTTCTATATTTCTGTATATGCGATCACTCATTCTTGCGACTAAAAAATGTATCTAAGATTCCAATATATTATTTCTAATAATAAACTTTTTTGTTTTAATTTATTGTCTTTTTATATAGTCTTTATTAGCTCTTTAAAAAAAAAATAATTATAAATGCATTATGCATGTCACCTCGAGTTTTGATGATCTTACGACTTATTGACGGGGTCCAGCGTTGTCCAGAGTTGGGTTTCCATTACTCCTGGTTTGGCGTGGTCCTGGATATGTCCAGAGTACAGCGTCATTCTCCAGCAGTGTGTGGTCCGTCCCAGAGAATTACTATCTGCTGCAAGGTGGATCTCAGTCGTCGGTTAGGCGTCTAAAAAGCATCTCCTAACGTCCAGCATCCCGTGTCGCTCTTGTAGCTTCTCCGTAGATACTCTGCTGACTTAAACGGTCCCGGTACTTTACGTTTCCCAAAATATCGTGAACATAATTACTCAACGTCTTTACTCGTTCATAGATGCGACTTATAATAAAATAAAACTGTTCTGCCGACGGACAGCGTGTCCGTCTGCAACTGTGTCTTGAAATGAAGAGAAGGGTTTTCAGTCGAACCCTTAATTTATACCCTCTCGAGATTCCACACCTGTTGGTTCTGAAATCATCTTGTCGAGACCTGAAATCACATGCTAGCCCCCACTCCCGAACCTTTTCATATATTTTCAATTTGTTACAAATGGCAATGTTTTGCACGGAATCGAGATAACACAAATCAAGCTCATTTGATTAAGCACTCACTGTATTAATTTGAGCGTCTTAGGGTAATTTGCGTAGTTTTGGCGCGTTTATTTCGCCACTGACTTCGCGTAGTGTGTCCTATTAACGTCATTTTCATACTGTGGATAACTATAAAATTTACACACATTTTGGAGCCTTTTGTTTGTTTATACACTAACTAGTTTTCACACAGTGGATTAAAATAATTATTTTATTAATTACTTTGGGAGGGTAGCTGAGATTCCTGTCTGTACATGCATCACTACCACACACAAGATACACGCGTAACACACATAGAATCGAGCAGGTGTTCCTTGCCTGTTGAAACAGGTTAATTTCTCCCCTAGTATAACAATGAAACATTTTTACAATCCCAGATCTGTCCATTTACCGCAAACTTATATTAATTTTACAAATATTATATTTATTTAAAATAATGCTCAATACAGCATATGGCTGTATCGTTGCATTATTCCTCTGCATGAAAAAAAATTTAATAAATATTTATTTATTAAATTTTTGTCTATTTGTTCTAGACAAATACAAATAATCAGTGGCGGCTCGTACAGGGAGGGCAAAAGGGCGCAGCCCTCCCACTAAATTTGCAAATTAAACTTATCAATAATATAACTATAATGTGTAGTATCCTTATGTGAAAGATATTTTTGGGGCGACTAATAGCGATCACCTGATGTTTTCGGCATGGTCCCGCAGCCGGACGCTTTCGCTGTCGCCCTCCCAGCATTGGTCGGTCTTGCGGGGAGCGGAGCAAGAGAACGTGTACACATGTCTGTGCTTTTAAATCAGCAGCAGCCATTACAGGAGGGGCTCTGCCCGCTGTCTAATTTTGCGGCTCTTTTCATAGAGAAGTTCTTTTCACTCAGTAAAGCGAACCAGTTCTTTGAATCAGTTCACGAGCGGATCGCCCATCTCTATAGAGAACCGGAGCGTTGTTCAAAACTTCTCTGTACTTGTTTAAGGGCATATATTTTCTCTTGTGTTTTATATAGTTTTGACTGTGTTCTTGTTGTATTTTTTGTGTAAACGTAATGTTCTAATAATTTATTCTTTATTAGGCAGTGTATTCTGTCTAAGATAGTGATTTTGTCGAACCTTGTGTACATAAACGTGTAACTTATTCTGTGTAGGCCTGAGCCTGTGTGTTCTGTGCGTATTTGTTAGAAACAAATAGGGTAGGGAACAAATATATTTTATTTAGCAATGCATGCATTTAATAACATAATTTATTAAGTATTTATGTTTAGGAACTTGAACCGCTTAGGGTTATAAATAATTTCAGTAAATATTGGTAGTTTGCAAGGTAGGTTTTTGACATTAACAATACTTTTAGTAGTAAAGCAAAAGGTTCAATTTTACAATTATTTCATGATAATAGCAATAATTTAGTTTCTACTGGTGACTTTTGTTACATATGGGTCCAAAATATTTGCCCCCCCAGTCAAAAACATTACCAGCCGCCACTGCAAATAATATTATATTAGCTTAATTTTAGTTTACATCAGTTAAACGACACATAATAATGAGTAGGTCAGTATAACGCTTGCCGTGGTGGTATGCAATATTCACCCCTCCATTATAACAGCTGAGCAGTGCATTGACCTTCTTCATTTATACCATATGCAGGATTGTATTTCTCCAACAACTTTAGTTGTGGATCACCTAATTTTATACAGATGGCCGGCTTTGGAAAATACATCAATACAAACAAGTATGTGTTTCACTTCACGACTTGATGTTGGAAGTGGTCCCAAAAAATCCACTGCAATTAGCTCTCCTTTCTGGTCCTTCTGGATACTCTGCATTTTCCCGTATTTATGCTATCTTTTACTCTGTAATTTTACATTTCCTTACTCATACATTCTTACCTGCGTTCCTTAGCTCTTTTCTTAACATGAACATTACTTACCATTTCTTACATTACTTATATAATACATTAACTTTCATTACCCTTTATTACATTTCTTTAACATTACCTTTCTGATCGCTCATAATTTTCTTCATTCTTACCATGTGCTGAAATACACCTTTTTTTAGCTTCGTAGTGAGTCGCATTATCTGCTACAGATGACTACCTTAGAAACACGTCTATATCCAGACTTTTATGTGCTTAACTCACTTGATGTTTTAATCATAGTATTTGAGCTCTAAGTAATCTCTGCCCTTGACTTTCCCTGTCGCTTTCTTCTGTGTCCTTGCATTTCCACTAAGGTATGAAGATTTCGCTTGATCAGCCGTTCTGACAATTATAACATTTATTTCTCATCTCTAATTCTTTCTTCATATTAATAACAACATCGATAATAACATTCCTTTCATTTCTTAACTATTTCTTTACACTAACATTCTTCAACATTTTTAATACATTTCTTACCTTTCTTTTAAAATAATATTCCTTTTATTTAGCATAACACTCCTTTTTAATTAATTCATTAATAATTAACAGTAATATTTTTTTTTTTAATAATTATTCATACACATTTGGTATTGAGTGTGGTTCAATTTACATTCTCTCTAGTTTAACAATCGCCTTGTGTGTCGTCTCCCGGACGTATATTGTTTGATTAGCAGCCGTACATTGTTTCCTTTGTAGCATAGTAGCCGCCATGTACCATTTCCGCTGCTTATCACCCTTGTTAACATTCCATTGTAACGTATAACTCTTCGTGACTGCATAACTCACCTGTTCCATTCTAGTAGTCCGTTGTATGCGTTTTACATACACAGTTGAACATATTTTTGTGCGTCGCTTATGATAACCTCTGTAGTTTTTATAATTATTGTGATTATCGTTCGCTTTATACTTCACGTGTGTATACTTAACATCATACTTATTACAAGTTTGCGTAGTGTTTCGTCTAGATAATTTATTACTACGTTCCTCGTTACAGTGTTTTTTTTTCGTTATAAATGTGGTGCCTTAAGTGTTTCACATGTGTATTTATCTTATGTGACTTACTCTTGTGTGTGTAACTTGCGATCTGGATATTTCGATCAATAAGGTAGGCTTTCTTCATCATTATTTTGCTCTCTTCTTTAATGTTAATTATTTCTTTATGATTATCGTTATTAATTACGAACGTATGTTCTCTCTTATTTTTAATTACTATGGTTTGTTCATCTATCATAGTTTTACTTGTATTTTCTATTGCCGCTATATGCGTATTAGAATCGATATCCGTTGATACTAAGTGCGCAGTCTTATTTACGATATCTTGTTCTAATTTTGCTTTTCTTTCTTCTCTTAATTTTTCTGTTTGTTCTCTAAAAAATTCTATTAACTCGTCTATTTGTGTTCTAATATTATTTTCTTTTACTTTTTCTGTTTGTTTGTCCTCTACTTCGCCAAATATGGTTTGAATCATAGCTTGAAGTGCCTCTTCCATCCTTAAAGTTCCCGATATTGCCATGTTGAATATTAGTTTTAAATATTTATTTATAATTTATTATTGGTGAACCGTATGCGAGCTTTTATTTATTTATTGTTTAATTATTATTATTTATTTACTTTTATCTACTCATGTTACAATTACACCTGTTTATTGGGGTGGGCGCCAGTTGCGTTATTACAATACAATACACACAACAATTTTAAAATGACTAACATACAAAAATAATTAAAATATAATATTAGTTATAACATATAAATTATCAAACACTGGTAATCATAGAGCATACATTAATTATTAAATGTAGCCGTTTCGTGCTCCACGTTCATGGGCGACATTAATACAACGGTACATATTGTAACGTTACATAACCCATGCCCAAAAATGATAACATAATCACCCCACTCTAAAGGTCAGAAATGGGTATTATGTACCTAGCTATAGATTACTTTGTACTACAGAACACTAGAAACTATAACTAAGTGACATATAGTGTACAAAGTGAGATATAGTGTACATAGTGAGAAAGTAAGTGGTTTAAAAGGAGCATCTCACAGATTTATACTGTAGATGGAGAAACAATTAACTGTAGCAGTATACTATATTGCTACTGACAAATTCTGTATTTTGTTTGTATTTTGTATAATTTGTATTGTGTAGGCCACAAAGATTTTGTACCTAGGTATAATTTTATGTTTAATATAATAATTGTGTTTAAATATAAGATAAACCAGGGTTAGATATAAAATAATAATAAAATAAAATAATACTCTATGAGTAAAATGGCAGAGGAAAATAGTTTAGTGTAAGGATACTATAAGCAAATAATAAATAATAAATAAATACAATTGAAGGAAATAAAAATATTAAAGACCTATGTATAAATTTAAGAGGAAATAGAAGGAAAAACCTTATATAAATTAAATTGGATTATAAACAAAAGATAAAAAGGATTATTTTTATATAAATAAGAAATAAATTTATAATAATTAAAAACAGCCTATATACTCAAAAGTATATAGATTCACCAATAAAAAATCATAAAAAATTCTTGGTTACTAACAGTAACCAACTAACAAGATATAATTTAATTGTTAAAACGATTGGGAATAAGAACGTTTGAAAAAAAGTGTAATGCCTATTTAAATTTGAAAAAACCTAATGAATACTTTTGGAAATAGTGCGAAATTTAATAAAAATTAACGAGTGATGTCCACCTTATGCTAGAACTCCTTCAAGTATCAACATTCACGTCCTTTATTCGATGAAACTTTGAAATAATCCAACTACCAGTTCAGGCCTAGTTTGACTGCACTTCGAGATTTTTGGTGAGACCGTATCTTAGAAAAAATTAACTAAATTACAAATCAACTATAACTTCAACACTAGAAACAGCACCATACAAGTAGACACTTCAAGAAAAGAGGTGAAACAAACTTTATTAATTTTTGTTAACCAAAAAACCTTCATAACGGATCTTTGTGCATTTTCCGCGTCCATTAAATAATTTCGTGTTTGTAGTAAAGAACATAACCTGTACTCTAGCGGATAAATCCGGAACTACATACTAAAGAAAAAACAAATATAATCTATTTTCCTTTGTAAAGCTTAGTATTTTATTATTCATTTCTGACCGTCTCATAACACAAAGAACTTACCATTAACCCTGGGAAATTAATAAATTAATTCTTTATTGTTTTAATATTTTATCAAGGATAAAAAATATTTTGTTATAATTTCTATGTTTACCAAATAAGATCGAACCAATGTTGTGTTGACAGGGAGAATCGATTATAACTTTTTGTGTTGGGAGAAGATAAAAATCAGTGTTGTATTTAATAAATAAATACCCTGAATAATTTGTTATAAATAATAAAATGTGTATTATTTCTCGTAGAGGGTAGTTGTTACAGAGTTTCAGGAGACAAAGAAGAGGACGAACAGCCGGAAAAATATTACCGACAATTGGTGTTAATTTAACCTCAAATTGGGTTGCAGACGTCAAAATCAGCTGGTCTCATGAGCGGCGAAAATTTAAATTAAGTAATTGTATACTCCGGGGATAATACCCTTGGTCCTCTCTCTCCTAACTATGGTCAAACAACTTCATTGAATTCTCCCAAATCACACACACTCGATTTCAGTTTTTTATTTCTGTAAACATAAATTATAACCGACACTGAACATTTGCAAATACAATCAATAAAGGATTAACAGTGACTCTCATGAAAGCGAGATTTTCGAAGAGCCATTAAAACTTAGATTTAATTAACGATAGTACACACATATAAAAAGGGCTCTGAGAGACATTCACCGCGAGAGAGACGTTACAATATACTGTACATAAATTGTGAACGAATTTAAGTGTATTTTAATTTGTATAGCCCCACGTTCTTTGGGACGACAATTCTATACAACGATAGCCTACATATTATTAAATGTAATCGTGTCGAGCCCCAAGTTAACGGGCAACAAATTATATAACAACACAAATTACATATGCAGGTTGTAAGCAATTATAACATTACCAGTTGTAACTATAATAAGAGTAGTAAATTTATGAATAGTTAAAAATTCATATTTATTGTTTTATCAAACATTATAAATAATAAAACATTGTTAATAATCTTCAATCAAGATATCACTCATTATTAAGTGTTTATCTCTTAAACTATACGGTGTTACACACATTTAAAACACTCTTACATCTACACATGTTAATAATCTTAATCTAGACATTTATTCAACGTGATTTACTAAAACAAAATATAATTTAAATGTAATTTTAATTGAATTCTTTTAATTCAGATCTGACCTCAGCTTGCTCAGTCAATACCAATGTTTCAAAAAAAATAAATTTAAAATTATATTCATTACTCTTAGACTGGCATTTGTTTAATATTCAAAATTTAAATTATTTGCTTCTACAAAATGCAAATATGAAATCATTTCAATTATTTACTTTGATAAACACAAATATACTATCTCAAATTTAAACTCTCTTTTTTTTCTATATTTCTTTATATGCGATCTCTCATTCTTACGACTAAATAATTTATCTAAGATTCTAACATATTATTTCTATTAATAAACTTTTTTTTTGTTTTAATTTATTGTCTTTTTATATACGGTAGTCTTTATGAGCTCTTTAAAAAAAATCATTTATAAATGCATTATGCATGTCACCTCGAGTTTTGATGATCTTACGACTTATTGACGGGGTCCAGCGTTGTCCAGAGTTGGGTTTCCATTACTCCTGGCTTGGCGTGGTCCTGGATATGTCCAGAGTACAGCGTCATTCTCCAGCAGTGTGTGGTCCGTCCCAGAGAATTACTATCTGCTGCAAGGTGGATCTCAGTCGTCGGTTAGGTGTCTAAAAAGCATCTTCTACGTCCAGCATCCCGTGTCGCTCTTGTAGCTTCTCCGTAGATACTCTGCTGACTTAAACGGTCCCGGTACTTTACGTTTCCTAAAATATCGTGAACATAATTACTCAGCGTCTTTACTCGTTCATAGATGAGACTTATTATAAAATAAAACTGTTTTGCCGACGGACAGCGTGTCCGACTGCAACTGTGTCTTGAAATGAAGAGAAGGTTTTTTTTTTCGCTCTGGGCTTTGCGGTTGTGCGTCGCAGAGACGAACCGCTCGGCAACTGAGTTCCGAGCTACCTTCTGGAGCTCCTGCCTCGTGGCCCTGCCCAAGTAGGGCGTGTGCTCTATAGCAGGCCGATTCTCGGCTGTTGTGCTAGCCTACACTAGCGCAGTATACACCGAGGGCGTTTCCACGAATCACCTGGACGTATACGGTACCTTCCCAGCCCAGTCACAAGAGGATTGCCTGGGAACCTCGCCGCACGTGCATAAAATTTGCGTGCAAGCCGCCTGAATGTGTCGTCTAGGGAGCGGACGCCAAGTGCTCTCCTTAGAAGGCGAGATGAAAAGCGACGGGGGACTTTGGCCGCTAGCCGAAGACCCCTGTCGAGGACGCTCTGCAACTTCTTTTTATGCACTGCGGCGAGGTAACCCCAGACCGGACAGGCGTAGGAAATGACCGGCAGCAGATACGCGCCGACGATCATCCTGCCCAATTTCCTGGTCATGGCTGAGCTGATCAGGAGTGGAAACAGTGCGCACAGGCGAATGGATGCTCGCTTGAGAACTGCCTGTGCGTGGGTACGCCAGGTGAGCCGACGGTCAAGGTGTAATCCGAGGTACTTGACCTCGTTGGACCAGCGCAAGTACGTTCTGCCGATACGTAGCTGCCTAACAGGGTTCTTCCGTCGCTTGGAGAATTCGACGGCTACACTCTTGGTAGCGTTGAGTTGCACTCTCCAATTCTCGGTCCAGTCCACGAGCGTGTCGAGCTGGCGCTGCAGTCGTAGGACGGCCCTTTCCTCATGACGATCGGCCGTAAATACGGCCGTGTCGTCAGCGAAGAGGGCTATCTGGACTCCAGGCTGTCTCGGCACGTCGTTGACGTAGATCGAGAACAGAAGGGGGCCTAGAACACTACCTTGAGGGACGCCGGCTGTGATTCGTCTCTCGGAAGAGACTGAATCGTCCTCTCCGTCAGTAAGCTAGCAACCAGATGGAGGTAGCAGTCCGGGAGCTGGACTTCCCTAAGCTTGAATAATAGGCCATCATGCCATACGCTGTCGAAGGCTTTTTCAACATCTAAGAAACAGCCAACGGTCCGTTCTCTCCGACACCCGGCTTCCGTGATGCTTTCCACCAATCTCATCAGTTGATGAGTGGTCGAATGCCCCACACGAAAGCCGAACTGTTCGGGGACCAGCACGTCAAAGTTGGTTAGATGTTCTCGTACACGACGCTGTACGAGGCGCTCAAAAACCTTGGACGTAGAGGAGAGTAGGCTGATAGGCCGGAGGTTTTCCGAGCGGGTGGTATCCTTTCCCTGCTTCGGGATCACGATAACCGTCGCCTTTCGCCATTTCTTGGGAAAGTAGGCCAGTCTAAGACACGCGTTGAACAAATCAGTCAAGAATTGAACTCCAGGCTCGGGAAGAAGTCGTAGAGCGGTGTTCGTAACACCGTCCGGGCCTGGAGCTTTTCTTGGCTGAAGTTCAGCGAGCCGATCTGAGACCTCTTCCAAAGAGATGGGTTCGGGCTCCGCCGTGATCGGAAGAGACAGAAAGTCTTCCACAGCCATCTCGACTTGTTCGTCGAAGTCCCAGTTCATGGGCGGGTTGGGAGCGAACTGCCGCTCGAAACACAAGCCCAAGTACTCGGCCTTCTCCTCCGGGCGACCCAGGAGTCGACCGAACGGTCCAACAATGGCGGGGAGTGGAGGTCGGCGCCTCCGTCCCGTCAATGCGGTAGGTATTCTGTACGGGTGACTTTGCGGGTCCACATCCCCCGTTCGGGCCACATCGAGTTCCCAACAGCTACGTCGGAACGCCTTCAGACTGCCACGCAGTCGTCCGGTGAGCCGATTGTATGCTGCCTTATCGGCCGGATCACGGGTCCTCTGCCAACGTTTTCGGAAGTAATTCCTCTCGCGAGCGAGAAGAGAGACTTCCTCAGGGATGCGTTGGTAGTCAGGCGTGAAACCAGCTCGCGTACGTGAAGACACGCCTATAGCCGAGAGGATTGCCTCTTCGATTCCCGCAACTGCTTCGTCTAGGAGGCGAACGGAATCGAGTGGGGCCGCTGGCGGCAATCTACGGCACAAAGCCGGGCCGTAGCGATCCCAATCGATGACCTTCTTCTTGTCAGAACGTGCATAGGCGTGCTGGGTAGCGACGTGGACCAAGATAGGGTTGTGGTCGGATGTCAGCTCCGTAAGTGAGAATACCTCGACCGGACAGACAACTCCTTGGGTCACCGCGATATCCAGAACATCGGGAGCCGCGTTAGGCCTTGACGGTAAGAACGTGGGTTGCGCTGGACCAAACACCATCGCCCGGCGCGATTCAACAAAACTGAGCAAGCGCCTCCCGTTCGGAGTAGTCAGGCGACTGTTCCAAACGCGATGCTTGCAATTCAGATCGCCGGCCAAAATTACCCTTCGATGGGAATCGAAGATGACGTCCAGGTCGCCGACAAGGAGTTCAGCTTGTGGGGGCTTGTATGCTGAAACCACGAGGACGCCGCCAAGAGCTCCGTGGACCTCAATGGCGGTGGCCTCTAGGTTGGTAAGCTGCGGCAAAGCGACACGATGATGACCTATGGAGGTCCTCACCGCGATCGCCGTGCCGCCTCCTCGTCGGCCAACTCGGTCATCCCGATAGACCACGTAATTTGGTAATCGAAACCGGTTCGCCGGGGTCAGGTGGGTTTCAGAGAGGAGAAGTACGTCGGGTTTGAACCGAGCCAGGAATTCTAGAAGGTCGGAATGCTTGGAACCGATGTTGTTAGCATTCCAGGCTATGAGAGAGAGATCACGTCTAAGGGCTCGGTTCATAGAAGACCTATGACTTCGCAGGCTTCCACCAAGAGCATGAATCTCTCAGTTGGGTCAGCAGTTTCCAGGCGGTCTCGGATGGACCTGAAGGCGGATGCTACTTTCTTGAGGTCGTAGCCAGACAGAAAGTCGCGGACGAACTGTGCGTCATCGGATATGACGGACTGGGCGGTTTGCCTGGAAACTGAGGCCGCGTAAGAGCGACCAGGTTTTACGGCAGATCGGGTTGTGGTGGAAGCCACAGGACCAGGGGCAGACGGTTTTGAATCAGCGGCAGGAAAAGTACGCTGTTGCGCTTCGTCGGACTTGTGTGGTTATCCCTTTGTTTTTGGGTTTTGTGATGCCTGCTCGCGGGAATCGCGGAGGTGGCAGTGGTGGCGAGGCTACCTCTGGTTCAGAGGCGGGAGTTGGAGGTTCCGCGGAGGTGGAGGGTTGATTCTCCGGCTCCATAACCGAGATGACGGCTACAGGCTTGTCTCTGCTTCAGAAGGAGACGCGGTTCGTTTAGGTGCCTTTGCAGGGGCTGGAGGTGGAGCCGGAGAGGGCGCGCGCCGTGCCGGTTGTGCCTTCGGTTGCGGCCTAGCCTGTGTTTTAGGCTGCCTCTGAGGTTGGGGCTGCATAGCTGGCTGCCTTGGCTTTGGGAGGGGCCCCTGCGGCTTTTGCTTCCGCAGGAGCTCCGCCTTGTAGACCGGGCAGTTAACGTTATTTGCTGCATGGCCTTGGCCACAATTTATGCAGCGAAAACGGGATTTGTCTGACACAGTGCAGGCCTGAGTTGAATGTCCCAGAGAACAACGTAGACAGGCCGGGGCACTGCGACAGACGTCGGTGTGATGGCCGAACCTCTGGCACCGGTGGCACTGCGCAAGCTTGCCCGGGAGACGACTGGATTCCACCCTGACGCGGAAGCCAAACAGTTGCGTCAGGTGGAATATTTTATCTGCAGCCTCGCCCTTCTCGAGCTGGAGACGGACGAGCGGGAGAGGTACCCGGGTTTCGGAGTTGGTAAACAGGCAGAAGATTGCCTGCACCGGGTACCCGAGTTCTCGGAGTTCCAAAAGGATCTCCTGAGGATCAATATGCGCGTCAAGCCCACGCAGAATTACTGACAAGGGCTTGACTCGCTTAGGAGAGAAGGTATGATATTGAAGGCTGTGCGCCTGCAGGAAGGCCTCGACCAAGCGATGGTCCTCGAACTGGCGGACGACAATCTTGACCGTATCACCGCCAAGCAGCTTCAGGTCAAGCTTGTCTGCCGACAGGCCGTGGGCCGCGATCAGCCGTCTGTATAAGGCGGCGACATTGGACACCCCGTGGACGTACTGGGGCGGCGCGCGACCAACAGCGGCAGCAGCCGGAGCTGCTACCGAAGCAGTCGGAACCGCGGCCTGTTGGCCCTGAGAAGGTCCGATGTCCATGGCCGAGGTGCTAGAGGAGGCAGATCCGGTTGGATGGGTCCTCTTAGGCTTCTTGGCCGGACGATTACGCCGACCAACGGTCGCGAATTCGCCCGACTCGTCTGCCGGGAGAGGGGGAAGCGGGTTAGGGAGAGGATCGTCCGTCTCCATCGCCCGAGGCGAGTCGCCCAGATGGGGCAAGGCAGAGCCGAGCGACTCGGCACTTGAGCCGTTGCCCGTAGTGGGCATGCTGGCCAGGTGCGGCTGCCGGGCAGAGACTGCTAGGCAGTCACCGCCAGACGCCAGGGATCTCGGGTCCGGCCGAAGCCGGGTTACCCGCGCGGCTTCCCTGCTCACGACGATGCGGGAGGAGGTGGGCTAACGACCAGCTTCGTTGAATACCAGTCCTTACCAAGACTGGTGTCCACTGGCCCCTTTATCCCGGCGATATCCTAGCTCGCTTACCACTGGTGGGGGCTTGCAAGGATCGTCCGGGGCAGCGCTCCTTACAGTCGCGAGCAGGTTAGGGTTTATGCACTGATATACGGCACTCACCAGGTGAGCCCAGAGCAGTCCTCTTCTATCCTGTCCGGCCAAGATGTTTTCCGGCGCAGGTGGTCCTAAAAAGGTCAACTTCGGCCAGCTACCACTTGTACCGGCTACTTAATTCACCGGCAGCAGCTGGCTCCTTGGTCTTCTTTCCCACGAAGAAAGTGATATTCCTCGACCAAACGGCGAGGTGGGCGAAGGCAGCAAAGCCGTAGTTTGTCCAGCGAAGAGAGCTGAAGAGAGCAGTCCAAAGAGCAGTCCTGTTCAGTTCGAAGCTGGAGCAGAAGTGAAGAGAAGGGTTTTCAGTCGAACCCTTAATTTATACCCTCTCGAGATTCCGCACCTGTTGGTTCCGAAATCATCTTGTCGAGACCTGCAGATCACATGCTAGCCCCCACTCCCGAACTCGTTCATAGATGCGACTTATAATAAAATAAAACTGTTCTGCCGACGGACAGCCGTGTCCGTCTGCAACTGTGTCTTGAAATGAAGAGAAGGGTTTTCAGTCGAACCCTTAATTTATACCCTCTCGAGATTCCGCACCTGTTGGTTCCGAAATCATCTTGTCGAGACCTGCAGATCACATGCTAGCCCCCACTCCCGAACCTTTTCATATATTTGCAATTTTTTACAAATGGCAATGTTTTGTAAGGAATCGAGATAGCACAAATCATAGCTCATTTGATTGAGCTCTCACTGTATTAATTTGAGCGTCTTAGGGTAATTTGGGTATTTTTGGCATGTTTATTTCGCACTGACTTCACGTAGTGTGTCCTATTAACGTCATTTTCATACTGTGGATAACTATAAAATTTTTATGTGTGGATAACCACACATTTTGGTGCCTTTTGTTTGTTTATACACTAATTAGTTTTCACACAGTGAATTAAAATAATTATTTTATTAATTACTTTGGGAGGGTAGCTGAGATACCTGCCTGTACATGCATCACTACCACACACATGATACACGCGTAACACACATACAATCGAGCAGGTGTTCCTTGCCTGTTGAAACAGGTTAATTTCTCCCCTAGTATAACAATGAAACATTTTTACAATCCCAGATCTGTCCATTTACCCCAAACTTATATTAATTTTACAAATTTTATATTTATTTAAAATATTGCTCAATACAGCATATGGCTGTATCGTTGCATTATTCCTCTGATGGAAAAAAAATTAGTAAATATTTATTTATTAAATTTTTGTCTATTTGTTCTAGACAAATACAAATAATATTATATTAGCTTAATTTTAGTTTACATCAGTTAAACGACACATAATAATGAGTAGGTCAGTATAACGCTTGCCGTGGTGGTATGCAATATTCACCCCTCCATTATAACAGCTGAGCAGTGCTTTGACCTTCTTCATTTATACCATATGCAGGATTGTATTTCTCCAACAACTTTAGATGTGGATCACCTAATTTTATACAGATGGACGGCTTTGGAAAATACATCAATACAAACAAGTATGTGTTTCACTCCACGACTTGATGTTGGAAGTGGTCCCAAAAAATCCCCTGCAATTAGCTCTTCTTTCTGGTCCTTCTGGATACTCTGCATTTTCCCGTATTTATGCTATCTTTTACTCTGTAATTTTACATTTACTTACTCATACATTCTTACCTTCGTTCCTTAACTCTTTTCTTAACATGAACATTACTTACCATTTCTTACATTACTTATATAATACATTAACTTTCATTACCCTTTATTACATTTCTTTAACATTACCTTTCTGATCGCTCATAATTTTCTTCATTTTTACCATGTGCTGAAATACACCTTTTTTTAGCTTCGTAGTGAGTCGCATTATCTGCTACAGATGACTACCTTAGAAACACGTCTATATCCAGACTTTTATGTGCTTAACTCACTTGATGTTTTAATCATAGTATTTGAGCTCTAAGTAATCTCTGCCCTTGACTTTCCCTGTCGCTTTCTTCTGTGTCCTTGCATTTCCACTAAGGTATGAAGATTTCGCTTGATCAGCCGTTCTGACAATTATAACATTTATTTCTCATCTCTAATTCTTTCTTCATATTAATAACAACATCGATAATAACATTCCTTTCATTTCTTAACTATTTCTTTACACTAACATTCTTCAACATTTTTAATACATTTCTTACCTTTCTTTTAAAATAATATTCCTTTTATTTAGCATAACACTCCTTTTTAATTAATTCATTAATAATTAACAGTAATATTTTTTTTTTTAATAATTATTCATACACATTTGGTATTGAGTGTGGTTCAATTTACATTCTCTCTAGTTTAACAATCGCCTTGTGTGTCGTCTCCCGGACGTATATTGTTTGATTAGCAGCCGTACATTGTTTCCTTTGTAGCATAGTAGCCGCCATGTACCATTTCCGCTGCTTATCACCCTTGTTAACATTCCATTGTAACGTATAACTCTTCGTGACTGCATAACTCACCTGTTCCATTCTAGTAGTCCGTTGTATGCGTTTTACATACACAGTTGAACATATTTTTGTGCGTCGCTTATGATAACCTCTGTAGTTTTTATAATTATTGTGATTATCGTTCGCTTTATACTTCACGTGTGTATACTTAACATCATACTTATTACAAGTTTGCGTAGTGTTTCGTCTAGATAATTTATTACTACGTTTCTCGTTACAGTGTTTTTTTTTCGTTATAAATGTGGTGCCTTAAGTGTTTCACATGTGTATTTATCTTATGTGACTTACTCTTGTGTGTGTAACTTGCGATCTGGATATTTCGATCAATAAGGTAGGCTTTCTTCATCATTATTTTGCTCTCTTCTTTAATGTTAATTATTTCTTTATGATTATCGTTATTAATTACGAACGTATGTTCTCTCTTATTTTTAATGACTATGGTTTGTTCATCTATCATAGTTTTACTTGTATTTTCTACTGCCGCTATATGCGTATTAGAATCGATATCCGTTGATACTAAGTGCGCAGTGTTATTTACCATATCTTGTTCTAATTTTGCTTTTCTTTCTTCTCTTAATTTTTCTGTTTGTTCCCTAAAAAATTCTATTAACTCTTCTATTTGTGTTCTAATATTATTTTTTTTTACATTTTCTGTTTGTTTGTCATCTACTTCGCCAAATATGGCTTGCATCATAGCTTGAAGTGCCTCTTCCATCCTTAAAGTTCCCGATATTGCATGTTGAATATTAGGTTTAAATATTTATTTATAATTTATTATTGGTGAACCGTATGCGAGCTTTTATTTATTTATTGTTTAATTATTATTATTTATTTATTTTTATCTATTCATGTTACAATTACACCTGTTTATTGGGGTGGGCGCCAGTTGCGTTATTACAGTACAATACACGCAACAATTTAAAATGACTAACGTACAAAAATAATTAAAATATAATATTAGTTATAACATATAAATTATCAAACACTGGTAATCATAGAGCATACATTAATTATTAAATGTACCCGTTTCGTGCTCCACGTTCATGGGCGACATTAATACAACGGTACATATACATAAATTGTGAACGAATTTAAATGTACTATAATTTGTATAGCCCCACATCCTTTGGGACGACAATTCTATACAACGATACATATTATTAAATGTAATCGTATCAAACCCCAAGTTAACGGGCAACAAATTATATAACAACACAAATTATATATGCAGGTTGTAAGCAATTATAACAATACCAGGTGAAACTATAATAAGAGTAGTAAATTTACGAATAGTTAAAAATTCATATTTATTGTTTTATCAAACATTATAAATAATAAAACATTGTTAATAATCTTCGATCAAGATATCACTCATTATTAAGTGTTTAGCTCTTAAACTATACGGTGTTACACACATTTAAAACACTCTTACATCTAGACATGTTAATAATCTTAATCTAGACATTTATTCAACGTAATTTACTAAAACAAAATAAAATTTAATTGTAATTTTAATTGAATTCTTTTAATTCAGATCTGACCTCAGCTTGCTCAGTCAATACCAATGTTTCAAAAAAAATAAATTTAAAATTATATTCATTACTCTTAGACTGGCATTTGTTTAATACTCAAAATTTAAATTATTTTCTTCTACAAAATGCAAATATCAAATCATTTCAAATATTTACTTTGATAAACACAAACATGCTATCTCAAACTTAAACTCTCTTTTTTTTCTATATTTCTGTATATGCGATCACTCATTCTTGCGACTAAAAAATGTATCTAAGATTCCAATATATTATTTCTAATAATAAACTTTTTTGTTTTAATTTATTGTCTTTTTATATAGTCTTTATTAGCTCTTTAAAAAAAAAATAATTATAAATGCATTATGCATGTCACCTCGAGTTTTGATGATCTTACGACTTATTGACGGGGTCCAGCGTTGTCCAGAGTTGGGTTTCCATTACTCCTGGCTTGGCGTGGTCCTGGATATGTCCAGAGTACAGCGTCATTCTCCAGCAGTGTGTGGTCCGTCCCAGAGAATTACTATCTGCTGCAAGGTGGATCTCAGTCGTCGGTTAGGCGTCTAAAAAGCATCTCCTAACGTCCAGCATCCCGTGTCGCTCTTGTAGCTTCTCCGTAGATACTCTGCTGACTTAAACGGTCCCGGTACTTTACGTTTCCCAAAATATCGTGAACATAATTACTCAACGTCTTTACTCGTTCATAGATGCGACTTATAATAAAATAAAACTGTTCTGCCGACGGACAGCGTGTCCGTCTGCAACTGTGTCTTGAAATGAAGAGAAGGGTTTTCAGTCGAACCCTTAATTTATACCCTCTCGAGATTCCACACCTGTTGGTTCCGAAATCATCTTGTCGAGACCTGAAATCACATGCTAGCCCCCACTCCCGAACCTTTTCATATATTTTCAATTTGTTACAAATGGCAATGTTTTGCACGGAATCGAGATAACACAAATCAAGCTCATTTGATTAAGCACTCACTGTATTAATTTGAGCGTCTTAGGGTAATTTGCGTAGTTTTGGCGCGTTTATTTCGCCACTGACTTCGCGTAGTGTGTCCTATTAACGTCATTTTCATACTGTGGATAACTATAAAATTTACACACATTTTGGAGCCTTTTGTTTGTTTATACACTAACTAGTTTTCACACAGTGGATTAAAATAATTATTTTATTAATTACTTTGGGAGGGTAGCTGAGATTCCTGTCTGTACATGCATCACTACCACACACAAGATACACGCGTAACACACATAGAATCGAGCAGGTGTTCCTTGCCTGTTGAAACAGGTTAATTTCTCCCCTAGTATAACAATGAAACATTTTTACAATCCCAGATCTGTCCATTTACCCCAAACTTATATTAATTTTACAAATTTTATATTTATTTAAAATATTGCTCAATACAGCATATGGCTGTATCGTTGCATTATTCCTCTGCATGAAAAAAAATTTAATAAATATTTATTTATTAAATTTTTGTCTATTTGTTCTAGACAAATACAAATAATCAGTGGCGGCTCGTACAGGGAGGGCAAAAGGGCGCAGCCCTCCCACTAAATTTGCAAATTAAACTTATCAATAATATAACTATAATGTGTAGTATCCTTATGTGAAAGATATTTTTGGGGCGACTAATAGCGATCACCTGATGTTTTCGGCATGGTCCCGCAGCCGGACGCTTTCGCTGTCGCCCTCCCAGCATTGGTCGGTCTTGCGGGGAGCGGAGCAAGAGAACGTGTACACATGTCTGTGCTTTTAAATCAGCAGCAGCCATTACAGGAGGGGCTCTGCCCGCTGTCTAATTTTGCGGCTCTTTTCATAGAGAAGTTCTTTTCACTCAGTAAAGCGAACCAGTTCTTTGAATCAGTTCACGAGCGGATCGCCCATCTCTATAGAGAACCGGAGCGTTGTTCAAAACTTCTCTGTACTTGTTTAAGGGCATATATTTTCTCTTGTGTTTTATATAGTTTTGACTGTGTTCTTGTTGTATTTTTTGTGTAAACGTAATGTTCTAATAATTTATTCTTTATTAGGCAGTGTATTCTGTCTAAGATAGTGATTTTGTCGAACCTTGTGTACATAAACGTGTAACTTATTCTGTGTAGGCCTGAGCCTGTGTGTTCTGTGCGTATTTGTTAGAAACAAATAGGGTAGGGAACAAATATATTTTATTTAGCAATGCATGCATTTAATAACATAATTTATTAAGTATTTAAGTTTAGGAACTTGAACCGCTTAGGGTTATAAATAATTTCAGTAAATATTGGTAGTTTGCAAGGTAGGTTTTTGACATTAACAATACTTTTAGTAGTAAAGCAAAAGGTTCAATTTTACAATTATTTCATGATAATAGCAATAATTTAGTTTCTACTGGTGACTTTTGTTACATATGGGTCCAAAATATTTGCCCCCCCAGTCAAAAACATTACCAGCCGCCACTGCAAATAATATTATATTAGCTTAATTTTAGTTTACATCAGTTAAACGACACATAATAATGAGTAGGTCAGTATAACGCTTGCCGTGGTGGTATGCAATATTCACCCCTCCATTATAACAGCTGAGCAGTGCATTGACCTTCTTCATTTATACCATATGCAGGATTGTATTTCTCCAACAACTTTAGTTGTGGATCACCTAATTTTATACAGATGGCCGGCTTTGGAAAATACATCAATACAAACAAGTATGTGTTTCACTTCACGACTTGATGTTGGAAGTGGTCCCAAAAAATCCACTGCAATTAGCTCTCCTTTCTGGTCCTTCTGGATACTCTGCATTTTCCCGTATTTATGCTATCTTTTACTCTGTAATTTTACATTTCCTTACTCATACATTCTTACCTGCGTTCCTTAGCTCTTTTCTTAACATGAACATTACTTACCATTTCTTACATTACTTATATAATACATTAACTTTCATTACCCTTTATTACATTTCTTTAACATTACCTTTCTGATCGCTCATAATTTTCTTCATTCTTACCATGTGCTGAAATACACCTTTTTTTAGCTTCGTAGTGAGTCGCATTATCGGCTAGAGATGACTACCTTAGAAACTCGTTTATATCCAGACTTTTATGTGCTTAACTCACTTGATGTTTTAATCATAGTATTTGAGCTCTAAGTAATCTCTGCCCTTGACTTTCCCTGTCGCTTTCTTCTGTGTCCTTGCATTTCCACTAAGGTATGAAGATTTCGCTTGATCAGCTGTTCTGACAATTATAACATTTATTTCTCATCTCTAATTCTTTCTTCATATTAATAACAACATCGATAATAACATTCCTTTCATTTCTTAACTATTTCTTTACACTAACATTCTTCAACATTTTTAATACATTTCTTACCTTTCTTTTAAAATAATATTCCTTTTATTTAGCATAACACTCCTTTTTAATTAATTCATTAATAATTAACAGTAATATTTTTTTTTTTAATAATTATTCATACACATTTGGTATTGAGTGTGGTTCAATTTACATTCTCTCTAGTTTAACAATCGCCTTGTGTGTCGTCTCCCGGACGTATATTGTTTGATTAGCAGCCGTACATTGTTTCCTTTGTAGCATAGTAGCCGCCATGTACCATTTCCGCTGCTTATCACCCTTGTTAACATTCCATTGTAACGTATAACTCTTCGTGACTGCATAACTCACCTGTTCCATTCTAGTAGTCCGTTGTATGCGTTTTACATACACAGTTGAACATATTTTTGTGCGTCGCTTATGATAACCTCTGTAGTTTTTATAATTATTGTGATTATCGTTCGCTTTATACTTCACGTGTGTATACTTAACATCATACTTATTACAAGTTTGCGTAGTGTTTCGTCTAGATAATTTATTACTACGTTTCTCGTTACAGTGTTTTTTTTTTCGTTATAAATGTGGTGCCTTAAGTGTTTCACATGTGTATTTATCTTATGTGACTTACTCTTGTGTGTGTAACTTGCGATCTGGATATTTCGATCAATAAGGTAGGCTTTCTTCATCATTATTTTGCTCTCTTCTTTAATGTTAATTATTTCTTTATGATTATCGTTATTAATTACGAACGTATGTTCTCTCTTATTTTTAATTACTATGGTTTGTTCATCTATCATAGTTTTACTTGTATTTTCTATTGCCGCTATATGCGTATTAGAATCGATATCCGTTGATACTAAGTGCGCAGTCTTATTTACGATATCTTGTTCTAATTTTGCTTTTCTTTCTTCTCTTAATTTTTCTGTTTGTTCTCTAAAAAATTCTATTAACTCGTCTATTTGTGTTCTAATATTATTTTCTTTTACTTTTTCTGTTTGTTTGTTCTCTACTTCGCCAAATATGGTTTGAATCATAGCTTGAAGTGCCTCTTCCATCCTTAAAGTTCCCGATATTGCCATGTTGAATATTAGTTTTAAATATTTATTTATAATTTATTGTTGGTGAACCGTATGCGAGCTTTTATTTATTTATTGTTTAATTATTATTATTTATTTACTTTTATCTACTCATGTTACAATTACACCTGTTTATTGGGGTGGGCGCCAGTTGCGTTATTACAATACAATACACACAACAATTTTAAAATGACTAACATACAAAAATAATTAAAATATAATATTAGTTATAACATATAAATTATCAAACACTGGTAATCATAGAGCATACATTAATTATTAAATGTAGCCGTTTCGTGCTCCACGTTCATGGGCGACATTAATACAACGGTACATATTGTAACGTTACATAACCCATGCCCAAAAATGATAACATAATCACCCCACTCTAAAGGTCAGAAATGGGTATTATGTACCTAGCTATAGATTACTTTGTACTACAGAACACTAGAAACTATAACTAAGTGACATATAGTGTACAAAGTGAGATATAGTGTACATAGTGAGAAAGTAAGTGGTTTAAAAGGAGCATCTCACAGATTTATACTGTAGATGGAGAAACAATTAACTGTAGCAGTATACTATATTGCTACTGACAAATTCTGTATTTTGTTTGTATTTTGTATAATTTGTATTGTGTAGGCCACAAAGATTTTGTACCTAGGTATAATTTTATGTTTAATATAATAATTGTGTTTAAATATAAGATAAACCAGGGTTAGATATAAAATAATAATAAAATAAAATAATACTCTATGAGTAAAATGGCAGAGGAAAATAGTTTAGTGTAAGGATACTATAAGCAAATAATAAATAATAAATAAATACAATTGAAGGAAATAAAAATATTAAAGACCTATGTATAAATTTAAGAGGAAATAGAAGGAAAAACCTTATATAAATTAAATTGGATTATAAACAAAAGATAAAAAGGATTATTTTTATATAAATAAGAAATAAATTTATAATAATTAAAAACAGCCTATATACTCAAAAGTATATAGATTCACCAATAAAAAATCATAAAAAATTCTTGGTTACTAACAGTAACCAACTAACAAGATATAATTTAATTGTTAAAACGATTGGGAATAAGAACGTTTGAAAAAAAGTGTAATGCCTATTTAAATTTGAAAAAACCTAATGAATACTTTTGGAAATAGTGCGAAATTTAATAAAAATTAACGAGTGATGTCCACCTTATGCTAGAACTCCTTCAAGTATCAACATTCACGTCCTTTATTCGATGAAACTTTGAAATAATCCAACTACCAGTTCAGGCCTAGTTTGACTGCACTTCGAGATTTTTGGTGAGACCGTATCTTAGACAAAATTAACTAAATTACAAATCAACTATAACTTCAACACTAGAAACAGCACCATACAAGTAAACACTTCAAGAAAAGAGGTGAAACAAACTTTATTAATTTTTGTTAACCAAAAAACCTTTATAACGGATCTTTGTGCATTTTCCGCGTCCATTAAATAATTTCGTGTTTGTAGTAAAGAACATAACCTGTACTCTAGCGGATAAATCCGGAACTACATACTAAAGAAAAAACAAATATAATCTATTTTCCTTTGTAAAGCTTAGTATTTTATTATTCATTTCTGACCGTCTCATAACACAAAGAACTTACCATTAACCCTGGGAAATTAATAAATTAATTCTTTATTGTTTTAATATTTTATCAAGGATAAAAAATATTTTGTTATAATTTCTATGTTTACCAAATAAGATCGAACCAATGTTGTGTTGACAGGGAGAATCGATTATAACTTTTTGTGTTGGGAGAAGATAAAAATCAGTGTTGTATTTAATAAATAAATACCCTGAATAATTTGTTATAAATAATAAAATGTGTATTATTTCTCGTAGAGGGTAGTTGTTACAGAGTTTTAGGAGACAAAGAAGAGGACGAACAGCCGGAAAAATATTACCGACAATTGGTGTTAATTTAACCTCAAATTGGGTTGCAGACGTCAAAATCAGCTGGTCTCATGAGCGGCGAAAATTTAAATTAAGTAATTGTATACTCCGGGGATAATACCCTTGGTCCTCTCTCTCCTAACTACGGTCAAACAACTTCATTGAATTCTCCCAAATCACACACACTCGATTTCAGTTTTTTATTTCTGTAAACATAAATTATAACCGACACTGAACATTTGCAAATACAATCAATAAAGGATTAACAGTGACTCTCATGAAAGCGAGATTTTCGAAGAGCCATTAAAACTTAGATTTAATTAACGATAGTACACACATATAAAAAGGGCTCTGAGAGACATTCACCGCGAGAGAGACGTTACAATATACTGTACATAAATTGTGAACGAATTTAAGTGTATTTTAATTTGTATAGCCCCACGTTCTTTGGGACGACAATTCTATACAACGATAGCCTACATATTATTAAATGTAATCGTGTCGAGCCCCAAGTTAACGGGCAACAAATTATATAACAAGACAAATTACATATGCAGGTTGTAAGCAATTATAACATTACCAGTTGTAACTATAATAAGGGTAGTAAATTTACGAATAGTTAAAAATTCATATTTATTGTTTTATCAAACATTATAAATAATAAAACATTGTTAATAATCTTCGATCAAGATATCACTCATTATTAAGTGTTTAGCTCTTAAACTATACGGTGTTACACACATTTAAAACACTCTTACATCTAGACATGTTAATAATCTTAATCTAGACATTTATTCAACGTAATTTACTAAAACAAAATAAAATTTAATTGTAATTTTAATTGAATTCTTTTAATTCAGATCTGACCTCAGCTTGCTCAGTCAATACCAATGTTTCAAAAAAAATAAATTTAAAATTATATTCATTACTCTTAGACTGGCATTTGTTTAATACTCAAAATTTAAATTATTTTCTTCTACAAAATGCAAATATCAAATCATTTCAAATATTTACTTTGATAAACACAAACATGCTATCTCAATCTTAAACTCTCTTTTTTTTCTATATTTCTGTATATGCGATCACTCATTCTTGCGACTAAAAAATGTATCTAAGATTCCAATATATTATTTCTAATAATAAACTTTTTTGTTTTAATTTATTGTCTTTTTATATAGTCTTTATTAGCTCTTTAAAAAAAAAATAATTATAAATGCATTATGCATGTCACCTCGAGTTTTGATGATCTTACGACTTATTGACGGGGTCCAGCGTTGTCCAGAGTTGGGTTTCCATTACTCCTGGTTTGGCGTGGTCCTGGATATGTCCAGAGTACAGCGTCATTCTCCAGCAGTGTGTGGTCCGTCCCAGAGAATTACTATCTGCTGCAAGGTGGATCTCAGTCGTCGGTTAGGCGTCTAAAAAGCATCTCCTAACGTCCAGCATCCCGTGTCGCTCTTGTAGCTTCTCCGTAGATACTCTGCTGACTTAAACGGTCCCGGTACTTTACGTTTCCCAAAATATCGTGAACATAATTACTCAACGTCTTTACTCGTTCATAGATGCGACTTATAATAAAATAAAACTGTTCTGCCGACGGACAGCGTGTCCGTCTGCAACTGTGTCTTGAAATGAAGAGAAGGGTTTTCAGTCGAACCCTTAATTTATACCCTCTCGAGATTCCACACCTGTTGGTTCTGAAATCATCTTGTCGAGACCTGAAATCACATGCTAGCCCCCACTCCCGAACCTTTTCATATATTTTCAATTTGTTACAAATGGCAATGTTTTGCACGGAATCGAGATAACACAAATCAAGCTCATTTGATTAAGCACTCACTGTATTAATTTGAGCGTCTTAGGGTAATTTGCGTAGTTTTGGCGCGTTTATTTCGCCACTGACTTCGCGTAGTGTGTCCTATTAACGTCATTTTCATACTGTGGATAACTATAAAATTTACACACATTTTGGAGCCTTTTGTTTGTTTATACACTAACTAGTTTTCACACAGTGGATTAAAATAATTATTTTATTAATTACTTTGGGAGGGTAGCTGAGATTCCTGTCTGTACATGCATCACTACCACACACAAGATACACGCGTAACACACATACAATCGAGCAGGTGTTCCTTGCCTGTTGAAACAGGTTAATTTCTCCCCTAGTATAACAATGAAACATTTTTACAATCCCAGATCTGTCCATTTACCGCAAACTTATATTAATTTTACAAATATTATATTTATTTAAAATAATGCTCAATACAGCATATGGCTGTATCGTTGCATTATTCCTCTGCATGAAAAAAAATTTAATAAATATTTATTTATTAAATTTTTGTCTATTTGTTCTAGACAAATACAAATAATCAGTGGCGGCTCGTACAGGGAGGGCAAAAGGGCGCAGCCCTCCCACTAAATTTGCAAATTAAACTTATCAATAATATAACTATAATGTGTAGTATCCTTATGTGAAAGATATTTTTGGGGCGACTAATAGCGATCACCTGATGTTTTCGGCATGGTCCCGCAGCCGGACGCTTTCGCTGTCGCCCTCCCAGCATTGGTCGGTCTTGCGGGGAGCGGAGCAAGAGAACGTGTACACATGTCTGTGCTTTTAAATCAGCAGCAGCCATTACAGGAGGGGCTCTGCCCGCTGTCTAATTTAGCGGCTCTTTTCATAGAGAAGTTCTTTTCACTCAGTAAAGCGAACCAGTTCTTTGAATCAGTTCACGAGCGGATCGCCCATCTCTATAGAGAACCGGAGCGTTGTTCAAAACTTCTCTGTACTTGTTTAAGGGCATATATTTTCTCTTGTGTTTTATATAGTTTTGACTGTGTTCTTGTTGTATTTTTTGTGTAAACGTAATGTTCTAATAATTTATTCTTTATTAGGCAGTGTATTCTGTCTAAGATAGTGATTTTGTCGAACCTTGTGTACATAAACGTGTAACTTATTCTGTGTAGGCCTGAGCCTGTGTGTTCTGTGCGTATTTGTTAGAAACAAATAGGGTAGGGAACAAATATATTTTATTTAGCAATGCATGCATTTAATAACATAATTTATTAAGTATTTAAGTTTAGGAACTTGAACCGCTTAGGGTTATAAATAATTTCAGTAAATATTGGTAGTTTGCAAGGTAGGTTTTTGACATTAACAATACTTTTAGTAGTAAAGCAAAAGGTTCAATTTTACAATTATTTCATGATAATAGCAATAATTTAGTTTCTACTGGTGACTTTTGTTACATATGGGTCCAAAATATTTGCCCCCCCAGTCAAAAACATTACCAGCCGCCACTGCAAATAATATTATATTAGCTTAATTTTAGTTTACATCAGTTAAACGACACATAATAATGAGTAGGTCAGTATAACGCTTGCCGTGGTGGTATGCAATATTCACCCCTCCATTATAACAGCTGAGCAGTGCATTGACCTTCTTCATTTATACCATATGCAGGATTGTATTTCTCCAACAACTTTAGTTGTGGATCACCTAATTTTATACAGATGGCCGGCTTTGGAAAATACATCAATACAAACAAGTATGTGTTTCACTTCACGACTTGATGTTGGAAGTGGTCCCAAAAAATCCACTGCAATTAGCTCTCCTTTCTGGTCCTTCTGGGTACTCTGCATTTTCCCGTATTTATGCTATCTTTTACTCTGTAATTTTACATTTCCTTACTCATACATTCTTACCTGCGTTCCTTAGCTCTTTTCTTAACATGAACATTACTTACCATTTCTTACATTACTTATATAATACATTAACTTTCATTACCCTTTATTACATTTCTTTAACATTACCTTTCTGATCGCTCATAATTTTCTTCATTCTTACCATGTGCTGAAATACACCTTTTTTTAGCTTCGTAGTGAGTCGCATTATCGGCTAGAGATGACTACCTTAGAAACTCGTTTATATCCAGACTTTTATGTGCTTAACTCACTTGATGTTTTAATCATAGTATTTGAGCTCTAAGTAATCTCTGCCCTTGACTTTCCCTGTCGCTTTCTTCTGTGTCCTTGCATTTCCACTAAGGTATGAAGATTTCGCTTGATCAGCCGTTCTGACAATTATAACATTTATTTCTCATCTCTAATTCTTTCTTCATATTAATAACAACATCGATAATAACATTCCTTTCATTTCTTAACTATTTCTTTACACTAACATTCTTCAACATTTTTAATACATTTCTTACCTTTCTTTTAAAATAATATTCCTTTTATTTAGCATAACACTCCTTTTTAATTAATTCATTAATAATTAACAGTAATATTTTTTTTTTTAATAATTATTCATACACATTTGGTATTGAGTGTGGTTCAATTTACATTCTCTCTAGTTTAACAATCGCCTTGTGTGTCGTCTCCCGGACGTATATTGTTTGATTAGCAGCCGTACATTGTTTCCTTTGTAGCATAGTAGCCGCCATGTACCATTTCCGCTGCTTATCACCCTTGTTAACATTCCATTGTAACGTATAACTCTTCGTGACTGCATAACTCACCTGTTCCATTCTAGTAGTCCGTTGTATGCGTTTTACATACACAGTTGAACATATTTTTGTGCGTCGCTTATGATAACCTCTGTAGTTTTTATAATTATTGTGATTATCGTTCGCTTTATACTTCACGTGTGTATACTTAACATCATACTTATTACAAGTTTGCGTAGTGTTTCGTCTAGATAATTTATTACTACGTTCCTCGTTACAGTGTTTTTTTTTCGTTATAAATGTGGTGCCTTAAGTGTTTCACATGTGTATTTATCTTATGTGACTTACTCTTGTGTGTGTAACTTGCGATCTGGATATTTCGATCAATAAGGTAGGCTTTCTTCATCATTATTTTGCTCTTTTCTTTAATGTTAATTATTTCTTTATGATTATCGTTATTAATTACGAACGTATGTTGTCTCTTATTTTTAATTACTATGGTTTGTTCATCTATCATAGTTTTACTTGTATTTTCTATTGCCGCTATATGCGTATTAGAATCGATATCCGTTGATACCAAGTGCGCAGTCTTATTTACGATATCTTGTTCTAATTTTGCTTTTCTTTCTTCTCTTAATTTTTCTGTTTGTTCTCTAAAAAATTCTATTAACTCGTCTATTTGTGTTCTAATATTATTTTCTTTTACTTTTTCTGTTTGTTTGTCCTCTACTTCGCCAAATATGGTTTGAATCATAGCTTGAAGTGCCTCTTCCATCCTTAAAGTTCCCGATATTGCCATGTTGAATATTAGTTTTAAATATTTATTTATAATTTATTATTGGTGAACCGTATGCGAGCTTTTATTTATTTATTGTTTAATTATTATTATTTATTTACTTTTATCTACTCATGTTACAATTACACCTGTTTATTGGGGTGGGCGCCAGTTGCGTTATTACAATACAATACACACAACAATTTTAAAATGACTAACATACAAAATAATTAAAATATAATATTAGTTATAACATATAAATTATCAAACACTGGTAATCATAGAGCATACATTAATTATTAAATGTAGCCGTTTCGTGCTCCACGTTCATGGGCGACATTAATACAACGGTACATATTGTAACGTTACATAACCCATGCCCAAAAATGATAACATAATCACCCCACTCTAAAGGTCAGAAATGGGTATTATGTACCTAGCTATAGATTACTTTGTACTACAGAACACTAGAAACTATAACTAAGTGACATATAGTGTACAAAGTGAGATATAGTGTACATAGTGAGAAAGTAAGTGGTTTAAAAGGAGCATCTCACAGATTTATACTGTAGATGGAGAAACAATTAACTGTAGCAGTATACTATATTGCTACTGACAAATTCTGTAATTTGTTTGTATTTTGTATAATTTGTATTGTGTAGGCCACAAAGATTTTGTACCTAGGTATAATTTTATGTTTAATATAATAATTGTGTTTAAATATAAGATAAACCAGGGTTAGATATAAAATAATAATAAAATAAAATAATACTCTATGAGTAAAATGGCAGGGGAAAATAGTTTAGTGTAAGGATACTATAAGCAAATAATAAATAATAAATAAATACAATTGAAGGAAATAAAAATATTAAAGACCTATGTATAAATTTAAGAGGAAATAGAAGGAAAAACCTTATATAAATTAAATTGGATTATAAACAAAAGATAAAAAGGATTATTTTTATATAAATAAGAAATAAATTTATAATAATTAAAAACAGCCTATATACTCAAAAGTATATAGATTCACCAATAAAAAATCATAAAAAATTCTTGGTTACTAACAGTAACCAACTAACAAGATATAATTTAATTGTTAAAACGATTGGGAATAAGAACGTTTGAAAAAAAGTGTAATGCCTATTTAAATTTGAAAAAACCTAATGAATACTTTTGGAAATAGTGCGAAATTTAATAAAAATTAACGAGTGATGTCCACCTTATGCTAGAACTCCTTCAAGTATCAACATTCACGTCCTTTATTCGATGAAACTTTGAAATAATCCAACTACCAGTTCAGGCCTAGTTTGACTGCACTTCGAGATTTTTGGTGAGACCGTATCTTAGAAAAAATTAACTAAATTACAAATCAACTATAACTTCAACACTAGAAACAGCACCATACAAGTAGACACTTCAAGAAAAGAGGTGAAACAAACTTTATTAATTTTTGTTAACCAAAAAACCTTCATAACGGATCTTTGTGCATTTTCCGCGTCCATTAAATAATTTCGTGTTTGTAGTAAAGAACATAACCTGTACTCTAGCGGATAAATCCGGAACTACATACTAAAGAAAAAACAAATATAATCTATTTTCCTTTGTAAAGCTTAGTATTTTATTATTCATTTCTGACCGTCTCATAACACAAAGAACTTACCATTAACCCTGGGAAATTAATAAATTAATTCTTTATTGTTTTAATATTTTATCAAGGATAAAAAATATTTTGTTATAATTTCTATGTTTACCAAATAAGATCGAACCAATGTTGTGTTGACAGGGAGAATCGATTATAACTTTTTGTGTTGGGAGAAGATAAAAATCAGTGTTGTATTTAATAAATAAATACCCTGAATAATTTGTTATAAATAATAAAATGTGTATTATTTCTCGTAGAGGGTAGTTGTTACAGAGTTTCAGGAGACAAAGAAGAGGACGAACAGCCGGAAAAATATTACCGACAATTGGTGTTAATTTAACCTCAAATTGGGTTGCAGACGTCAAAATCAGCTGGTCTCATGAGCGGCGAAAATTTAAATTAAGTAATTGTATACTCCGGGGATAATACCCTTGGTCCTCTCTCTCCTAACTATGGTCAAACAACTTCATTGAATTCTCCCAAATCACACACACTCGATTTCAGTTTTTTATTTCTGTAAACATAAATTATAACCGACACTGAACATTTGCAAATACAATCAATAAAGGATTAACAGTGACTCTCATGAAAGCGAGATTTTCGAAGAGCCATTAAAACTTAGATTTAATTAACGATAGTACACACATATAAAAAGGGCTCTGAGAGACATTCACCGCGAGAGAGACGTTACAATATACTGTACATAAATTGTGAACGAATTTAAGTGTATTTTAATTTGTATAGCCCCACGTTCTTTGGGACGACAATTCTATACAACGATAGCCTACATATTATTAAATGTAATCGTGTCGAGCCCCAAGTTAACGGGCAACAAATTATATAACAACACAAATTACATATGCAGGTTGTAAGCAATTATAACATTACCAGTTGTAACTATAATAAGAGTAGTAAATTTATGAATAGTTAAAAATTCATATTTATTGTTTTATCAAACATTATAAATAATAAAACATTGTTAATAATCTTCAATCAAGATATCACTCATTATTAAGTGTTTATCTCTTAAACTATACGGTGTTACACACATTTAAAACACTCTTACATCTACACATGTTAATAATCTTAATCTAGACATTTATTCAACGTGATTTACTAAAACAAAATATAATTTAAATGTAATTTTAATTGAATTCTTTTAATTCAGATCTGACCTCAGCTTGCTCAGTCAATACCAATGTTTCAAAAAAAATAAATTTAAAATTATATTCATTACTCTTAGACTGGCATTTGTTTAATATTCAAAATTTAAATTATTTGCTTCTACAAAATGCAAATATGAAATCATTTCAATTATTTACTTTGATAAACACAAATATACTATCTCAAATTTAAACTCTCTTTTTTTTCTATATTTCTTTATATGCGATCTCTCATTCTTACGACTAAATAATTTATCTAAGATTCTAACATATTATTTCTATTAATAAACTTTTTTTTTGTTTTAATTTATTGTCTTTTTATATACGGTAGTCTTTATGAGCTCTTTAAAAAAAATCATTTATAAATGCATTATGCATGTCACCTCGAGTTTTGATGATCTTACGACTTATTGACGGGGTCCAGCGTTGTCCAGAGTTGGGTTTCCATTACTCCTGGCTTGGCGTGGTCCTGGATATGTCCAGAGTACAGCGTCATTCTCCAGCAGTGTGTGGTCCGTCCCAGAGAATTACTATCTGCTGCAAGGTGGATCTCAGTCGTCGGTTAGGTGTCTAAAAAGCATCTTCTACGTCCAGCATCCCGTGTCGCTCTTGTAGCTTCTCCGTAGATACTCTGCTGACTTAAACGGTCCCGGTACTTTACGTTTCCTAAAATATCGTGAACATAATTACTCAGCGTCTTTACTCGTTCATAGATGAGACTTATTATAAAATAAAACTGTTTTGCCGACGGACAGCGTGTCCGACTGCAACTGTGTCTTGAAATGAAGAGAAGGTTTTTTTTTTCGCTCTGGGCTTTGCGGTTGTGCGTCGCAGAGACGAACCGCTCGGCAACTGAGTTCCGAGCTACCTTCTGGAGCTCCTGCCTCGTGGCCCTGCCCAAGTAGGGCGTGTGCTCTATAGCAGGCCGATTCTCGGCTGTTGTGCTAGCCTACACTAGCGCAGTATACACCGAGGGCGTTTCCACGAATCACCTGGACGTATACGGTACCTTCCCAGCCCAGTCACAAGAGGATTGCCTGGGAACCTCGCCGCACGTGCATAAAATTTGCGTGCAAGCCGCCTGAATGTGTCGTCTAGGGAGCGGACGCCAAGTGCTCTCCTTAGAAGGCGAGATGAAAAGCGACGGGGGACTTTGGCCGCTAGCCGAAGACCCCTGTCGAGGACGCTCTGCAACTTCTTTTTATGCACTGCGGCGAGGTAACCCCAGACCGGACAGGCGTAGGAAATGACCGGCAGCAGATACGCGCCGACGATCATCCTGCCCAATTTCCTGGTCATGGCTGAGCTGATCAGGAGTGGAAACAGTGCGCACAGGCGAATGGATGCTCGCTTGAGAACTGCCTGTGCGTGGGTACGCCAGGTGAGCCGACGGTCAAGGTGTAATCCGAGGTACTTGACCTCGTTGGACCAGCGCAAGTACGTTCTGCCGATACGTAGCTGCCTAACAGGGTTCTTCCGTCGCTTGGAGAATTCGACGGCTACACTCTTGGTAGCGTTGAGTTGCACTCTCCAATTCTCGGTCCAGTCCACGAGCGTGTCGAGCTGGCGCTGCAGTCGTAGGACGGCCCTTTCCTCATGACGATCGGCCGTAAATACGGCCGTGTCGTCAGCGAAGAGGGCTATCTGGACTCCAGGCTGTCTCGGCACGTCGTTGACGTAGATCGAGAACAGAAGGGGGCCTAGAACACTACCTTGAGGGACGCCGGCTGTGATTCGTCTCTCGGAAGAGACTGAATCGTCCTCTCCGTCAGTAAGCTAGCAACCAGATGGAGGTAGCAGTCCGGGAGCTGGACTTCCCTAAGCTTGAATAATAGGCCATCATGCCATACGCTGTCGAAGGCTTTTTCAACATCTAAGAAACAGCCAACGGTCCGTTCTCTCCGACACCCGGCTTCCGTGATGCTTTCCACCAATCTCATCAGTTGATGAGTGGTCGAATGCCCCACACGAAAGCCGAACTGTTCGGGGACCAGCACGTCAAAGTTGGTTAGATGTTCTCGTACACGACGCTGTACGAGGCGCTCAAAAACCTTGGACGTAGAGGAGAGTAGGCTGATAGGCCGGAGGTTTTCCGAGCGGGTGGTATCCTTTCCCTGCTTCGGGATCACGATAACCGTCGCCTTTCGCCATTTCTTGGGAAAGTAGGCCAGTCTAAGACACGCGTTGAACAAATCAGTCAAGAATTGAACTCCAGGCTCGGGAAGAAGTCGTAGAGCGGTGTTCGTAACACCGTCCGGGCCTGGAGCTTTTCTTGGCTGAAGTTCAGCGAGCCGATCTGAGACCTCTTCCAAAGAGATGGGTTCGGGCTCCGCCGTGATCGGAAGAGACAGAAAGTCTTCCACAGCCATCTCGACTTGTTCGTCGAAGTCCCAGTTCATGGGCGGGTTGGGAGCGAACTGCCGCTCGAAACACAAGCCCAAGTACTCGGCCTTCTCCTCCGGGCGACCCAGGAGTCGACCGAACGGTCCAACAATGGCGGGGAGTGGAGGTCGGCGCCTCCGTCCCGTCAATGCGGTAGGTATTCTGTACGGGTGACTTTGCGGGTCCACATCCCCCGTTCGGGCCACATCGAGTTCCCAACAGCTACGTCGGAACGCCTTCAGACTGCCACGCAGTCGTCCGGTGAGCCGATTGTATGCTGCCTTATCGGCCGGATCACGGGTCCTCTGCCAACGTTTTCGGAAGTAATTCCTCTCGCGAGCGAGAAGAGAGACTTCCTCAGGGATGCGTTGGTAGTCAGGCGTGAAACCAGCTCGCGTACGTGAAGACACGCCTATAGCCGAGATGATTGCCTCTTCGATTCCCGCAACTGCTTCGTCTAGGAGGCGAACGGAATCGAGTGGGGCCGCTGGCGGCAATCTACGGCACAAAGCCGGGCCGTAGCGATCCCAATCGATGACCTTCTTCTTGTCAGAACGTGCATAGGCGTGCTGGGTAGCGACGTGGACCAAGATAGGGTTGTGGTCGGATGTCAGCTCCGTAAGTGAGAATACCTCGACCGGACAGACAACTCCTTGGGTCACCGCGATATCCAGAACATCGGGAGCCGCGTTAGGCCTTGACGGTAAGAACGTGGGTTGCGCTGGACCAAACACCATCGCCCGGCGCGATTCAACAAAACTGAGCAAGCGCCTCCCGTTCGGAGTAGTCAGGCGACTGTTCCAAACGCGATGCTTGCAATTCAGATCGCCGGCCAAAATTACCCTTCGATGGGAATCGAAGATGACGTCCAGGTCGCCGACAAGGAGTTCAGCTTGTGGGGGCTTGTATGCTGAAACCACGACGACGCCGCCAAGAGCTCCGTGGACCTCAATGGCGGTGGCCTCTAGGTTGGTAAGCTGCGGCAAAGCGACACGATGATGACCTATGGAGGTCCTCACCGCGATCGCCGTGCCGCCTCCTCGTCGGCCAACTCGGTCATCCCGATAGACCACGTAATTTGGTAATCGAAACCGGTTCGCCGGGGTCAGGTGGGTTTCAGAGAGGAGAAGTACGTCGGGTTTGAACCGAGCCAGGAATTCTAGAAGGTCGGAATGCTTGGAACCGATGTTGTTAGCATTCCAGGCTATGAGAGAGAGATCACGTCTAAGGGCTCGGTTCATAGAAGACCTATGACTTCGCAGGCTTCCACCAAGAGCATGAATCTCTCAGTTGGGTCAGCAGTTTCCAGGCGGTCTCGGATGGACCTGAAGGCGGATGCTACTTTCTTGAGGTCGTAGCCAGACAGAAAGTCGCGGACGAACTGTGCGTCATCGGATATGACGGACTGGGCGGTTTGCCTGGAAACTGAGGCCGCGTAAGAGCGACCAGGTTTTACGGCAGATCGGGTTGTGGTGGAAGCCACAGGACCAGGGGCAGACGGTTTTGAATCAGCGGCAGGAAAAGTACGCTGTTGCGCTTCGTCGGACTTGTGTGGTTATCCCTTTGTTTTTGGGTTTTGTGATGCCTGCTCGCGGGAATCGCGGAGGTGGCAGTGGTGGCGAGGCTACCTCTGGTTCAGAGGCGGGAGTTGGAGGTTCCGCGGAGGTGGAGGGTTGATTCTCCGGCTCCATAACCGAGATGACGGCTACAGGCTTGTCTCTGCTTCAGAAGGAGACGCGGTTCGTTTAGGTGCCTTTGCAGGGGCTGGAGGTGGAGCCGGAGAGGGCGCGCGCCGTGCCGGTTGTGCCTTCGGTTGCGGCCTAGCCTGTGTTTTAGGCTGCCTCTGAGGTTGGGGCTGCATAGCTGGCTGCCTTGGCTTTGGGAGGGGCCCCTGCGGCTTTTGCTTCCGCAGGAGCTCCGCCTTGTAGACCGGGCAGTTAACGTTATTTGCTGCATGGCCTTGGCCACAATTTATGCAGCGAAAACGGGATTTGTCTGACACAGTGCAGGCCTGAGTTGAATGTCCCAGAGAACAACGTAGACAGGCCGGGGCACTGCGACAGACGTCGGTGTGATGGCCGAACCTCTGGCACCGGTGGCACTGCGCAAGCTTGCCCGGGAGACGACTGGATTCCACCCTGACGCGGAAGCCAAACAGTTGCGTCAGGTGGAATATTTTATCTGCAGCCTCGCCCTTCTCGAGCTGGAGACGGACGAGCGGGAGAGGTACCCGGGTTTCGGAGTTGGTAAACAGGCAGAAGATTGCCTGCACCGGGTACCCGAGTTCTCGGAGTTCCAAAAGGATCTCCTGAGGATCAATATGCGCGTCAAGCCCACGCAGAATTACTGACAAGGGCTTGACTCGCTTAGGAGAGAAGGTATGATATTGAAGGCTGTGCGCCTGCAGGAAGGCCTCGACCAAGCGATGGTCCTCGAACTGGCGGACGACAATCTTGACCGTATCACCGCCAAGCAGCTTCAGGTCAAGCTTGTCTGCCGACAGGCCGTGGGCCGCGATCAGCCGTCTGTATAAGGCGGCGACATTGGACACCCCGTGGACGTACTGGGGCGGCGCGCGACCAACAGCGGCAGCAGCCGGAGCTGCTACCGAAGCAGTCGGAACCGCGGCCTGTTGGCCCTGAGAAGGTCCGATGTCCATGGCCGAGGTGCTAGAGGAGGCAGATCCGGTTGGATGGGTCCTCTTAGGCTTCTTGGCCGGACGATTACGCCGACCAACGGTCGCGAATTCGCCCGACTCGTCTGCCGGGAGAGGGGGAAGCGGGTTAGGGAGAGGATCGTCCGTCTCCATCGCCCGAGGCGAGTCGCCCAGATGGGGCAAGGCAGAGCCGAGCGACTCGGCACTTGAGCCGTTGCCCGTAGTGGGCATGCTGGCCAGGTGCGGCTGCCGGGCAGAGACTGCTAGGCAGTCACCGCCAGACGCCAGGGATCTCGGGTCCGGCCGAAGCCGGGTTACCCGCGCGGCTTCCCTGCTCACGACGATGCGGGAGGAGGTGGGCTAACGACCAGCTTCGTTGAATACCAGTCCTTACCAAGACTGGTGTCCACTGGCCCCTTTATCCCGGCGATATCCTAGCTCGCTTACCACTGGTGGGGGCTTGCAAGGATCGTCCGGGGCAGCGCTCCTTACAGTCGCGAGCAGGTTAGGGTTTATGCACTGATATACGGCACTCACCAGGTGAGCCCAGAGCAGTCCTCTTCTATCCTGTCCGGCCAAGATGTTTTCCGGCGCAGGTGGTCCTAAAAAGGTCAACTTCGGCCAGCTACCACTTGTACCGGCTACTTAATTCACCGGCAGCAGCTGGCTCCTTGGTCTTCTTTCCCACGAAGAAAGTGATATTCCTCGACCAAACGGCGAGGTGGGCGAAGGCAGCAAAGCCGTAGTTTGTCCAGCGAAGAGAGCTGAAGAGAGCAGTCCAAAGAGCAGTCCTGTTCAGTTCGAAGCTGGAGCAGAAGTGAAGAGAAGGGTTTTCAGTCGAACCCTTAATTTATACCCTCTCGAGATTCCGCACCTGTTGGTTCCGAAATCATCTTGTCGAGACCTGCAGATCACATGCTAGCCCCCACTCCCGAACCTTTTCATATATTTGCAATTTTTTACAAATGGCAATGTTTTGCAGGGAATCGAGATAGCACAAATCATAGCTCATTTGATTAAGCACTCACTGTATTAATTTGAGCGTCTTGGGGTAATTTGCGTATTTTTGGCACGTTTATTTCGCACTGACTTCACGTAGTGTGTCCTATTAACGTCATTTTCATATTGTGGATAACTATAAAATTTACACACACTTTGGTGCCTTTTGTTTGTTTATTTACATCTGTCCATTTACCCAAACTTATATTAATTTTACAAATTTTTCAAATTTTTCAGTCCGAAGGAGGAGCACACCACTCCGAAACGACGTATGAGAAAATACAACAAGTAAGTTCGCAGTGAAAGTACCAACAATACTAATAATTATTAAGTAGTGAACAAAGAAGTGATGAACATTCAAAATAGTATTTATATAAATGGTTTCACTTCCCTTCTTTGATGAAGGATGCGGTGTTCTTCCTCTTTTCCTGATACGTGTCGACAGATGTTTCTTCAGGTAGATGTCAGGATACTGTTGTTTCTGCCGTGGTTCCTTCTATGCTTTCCAGCTCTCAGGGTCGTTTCCAGGTTGGGTACTTCTACGAATAGTGTTGATTTACTAATTATTAATGATTTATATGGTGTATTTTACAATACACTATCCGGCTAACTTGACGTGTTCATAAATCCTAAACGGACAATCTTAAACTGTACCGTATTAGCACTCGAGATTAATTCAGCCACGAACTTTACTACATGTGTTCGTCACTCTTGATAGACCTATCGCCTAAATCAGAGGTAACGATTACACGTTATTAAGTTCAATGAGACTCCCTCTTCTGCGATCTAAGCTAGACTGCCTTTACATTCCATCAGGATAAATCGACTGATGTATTACCCAATTTCATTGGTCAAAACGTTCCCTCACACTTATAGCTCTAGTCCAGATAACATTCTACTTGTAAGAAATTGTCAATTAACAATGTAAAACGTGCAAATAAAACCGGAATAATTTTATTGCTTTTCTTCTGGGTCATAAAACCTTTTTTATGAAAAACTCATATTTTGTTCTTTATATTATTAACAAATATTACTACCAGATAGGTCATTATTTTATGCACACTCTGGTGTAAGTCTTGTGTCGGACATTTGATTTACACAAGTTATTAATTTAATCCGTTTTTTATGGAGTTTGTAATACTATAAAAATTCCAAAAATAAACTGCAGTCATAAACAATGGACCGATAGTAGGCAGAAGCACTCGGTTCTAACACTCGTTACTACTAAATCGATCTACTAAAAGTGAACGACCTACTGCAAGCAAGCAATCTACCTCATGAGAGCGACCTACTGCATGCGAACGACCTGCTGCAAGCGAACGACTGAACTAACAACGAACTACGGTTGTTTAGTTTTGAAAGTGGTTAATAGGAGCGTGGCTAATGAGAACTACGAACGAACTACTGTCCTGCAGCCCGAACGACTGTAGTCGGTAGTTCAATTCATGTAGTAGTTCTTTTTGGCTAGGTCGTTCGTGAACGACTCGTTAAAATAGATAAGACTCGGGTGCTCCCCGCCCTGGCTCCACACACCCTAAGTTCGCCCTGGCTCCCCCCCCCCAGATTAGAGCAGCTGTAATACATCATGTGTTAAGTGCCAATCTAGATATTGGAAACGTTCTACAGACAGAAATTTAATACTACCAGTTGGCTATTAGGAATTTATGTTAGGCAGACATTAAAATAGTGGGTGATGCTAAGCAGTTTTATAACTTTACAAATAGGCCACAGAAACGAACCTAATTGACACTATAGAAAAGCAACATTGTGTATTGACAAGTCTGTTGTATGGTTGTTTATGAAGTCTGACGCAACGCGTCCATTTGATATGTGATTGTGGTCTGATAAGACTACATGGTTTCCCTGTGTTTTCGAAAGTAATTAGTTTTAGTATCCCATTTAGTCATATACAATGGAATTGCACTTTGTTAGTGTAAACAAAGTATAATTTTCAGTGACTGTAAGGCGAGTCAATAGTAGGCTTAATGTACCGTATAACTTTCCACTTTGTTTATAGCGATTATTTTTTAATGTAAAGTAAATGTAAGTATTCAGTATAAATTGCCGCATATTAAAACTTGAAAGTTAAACACTGAAACAGGAAATAGTTGACTTGGCAATCACTAAATTTATGGATTCTTCTCTTGTTTGTATACCGGTAGTCCTGTTTTACGAACATATTGCAATGTTACATAAATCAATACAGCAGTAAATTATAGTGAAACTGTGTATAGGCTTCCAAATGTGTTACATTATCCGATATTTGATGGACGAAGTTTGATCAAGAATTTACTGCAATGTTTGAATTCCCGCGCTGTAAGCACCCGATTAAAAAACTGTTTTTATATTTTATGATGTTAGTACACATTTTAGCGACTTTTAGCACTATAGGACCTATTGGACACATAGTTAAGATTTGACCACTAACTGAGTTGGTGTATCAGGCGATTTATTTGACATTCTACAATGCAAGATTAAAGAACGCGGATTAAGCTTTGTGAAAAGAATGAGACAGTGATGTGTAGAAACGCTCTAGGCGACTACACCGGTATGCATGAACTAGCGGTTTACAAATGGTATAGGGCCGACAGTGTTTCCTGAACAGTCATCTGCGCCGACCCAATGCATGAATTACCCCCACTAACAAGTATAGCTAAGTTGTCTAGGGAGGGGAGAGGAGAGACAACGCGATAACAGTACACCACCTTAGTCATGTACTACCTCTGTCTCTGTCACACACATGCTTCCATTGTTCTCACCAGTCTTGTTACAGCCGATGTTCACGTTATGAAACACTGTACAAGACTGTTGTGCGCATGTGCGAAGTGACTGAAAATTTTGTTAGCCTCCAAACGAGGTATTTGTCTACTGCGCATTGAGACCCTAGTGTTCAATTCACATTGTCCAGCATTCTACAAAAGTTTCAAAGAATATTGTGAATGAATTAGAAGATCATGGGTTCGTGTTCCATGGATTTTCTTCACTAGGTGCAATGGTAAAAATAGGCTAACTATTCAGGCATTTTGCACCATTTGTGTGATGCTATTCGTAGAAAACACCTACAGTTTTTGATGGATCAGATTTTTGAATACTGCACCGTGATAGTGCCGTAGGCACGCCACTGTTTGTTCAAAACTTTCGGACAAAGAAACATCGTAAAAATGATACCACAACCGCCACATGTCCCAGTCCAATCTTTCCTTTTCCCAATAATGAAAAGTACTATGAAAGGACAACGTTTTGTGACTGTTGAAGACATAAAACAAAAATCGCTGAGCGAGCTCAAGGCTATACCCCAAAGTCCATTTGAGAAATGCTTTGAAAACTGAAAAAAAAATTAGCATAATCGTACTGTATCCAATTGAGACTCTCTGAAGGGGGCAATTAAATGTTGATGAATAAAGGCATAATTTTTCATATGAACAAAAATTAGAAGACCTTTCAAACCTCGTACATTAAAATTACTCACTAATTTTTATGATACCAGTAATGTTTTCACTAGAATTGCTGAGCAAATGACTATGTGCAGGTAAACAAATTGATTATATATGGTTATTTTGGCTACATAGGCCTAATTGTGCAAAATAGTATGCATATAGTTATATCCCAATTTCATACTGATTTCAAGAAATTCATTTATGAAAAATGTATACAAATATTTAGAGTTTAGATAACTAGCCTACATAGTACATACGTAAGCCTAAGCTTAATTGTTCAGAAAATTTTAAACAAATTTTTACAGAAACTGTAGTTTACAAAAAGCTACTTGGACTAATGTGTTCTTTGTATTAAAAAAAAAAATTGTTACTTGTTCGACCTGCACTGCAAGTAGAAACAAAAAAAAGACACGGTTTTGCAAGTTTCGTGGCTGCCAGAGAATAAGTCATGACGCTCAGGTCTAATGTTTATTGAAAAACTTTAAATGTAATTAGACAAGACTTCAGAGACATTTCAGTAACAATTCAGATATTTTTAATAGTGTCAGTTGTCTAGTTCCAGTCAATGAAACTTTTATATGCACAGATTTATCGAAGTAGTTAGCAGATCATTATGTGTGATACAGATTCTTTGGATGTGGAAATTAAAATCTTAAAAGAATCTGATTTACAGCATGACAAGAACCATAGTACAATGCCTCAAAATTTATCTACTCTTCTTTAACTCTTCTTTAAGAAGGTACTAATTATTATTAAGAGAAATGTGGGAGTTGGTACAAGTAGTAATTAGTATTCCTTTATAAACCACATCCTTTGAGAGATCTTTTTGTGTTTTAAAAGACCAAAACCCTATTTAAGGAACAAAACATAATATGATGAATGACTCAACACCATGTCTTGAAATTATAACAGTTGAAAGACGATTATCCAAAAACATGACCAGGCTAGTACAGTAGAAAAACATCATACATAATAATAGGGGAATTAACCTGTTTCAATAAAAACAACTCAATAAGGATATCAGTATAAATAGTGTATATTTTGGTGTGTTTTTATATTATGAGTTTTACTTATTTGACATTTTTACTGCTGACTTCCATATTTGAGGTAAAAGAGTACAAGACTAAAAAAGATAAGTGCTTGGAAGTAACATACTAAATATTCGCTAATAATACAGTATACTGTGGATTGGTTGCAGAGGTGAACATCACCTACTCTTGTTGCTAAAACACATTATGTAGTGTTTAATTTGTGCACTTCTATCTATACAAAAAAATCTTATAGAGCGGAATATCCAATGCTGGAGCTGCCACTGTTCAGATGGATTGGGTATGTAGAAAGGACAGATAAAACAGCTGACAAAGCAAATATTTTATAAATGCCAATAGGCCCAGATGAAGAATAAGAATTAGATTGAAGGATCAGGTGAAGGAAGACTTAGGAAGGCTGAATTTTAGAAACTGGAAAGCTAAGGATGAATGGAATCGATTTATGGAAGAGGCCAAACCTCATAAAGGGTTGTGGAGCCGCAGATGGTGATAATGATGAATAACATTACCAAGAAGTATAATATTGTTGAACTGTAGGGTTTTCTGAATAGAATTTAACAAAATATAATTATTTCACTACGACTCGGAACACAAAACTTTTTATGGGTAAAAACGTAAAAGCTTTACCTTACAACCTGAACCGGTTTACACTTTTAAAAAACTTCTTCAGAGGTTGTGAAAACCGGTTCAGGTTGTAATGTAAAGCTTTTATGTTTTTACCCATAAAAAGGTTTTGTGTTCCGAGTCATAGTGAAATAATTATATTTAGTTAAGAAACGGACACGTGATGGACAATGAAATCCAAGAATTTAACAGTATATTTCACTGAAAAGTTAACTTCATATTTAAAAAGAATTCTAACAGCATAGAGTCTTCTGATTGCAAACATATGTAAAACCAGAAAATTTTGTTTTACAGATAAAATAGGTTTTAATGTCCTTCTGAAAATAAGAATGATCTAGTTGTCAATCAGAACAATGCCAGGTATGCAATTTAATACTAATAATACTGTCCAAAAATCCTTGTTTATATCTTCACACTAATTGTAGCTGACATCTGAGTGTGCATAATGAATATGAGAGCAGTAGCCTATTCTGAAATGTTTGCTATGGTAACACAGACTAGCAATGTTTCAAATTTGTGACACCATATTGTAACAATATCATTAGATTGGTCAACACTAATAGGGAGAAATATTGCAGTGGAGTGAGTAACATTGTCCTTAGTTACCTGTCAGCAGTTGCTTTTCACTTACAATTGTGTTATATTCTATAAATATACAATGTCTCAGCCGAGATCTGCTCGCCACTTAGGAAAAGCTGTTCCCTTTAGAAGTCAAAGCAAGTGCATAAATATGAACGTGCATAATTCCATTTCAAAAGACAATCCCACAATGGCACACTCAGAAATCGTAAATTTTCACAAGCTGTATGTATGTATAATTTACATATTGCAATGGAACATAGCAGAAAGGGTATTTGTAGCCAGGACTACATGCTTTTATACCAATTTGACGTTATAGACATGTTGGAAATTGATTTTGTAAAATAGCTATAAGTTTTGAATTAAGAAATGGTTAATTAACTGTTATGTGTCAAAATGCCTATAAATTTATTTTCTGTCTTGTCAAGTATGCATTTAGTGTGCGAGTGCGCGTGTTATTCATATTTACGTGAATAACTCTGGTTTAAATTAACGTATTGAATTGAGACTTGGACAGCTCATGCTTCTAAATTAGCGCTACATTTTTCGTATGTCAAAGACTCGAAACATATTATTTTAATATGTATTTTTTAACAGAATTCATCTTTCTAAAGAATCCTTATCTTCTGACAGTCATAAAACTTTTTGATAAAATCTATACATGCTTTTGCAGACTTCAGCCAAATTGTGCAGGACTTCTGCCTATCAATTTAACCCATCAATCACGTGCTAGGGGGTTTTAACCAATCAGAGGCCCCTATTTTCATTCAGATTGAGTCTCCGTGAAAGAAGTTTCAGTCAGTTCGACCTATCAGCTCGACCTAAACAGACGTTCTCTCTGTGCGAGTTTTTCGTATCAGTATACGTTTCTATATAAGGGTCACAAGTACGGAATCTTAGCAACGAGTTGCCCATTTGCTAAAATCCTATTGGGTACTAGAATTCAAATAATATAAATTCAATTTATTAATTAAATAGTGCTATTCTCACAAGAGTCAAGATATCCTCTTAGGGTCTGGTGTATTTACCGGAGCAGTGCAACGGATCAATGGTGTCATAAAAGGAATTCAACGACCAAGTAAAAATAGACATTTAAGGAAAGAAACTTTCAAATCATTTTACAGACATTAATAAATTTAGAATAAATAATTTTTGTCAATCACAGACCATTTTAAATTTGTTTAAAATATATACCTTACTCCAGATAAAAGACTCTATTATTATTGTGTTTTTAATACTATGCCTTATATTTGTTTTGTCACAATATATATGCCTGGTAGTTTCAAAATACAATTAAAAAAGTCATAGATGTATGTTGAACCCCCCTTTGACGATATTAGTACAGCCAGTTCATGTAACAACTAAAATATAAATGACCTAGAAATATTATCATTTTTCAAAATATTTAATTAAATTAATATTATAGTGTGTATGATTATTATAATATGATTTTACTAAACTAATCTATTACAAATTTTACATAAAACAGATAATTTTTGTATTTTTATATCACTGTATCTTACTTTTTAAATGGGTACTAATGGATACTCACATTTTCATTTGATATTTTTAAATATGGTACATTACTGTTAAAAGAAAAAACTGTAATGTAGCAGATGTAAGTGTGAAAGAGTTATTTCATTTTTCTCTTGATAGAAATCAACATTTTCATACTATTTTGATAGAAAAGTAAAAACAGTAATTTGAGAATAAATTATTGTTTCAATAACTGTTACTAGAATCAAGTAGTGATGAGAGGCACTCACGAAGAAAATTACATAATCCATTGAAAGCAAGAGGGTCAAGGAGTTCCTCAGCAAGGTCTCATGATACAGGTATACCCATTTAATAAATCTGTTTTTGGTTAAATGTACTGTATTAATTGATACATATTACCCATGCTTTTATGTGATGAAATGTACCAGAACACCGTTGTGGCACATCTACAAAATTAGTTTTTCACACGTATTACAAAAAAATTAAAAATTTTCCTGTAATTTGATACAAAAAATTGAAAAAATAATTTACAATTTAATACTAATAAGATGTAGATTTTAAGCACACTACTGGTACCACATGGCTTTTCTTATACTAAAACATGTAGTGTACATGTTTGTTATAAGCTAATCTGTTATTCTGTTTTGAATGTTCATCTCTTCTTTGTTTACGGCACTTAATAATTATTAGTGTTGATGGAACTTTCACTTGTAAACTTACTTGTTGTTTTCACTCACACGGTCATTTCGGAGTGGTGTGCTCCTTCGTCAGTGAGTTTTTTGGATACAGAATGTGCAAGCTGTCGGTAATTCTATGTGTAATGGTATTGGTTAACAGGTTGTGTGTGGGTGGAGGTGGAGGGGTAAAGTCGTAAACTTAACACCACAGAACAATTTGAAATATACAAACACAACAAAACACAACCCAACAACATACTCAATGACCAATTACAATTTAAATCAAACACACTATTTGACACAGTAATAAACAACACCTACAACAATTCAAACTCCTGTGCCAATCCCCTCCACCTCCATCCACACACAACCTGTTAACCAATACCGTTACACATAGAATTACCGACAGCTTGCACATTGTGTATCCAAAAAACTCACTGACGAAGGAGTACACCACTCCGAAACGACCATGTGAGTGAAAACAACAAGTAAGTTTACAAGTGAAAGTTCCATCATCACTAATAATTATTATTAGTCTGTTATTATTTCATTAGTGATTAATGTTTTATAGCATTGTAGTTAATATGTTACATCACTTTTACGTGTAAGTGTACACGTACATTATGTGTGATTCTGTTGTTGTTTAAATTGTTATTTATCAATTGGCATAGGCATAGGCATTTGTTTGTTTCATGGCATTATAGTTTGTAGGCCTATGTCACATTATTTTTGTAATTTATACAAATGTACATACAATTTTATAATGTAAAAAGTATTATCATTCTTCACTATATCTTTTTATTTTTGAATTCTGATTGCTACTTGAAAATTCTAAGTACATTACTATAGATTAAAAATTACCGTGCACTGTAGAAAATAACCCCACATTTTAGCCATGAGTACCCCTGCATATTTCTCCACAAAGAGCACTGCTTTTTGCATAGTTATAACACAATTTTGAAAATAAATATAGCAGTTTTAATTCAGGATATTTTGGCTCAAGTTCAGGATATAATAGCCAATTAATTATGTGAATAAAAAGCAAAGAGGAACGTACAATTAAAAGAAGCCTTGCAACTGAAAGGCACGTCTTGCAACAAGCCTTTTTCATGGTGTCATAATAATAATGATGATGGCATAAAACTGAGGTTATAAGTTCTTAGATTGCAAGACTACAACTGTCAATGACTATAAGAACTATTTTTGTTTTTAGTTGTTTTATATTCTTATTTTATTTTATTTATTTTGTATTTTTATGATAAAATAAAAATATAAGCATTCAGAAATGTAGGATGTCATTATTGAGATTAAAATTATAACTTAATATTTAAAATGTCTGGATTTGTTAACAGAAAAAAGTAAATGCAGTTGTAAGAATCAGCAACAAAATAGTAAGCAAAGCGAAAATTCACCAAATCAGCAATATTGTAACACCAGTTTAAATCAGCAGTCTGTAACATCTTCAACCTGTTTTAAAAATTCATATAAAAAATTGAATGACATGAGTACATCAAAGCATAATATGTGTTGTGGAAGTAAGTATAAAACTACCTTATATTATTTTCTGTCATACATAATCAGTTATCTATTAAAAATTTTAATGTGTTTACACTTGAGAATGCCAAATAAGAGATGTATATTAAAAACATATTCTGAAGTTGCTTAAAAAACTGCCTAAAAATCTGTGTATTTTAATCAATTCAACTATGTTAATTACTAGTGCTGGTTAATTGGCTATGGTATTTTACTTTGGATGTTTCGACTTGTTTATACGTATTACAGGTTTTTCTAATAATTATGTTTTTTTTTTTTAATCTTAGAAAAGTGATGTTAAGAAAACAGTTTATATTTCATAATTTAATTCTTGGATTTCGTTGTCCATGGTGTGTCCGTTACTTCACTGATTATAATTAAATCACTACCAACTCGGAACACAAAGTTTTTTATGGGTATTTTTGAAGAAGCTTTTTAAAAGCTAAAACTGGTTCAGGCTATTAAAACTTTTACATTTTACCCATAAAAAACTTTGTGTTTTGAGTCGGTAGTGAATTAATTATAATCACAATTTAAGTTCCTGTTTAATGTATTATCTATTATTTACAATAATGTTTTTATAATTAAATAAGAGATTACACACGCACACACACACACACACACACACACACACACACACACACAGTTTTTTGGGTACATCGGTGTATGTGATACCTCCTACCATATACACACACAAAGTTCTTAATTTTATCCTTAAATTTTTCTTATGCAATTGTTTGTACTTATATTTTATATTTAGTTTTCAGTATAATATTACTAATTATATAATGATATTTATAAATACTTGCATAAGAAAAGCTTTAAAGAGTAATGAAGAATGTATACATATGCTTTAAAAAATATTATCAGTTTTAAAATTTACTTTTTAGATCTGGACTTAAGAACCTTTTTTGTTCCACACTGCACTAACTTTAGCTGGCAGTGTTTTATGTTTTTGATTACCCTTCTGTGGCCATTGACTGATTCGTACCTCTCTACATGTTTGTATGTGTATTTGGATTTTCTCACTAGTAGGCCTATACAGGACTAGCTGTGTAGATAAGTACTACTTGGCAGGGATAAAACTATTGCCTGCAGCATAGTAAGTTGCTATAAACAAATGCTATATAGTAAGTTGAAATACTACTGACAACCTTACAGCCACACCCTTTTTTCTTATATTCAAACAAACCTGTTTAATTAACTTTGTACTATTATTATAAAATTGTTTCTAAAGATGTGCATTATATTCAGAACTGTTGAAAATTTATTAATACAAACTTTGTGTCATCTGGTTACAGTGTGAGGTCAATAATATAACACAACAAAACCTTGTAGTTTTAAATAAATAAATAAGTTGCAGTAGGAAACTAAAACCTTGTAGTTTTGTATTCATGTTGTTAATAAAATTTTATAAGATCTACTTGTAAATGGGATATATATTTACTTGTATTTATTGTACAATAGAGTGTCCTATAATATGTGTGCTCAAATAGGCCTACTATTATTTATGAAATAATTAGTTTGCTTATCTTGAGTTGATACTATTATCACGCCACTAAAAACAGGCGCTCCATCATAAGTTTGGGCAATATATTTGTTCTAGTACTTCGCGCATTTTGGGCTTTTGGGTTAAAAAATCCTCAGACTCTTTCATGTACATTTCTGCTCACTTCATAATGAAAAACGATAACTTACTGTGTAAGACCTGATACATTTGATGTATCATCCGACATTACTGATAAAAACTGGTTGTTTAATTTTGGCACATATTTCATCCTGACGTGTCTCAAGGATATAGTCTAGAAGTTCATTCCGGATTGTCTTACAAGTTCCCTTAAACACTGTTGAGTTCAAAAAATTACTTTTGAGAGATTCATCTAACTTTATAGCAAATTCCAACAGTCCTAGAAAGACACCAGGATTCGATGACTGAGGTTTCATCATGACCATGTAATGGAAGTCCAAATTTTCCACAAAACTTAATACAGTCAAACATTTTCAAGAGAATTTCCCGAATTTCGGGGAATATAAAATATAGGAAATCAATTCAGTCTATAAGTATCTTCTAAACAATGTTTCAATAACACGTATTTGTAATGTGTTATTACTGTTTACTTTAATCTGATTGCTTTCAGGATGTTATCACACATTTTTCAACCACTTTAAAAATATTAATGTTGATTAGTCTTGTCTTTTCTTTTGTATGAAGCCGACATGCTGACCCCCCCCTCAGGTCAAATTCTAGAAAAACCACTAGTTTTACTAGAATAGTATGTGTTAGTAACTGAGCTACTTTCACTGAATGATGTACCACATTATTCGTAGCCATATAAACATTACATACATTATACATACATACCTCTAATTGCTGACAAATAAGAACTGGGAACAAATACGATAGGCACCTTCAATATAACACTACACAGTTTTATAAAAGAATGTTTTTTGATGTTATTTATAATAATTTAAAAATTATTTTCGCCTTTTCTCAAATGTATTAGTAATCCTTGAATAAAATAATATATATGGAGACCAAATTCTAAGAATGTACATAACTTGTACTAAAGTGTGTTTGCAATCTAAGAAAATTATTGTTACCATTTCAAAATAAGTTTATCATTTCAACACTTTGTGTTATATAATTCTTGTTACAATTGTAGTGTAATCTATGAAGGTAAACTGGTCATTATTTCTATGTGAATGAAGAAAAACATACATTATCAGTACAGTTGAATAGTCTAATTAAAAACTAATAATTCTTCAGAAATGCCAATTACATTTTAAATGTTTCATGGCATCAACAAACTCGGTAGACTGTGTAAATATATTTTGTACCTTGAATCAATAATGTAGTATAAATAAATAAATATTGTATATGTACATGTGTGTGTGTTACTTAGTGCACTTTGCAGACTCATTATAGTATACAGTGTATATGAAATCTTTGGTACTAGATGTGGCAACAGAATGCTGAGTTTTACTGGAATAGCATGTGTTTTAACTTATCTGGTTCTCACTAGTATCACTGAATCATGTACCACATTATTCGTGCATATGTAAACATTGCATTCATTTACATACATACTTCTAATTATAGACAAATAAGAATTGGGACAAATACGATAGGAGTCTTCAATAAAACACTACATGGTTTTTATACAAGAATGTTTATCCCATATTATTTATAATAATTGTAAAACTTATTTTCCTCATTTCACCCTTACTAGTAATTAGTAATCCTTTAATAAGGTAATATGTATAGAGACATTACAAAAATCAGTATGGTACCAATAAATAGTAACTAAAGTTGGTCACAATAAATGGAGATAATAACAATTTATTACAAATGTCGATAATTCAAAATCTAAACTATGTCTCTTTGTAGAGTTTAGACTTTATATTTATCTGTTAGTTTTCCTAATTGCTAAGTGACCATTTTACACAGCTATAATTGTGTACATGTCGTACACACTGTATTTGAATACATCCAAATTATTATTATGTATATTTAACGTTATTATATGTATACAACACGTTATTATGTATATTTAAAACTTTATTTGTTAACATTTATATAATTTTTTTTAAATAATTTTCAGCATTAACGCACAGTATGAGTGACTTGGAGACAAGAATATTAGCTCTCCAGCGGCTCTTACGTGATGGCTTATTGATGAAGTAATTAAAAATCAATTTTGGCATTTTATTTTATAATGACTGAAATTGGCACAGTAATTTTACTTCATAAAACAAAATGATCAAATTGTATGTAATGAAATGAAGAGTCCTTAATCACCGCATAAATTTCATGAATATGTTATTATTATTGTTGTTGTTTTTGTTATTATTATTATACAGTTACATTAAAATAATAAAAATGTTCATTAGAATGTTGTACTTGTTTCAGGATAAATAAGCATTTTTATTTAATTATGTTAATGTAATATGAATAATTTTGTATCAATATCGAAAACATACTTCCATTAGTTTACTGTAATTAACATATTTATCTTATGGCTGGTGATATATATTTTAATCATTATTAGTTTTAACAAAGGTATTGTTTTATATATTTAATTAATAATGGCTTCATTTTTGTATCATTGAAGCAGGTTAGGAGCTACATAGAGTAGTATGACTTGTATGAACCCTTCAGCACAGGAGGAATGCAGTGTGACCAACACCATGTTTCAGCAACACTTTATTACTCTAGGACATGATCCAAGATAATCATTTCCACAAGCTGACTCAACCAGCGAGCTAAAAAATACATCTTGATTTTATGGTGCACTTAGGAATTGAACCCAGACCTATCTATTCAGTAGGTCATACGTATAAACGTTTATAAAAGGTAGTTGCCAGATACCTGTAAACTAAGCTCCTATATATACAGCCCCTACCTTCCTTGTAAATGGAAATACAGATACAGACTCTCTCTCTCTCTCTCTCTCTCTCTCTCTCTCTCTCTCTCTCTCTCTCTCTCTCTCTCTCTTGCACGCACGCACACGCGTGCGCGCACACACACACCAAAATATATGTTTACTTAGAGGTAGATGATATAATAAAAGAGATATTTTAATAAATGTATGCGAATGAAAAGATACTTTTAGACTTATAGACAGCACAGAAGTAAAAACAGGTATGATTTACTAAACTGTACAGAAATTTATTGTTCATCTCTATACCAAAGTTTTTAGCAATACACTAACTAATAGACAATTACAAGTCACTCCACCAAGCATGATACATATTTGGCTACAGCAACACTACAGGACAAGCAGTGTTGGTGCAGGATATGTTTTTATGCACTACAGTATATGAGTGTCAAGAAAATTGGAAATGAGTACAGAAAACTGTTTTGGTATTGTATTTGGTTGATTATGAGAAAGCTTTTCACTATATATTTAGAACTACAACCATATCTAGTTTTAAATGGATATGTATTTATCAGGCAATACACATTTTTATTTGCGAATATTTATATTGGATCAGAATTGCATTTCCTCCCAAACTATCCAATCAGAAGATAAATACTGCTTTCCTCAAATTTGCATAAAACTATTTATGTTAAGTAGCATGGCGTCCATGTAACCGCTGTTGCCGGTGGTAACAGTACTGGAAATAAAAGAAAATAATATTAATTATATCACAGAATAAATGCTTAGTTATTGAATAATTTGAAATGCGAACAATATTAGTAGGAAACTTGAAGAAAAGCGTAGCACTGCTTTCAAACTGCTGGGCATTTGCAGCGTCTTGTGTTGCCAGCTCAGACATCAGAAATGTTTTACTGCATATGGTCAATGACCTTGTACTAGTTGTCACTGTACAAACTGTGGAGGGGAGGGGGACACACTCATCCATCCAATATGTTGCCACTGTATAAACTGGCAAAACGCTCAGTTAGCAGCTATGTTCATTTTTGGAATTGACGTGCAGCAGATACTACGTACCAATTTGTGTTTTGTTCATTTAGTCATGTTCTTCTCTGTTTGTCTTTATTATTTTTAATTTGATTATTTATGTTCTGATTTATTCTGTGTAAGTATAATGAGAGTCAGACCCATTGAACCAGGACCCTCCTTTTCTCCCAGTGAATAATAGAAAATGCTCTAAAAAGAACACTTGGTACAAGAAAAAATTCTAATTAATTTTTAGGTTAAGTTTTAGCCCTATCACAACCGGCAACAGGTGTTATGTACCCAGTGGCGGCGCTATGGGTGGGCCCGGGCCCACCCAAAATTTTCTTGGCCCACCCTCTGGCCAACCCAGATAAGATGAAGAAATTTCAGAGGTCAAAGTCAAACTATCTTTTATAAAATTCAACAAGAAATATGTTTTCCACGTGTTTAGAACGAAACTAAAAGATCTTTAGAATGGAAACATGAAACAAACAACCGTCAGAGTGTACACAAACCTTCGGTCGGTCGGTCTTGGTTTCTCGGACTGTGGTCGTACTTTCGTTTTCGTTGTCAACGATTTTATTTTTGTGTCTGTGGTTTTGTGGTTTGCATAAGCAGAGTTAACGTGTTTATAACTGCAAATTTTATTTAAATATGGACAGCAGTTTGTCTTATGTTCGATTCATTCTTTCGGTTTTTATGTTATGTACGTTTCATTACGTTTGTGGTTAATTTGCATATAAACAATAAATAAGTCTTCGTTTCTCGGGCTGCGGTCGTACTTTCATTTTTGTTAAGTCAACGATTTTATTTTTGTGTCTGTGGTTTTGTGGTTTGCTTATGCAGAGTTAACATATAAAAATTAAAAGGTCTCATGACAGTAATCTGTGTTTCGTGTTTGACCGTTTGTGTAGAATATTGTGCGTCTTATTGAAAGTGAATGTGGAAAGTGACAATAAAAATGGCAAAACGTCCTAGCATTTTGGATTTCCTCATTCTGCAACAAACAATTGTTAAACCAAATGAAGAGGACATTACAACGTCTACGTTTACACCTGTAACTGCTGAGGTTAGTTTTCAGGATCCTGAAACTGCACCTGAAACATTGTGTTCGATGATGATGATATGGAAGTAGGGAAAGAATGAAAACAGTCAGAAAATGAAGAAGAACTCGATGAAAATAAAGGTACTGATTTATTTTCTATTCCTAGCAGTAGCACCAACAGCACTAATCCATCTGGTTCAATTAGTGATATAGCTACGAAACCTACTGATGAACCAAAACAACCACTATTACGACATTTTCCGTTTCGCCAGTTTGGAGATAGAAAAAGGAATTTCCAGCCAGGTTGGTACAAAATCCACCCATGGCTTGAATACAGTATTATAAATGATGCTGCATTTTGTTTTGCCTGTCGATTTTTTCGTCCCCAAACTCAAGGCACAAAAAGTGAATTTCTTAGTTTTGTAAATGAAGGTTACACTAATTGGAAAAGAGCAACAGAATCTAATTCCGGGTTTAAGCAGCATGAGAACAGCTCATCCCACAAACATTCTTTAGTTGCTTGGGAGTCTTTCAAAAATTTAAAAAGTAAGTTTGGGGAGGAAGCATCAATTGCTGCTCTGCTAGATGAAACGGATGCTCTTGAAGTTCAAGAAAATAGAGGATACATTGAAACAATTGCTGATGTACTTCGATTCACAGCCCTACAAGGAATAGCTCAAAGAGGTCATGATGAATCGAAACAGAGTGAAAACAAGGGAATTTTTTAGAATTAATGGAACTTATAGGGAAAAAGATCCAACTGTTAAAAAAACCTTGAATATAAAAGAGAAAAGTGCACTCATCATGGTATTCAAAATGAAATTCTTAGCACCATGAGCAATATTGTGCTAGAACATATAACAGATGAAGTAAAAAAAGCTCAGTATTTTGCTCTAATGGTTGACGAGTCAAAAGATTGTTCAAAAACTGAGCAATTATCAATAATGATTCGTTACTATTTAGATGGGAATATATATGAAAGATTTCTAGGCTTTGAACCTGCAAAAAAAATTGGATGCTTCTTCTTTATTCATTTGTATTAAACAAGAACTACCAAACTGTGGAGTTGATTTAAACTACTGTGTTGCACAAACGTATGATTGAGCTGCAGTCATGAGTGGCTCTTGTGCAGGTGTTCGAGCTCTTTTAAGCAGGAAATTTCCACAAGCCATCTACACACACTGTATGAACTATAAATTGAATCTCATTATAGTGGCAACATGTAGAGGGATCAAGTCAGCTACAGATTTTTTTATGACACTGCAGGGACTGTATGTTTTCATGAGTGGGTCGGCAGTCCATCAATGTTTATAGATACACAAATGAAAATGAAGATAGGAAAAGTGGAATTGAAAAAGTTAAGTGACACCCGATGGGCCTGTCAGTTCGCTACATGTTTGGCTGTGAAGAAGACAATTGAAGCTATTATTGTAACACTAGTAAATATCCAGAGTGAAAATTCAGAACGAGCTGCAGAAGCGTCAGGATTCAGTGCCAAGTTGAACTTTTCTTTTATTTTTCATTTATGCCTGTTCACACGTTTGTTGAAAGAATGCAAGTCACTGTCTGATTTCCTCCAGGGCAAAGATTGTGATATTGTTGCTGCGATCAATTTGGTCGAAACTATCAAGGGATCTTTTCAACCAAATGCGTGAATCTGATACAGGTTTCACTTCTGTGTGGAAAGAAAGTGTAGATGTAGCAACAAAAATAGGCGCTGATATTCCCACAGATTCTTCTACTCTTGGCAGAATGTGAAAGTTACCAAAACATCTTGTGGAATATGTTTGTGATATGCCAAATAAAGACAGCTTGAAACCTGTACACCAACTTATTTCAAGTCTCTAGTATTTTATGTAATAATGAAACTTTCACTTGTGAACTTACTTGTCTTTTTTCATCGTAGTTCACAAGTGAAAGTTTCATTATTATATAAAGTGTAGTGCTGTGAAAAAAGATGATGAACAATCAAGACAACTCTAGTATTTGATGAAATTATACATATCATAGATAGCAAACTTGAGAGACATTTTATTTCAAACTCTGCGATAATTAAAGGAATCACTTGTCTAAATTCCAAAAGTAAAATGTTCCTGAATAAAGAAATGTTTAATAATAAAATTTTGCTGTGAAAGAAGAGATGAATAATCAAGACAACAATAAAGAAATGTTAATGCCGTTGGCACAAAATTATTCATGCAACACTGATTTGTTGGAGGCAGAAATAAAAATATTAAAAAATCTCATCCTAAGGTATGAACAACAAACCGGAGTGGAGACTGTGAATCTACTTGCGTTGCTCAAGTTGTTAGAGCAATACAAACTAGCGTTCAATGACTTGTACAAATTGACTCAAATAGCAGTGACTATTCCAGCTTCTTCTGCATCATGTGAGAGAACATTTTCATGTATGCAACGTGTTAAGAGTTATTTACGAAATTCGATGTCTGATTAACGTCTTAGCTATTTGTCTGTGCTTGCAATAGAAAGGACTTTGACCAAGAACTTTGTCTTGAAAAGAGTCGTTGATGATTTTGCCGTTAATCACAACAATCGAAGAATTAATCTGTTTTAAAAGTAAGTAAAAGCCTGTTTACTATTTTGCATTCATAGTATTTTATTTTGCTTAATATTTCAGCTATTCAGTTTTGGCCTATCAATTATCATCTCTATTGTCAGCACTGATTTAAACATTGTACAGTTAAGATATTGTCATTTTGTACAAATAATATACACATATACATAAATATATACAGTAACTACATTCACACAACACAAACATATAAATTCAATCGGAATTACAGTCCAAATTTGGCTCTCTGTCATTGATAAAACTATTTTAAACTCCAAATTTATACCAGCGAACTCAAGGTTAGGCCCACCTATGTGACCTACGCTAGAGCTGTTACTGATTATGTTACTGATTTATTACATCTATCAAGTTGATGTAAGTTTTTCTTATACTGTGTTAATCTCTTTGCAATCCAGATCCTGATGTACAAGTAAATCCATAAATCCTGATTTACTTTTTAATGTTCTAAATTTGTAATGTTACAATCTAATTTATTAATTAAATACAATCATCCTGGTCACGGCACCAATTGTAAAGTTACTTACTTTTTCATAACAATAATCCTTCCCAAAATACCACCTACCTGTGACATTCCAATTCTTACCTTTATCCAGCAACCCCAGAGTTCATTAGGCGAGGATTTAAATGATGCAAACTGATCGAGATAGTGGATTTAATAAACTACACTAACACGTGGTTTTTGTAAATTGAACTTATTATTTTATTTGTAGTTAAAACATTAACGGGGTTTGGTTTGCCCCATTTCTCTGGTGATTCATAGATCACATTTACAAACATACAGAAAGAATAATAGATTGAAACATTTACTTAATATTTAATAAGGTTCACCAGTACTTCATATTCACACTCGCTTTCATTCTTTCACCCCCCTATTACTTTAAAATATCATGATTGATGTTATTTAAAAATTGCCTAGGTCTTGTACTTATCGAAAAAAGTTATCCATTTTGCGGCGTCATTGCTGTTTCCACTAATAACTGCTGCACTTGATAATTATCCGAAACTGTTTAATTGACTCGTCACTGGTTACTGATTTTTAGTATTTGATCACATTTATAAACTGTTTTACATTGCAAAATTTGAGAAGTCCGCGGACTTGAATTATATCCAACCGGCCGGTTTTAAGAATTGAGCGGAACAGAAAACATGGCGACTGACGAACGCTGGCTAAGTATATCCGGCCGGTTTAAAGTGTTGATCGAGACAGAATGATTCTGATCGCCGTGCGGCCGATATAAAAGCCGGTCACATGATACTCCTCCCACATGGGCGACGTCATTTCGTATGTCTCTGGACGTGTTCTCACTGTTTTCCTCTGTTCCAGAGGTATCAAATGTTGACTTGACGTCATTATGATTGTGACGTCTGTTCAAAATTGCGATGTTGAGGCCACTTCTGGGTTAAATCGGCGACACTCTGGCTAGACGCAGCTAAAAATAGCTTTTGATTAACTTGTTTACAAGACGCACCCCACATTCCTTAATGCTTCATCCGCCACTGTTTCACATTGATAACAAAGTAAAATGATTTTGTTCTTAATTTTGATCTAATTAAAACTCTGAACCCCAGTTTCATACCTGCGACTCGGTATGTACTGTCACAATACCCCCTAAATGAGAGATCTTATGCCGAAGCATAAAAACTCTCATTGACATAAGGATCAGTCCGGATATGGCGCCATGACCCTCTTTAAATTTTATTAATCATGGGTAACTTACCCCATGATCCAGTGTTTGTGGTCGCACCTGCATGACTTTATTGGACTTCATGTCAAGATCCCAACACTGCAAAGCGAGGCAGGCACTAGACGCCCCGGCCCTGATACGTTAGTCAGCACAGGGTCACCACTACAGTGTCACCAGATTCTGAAACAATCAAATTAAAAATGTTAACAAAAGGCTTTACACTTTTCAAGATCCTGAACTGATTTGTTTTCCTTTTATTTGTACTGGAAAGGTGTAATTATTGACAAATGTGTAATTACTGTAGTTCAAAGTGCATTGCTAGATATTATGCTAACATAAGTAAGTAATTAATATTGCACTATACTTGCCTTACATTCACTGAATTGCAAATTATTATACACCTTGCAATTTTATGAGCACTGTTAACCCTTGAATAAACTGTATAAACTTTTAATTAGCGAGTAATTCGATCGGCAGATTCTATCATCCGTATCGCTTCAGAACTTTATTAAAAGTCAGTTAACGGTAACAGTTTTTCGGCATACCTCGCGCTTGGGACTGTGGGTAACATTATTCAAATATAGACGCCTGATTGGCTAAAATATGGACTACTGTATAAGTTTCACAAAGCATTTTCTATGGAATAAAATTTACAATAGATACTATTACAAACATAATTCCCTTATGCATCTTGAAATTGCAAATCATGGCATAAATTCATCTATTAATATCAAAATTCACTTTTTTAAACTAAGAGTCGATCCAATATTTTGATAAACTTATGTCTTATAACTAATTACTGATTGAAATGATTGTTATTTACATTAACTAGGATGGGTATAAAGTTCTTTTATAACAATTCTTAACATAATAAACATCTTAAATTGACAAAAATACAATGTTCAGTACTAGGCTTCAGTTGGCCTATCACATCCTAAGTTAGTTTTACCGGTACCTATCATAAAGCGTTGCAGGTAAACTACCCCTTCTCTTACCCGATCTTCACCAAAATCAATAGGTCTTCAGTCCTCTACAATTTAGGGATGCATGCAAAACATTATTTGATTCTGTGTGAATGTGCGGCAGGTATCGTTCGTCATATAAAAATTACCCTTGTTAAAACATAAAATGTTGCAGGTAAATTACCCCTTTCTCTTAACCGATCTTCACAAAAACAACAAGTCTTCAGAACTCTACAATTTAGGGCTGTATGCAAAAAATTATTTGTTTCTGTTTGAATTTGCGGCTGTTATCGTTTGCCATAGAAAATACCCTTGTTAAAACAAAAAATGTTGCCGGCAAACTACCCCTTTCCCTTAACCGATCTTCACCAAAATCAACAGGCCTTCAGTCTTTCACAATTGATGAACGTATGCAAAACAATATTTGATTGTGTTTGAATGAGCAGCAGTTATCGTTCGTCATAGAAAAATTACCGTTGTTAAAACATAAAATGTTGCAGGTAAACTACCCTTTCCCTTAACCGATCTTCACCAAAATCAACAGACATTGCGTTCTCTGTAGCTCAGGAAGGTATGCAAAATATTATTTGATTCTGTTTGAATTTGCGGCTGTTATCGTTTGCCATAGAAAATACCCTTGTTAAAACAAAAAACGTTGCCGGCAAACTACCCCTTCCCTTAACCGATCTTCACCAAAATCAACAGGCCTTCAGTCTTTCACAATTGATGAACGTATGCAAAACAATATTTGATTCTGTTTGAATGAGCAGCAGTTATCGTTCGTCATAGAAAAATTACCGTTGTTAAAACATAAAATGTTGCAGGTAAACTACTCTTTCCCTTAACCGATCTTCACCAAAATCAACAGACGTTGTGTTCTCTGTAGCTCAGGAAGGTATGCAAAATATTATTTGATTCTGATTGAATTTACGGCAGTTATCATTCGTCATAGAAAAAATTACCCAAGTTAAAACATAAAATGCTGCAGGTAAACTACCCCTTTCCCTAACCCAATCTTCAACAAAAACAATAGGTCTTGAGAGCTCTACAATTCAGGACGGTATGCAAAATATTATTTGTTTCTGTTTGAATTTGCGGCTGTCATCGTTTGCCATAGAAAATACCCTTGTTAAAACAAAAAACGTTGCAGGTAAACTACCCCTTTCCCTTAAACGATCTTCACCAAAAACAATAGGTCTTGAGAACTCTACAATTCAGAGTACCATGCAAAAAATTATTTTATTTTTTTAAGGGAAATGGGTAGTTTACTTGCAAATGTTTTTTTAATCAAAGGTAATTATACCTTTGATTAAAGGTAATTATAATCAGATTCTGATTGTACTACACTCAAAACATGAAAAAAAGTCATTTTTCGAAAAGTGTCTGAGTGTGTGTGTGTCTGTGTGTCTATCTGTAGATTTTTTTCTATGGCAAACGATAACAGCCGCAAATTCAAACAGAATCAAATAATTTTTTGCATACAGTCCTAATTTGTGGAGTACTCAAGACCTATTGTTTTTGGTGAAGATCGGTTAAGGGAAAGGAGTAGTTTACCAGCAACTTTTTTTTTAATCAAGGGTAATTTGTTTCTATGGCAAACGATAACAGCCGCAAATTCAAACAGAATCAACTAATTTCTGCATACAGTCTTCAATTGTAGAGTTCTCAAGACATATTGTTTTTGGTGAAGATCGGTTAAGGGAAAGAGGTAGTTTGCCAGCAACGTTTTATGTTTTAACAAGGGTATTTTCTATGGAAAACGATAACAGCCGCAAATTCAAACAGAATAAAATAATAATGTTTTGCATACAGCCCTGAATTGTAAAGTTCTCAAGACCTGTTGGTTTTGGTGAAGATCGGTTAAGGGAATAGGGTAGATTACTTGCAACATTTTATGTTTTAACGAGGGTATTTTTGGCAAACGATAAGAGCCGCAAATTCAAACAGAATCAACTACTACTCTTTTGCATACCTTTTTGAATTATACAGAACTCAATATCTGTTGATTTTGTTGAAGATCGGTTAAGGGAAAGCGGTAGTTTACCGTCAACGTTTTTTTATCAAGGGTAATTTTTTCTATGGTAAACGATAACAGCCGCAAATTCAAACAGAATCAAATAATGTTTTGCATACAGCCCTGATTTGTAGAGTTCTCAAGACCTTTTGGTTTTGGTGAAGATCGATTAAGGGAATAGGGTAGTTTACTTGCAACGTTTTATATTTAAACAAGGGTATTTTCAATAACAAACGATAAGAGCCACAAATTCAAACAGAATCAAATAATTTTTTGCATACAGCTCTGAATTGTAGAGTACTCATGACGTATTGTTTTTGGTGAAGATCGGTTAAGGGAAAGGGGAAGTTTACCTGCAACGTTTTTTTATCAAGGGTAATTTTTTCTATGGTAAACGATAACAGCCGCAAATTCAAACAGAATCAAATAATGTTTTGCATACAGCCTTGATTTGTAGAGTTCTCAAGACCTGTTGGTGTTGGTAAAGATCGGTTAAGGGAAAGGGGTATTTTACCAGCAACATTTTATGTTTTAACAAGGGTAATTTTTTATATGACGAACGATAACTGCCGTAAATTCAAACAGAATCAACTACTTTTTTGGATACCTTTTTGAATTATAGAGTACTCAAGGACTGTTGATTTGGTTAAAGATCGGTTAAGGGAAAGGGGTAGTTTACCATCAACATTTTATGATTTAACGAGGGTAATTTTTTTATGAAGAAAGATAACTGCCGTAAATTCAAAGAGAATCAAATAATTTTTTGCATACGTTCCTGAATTGTAGAGAGCTCAAGGCCTGTAGATTTTGGGGAAGATCTACGAGATTTCCTCGTAGATTAAGGGAAAGGGGTGGTATACCGGCAACATTTTATTTATATATGTACTACATTATCGGCAACAAAGAAGTAGTTTGTTGTTAAAATTCCTTCCCGTCCTGTTTGGCCGTAGTCCAAAGTTTTCTGCAAAACAAGACGTTTCGGCAGTGGCATCGACTTCCATCATCAGTGAAAATCGAGTGCGATAACGTGAGGTGGTATACGGTAGTGACCACAGTACTGTGGTTAAGGCTGAAGCAGTAAGTAGAAAGAAGTAGTTTCTATGGAAATATTTCATTTCGAAAATGATTTTAAATATAAATCTTAGAATATGGAAGTCATGTATGGTTCTCCATACCGATATTTTATATGTGTACTACGAAGTAGTTTGTTGTTAAAATTCCTTCCCAGGCTGTTTGGCAGTAGTCCAATGTTTTCCGCAAAACCAGACGTTTCGGCAGTGCCGACGAATGCCATCATCGGTGAAAATCAAGTGCGATAAAGTGTGATAGTATACATTAGTGACCACAGTACTGTGGTTAAGTCTGAAGCAATAAGTGGAAAGGTTTTTGGTGAAGATTTGTTAAGGGAAAGGGGTAGTTTACCTGCAACTTTTTTTTATCAAAGATAATTATTTTTTATGGCAAACGATTACAGCCGCAAATTCAAACAGAATCAACTAATGTTTTGCATACAGTCCTGAATTGTAGACCTCTCAAGACCTGTTATTTTAAGTGAAGATCGGTTACGGGAAAGGGGTAGTTTACCTGCAACGTTTTTTTTATCAACGGTAAATTTTTACTTCCATGTTCCTTAAGAAAATGGAAGTATGGTGATGGCAAAAAATCGTGTTTGAGATTATTGCAGATTCTGATTTTACTACACTCAAAACATGAAAAAAAGTCATTTTTCGAAAAGTGTCTGTGTCTGTATATATTTTTTATGGCAAACGATAACAGCCGCAAAGTAAAACAGAATCAAATACTTTTTTGCCTGCAACCCTGTATTTGTAGAGTACTCAACACCTATTGTTTTTGGTGAAGATCGGTTAAGGGAAAGGGGTAGTTTACCTGCAACTTTTTTTTTAATCAAGGATAATTTGTTTCTATGGCAAACGATAACAGCCGCAAATTCAAATAGAATCCAATTATATTTTGCGTACAGCCCTATATTGTAGAGTTCTCAAGCCTATTGTTTTTGGTGAAGATCGGTTAGGGAAAAGGCTAGTTTACCAGCAACGTTTTATGGTTTAACAAGGGTATTTTTTATGGCAAACGATAACAACCGCAAATTCAAACAGAATCAAATAATTATTTGCATTCTGCCGTCAATTGTAGAGTACTCAAGACCTACTGTTTTTTTGTGAAGATCGGTTAAGGGAAAGGGGTAGTTTACCTGAACGTTTTTTAAAATCAAGGGTAATTTGTTACTATGGCAAACAATAACAGCCGCAAACTCAAACACAATCAAATAATATTTTGCACAGAGTCCTGAATTGTGGAGTTCTCAAGTCATATTGTTTTTGGTGAAGATCGGTTAATGGAAAGATGTAGTTTACCTGCAACGTTTTATGTTTTAACAAGGGTATTTTCTATGGCAAAAGATAACTGCCGTAATTTCAAACAGATCCAAATAATTATTTGCATACAGCCCTGAATAGTAGAGTTCCAAGACCTATTGATTTTGGTGAAGATCGGTTAAGGGAAAGGGGTAGTTTACCGGCAACGTTTTATGTGATAACAAGGTTAATTTTGTCTATGACGAACGATAACTGCCGTTAATTCAATCATAACCAAATAATTTTTTGCGTACGTCCCGAAATTGTAGGGAACGCAAGGTCTGTTGATTTTGGTGAAGATCGGTGTTAAGTATGAAGTGTTCGTGAATTGTCGATTTACTGTTGTAATTAATTCGCCAGGATGCAGAAATGATGAAGAGAGAGTGGACTGTAGTTAATACATTTATTGAAAATTATTCAGATTATTACAGCATTGAAATGTTTAGGTGTCAATTTTGAATATAAGATTGGCTAATGAGCGCATCGTAAATACAAGTCGTAAAATGTTACATTGAAGAATTAATTTAGTGAGAAAGCCTAGAAGGCCATATATAAAGTCTTGGGCCTAAGGCCTACATTAATTGTCGCGACAAAGAAGAAATGAATGTGACAGGATAGCAGCGAGCGCAAGGGCGACCGCCGCTAGCGAACGTATGTAACGCACTGTCCAGTTGTACAGACATGAATTGAGCAAATTAAAAGCGCAGATTAGCCAACCTATGAATGCAAAAATTACCGCGCTACTGTACATAACTGCCCGCAAAAATCAATAGATTTTTTAATACATTTTAGTAACTTATTATATAAAATACAGAGTTCTTAATAATGAAAGTTAATCTCAATAGGCTGCATTGAACCTTGAGTTGTAATCTTAGATAACAGTTTTGCATTAATTGTTTAGCGATAAGCTTGAATAAAGATAAGCGTTTAGTAGGCCAAGGTTGGCGTGCAAAGTGATTTTATGCATGATTGAAAATGTAAGCGCTGGCAATGTATTGCCCAAATATATTGTATGTATACAATATTGAACGATATAAAACATGAAAGTACATAATTTGACAATGTTTAATAATGAATGATCGGAAACTCATCCCAAGATGGCCCGATAAATTGTAACCCTATGCAAGTCATAGATGGTTAACGTGAAATAGTTGACGCCAGTAGACCTGTACAGAGTATTGCATACAATGAACAAATAAATTGTCACAAATTATACATGTTTAGACGTAAATCTAGCATGGCGTCATAAAGTTGAACGAGTCATGCTATACCTGAAGTTTCAGGAATTTACAATATATTGTTGTGTGAAAACAAGCTATAGATAGCTGACTGATTGCGAGCACATATGTAATGACATGTATGTCATAATTAAGCAGGAATAATAATTGTGCAATGCATAATCATAAAATACAAAATTCCATATAAAAATACAATATAAAAATAAAATCTAGGCGTGGCGTGGTTACAGACAGTAGACGCAAAAAACAATATGTTTTTCATAAATGCAAGTTATATAATAAATACAATAAACACCAATTTAGTTAATTACAAATATGAATAAGCGCAATAGCATAAGTAACAAATACGACACCGTGGTTACAAATGTAATACATGAGTTGAACAACTGAGAAATAAATTCATAGAACAATAAATCACACATATTAACAACTGTGCAAGAAATGCATACATGGTTGTATAACTGCAGACCATGCGAATATTATGTAACAAATTTTTATTAAACATACCACCGATAACATGACACATACCCAATACCAATCAAAATGTAAATGTGTAGGACATAGTATGCCACACAAAATATTAACATATAAATACAAAATAGCAAATATACCACCATGAAACTATGATGAGTATAGAGATGATAGCACAGTGCATGGTTGTAAACTTACAAGTCACATGCAAATTTAGTATAGAAACACGCAATGGTGTAAATTGTCATGAAAATGTTGTGATGATACATATCACAATTAAGTTGACCAAATGGTCATATAATAAAGTAATAAAGCCAATGGCCGAGTAAAATAGCATTGTGCTAAATGATCATAATAACCTTGTGTCTAAGTCTAGTCCCGCGCTGGCAACAGACATAGCTTATGTACTGGTCTCCGCAAAACACCAGTAGGCGTGCGAATGTCTACGACTCTAATTAAGTTGTCTGGGCCGGGAAATGTGGTGGTAATTACACCAAATTTCCAGGCTAATGGAGGTAGGTTATCCTAGCTTTAATAAGTAAAACTAGGTACCCAATGGAAACATTATCCTTTGGGAATTTCCATTTGTGACGTTGTTGTAATTGGTGTAAATAGTCGCGAGACCAAGCCTTCCAAATGACTTGGACAAACGTCTGGAGAAGTTGCCAACGTCCAAGATGAGAGATAGGAACATGAGATAAGTCTGGGTCAGGTATCGCCGTTAATGGTGCGCAAATCAAAAAATGGCCAGGTGTAAGTGGCACAGGATCATTTACATCCGATGAGATGGCAAATAAAGGGCGAGAGTTTAGACATGCCTCTATCTGAGACAAAACTGTCGTAAACTCCTCGAAGGTGAGTATAGACTTGCCTACCACGCGGCGCAAATGAAACTTTAAACTCTTTATGCCGCTCTCCCAAAGACCACCAAAATGAGGTGACGAGGGCGGAATAAATGACCATGAAATACCCTGAGAGGCCGTGAATGATTTGATTGATGAGGTGGCATCCTTATTATGCCAAAGATTGTAGAGGTCATGTAAAACATTGCGGCCCTTCCTAAAGTTTATGCCATTATCAGAATATAACTGACCGGGTATGCACCTGCGAAACATAAAACGGCGTAAGGCAGCTATAAACGCATTGGCTGTAAGGTCGGAAACCAATTCCAAATGAATGGCCCTGGTTGCTAAGCAAATGAACAAAGACACGTATACCTTAGAGAGAGTTCTGGATTTCTGCCCGCCATGACGAATCATGAAGGGACCACCATAATCAACCGCGCAGAATAGAAACGGCCGCGATGGAGTGACTCTAGGAGATGGTAAAATACCAAGCCTCTGAACCTGCTGTTTGGCACTAAACCTGAGACACTTGACACATTTACGAATGATGGAGCGAATGACTAATCTGGCATTAATAATCCACCAACGTTGACGAAGTGAGTGATGCACGAGTTGAGCACCAGCGTGAAGTAGACGAATGTGTTCGCGTTCAATAATAAGGCGAGTAATATGAGATAATACCAGCACCCCCTAGAGATAATATCAGCAGGATTGTGTCTAGAATTGATGTGATGCCATGTATAGGCTTGCGTAAGACGCTGAATCTCGGCAACACGATTAGCGACGTAGGTTTTCCACCTCGTGGACTGGGCATGAATCCAGTAAAGAGACACCATGGAGTCAGAATATAAATGAACACTATTAATAAACGAATAAAACGCAGGAACGACCTTAGATACGAGTCGCGATAACAACAAGCAAGCACAGAGTTCGATGCGAGGTAATGACACCTGTCGTAGGGGAGCCACGCGAGATTTAGAACACAGGAGATGACAAGAGGCCGATGAATCTTGATAAATGACTCTAATATAAACACAGCACCCAAACCCCTTTTCAGAAGCATCCGAAAAACCATGTAATTCAACTATACTTGCCTCAGACTTGCAACGAATAGAACGTGGGACCACAATTTTGCTAATCAGACACAATTTATCGCACAATGAATGCCAAGCCAAACGTAATTGCCCGGAGATCGGTTCATCCCAACCAAGATTGCAAAGCCAGAGTTGCTGCATAAACTGTTTGTACAAGAAAACAATGGGACCAATCAGTCCAAGTGGATCGTATATGCTTGCGATAATCGATAGAATTCTCCTCTTGGAGATGCTTGATTCAACGGGGAATGATTTAATGTCAAACAGGAATGAATCGGCAGTGTTATTCCAGAGAATGCCCAGGGTACGCACATTGCCCTGTTTGTTTAGGGGGAGTGATAAATTGTCATGACTTGAGACCACCCTGGGTTCATTAGATGCCCATTTATGCAGCGTGAGACCGTATTGACTCAATAACGTACCTAAGTCAGATTTCAACTTGGTCAGATCAGAGATGGTGTCTGCACCGGTTAGCAAATCGTCGACATAGAAATCATTTGTTATAGCTAACGCCGCATCAGGAAAAGAAGCTTCATGGTCCTTACCAATTTGAATAAGACAGCGAGTGGCCAAAAACGAAGCACTAGCCGTGCCGTAGGTTACAGTTCGCAATGCAAAGTGTTTAAATTGTTCGAGGGGAGAGTCACGTTACAGAATACGTTGATAGTGACAATCCTTTTCAGATACCAGAATTTGTAGATACATCTTCTCGATGTCGGCGATGAGAACATAGTTATGCATACGGAAACGTAAAAGAATAGAAAAAAGGTCTTGTTGAACATTCGGGCCTACCAACAATATGTCATTGAGAGAAAGGCCATTGGTAGTTTTGGACGAACCGTCAAAAACGACGCGCAGTTTTGTGGTCGAGCTAGACTGCTTAAAAACGGCATGGTGAGGCAGATAGTAAGTATTTGACACCCCAGAATTGATACAGCAATTATCGATAAGTGTCATGTGGCCAAGATCCTTATACTCATTAATAAAGTTTGCGTAATCGCGCGCAAGCTTAGAATCACGCCTGAATCGGCGTTCTAAATTCAGAAATCTTTCTTCAGCATTGGTATAAGATTCCCCCAACTGGAGATGGTCGGACTTAAATGGTAGTGAAACAACGAACCTACCCTCTTGATTGCGATGAGTAGACCCCACGAAATGCTCCTCACAAGCTGACTCGTTATCAGGTGTATTATCAGGGATAGTTTCTGCTTCCCAGAATTTTTCGAGAGACTGCAAAATTTGACCGTCGTTGTTCCTAGCTAGGAACGAAACAGCAGGACCCTTATAACGGCAATGTTTGGGAAAATTGCCTGCCAAAATGTAGCCTAACTTTGTTTCCTGAATAATGGGAACATGAGGACCGCGTACGTATTTGTTGGCTAAAATTAAATCTAGATAGAATTGCGCTCCCAAAAGTATGTCGAGGTCAGCCGAAATGTTAAAATGTGGGTCGGCTAAGAACACGTTATCTGGAATGTTGAAATGATTTATATCAAAAGATTGTGCTGGCAGTTTATGGGTTAATGCAGATAAAACCGCACTATCTGCCTCGAAGCTAAATCTTTGATAACGAGAAATAATGCGTATAGACGCGAGATTAGTGGCATGACACGCGGTATTATTTATACCTGTAATCGGTATGTTGGATTTAGTCAAGTTAAGCCGTAATTTCTTGGCAAATGATTCCGTACAAAAATTTATTTGTGAACCCGCATCCAAAAGAACTCTTGCGGTTTGTCTGTTGCCAGCCTGGTCAATGACAAACACAATTGCTGTTGATAAAAGAATATTATTTGTGGATTGTAATTTGAGTGAACAGTAATTACTGCTGCTGGCAGAGACTGGCTTCGGCACATTGTTTATGTGCAACAATGTATGGTGTCGTTTTGAACAGATTTTACATGCCTGCTTAATCTTACGATTAGATACAAAATGATCTGATCTAAGACAATTGGTACAACATTTGTGATTTGATATAAATTGTCCTCGCTCAGCGGTGCTTAGTGCACGAAATTTATCACACATGTAAATTGGATGATTAGATTTACAGCACAAACATGAATAATTACTTGACGCTGAGTGATAACTCTTAAATGTAGTGCTGCCAGCAGCGCTTCGTGAATTATGTTTGTCAGATTTTTTGAATCTTAAGCTTACTTTGTTGAGTTGCTGTCCGGCATCGATAGGCAGTGTATTTTCTAACAACTGCCTACGTGCGTTTAAAAAGTGAGTAAAATCTTGAAAGTTGGGAAGGTTATCCGGGTCTATAGACTCCTTCCATAATTTAAACGTAGTGTGGTCAAGTTTTGCTGATAATAATTGTATAGTGATAAGCTCGAATGAATTCACTGACAGTTGCATTGCCGCCAGTGAATTAACGGAAGACGTTATTGTATTTGTGAATTCTGCCAAACTTTGGACAGAGTCTTTAATTGTTGACTTGACTTCAAGTAAATTTTGAATGTAGTACTTTGCTAGTATGAACTTGTTGTCATACCTTGCGGACAGCAAACTCAACGCTATCGAGTAGTTTTCATTACAAATAGGTAGTGATTTAATTAAGTCTAACGGCTCATTTTTTAGAGAAGAATGCAAATAATGTAGTTTCTGCACTGACGTTAGATCAGATCTTGCATGCACCAAGTCCAAAAAAATTGAATAAAAATGCTGCCATTCCAAGATATTGCCTGTGAAGCAGGGAAAACTTATCGGTTTTAATTGCATATGGCCCGTTAATACGGGAGGTACAGTCTGAACATTAAAGGTATCAATTAATTGTAAACTATTAGCTTCTGTGGAATATAACATTTCTTCGACCTCAACTCGGTCTTCTTGAGCAGCGTTTATGTCTTTGCAAATAAGTTCGATTTCGGACTGTACCTCATCGTATTTCGTTGCCAAGCTTTTCAAACTTTCAAGTCTGACTGTTAAAAAGTGTTTGGTATTAGAGTTTCTATCAAAGTTACTGACAGCTGATTGTATACGCACTATTGCGGACTTTAAGCCGCCTCTCTTTCTGACTAACACTTTGAGGCCTTCTTCAGCCATTGTACGCACCTTGAAATGATGTTAGTGAGGTGATACCTTGTGGGCGATGTCCTGAAGCGTCGAGGCCGTGGAGAAGATGGCAAACACACAGCTCGGAGAGATGACTGCTTTGACTGACGTACTGAAGCTAGCAGGTGTAAGCTCTTGCTATGATGTCGTCAGGAGGCTCAAAGGCGACGAGCGAAATGCTGGTTGAATCACGCCACGGTCGTATCAGCGGATATGCTGAGTCGCCCGTGATAGCCAGAAATTGGGGCAGGAAAATAATAAATAGGTGATTGATGTATCCGGAATCCGGCCCGGAGGACCAAAAAAATGTTAAGTATGAAGTGTTCGTGAAATGTCGATTTACTGTTGTAATTAATTCCCCAGGATGCAGAAATGATGAAGAGAGAGTGGACTGTAGTTAATACATTTATTGAAAATTATTCAGATTATTACAGCATTGAAATGGTTAGGTGTCAATTTTGAATATAAGATTGGCTAATGAGCGCATCGGAAATACAAGTCGTAAAATGTTACATTGAAGAATTAATTTAGTGAGCAAGCCTAGAAGGCCATATATAAAGTCTTGGGCCTAAGGCCTACATTAATTGTCGCGACAAAGAAGAAATGAATGTGACAGGATAGCAGCGAGCGCAAGGGCGACCGCCGCTAGCGAACGTATGTAACGCACTGTCCAGTTGTACAGACATGAATTGAGCAAATTAAAAGCGCAGATTAGCCAACCTATGAATGCAAAAATTACCGCGCTACTGTACAATCGGTTACGGGGAAAGGGTACTTACCAGAAACATTTTTAGTTGTAACAAGAATAAAGAACTTAATTTTGATAAATAAAGTATCCTGATAAGAAGATCTTAATAATCCACTGTACAAAACGTAAATGAAATATCTATAAATGAAGATGCTAGTTGAACGGGGTGGGGGAAATTTTCTATAAATGAAAATTATAGTTGAAAGGGAAGGGGATAATTTTTATATGTGTACAACGTTATCGGCAACAAAGTAGTAGTTTGTTGTTAAAATTCCTTCCCGGGCTGATTGGCCGTAGTCCAATGTTTTCTGCAAAACCAGACGTTTCGGCAGTGCCGTCGACTGCCATCATCAGTGAAAATCAAGTGCAATAACGTGTGGTGGTATACGTTAGTGACCACAATACTGTGGTTAAGGCTGAAGCAATAAGTGGAAAGTAGTAGTTTCTATGGAAACATTTCATTTCGTAAATGATTTTAAATATAAATCTTAGAACACGGAAGTCATGAATGGTTCTCCATACCGTTATTTTACTTCCATGTTCCTTAAGGAAATGGAAGTATGGGGATGGCAAAAAAAATCGTATTCGAGATTATTGCAGATTCTGATTGTACTACACGCAAAACATGAAAAAAAGTCATTTTTCGGAATGTTTGTGTGTGTGTGTGTGTGTGTGTGTGTGTGTGTGCTGATTTTTTTCTATGGCAAACGATAACAGTCGCAAATTCAAACAGAATCAAATAATTTTTTGCATACAGCCCTGACCTGTAGAGTACTCAAGATCTATTGTTTTTTGGTGAAGATCGGTTAAGGGAAAGGGGTAGTTTACCAGAAACGGGTTTTTTCTCAAGGGTAATTTTTTTCTATGGTAAACCATAACAGCCGCAAATTCAAACAGAATAAAATAATGTTTTTGCATACAGCCCTGAATTGTAGAGTTCTCAAGACCTGTTGGTTTTGGTGAATATCGATTAAGGGAAACGTGTATTTTACCGGCAACGTTTTTTTTTATCAAGGGTAATTTGTTTCTATGGCAAACGATAACAGCCGCAAATTCAAACAGAATCAAATAATGATTTGCATACAGCACTGTATTGTAGAGTTCTCAAGACCTTTTGGTGTTGGTGAAGATCGGTTAAGGGAAAGGTGTAGTTTACCGGCAACATTTTATGTTTTAACAAGGGTAATTTTTTATATGACGAACGATAACTGCCGTAAATTCAAACAGAATCAACTACTTTATTGCATACCTTTTTATATTATAGAGTACTCAAGGTCTGTTGATTTTGTTGAAGATCGGTTAATGGAAAGGGGTAGTTTACCTGCAACGATTTATGTTATAACAAGGGTAATTTTTTCTATGACGAACGATAACTGCCGCAAATATAAAGAGAATCAAATATTGTTTTGCATATAGCCCTGAATTATAGAATTCTCAAGACCTATTATTTTTGGTGAAAATCGGTTAAGGGAAATGGGTAGTTTATGGGCAACATTTTATGTTTTAACAACGGTAGATTTTTCTATGACAACGGTAACTGCCGCACATTCAAACAAAATCAAATATTGTTTTGCATAAGTTAATTAATTATAAAAGACTGAAATGACTGACTGTTGATTTTGATGAAGATCGGTTAAGGGAAAGAGGTAGTTTACCTGTAACGTTTTATGTTTTAACAAGGGTAATTATTTATATGACGAACGATAACTGCTGTAAATTTAAACAAAATCAACTACTTTATTGCATACCTTTTTAAATTATAGAGTACTCAAGGTCTGTTGATTTTGTTGAAGATCGGTTAAGGGAAAGGAGTTGTTTACCAGCAACATTTTATGTTGTAACAAGAGAAATGTTTTCATGACGAACGATAACTGCCGCACATTCAAACAGAATCAAATATTTTTTTGCATGCATCCTGAATTGTAGAGGACTGAAGGTCAATTGATTTTGGTGAACATCGGTTAAGAGAAAGGGGTAGTTTACCGGCAACGTTTTATGTTTTAACAAGAGTAACGTACATAATTTTGATAAACAAAGTATCCTGATAAGAAGCTCATAATAATCCACTGTAGACACGTAGATGAAATATCTATAAAAGAAGAGGTTAGGTGAACGGGGTGGGGGTAATTTTCTATTACTGAAAATTATAGTTGAAGTGGGAGGGGTGAATTTTTTATATGTGTACTACGTTATCGGCAACAAAGAAGTAGTTCTTTGTTAAAATTCCATCCCGGGCTGTTTAGCCGTAGTCCATTGGTTTCTGCAAAACCAGAATTTTCGGCAGTGCCATCGACATCCATCATCAGTGAAAATCGAGTGCGAAAACGTGAGGTGGTACATGTTAGTGACCACAGTACTATGGTTAAGGCTGAAGCAATATAAAGAAGTAGTTTCTATGGAAATATTTCATTTCGAATATACTTTTAAATATAAATCTTAGAACATGGAAGTCATGTCTGGTTCTCCATACCGATATTTTACTTCCATGTTCCTTAAGGAAATGGAATTATGGTGATGGCAAAAAAAAATCGTGTTCGAGGTTATTGCAGATTCTGATTGTGCTACACTCTACACATGAAAAAAAGTCATTTTTCGAAAAGTGTCTGTGTGTATGTGTCTGTGTGTATATCTGTAGATTTTTTTTATGGCAAACGATAACAGCCACAAATTCAAACAGAATCAAATAATTGTTTGCATACAGTCCTGATTTGTAGAGTACTGAAGACCTATTGTTTTTGGTGAAGATCGGTTAAGGGAAAGGGGTAGTTTACTAGCAACGTTTTTTTATCAGGGGTAATTTTTTTCTATGGCAAACGATAACAGCCGCAAATTCAAACAGAATGAAATATTGTTTTGCATACAGCTCGGAATAGTAGAGTTCTCAAGACCTGTTGGTGTTGGTGAAGATCGGTTAATGGAAAGGGGTAGTTTACCAGCAACATTTTATGTTTTAACAAGGGTAATTTTTTATATGACGAACGATAACTGCCGTAAATTCAAACAGAATCAACTACGTTTTTGCATACCTTTTTGAATTACAGAGAACTCAGGGTCTGTTGATTTCGTTGAAGATCGGTTAAGGGAAAGGGGTAGTTTACCAGCAACATTGTATGTTTTAACAAAGGTAATTCTTTGTATGACGAAATATAACTGCCGTAAATTCAAAGAGAATCAAATAATTTTTTGCATACTATCCTGAATTGTAGAGAACTCAAAGCCTGTTGATTTTGGTGAAGATTGGTTAAGGGAAAGGGATAGTTTACCTGCAACATTTTTATGTTTTAACAAGGGTAATTTTTTATATGACGAACGATAACTGCCGTAAATTCAAACAGAATCAAATAATGTTTTGCAAACGGCCCTGAATTGTAGAGTTCTCAAGATCTATTGGTGTTGGTGGAGATCAGTTAAGGGAAAGGGGTAGTTACCAGCAACATTTTATGTTTTAACAAGGGTAATTTTTTATATGACGAACGATAACTGCCGAAAATTCAAACAGAATCAACTACGTTTTTGCATACCTTTTTGAATTATAGAGAACTCAAGGTCTGTTGATTTCGTTGAAGATCGGTTAAGGGAAAGGGGTAGTTTACCAGCAACATTTTTTTGTTTTAATAAAGGTAATTCTTTTTATGACGAAATAATAACTGCCGTAAATTCAAAGAGAATCAATTTTTTGCATACGATCCTGAGTTGTAGAGAACTCAAGGCCTGTTGATTTTGGTTAAGGGAAAGGGGTAGTTTACCTGCAACATTTTATGTTGTAACAAGAGAAATGTTTTCATGGCGAACGATAACTGCCGCACATTCAAACAGAATCAAATAATTATTTGCATGCAGCCTTATTTTAGAGTACTCACGACCTATTGTTTTTGGTGAAGATCGCTTAAGGGGAAGGGGTAATTTACATGCAACTTTTTTTTATCAAGGGTAATTTTTTTTTTGGCAAACGATAACAGCCGCAAATTCAAACAGAATTAAATATTTTTTTGCATGCATCCGTGCATTGTAGAGGACTACATGGTGAAGATCGGTTTAGAGAAAGGGGTAGTTCACCAGCAACGTTATTTGTTTTAATAAGAGTAAAGTACTTAATTTTGTTAAATAAAGTATCCTGATAAGTGGCTCATAATAATCCACTGTAGAAAGAAGTCTCCAGATGACAGCACCAAGCCCCAGGTGTGAAAATGCTCCAAAGTAACAGCAATCAGGGTCCCAGACATTTCAGGAATCAAAATTAAAACCCTTTTCGCACTTGGCTAAGTGCATAGATCCTCACGTCGAGAAAAGGGTTGTACTGCAGCGCTCGAAACGTTGACTGTTAGTAGTAGGCGAACTTGTCTAGCAATGACTCATTTCAAGACTGCCACCATCTTGAGTTCCTACATAGTTAGGCTTCCTACTGAGTTGGGGTCTTATCAGTTGCTGATAAGAACGGACCATCTGGGTAGATCGTAACAGCTGTGCTCTAAATATCGACATTGTTTGCATGTGTGACGATTTAAAGCCAATTTAAATAGCACAAAAAAAATATTTTTGTTTGAAATAACAAGTGAGAAAATAATCCACCCTCACCTTTGTACAAAATACCTTCTTGTCAACCGCGAGTACGGACATGCAAATCATAATGTTGTTGAGCTAATTAAAATAACCATCCTAATTATATAAAAAAGAACGTGATAATAATAAATAAAATATTGACTAAATAAAGAAGCTATAGTAGGATTAATAGTAGCTAAGTAGAGGTAAATAATAATAATAAAAGTACGAACTATTTCTTGTCGCGGCGGGAACTGCGCCAATCTCCCTACGCGGCCACAAAACCTTACCGACAGTCTCCTCTGAATCACGGCGAAGCCAACAGCCTTGTCATGTGTTGTGAAGACGAATACTTCTATATTGCAAAACTAGGTATCCGTGAATAAGTATTTCGTGGTAACACAAGCCCCACATGTAGTTAAACGAAGTGAAATGTAAAAACAAAAGTTACGTAGTTTAAATGTAAATAAAAAAAAAAAGGCATAACCGACACATCTCTTTATGAAATGGTTTAATCGTTAAGGTATGTTCCATACCATATCATAAGGTAACATCAATGCAGTTTAAACCAAAATGTAAAAGTGAACACGACCGACCGGAGTGAATCAACAACAACAACACTATGAGCTCCAGGTAGCCAGAATCCGAGCCTCATGACTGCTCTAACTACTTAGAGTCAACCACTGAAATGGAGGAACACAAACTACAACTAAGATCATCCAGGAAAACCTACGGAAGAGGACCATGAAGAGGACCAGCTGTGGACCAACATCATACCCAGGTGACATGGAAGCATAACTTCCGTGGTTATATTGTTTCTAAGAACCCAGAGTAAAAAAACAGTTTATTTTGTAAAGACTCATACAAATCATGTAAATCATAACTTAATAATATGTATACTTTCTGTAACGAGATAAGAGTAATCTGAAGATGGATACAGATATAATTAATTCAAAATTGAATCAAACTATTCTTCAAATAGTTTGCATAATGTCAAAGTACTTTTTAAAATATACAAAGAATTAGAACCCGGATCCGTGGTATTCTATGTAATATACAGTTGTATTGTTTTGAGCTCATCATAGTAACAGTTTAAAGAGAATAAGAGCATATAATGCAGAATCTATCAGAATCTTTCATTTAATAACAATAAGAATCATTAAAGGTATTATTTTCGAATCTTTATTTTGGAAGCTGTAATAAAGAGATGTTTTTGCTAAACAGAAGAGAGTGAGTAAATTTACGTAACCTTAGTCAAACTCCTGATATTTACAGGTTCCCAATTTGTTGGTAAGTAATTAGTACTAACAATGGCAGCCTGTTTAATTGACAAAAGCCAATTAAACTGGTTCCTGTGTTATAATGTCTTAACAGGAGGAGACGTTATACATGCACAAGAATGATAACAATACTGAGGTTGATCAGGCCTGATTTCTACAAAGTATTGAGCTATTTTACTGTCACAAATTACCCCCCACTCGAAGAAAATTTTCTTAAGCAATGAATCGCTTCAGATCAGAAACATGCCAATTTCCCAAGTTCGATCCGTCTTCCTTTTTAAGTTGATAGACCAGTGGTGATACCTTCTTAGAAATGATGAACGGACCTGTAAACTTTGGTGCCAGCTTGGTGGAAAAGTAGTTTACAGCGTTTGACTGGGGAAAGTTCCTCTTCAAAACCCTTTCACCTACTCTGAAGTCCTGTTGTCTTCTCCGTAGATTATACCTCACTGCGTTCTTCCGGTGTGCTGATTTAAGCCGGGTTTCAACCTCCTGTTAAACATTCTTCAACTCTTCCATCTTGCGCCCATAAGATTCTATCTCGTCTGCTTCTGGTGTCTCTCCATTTTCTTCCGCCTCCTTGGTCCTTAATGTCAGCTCTCGCCCGAAGTTGAGAAATGCCGGAGTATATCCCGTTGCTTCGTGCTTGGCCGTCCTCAACGCAAACCCAATCTTTGGCAGCTGTTGATCCCACAATCGATGGTTGTCGCCGACAAAGGCCCTCAACATATTTCCAATTGTCTGATTGACTCTTTCAGTTGGATTTGCTTGGGGATGCCTACTAGCATTGTACAATATCTTGGTCTTGTATTCGGTCGCTAAAGTCTTTAGTGCTCTTCCAGAGAATTCCGCTCCATTGTCACAAATAAGATACGTGGGAATGCCGAACATGAGGAAAATATTCTGCTCCAGGTGTTTGGCTACGAGAGATGAAGTTGCCCCCCGCAGGGGAAACAAAACAGTAAACTTGCTAAAGGTGTCAGTGACCACAAGAATGTATTTGTAGCCTGATGTGGACCGAGGTAGTGGCCCTAACAGGTCCGCCGCAATCATTTTCCATGGTCGATCTAGTTCTCTTCGGGATCCCATCATTCCAGCTGGTCGTTGGTTGTTACTCTTTGTGGTCTGACAGACTCGACAGCGTGCAACGTATTTCGAAATGTCCTGTCGCATCTTTGGCCAATAGAACTGGTTTTGTACTCGTGAAAATGTCTTGAAGGATCCTAGGTGACCTGCTGTAGGTTCGTCATGACACATATGGATGATTTTGGCTCTATCCTCTTTGGGGATGACTCGCTTCCATTCTGAAGTGTTATCCCATAGTCCCAAACGCTGTTCGACTAGGGATGTGTTTCCACAAAAGGTACTTTTCCACTCCCCAAGTGGGATACTGGTCACCCTTCTCGGTCACCTCCAGTAACATCTTCTTGTACCATCCATCTTCAACTTTCAGAACTTCGGAGACCACTGGAACCATCTCCTGCTCCTGCTCCACAGATCTTGATAACATATCTGGAACCACGTGCTCTTTCCCTTTTCTATGGACTAGAGTGTAGCTGTATGGTTGAAGTCGAAGTGCCCATCTGGCTAGCCGACCTTGGGGGTCTTTTAAGTTATGCAACCACAAAAGGCTGTAGTGGTCAGTAATAATTGTAAAGTGACTTCCCTCAACATAAGGTCGGAATTTTTCCACCCCCCATATGACGGCCAAACACTCTCTTTCTGTCGCCGAAAATTTTTGTTCAGTTCTTGACAGAGTTCTAGATGCATAAATGATTACTTGCTCTCCTTCTTGAGTAAGAACAGCTCCCAATCCTACACCTGACGCATCACATGATATAATGAAGGGTTTGTTAAAATCAGGGCATGTCAATATAGGAGCTTTAACCAGGCAACTGCGTATGTCTTCAAAAGCATTTTGGGCCTCATCTGTCCATGTAAACCTCTTGTTTTTCCTTAGCAGGGACGTGAGTGGATAAAGTCTACTTGCAAAGTCAGGGATAAACCTGCGGTACCAAGAGGCCGTTCCGCAAAATTGTTCAACTTCTTTTTGGTTTCTGGGCACGGGAATCTGAACAATAGCCTGAACTTTTTCTGGGTCCACGCGTAAACCTCTACTATCAACCACGTATCCGAGGTAGCGTAACTCCTTGCGACAAATGCAGCACTTTTCCTGGTTGAGAGTCACGTCCACAGCTCGAAGTCGATTGAATATCTTCTCCAGAACTTCCAAGTGATGGTCAAAATGTTGAGTCACTACAATTATATCATCCAGATACACGAAAACGTGTGGTTCTAGGTCCGCTCCTATGATGTGATCGATGAACCTTTGCCAAGTGGCAGGCGCATTATGTAAGCCAAACGGCATTGTCACAAATTCAAACAGTCCACGACCCTGTACTGTAAACGCTGTTTTTTCTCTACTGCCTGCGGCAAGCGGGATTTGCCAATAAGCAGATTTTATATACAATGAGGACAGGTATCTAGAATCTCTTAGTCTGTCAAGAATTGTCGTAACCTGAGGTAGAGGATATGCGTCTCTTTTTGTTACAGCATTCAATTGACAAAAATTAACACAAAATCTTTTCGATCCGTCAGGCTTGTCTACCAAAACTATCGGTGAAGACCATGCGCTTTTTGATGGAGTAACAACTCCCAATTCCAACATTTTGTCCAGCTCTTCATTCACAATCTTCTGTATACTAGGGGACATCGATAAGTTTTATGGGCTGGGCATCGCCCGTATCAATCCGGTGTTCTACTACTACACTTGTCCGTCCTAATGGTTTTGTCTGTTGTTTGAATTGGTTTTCAATAAATTCCTCTAGCCTTTTCTTCTGCTCAAGATCAAGATGTTCTTCAGACTGCAGTCCCCCTTTTGTCCAAATCGATACCAGTCCCACTTTTGTCGGTGCAAATTCCCAAGTCCTGTTGTAAATGTCTGTGACAATTTGCATAAGGTTCCAGAAGTCTATGCCTAGGATAAGTGACTGGTTCAAACTCGGTACAACAATGACTCCTAGGTTTCTTGTCCTAGCCTCAAGAGTAACAGGAAGGTCAACAATTCCTTCAATCATATGTTTTTGGCCATCCGCTGTTTCCACATATTTGTTCTCAATAGGTTTCAATTTGGCTGGGAACCTCTCTAATATCCAAAGTCCTTCCTTACCCAAAACTGAGTGTGAAGCTCCTGAATCAAGCAAAGCTCTAATTGTTTTACCAAATACCCGCACTTCTAAGTATGGTCGAGGATCTCCAGATTTAGAATAGAGAATGTAATTGATTTTTATATTAATTAAACTGTCTTGGAAGCCAACTTCAGGAATCAAGCTTCCTCGTCTACAAGTTTTTTGGCCCGCATTTTTGGGCATTTATTTTTGATGGTATCTGGCTCTCCGCAACCGTACCAAAATTTCTTTTTAGCCTCTTTGCAAGTAGCATGTCGATGTCCTCTTGCTCCACAGTTCCAAACACTTAACACTTCCTTTAGTTGGTGCAACCTGTCTGATACAATAAATTTGTGGGGTTCTTCTTTTATGGGGTTCAGCATATGCTAAATCTGGTTCTAAAACACCCATAGTTCGATCTACATTGCGGGGTACAGTAACCCTAAAACGTCCTGCTTCTGCCTTACGTCCTATCAGGCTTAAATCTTTCAGAGTTTTTATGTCACACAGTGCTAGTCGATCTTGAAGAGTAGGGTGCAGATTGTTCAGAATCTGAGCAAGTCTGACTGATTCTGGGGTGTTTATTGACAGTCTGCTATACAACCCCTCCATGGCAGCAATAAACACATCGATTGGCTCCTGTTCTCCCTGGAGGCGATTAAATATCTCTTGTTGCAACCTAAAGTCATAGTCAGGAGTTCTAAAAACAATTCTCATCTCCTGACCTAATTCGTTCCACGATTTAACCTTAGATATGGTTGACCTATACCAAACCAATGCTTGTCCAGCAAATAAATCAACAGCTGACTTAAAGAGTTCTTCATGGGTTACGCCCCTAGCTGTACGAATCTCTTCTACTCTCTCAAGAAAAGCGCTCACACTTTGACCACCCTGACCATCAAATCTTAGTCACCACTTGTACACGGGAATAGTTTTTGTGTTTGCTGCCAAGCTCTGAGATTGCTGGATCAGTTGGCGTCTATCCTGATTGGCTAGTACAAGTTCAGACGGTGTGCCGTTGTGCCGGGTTGTAGTATCAACTGGTTTCGCCAAAGGGAGAGTGCTGGGTCCTAGTGATGGCTTCTTACTGTGACCAGCAACCGAGGCTTCTTCAATTGGTAGAGTCTCTTGAGTAGCTGTAGTTCTGGCTGGTCCTTCATCTATCTTCGGTTTCTCCACTTCAGGTGTGACAAAAGATCCAATAGACTCTTCACCTTGCGTTGTAGCTCCATCCTCTTCTCCTGCGGTTCCTCTTCTTGGGTGTCCTCAGCATCTGGAATCGGAATGCGTTCAACTCGAGGGTAGAGATGCCACAGCCTCGCCATTATCCTCTGATAATCGCCATCTTTGAAGTTTCCCTCATATTGTTGTGTCGGTTTTCTTGAGAAACCGGCGTTTGTATAAAATAGAATTTATTAATTGCGATTTTTCATTAAGCGTTGTTCTGTATTTACTGTGTGTTACCGCGGAGTTGGGGCATGCCCGCGCCATCTGTGGGTGAAACTTGTAATCTGGTTCGTTGATCAGACTCGCGGACTGCACGTTGAGTCAGTTGGCAGCCTACTTTAATCGCGAGAACAACCTCTCTTCTGGCGGCGCAGAGCTTTTTATAAATTGTTGTATATTCTATCCTGTCATGGCTAAGTAAACGCCCATAGACCTTCCGGTAAGTGAGTTAAATGTTTAAATTTAAACCATACTTAACTTGGATGTGAATGGATAAAAGTTGAAGCTTACCTCGTGGCGTGGTGACCGGAAGTGTATTCATTGTTAAGTATTTAGTTCATTTTAAACACTATTTAGTTTGTTTTAAGCCTATATCTGGTATTTTGTAAACCCCGATTGTACATGTGAAAAGGAGCGTAAAAAGAAAAAATTATTATATAATTTTGTGGAACTGGGGAACTTTGTTGGATTGTCTGTGTGAACACGTAGTGTTATACGCTTTATACCTGTCTGAGAATGTTAACTTGTAGTGTGACCTAGTAATTTAAAGAGAAAATGTTATAATTATAATGTTATAATTTAAAAACAAAAAGAGAAAATGTTAATGGGATTTATAATGAACATAGTGGAAGTGGTTTGGGGTGGCATGTGTGTGTTAGGGTTTAGTGGTCAGTCAATTAATTCTTATGAATCCTTAGGGTTCACGATCCAGTCGGAGATGTGACCCTCCCCGCATGTGGTAATCACAACTTCCACAATGACTTAAAAAACACCTAGACTCTCGTCTCTTGGCTGCCAGAGGAGGAACAATGACATACCATGCCACAGTACCAACGGGGAACAATCTGGACCAAAATGAGGTGATATTTAAGCTTTTTTAATTACACTAGGCCTCTACAGCAAACACCATGTTTTGTGAATTTAACCATCCATAAAAAAAAAAGAAACTAGTTATTCTTCATTGTGCTCACATCCAGCTGGACCGAATTTTGGCTGCAAACTTTCCGTAAAATAGTGCTCATAATGTAATTACGCTCCAGATTAGTTGTAGGCCTGGTCGCAGGCATGTGTCCGGCAGTCATTAATTTTATGCTTTATATTCTTTTACTGTGATTCTGAATGGGGTTGTAAAAGTTTGTGGGGAATCTGTATTTTAGTGAAGTAGGTGGGTGCTGTTTGTAAATGCTGGGGGCTAGACCGGCTGGTCTGGTTCCTACTACAATCTTGGGTATTTCTGCTTGTTAATTATTTTACACATTTCATAAATGGGTTGGGAGTTTTTCTTTAGTTTGCATTGGGCCGGTTCACACATTTTAACCTGGGGTAGTCACCTGTTGGTGCAGATCTATGCAGGCACCGGACATGTTACCTTATGTTGGGTCAAGCTCTGGCACATGTCGGCGGCTGGGTCAATTCAGATTTTCTTTAAATTTTTATATTTTTATAAAGTTTAAAATTTTACAATTTTTATAAAATTATACAGGCAGTACTGACACTTAAATTGATGATTGTATTTTCTTGCTGTTATGGTCAATTCAGATTTTCTTTGAATTTTTATATTTTTATAAAATTAAGGATTTTACAATTTTTATAAACTATACAGGCTGTACTGGCACCTTAAATTTATAATTGTAGTTTCTTGTTATTATGGCAAGTCCAGATTTTCTCTACATTTATTTACGTATTTTATACAACTATACAGGCATGTGAAAATTTCTAAATGGGGTGGTGATAAAAATATACAGGCTGTCCGCCAGGCTTTATAATTGTAATTTGTCTGTGATTCTGTGATGTATAGGTATGTTACATTATGTGTTGTTGAATTATGTGTTGAAATAATGAATAATATTGATATATGAATATTCAAAGAAAAATTATAAATCTGTGATGAATTAAATGCTGTTAAATTTTGGAATTATGAAAACTATGAAATTTAATAAAGGGGAATCTTGTTTGTTAATACTGAGTTTTAATTGCAAGTCCCGTCTCACTGGACCCAGCACACTTTATGCTTCTTCTAGGCCTTCTGCCTAGTCATAAGTAACTAGTAGCCCTTCCTTAAAAAAAAAATTGTATAAAACACACAAATAAAAAATGAAGGAGGGGTTACACTAGGTCATCCAAGTCATCTAAAATTAAAGTACACTCTTCCAGCTCTTCATCAAATTGAAGTGAATTGACGGAAGCCTCATTTATTGGAGTGTTTTTCGACATCGCCTGCGTCAACCGTTTCCTAAGATCATTAGCCGAACCATCAGTTGAAAGGCCTCGGATCTTGAGCTCATACGCAACTTCCACTTTCCTCAACTTGTAGGCAGACATATTTAAAGTAGCAACCAAATTTAACAAAGAAGGAGAAATGCTCATAAGTTATACACAAAACCAATGGCTATATCAAGCCAATGACAAGTTCTTATCCAAAAATCTGATAACAAATGTCCAAGTTCAACTTTACAAAATGTAGCTTTAAGGTAGACCGCAATTCTACAGCTAAATACAGTCCCAATAGATATTTCAAAATTATCAAAACTCAAAACATTTACAATAAGAAAATCTGTAAAGAATTCAAAGATTTCAAGCATAAAAAAAACCTGGAAAAAATGCCAACACAATTGGTAAAAATTTATCTCAGATGTTACGGATATAGATGTCTTCACCAGAGAGAAGGGCCCCACGTTTTGCGCCATTTGCTACCCACTGAATTTACCTAGGCTAGCTAGTGGAGAAGGGGTGGGGTTCCTTGGTAGATATTAACACCACCTATGTCAGTATCAAGAAGTGTGAGGGGTAACCAGAAATCAAATTTACTTATATATAGTTTTTTCTTCTTTTTTTTCTAAAAGGGCGCCACTCCGTGCAGGGAAAACCAACGGGCGATCACGGAGATTCAATCCCGTCCCAATAATGTTGACCACTAAACCACTTGATAAGGCAGTTTGCTCAAATTTACTATACCAATCATGTAAGGTATACAAAATATACCAAATAAGAAATCATATTCTATTTTATTAAGTTTTGCTTGTATCTCCAAATAACAATGAGAGTAAATGACTGTATATCATTAGCTGATGCCGCAATAATAATAAATGTTTAAACTGACAACAACTTAAATCTAAATAACTTATGTAATACGATATACTAATATATACAGTATTTATGTGGCGCAGAAGTGATAATCCCTCGAAGAGTAACCGTCCGCAAGTCCGTGTCGAAACACCAGTCGTGGCACAGTTTAGGAAATTAATCAAGGAAAAGATACACTCACCACAAGCTCTCCGCGTAATGCACGCACAATCGAACAGTAAGCGTATCGGAAGTCCAGGTCGGTCGCGGAACGCGGCGGCGGAAAGAAGTCTCCAGATGACAGCATCAAGCCCCAGGTGTGAAAATGCTCCAAAGTAACCGCAATCAGGGTCCCAGACAGTTCAGGAATCAAAATTAAAATCCTTTTCGCACTTGACTAAGTGCATAGATCCTCACGTCGAGAAAAGGGTTATACTGCAGCGCTCGAAACGTTGACTCTCAGTAGTAGGCGAACTTGACCAGCAATGACTCATTTCAAGACTGCCACCATCTTGGGTTCCTACATAGTTAGGCTTCCTACCGAGTTGGGGTCTTATCAGTTGCTGATAAGAACGGACCATCTGGGTAGATCGTAACACCTGTGCTCTAGATATCGACATTGTTTGCATGCACAACAATGATAACAATACTCAGGTTGATCAGGCCTGATTTCGACAAAGTATTGAGCTATTTTACTGTCACATACCTGCAACGTTGTATGTTTTAAAAGGGTATTTTCTATGGCAAACGATAACAGCCGCAAATTCAAACAGATTCAAATAATTATTTGCAATCAGGCCTGAACTGTAGAGTTCTCAGGATCTATTGTTTTTGGTGAAGATCGGTTAAGGGAAAGGGGTAGTTTACCTGCAACGTTTTATGTTTTAAAAAGGTATTTTCTATGGCAAACGATAACAGCCGCAAATTCAAACAGAATCAAATAATTATTTGCATACAGCCCTGATTTGTAGAGTACTCACGACCTATTGTTTTTGGTGAAGATCGGTTAAGGGGAAGGGGTAATTTACATACAACGTTTTTTTATCAATGGTAATTTTTTATTTGGCAAACGATAACAGGCGCAAATTCAAACAGAATTAAATATATTTTTGCATGCATTGTAGAGGGCTGAAGGTCTATTGATTTTGGTGAAGATCGGTTTAGAGAAAGCGGTAGTTTACCTGCAACGTTTTATGTTTTAACAAGAGTAAAGTACTTAATTTTGTTAAATAAAGTATCCTGATAAGTAGCTCATAATAATCCACTGTAGAAACGTAGATGAAATATCTATAAATAAAAAGGTTCGGTGAACGAGGTGGGGGTAATTTTCTATTAATGAAAATTATAGTTGAAGTGGGAGGGAAGAATTTTTTATATGTGAACTACGTTATCGGCAACAAAGAAGTAGTTCTTTGTTAAAATTCCTTGCCGGGCTGTTTAGCCGTAGTCCAATGTTTTCTGCAAAAGCAGACTTTTCGGCAGTGCCATCGACTGCCATCATCAGTGAAAATCGAGTGCGAAAACATGAGGTGGTATACATTGGTGACCACAGTACTGTGGTTAAGGCAGAAGCAATAAGTAGAAAGAAGTAGTTTCTATGGAAATATTTCATTTCGAATATGATTTTAAATATAAATCTTAGAACATGGAAGTCATGTATGGTTCTCCATACCGATATTTTACTTCCATGTTCCTTAAGGAAATGGAAGTATGGTGATGGCAAAAAAAATCGTATTCGAGATTATTGCAGATTCTGATTGTACTACTCTCAAAACATGAAAAAAGTCATTTTTCGGAATGTGTGTGTGTGTGTGTGTGTGTGTGTGTGTGTGTGTGTGTGTGTGTGTGTGTGTGTGTGTGTGTGTGTGTGTGTGTGTGTGTGTGTGTGTGTGTGTGTGTGTGTGTGTGTGTGTGTGTGTGTGTGTGTGTGTGGATTTTTATCTATGGCAAACCATAACTGCCGCATATTCAAACAGAATCAAATAATTTTTCATACCGTCCTGATTTGTTGAGTACTCAAGACCTGTTGTTTTTGGTGAAGATCGGTTAAGGGGAAGGGGTAGTTTACCAGCAACGTTTTTTTTTTTAATCAAGAGTAATTGGTTTCTATGGCAAACGATAACAGCCGAAAATTAAAATAGAATCCAATAATATTTTGCATATAGCCCTGTATTATAGAGTTCTCAAGACCCGTTGTATTTGGTGAAGATCAGATAAGGGAAAGGGGTAGTTTACCAGCAACGTTTGATATTTTAACAAGGGTATTTTCTATGGCAAATATAACACCCACAAATTCAAACAGAATCTAATAATTATTTGCATACCGCCCTGAATTGTAGAGTTATCAAGACCTTTTGTTTGTGTAAAGATCGGTTATTTGTTTTTGGTGAAGATCTGTTAAGGGTAAGGGGTAGTTTACCAGCAACGTTTTTTTATCATGGGTAATTTTTTCTATGGCAAACGATATTTTATATACCTGCAGCGTTTTATGTTTTAACTTGGGTAATTTTTTCTATGACGAATGATAACTGCCGTAAATTCAAACAAAATCATATAATTTTTTACATATGTGCCTGAGTTGTAGAAGACTCAAGGCATATTGATTTTGGTGAAGATCGGTAACGGGAAAAGGGTAATTTACCAGAAACATTTTTTGTTGTAACAAGAGTAAAGTATTTAATTATGATAAATAAAGTATCCTGATAAGAAGATCTTAATAATCCACTGTAGAAGATGAAATAATTATAAATGAAGAGGCTAGTTGAACGGGGTGGGAGTAATTTTCTATAAATGAAAATTATAGTTGAAGGGGGAGGGATAATTTTTTTATGTGTTATTGCAAAAAAGAAGTAGTTTTTTTTTTAGTTACTGCCCAAGCTGTTTAGCCGTAGTCCAATGTTTTCTGCAAAAGTCTGAAGCAATAAGTGGAAAGGTTTTTGGTGAAGATTTGTTAAGAGAAAACGGGTAGTTTACCTGCAACTTTTTTTTTATCAAAGGTAATTATTTTATATGGCAAACGATAACAGCCACAAATTCAAACAGAAACAACTAATGTTTTGCATACAACCCTGAATTGTAAACTTCTCAAGACCTATTGTTTTAGGTGAAGATCGGTTAAGGGAAAGGGGTAGTTTACCAGAAACGGTTTATGTTTTAACAAGGGTATTTTATATGGCAAACGATAAAAGCCGCAAATTCAAACAGAATGAAATAATTTTTTGCATACAACTCTGAATTGAAGAGTTCTCAAGACCTATTGTTTTTGGTGAAGATCTGTTAAGGCTAAGGGGTAGTCTACCAGCAACGTTTTTTTATCATGGGTAATTTTTTCTATGGCAAACGATAACAGCTGCAAATTCAAACAGAATCAAATAATGTTCTGAATACATCCCTGAATTGTAAAGTTGTCAAGGCCTGTTGATTTTGGTGAAGACCGGTTAATGGAAAGGGGTAGTTTACCTCCAACATTTTATGTTGCAATAAGAGGAATGTATTCATGACGAACGATAACTGCCGCACATTCAAACAGAATCAAATAATTTTTGCATGCATCCCTGAATTCTAGACGACTGAAGGCCTGTTGATTTTGGTGAAGATCGGTTAAGATAAAGGTGTAGTTTACCTGCAACGTTTTATGTTTTAACAAGAGTGAAGTACTTAATTTTGATAAATAAAGTATCCTGATAAGAAGCTCATAATAATCCACTGTAGAAGCGTACATGAAATATCTATAAATGAAGAGGCTAGTTGAACGGGGTGGGGGTAATTTTCTATTAATGAAAATTATAGTTTGAAGAGGGAGGGGAGAATTTTTAAATGAGTAGGCCTGCTACGTTATCGGCAAAAAAGAAGTAGTTTTTTGTTAAAATTCCTTCCCGGGCTGTTTAGCCGTAGTCCAATGTTTTCCGCAAAAGCAGACGTTTCGGCAGTGCCATCGACTGCCATGATCAGTGAAAATCGAGTGCGAAAACGTGAGGCGGTATACGTTACTGACCACAGTACTGTGGTGGAGGCTGAAGCAATAGAAAGAAGTAGTTCCTATGGAAATATTTCATTTCTAATATGATTTTAAATATAAATCTTAGAACATGGAAGTCATGTACAGTTCTCCATACTGATATTTTCTTTGGCAAACGATAACAGCCGCAAATTCAAACAGAATCAAATAATGTTTTGTATACAGCCCTGAATTGTAGAGTTCTCAAGACCTGTTGGTGTTGGTGGAGATCGGTTAAGGGAATGGGGTAGTTTACCAGCAACATTTTATGTTTTAACAAGGGTAATTTTTTTATGACGAAAGATAACTGCCGTAAATTCAAAGAGAATCAAATAATTTTTGGCATACTTTCCTGATTTGTAGAGAACTCAAGGCCTGTAAATATTTGTGAAGATCGGTTAAGGGAAAGGGGTCGTTTACCAGCAACATTTTATGTTTTAACAAGAGAAATGTTTTCATAGCGAACGATAACTGCCGCACATTCAAACAGAATTAACTAATGTTTTGGATAGTTTTCTTTTTTTTGAAGATCGGTTTAGGGACAGGGGTAGTTTACAGGAACATTTTTTGTTGTACGAGAATAAAGTACTTAATTTTGATAAACAAAGTATCCTGATAAGAAGATCTTAATAATCCACTGTAGAAGATGAAATATCTATAAATGAAGAGGCTAGTTGAACGGGGTGGCGTTAATTTTCTATAAATGAAAATTATAGATGAAGGGGGAGGGGATAATTTTTATATGTGTACTACGTTATCGTCAAAAAAGAAGTAGCTTTTTTTTTATTATTTCCCGGGCTGTTTAGCCGTAGTCCAACGTTTTCTACAAAAGTCTGAAGCAATAATTGGAACGGTTTTTGGCGAAGATTTGTTAAGGGAAAGGGGTAGTTTACCTGCAACTTTTTTTTTAATTAAAGGTAATTATTTTCTATGGCAAACGATAACAGCCACAAATTCAAACAGAAACAAATAATGTTTTGCATACAGCCCTGAATTGTACACTTCTCAAGACCTATTGTTTTAGGTGAAGATCGGTTAAGCGAAAGGGGTAGTTTACCAAGAACGGTTTATGTTTTAACAAGGGTATTTTCTATGGCAAACGATAACAGCCACAAATTCAAACACAATCAAATAATTTTTTGCATACAGTCCTGAATTGTAGATTTCTCAGGAAGTATTGTTTTTGGTGAAGGTCGGTTAAGGGAAAGGGGTAGTCTACCACCAACATGTTTTTTTAATCAAGGGTAATTTGTTCCTATGGCAAACGATAAAAGCCGCATATTCAAATAGAATGCAATAATATTTTGCATACAGCCCTGTATTGTAGAGTTCTCAAGACCTATTGTTTTTGGTGAAGATCGGTTAAGGGAAAGGAATAGTTTACCTTCAACATTTTATGTTTTAACAAGGGTATTTATTTGGCAAACGATAACAGCCGCAAATTCAAACAGAATCAAATAATTATTTGCATACCTCCCTGAATTGTAGAGTTCTCAAGACTAATTGATTTTGGTAAAATCAGGTAAGGAAAAGGGGTAGTCTACCAGCAACATTTTATGTTTTAACAAGGGTATTTTCTATGGAAAAGGATAACAGCCGCAAATTCAAACATAAACAAATTATATGCAAAGTTGTTTTGCATACAACTCTGAATTGTAAAGTTCTCAAGACTGTTGTTTTTGGTGAAGATCGGTTAAGGGAAAGGGGTAGTTTACCGGCAACGTTTTTGTTTTAACAAGGGTATTATTTATGGCAAACGATAACGGACGCATATTCAAACAGATAATTATTTGCATGCAGCCCTCAATTGTAGGGATCTCAATGTCTGTTGATTTTCGTGAAAATCGGTTAAGGGAAAGTGGTAGTTTACCAGCAACATTTTATGTTTTAACAACGGTAATTTTTTCTATGACGAACAATAACTGCCGCACATTCAAACAGAATCAAATATTTTTTTGTATACGTACCTCAATTGTAATAGACTGTTGATTTTGGTGAAGATCGGTTAAGGGAAAGGGGTAGTTTACCAGCAAAGTTTTATATTTTAACAAGGGTATTTTTTATCGCAAACGATAAGAGCCGCAAATTCAAACAGAATCAAATAATTTTTTGCAGACAGCCCTGAATTGTAGAGTACCCAAGACCTATTTATTGTTTTTGGTAAAGATCGGTTAAGGGAAATGGGTAGTTTACCAGCAACGTTTTTTTATCAACGGTAATTTTTACTTCCACGTTCCTTAAGGAAATGTAACTATGGTGATGGCAAAAAAAATCGTGTTCCAGATTATTGCAGATTCTGATTGTACTACACTCAAAACATGAAAAAAAGTCGTTTTTCGATAAGTGTCTGTGTGTGTTTCTGTGTGTCTGTCTGCCTGTGCGTCTGTGTGTCGATAGTTTCTTTTCTATGACAAACGATGACAGCCGCAAATTCAAACAGAATCAAATTCTTTTTTGCATACAGCTCGAATTTGTAGAGTACTCAAGACCTATTGTTTTGGTGCACATCGATTAAGGGAAGGGGTAGTTTTCCTGTAACGTTCTTTTTATCAAGGGTAATTTTACTTCCATGTTCCTTAAGGAAATTGAAATATGGTGATGGCAAAAAAATGGTGTTCGAGATTTTGCAGAATCTGATTGTACTACACTCAAAACATGAAAAAAGGCGTTTTTCGAAATGTGTCTGTGTGTGTCTGTGTGACTGTGTGTCTGTCTGTCTGTGTGTCGATAGATTCTTTTCTATGACAAACGATAACAGCCGCAAATTCAAACAGAATCAAATAATTTTTTGCATACAGCCCTGATTTGTAGAATACTCAAGACCTATTGGTTTTGGTGGAGATCGGTTGAGGGAAAGGGGTAGATTACCGGCAACGTTTTTTATCAAGGGTAATTTTTTTTATGGCAAACGATGACAACCGCAAATTCAAACAGAATTAACTAATGTTTTGGATAAAGCCCTCAATTGTAGAGTTCTCAAGACCTTTTGGTTTTGGTGAAGATCGGTTAAGGGAAAAGGATAGTTTACCTGCAACATTTTATATTTCAACAAGGGTAATTTTTTCTATGACGAACGATAACTGCCGTAAATTCAAAGAGAACAAATAATGTTTTGCATACAGCCCTGAATTGCAGAGTACTCATGATCTGTTGTGATTGTTGAAGATCGGTTAAAGGAAAGGGGTAGTTTACCGGCAACGTTTTTTTTTTTTCAAGGGTAATTTTTTGTTCTATGGCAAACGATAACAGAAGCAAATTCAAACAGAATCATATAAAGTTTTGCATACAGCCCTAAATTGTAGAGTTCTCAAGACCTTTGGTGTTGGTGAAGATCGGTTAAGGGAAAGGGGTAGTTTACCAGGCACTTTTCATGTTTTAACCAGAGTAATTGTTTTTATGACGAACGATAACTGCCGCACATTAAAACAGAATCAAATAATGTTTTGCATGCTTGCCTCCATTGTAGTAAACTCAAGGCTTGTTGATTTTGGTGAAGACCGGTTAATGGAAAGGAGTAGTTTACCTCCAACATTTTTCGAAAAGTGTCTGTGTGTGTTTGTGTGTCTATAGATTCTTTTCTATGGCAAACAATAACAGCCGCAAATTCAAACAGAATCAAATAATTCTTTGCATACTGCCCTTATTTGTAGAGTAATCAGGACCTAATCTTTTTGGTGAAGATCGGTTAGCGCCAAGGGGTAGTTTACCTGCAACGTTTTATGTATTAAAAGGGTATTTTTATGGCAAACGATAAAAGCCGCAAATTCAAACAGAAACAAATAATTTTTTGCATTGCGGCCTGAACTGTAGTGCTCTCAGGACCTATTGTTTTTGGTGAAGATCGGTTAAGGGAAAGGAATAGTTTACCTTCAACGTTTTATGTTTTAACAAGGGTATTTATTTGGCAAACGATAACAGCCGCAAATTCAAACAGAATCAAATAATTATTTGCTTACCTCCCTGAATTGTAGAGTTCTCAAGACTAATTGATTTTGGTAAAGATCAGGTAAGGAAAAGGGGTAGTCTACCAGCAACATTTTATGTTTTAACAAGGGTATTTTCTATGGAAAAGGATAACAGCCGCAAATTCAAACATAAACAAATTATATGCAAAGTTGTTTTGCATACAACTCTGAATTGTAAAGTTCTGAAGACCTGTTGTTTTTGGTGAAGATCGGTTAAGGGAAAGGGGTAGTTTACCGGCAACGTTTTTGTTTTAACAAGGGTATTATTTATGGCAAACGATAACGGACGCATATTCAAACAGAATCAAATAATTATTTGCATGCAGCCCTCAATTGTAGGGATCTCAATGTCTGTTGATTTTGGTGAAGATCGGTTAAGGGAAAGGGGTAGTTTACCAGCAAAGTTTTATATTTTAACAAGGGTATTTTTTATCGCAAACGATAAGAGCCGCAAATTCAAACAGAATCAAATAATTTTTTGCAGACAGCCCTGAATTGTAGAGTACCCAAGACCTATTTATTGTTTTTGGTGAAGATCGGTTAAGGGAAATGGGTGGTTTACCAGCAACGTTTTTTTATCAACGGTAATTTTTACTTCCACGTTCCTTAATTAAATGTAACTATGGTGATGGCAAAAAAAATCGTGTTCCAGATTATTGCAGATTCTGATTGTACTACACTCAAAACATGAAAAAAAGTCGTTTTTCGAAAAGTGTCTGTGTGTGTTTCTGTGTGTCTGTCTGTCTGTGCGTCTGTGTGTCGATAGTTTCTTTTCTATGACAAACGATGACAGCCGCAAATTCAAACAGAATCAAATACTTTTTTGCATACAGCTCGAATTTGTAGAGTACTCAAGACCTATTGTTTTGGTGCACATCGATTAAGGGAAGGGGTAGTTTTCCTGTAACGTTCTTTTTATCAAGGGTAATTTTACTTCCATGTTCCTTAAGGAAATTGAAATATGGTGATGGCAAAAAAATGGTGTTCGAGATTTTGCAGAATCTGATTGTACTACACTCAAAACATGAAAAAAGGCGTTTTTCGACATGTGTCTGTGTGTGTCTGTGTGACTGTGTGTCTGTCTGTCTGTGTGTCGGTAGATTTTTTTCTATGACAAACGATAACAGCCGCAAATTCAAACAGAATCAAATAATTTTTTGCATACAGCCCTGATTTGTAGAATACTCAAGACCTATTGGTTTTGGTGGAGATCGGTTAAGGGAAAGGGGTAGATTACCGGCAACGTTTTTTATCAAGGGTAATTTTTTTTATGGCAAACGATGACAACCGCAAATTCAAACAGAATTAACTAATGTTTTGGATAAAGCCCTCAATTGTAGAGTTCTCAAGACCTTTTGGTTTTGGTGAAGATCGGTTAAGGGAAAAGGATAGTTTACCTGCAACATTTTATGTTTTAACAAGGGTAATTTTTTCTATGACGAACGATAACTGCCGTAAATTCAAAGAGAATCAAATAATGTTTTGCATACAGCCCTGAATTGCAGAGTACTCATGATCTGTTGTGATTGTTGAAGATCGGTTAAGGGAAAGGGGTAGTTTACCGGCAACGTTTTTTTTATCAAGGGTAATTTTTTGTTCTATGGCAAACGATAACAGAAGCAAATTCAAACAGAATCATATAATGTTTTGCATACAGCCCTAAATTGTAGAGTTCTCAAGACCTTTGGTGTTGGTGAAGATCGGTTAAGGGAAAGGGGTAGTTTACCAAGCACTTTTCATGTTTTAACCAGAGTAATTGTTTTTATGACGAACGATAACTGCCGCACATTCAAACAGAATCAAATAATGTTTTGCATGCTTGCCTTCATTGTAGTAAACTCAAGGCCTGTTGATTTTGGTGAAGACCGGTTAATGGAAACGAGTAGTTTACCTCCAACATTTTTCGAAAAGTGTCTGTGTGTGTTTGTGTGTCTATAGATTCTTTTCTATGGCAAACAATAACAGCCGCAAATTCAAACAGAATCAAATAATTCTTTGCATACAGCCCTTATTTGTAGAGTAATCAGGACCTAATCTTTTTGGTGAAGATCGGTTAGCGCCAAGGGGTAGTTTACCTGCAACGTTTTATGTATTAAAATGGTATTTTCTATGGCAAACGATAAAAGCCGCAAATTCAAACAGAAACAAATAATTTTTTGCATTGCGGCCTGAACTGTAGTGCTCTCAGGACCTGTTGATTTTGGTGAAGATCGGTTAACGGAAAAGGATAGTTTACCCGCAACGTTTTATGTTTTAAAAGCGTATTTTGTATGGCAAACGATAACAGCCGCAAATTCAAACAGAATAAAAATAATTATATTCATACCAATCTGAATTGTAGAGTTCTCAAGCCCTTTTGATTTTAGTAATGATCGGTTAAGGGAAAGGGGTAGTTTACAAGCAACATTTTATGTTTTAACAAGGGTATTTTCTTGGATTTCGTTGTCCATGACGTGTACGTTACTTAACTAAATATCACTATAATATTGACGACTCGGAACACTAAGTTTTTTATAAGTAAAAACGTAAAGTTTTACCTTACAGCCTAAACCGGCTTTCACCTATAGAAGGCTTCATCAGAGGCTGTCGTAAGTAGCGCTGTTCGTCTTGTTGTTGGCGACGAGATAGTGTTTCGAAAGATCGAAGCTGTGTGTGTGTGGTGAGATGTGTTCGAATAATGCGTGCGATTTGAATTGTGTCTGTTCGTTTAGGATGTCGTTTTTATTTGTTTTTGTGTGTTTGTATATTTCTAATTGTTCTAGAGTGTCTAGTTTTCGGCCTTTTGTGTGTATGTGTAGTATGTTCATGTTATTGTCGATGTTTTTATATGTGTGGTTTGCTTCAATGAGGTGGTTTGCGAAGGTAGATTCTGTAGTGGTGTGGAGTGCTTTTGTGTGTTCAATGTATCTCTGTTTGAAGCTACGTCCTGTCTGGCCTATGTAGAATTTATTGCAATTTGAACAATTTAGTTTATATACACCGGGTAGATCGAATTTGTTTTGTGCTTTGGGCATGCGTTTTGATAGTGTGTGTTCTGTTTTGTTAGTAGTTTTGTAAGCGATTCTGTATCCTGCTTTTTTGAATTTGTGGGCAATTTTTTCTGTTTGTTTGTTGATGTATGTTAGTGTTATGAATTTGTTGTTTTCTGTCATTGTCTGTTGTTTGTTTTGTGTTTTGTGTAGGAGTTTACTGACTATTGTTCTGTCATAACCGTTATATTCTGCTAGATATTTTATCGTGTTTAGTTCGAAGGTATTTATCGTGTTACATAATAAGTATTTAATTATGATAAATAAAGTATCCTGATAAGAAAATCTTAATAATCCACTGTAGAAGATGAAATATCTATAAATAAAGAGGCTAGTTGAAAGGGGTGGGGGTAATTTTCTATAAATGAAAATTATAGTTGAAGGGGGAGGGGATAATTTGTATATGTGTACTACGTTATCGGCAAAAAAGAAGTAGTTTTTTTTTTAAATACTTCCCGGGCTGTTTAGCCGTAGTCCAATGTTTTCTGCAAAAGTCCGAAGCAATAAGTGGAAAGGTTTTTGGTGAAGATTTGTTAAGGGAAAGGGGTAGTTTACCTGCAACTTTTTTTTTAATCAAAGGTAATTATTTTCTATGGCAAACGATAACAGCCACAAATTCAAACAGAAACAAATAATGTTTTGCATACAGCCCTGAATTGTACACTTCTTAAGACGTATTGTTTTAGGTGAAGATCGGTTAAGGGAAAGGGGTAGTTTACCAGCAACGGTTTATGTTTTAACAAGGGTATTTTCTATGGCAAACGATAAAAGCCGCAAATTCAAACAGAATCAAATAATTGTTTGCATACAACTCTGAATTGAAGAGTTCTAAAACCTATTGTTTTTGGTGAAGATCTGTTAAGGGTAAGGGGTAGTTTACCGGCAACGTTCTTTTATCATGGGTAATTTTTTTCTATGGCAAACGATAACAGCTGCAAATTCAAACAGAATTAAATAATGTTCTGGATACAGCCCTGAATTGTAAAGTTGTCAAGGCCTGTGGGTTTTGGTGAAGACTGGTTAATGGAAAGGGGTAGTTTACCTCCAACATTTTATGTTGCAATAAGAGGAAGGTATTCATGACGAACGATAACTGCCGCACATTCAAACAGAATCAAATATTTTTTGCATGCATCCCTGAATTCTAGAGGACTGAAGGCCTGTTGATTTTGGAGAAGATCGGTTAAGAGAAAGGTGTAGTTTTCCTGCAACGTTTTATGTTTTAACAAGAGTGAAGTACTTAATTTTGATAAATAAAGTATCCTGATAAGAAGCTCATAATAATCCACTGTAGAAACGTACATGAAATATCTATAAATGAAGAGGCTAGTTGAACGAGGTGGGGGTAATTTTCTATTAATGAAAATTATAGTTTGAAGAGGGAGGGGATAATTTTTAAATGAGTAGTCTTACTACGCTATCGGCAACAAAGAAGTAGTTTTTTGTTAAAATTCCTTCCCGGGCTGTTTAGCCGTAGTCCAATGTTTTCTGCAAAAGCAGACGTTTCGGCAGTGCCATCGACTGCCATGATCAGTGAAAATCGTGTGCGAAAACGTGAGGCGGTAAACGTTACTGACCACAGTACTGTGGTGGAGGCTGAATCAATAGAAAGAAGTAGTTCCTATGGAAATATTTCATTTCGAATATGATTTTAAATATAAATCTTAGAACATGGAAGTCATGTACGGTTCTCCATACCGATATGTTACTTCCATGTTCCTTAAGGAAATGGAAATATGGTGATGGCAAAAGAATCGTGTTCTAGATTATTGCATATTCTGATCATATTACACTCAAAACATGAAAAAAAGTAATTTTTCGAAAAGTGTCTGTGTGTGTGTCTGTGTGTCTGTAGATTTCTTTCTATGGCAAACGATAACAGCCGCAAATTCAAACAGAATCAAATAATTTTTTGCATACAGCCCTTATTTGTAGAGTACTCAGGACCTAATGTTTTTGGTGAAGATCGGTTAAGGGCAAGGGGTAGTTTACCAGCAACGTTGTATGTTTTAAAAGGGTATTTTATATGGCAAATGATAACAGCCGCAAATTCAAACAGAATCAAATAATTTTTCGCATACTGCCGTGATTTGTAGGGTACTCAAGACCGATTGGTTTTGGTGGAGATCGGTTGAGGGAAAGGGGTAGATTACTGGCAACGTTTTTTATCAAGGGTAATTTTTTTATGGCAAACTATAACAGCCGCAAATTCAAACAGAATTAACTAATGTTTTGGATAAAGCCCGCAATTGTAGAGTTCTCAAGACCTTTTGGTTTTGGTAAAGATCGGTTAAGGGAAAAAGATACCGGCAACATTTTATGTTTTAACGATAGTAATGTTTTCTATCACGAACGATAACTGCCGTAAATTCAAACTGAAACAATTACTTTTTAGCATACGTTTATGAATTATAAAGATTTCACGGTCTGTTGTTTTTGTTGAAGATCGGTTAAGGGAAAGGGGTAGTTTACCAGCAACGTTTTATGTTTTAACAAGAGAAATGTTTTCATGGCGAACGATAACTGCCGCACATTCAAACAGAATCAAATATACTTTTGCATGCATCCCTGAATTGTAGAGGACTGAAGGACTATTGATTTTGGTGAAGATCGTTTAAGAGGTAGGGGTAGTTTACCTGCAACGCTTTTTGTTTTAACAAGAGTAAAATACTTAATTTTGATAATTAATGTATCCTGATAAGAAGCTCAAAATTATCCACTGTAGAAACGAACATGAAATATCTATAAACGAAGAGGTTAAGTGATCGGGGTGGGGGTAATTTTATATTAATGTAAATGATAGTTGAACGGGGAGGGGAGAAATTTTTGTGTACTACGTTATCGGCAACAAAGAAGTAGTTCGTTGTTATAATTCCTTCCCGGGCTGTTTAGCCGTAGTCCAATGTTTTCTGCAAAACCAGACTTTTCGGCAGTGCCATCGACTGCCATCATCAGTGAAAATCGAGTGCGAAAACGTGAGGTGGTATACGTTAGTGACCACAGTACTGTGGTTAAGGCTGAAGCGATAAGTAGAAAGAAGTAGTTTCTATGGAAATATTTTATTTTGAATATAATTTTAAATATAAATCTTAGAACATGGAAGTCATGTATGGTTCTCCATACCGATATGTTGTGACGATTTAATTGAATATAGAATTTTAAATAAATAAAAAATTAATTTCCTAGCAATTAAGTATTTTTAAATCGCACTATTAAACCTAAAGCCCCTGTCCTAACTCAGAATAAGTATGAGATGTAAATGGAAAATCTAACTAAAGCATTAATAAAAAATTCGAATTGTAAAAAGTTATTAATATCACAATTAACCCTTTGCTAGTCATCATGCGGTGACCTGTTAATTCCGGACACAACATGCATAGCGAGTCGTCTGTAACTTAGGAAGGTATAAAAATCATAATCTTTGTAATTAGTAATTTGAAGGCACAAGAGTAGTTAAAATAATTCACTTAAATTATATATGTAGAATTAATGTATTGTTTTTTTTTTTTGTAATAAGAATGTCAATTTAAATAAAAATAGGAACTATATTATCGCGGAGTACTTGCCCCTCTCCGTTGTAATGTGCCAGTCGAATCGAGTAGAGAGTCACAATGCTGCCGTCAGAGCGTATAGAACTACGAGCGAGAGCTCCACCAAAATGCAGTGTTTAAATTTAATTTTAAATGTTAGCTACTACTGCTAAACGTGGCGAGCGAGTGTAATGTGTGAATTGTAGAAAGTTGTGTTAAAAAGAAAAATGTAATAAGTTAAAACAAAACAACTAACAAGTAGTAAGCAAGATGACGTCTCCCCTCAAGAGGTAAATTCAAGTACAACTTTACACATGAAGATGTGACCTGCATAAACTTTATATGTGGACGTATACGAGGCACAAGACGCTGACGAGGACCTACGTGGATCTACACCAACTTAAACTAGAGAAACTTCAATCTCCGCAGTGAACCTCCTATCTAGTACTTGCCGAAGACACTACTCAGATGACGACGCCGACTTCAAGAATTCCCAAGAGAGACACCCCAGGACGAGGTTACCACGACCTATTGTAAAGGTGACTCGATAGCTTGCCTATCGAGAGTTAATTATATTTGAGACATAACTTACAGAGAAAAGAGACTTTTCAAAGACTATAATTTTCTTTAAAATTTAAATGAGACCAACTAAGAGTTTACTGTAATATTCAATATCATACGTTGTAACGCATTATATGTAAATGTAAATTATAATCACTTTAGTTAATAATACCATTCTTCAAATGGTAAAAGAAGTCTTGCAAGCATCTAGATGAACACAAAATACTCAGAAGTCTTTGCTATAGATATACTTAAAGTAAATTCGGATCCGAGGTAAAAGAATACATAATCAGTTTGATCCCCAGTTTTTCTGAAAACCATTCAAATATTTTAATCTAATTAATTATCTCATGGGATCTTTTCATATCAGTTGTTAATAAAGAGAAGTCATCTTATTACACATGAAAATGAGTGCATAAATCAGTGAAATACCTTCCCTTGTTTCCTAATAATTAGCTTAAGTAATTTGTCAATTACGCCACTCTGCTTTACTCTGCTTTGTTGTGCTTTGATTAGCTGTAAATAATAATTAATTGTGTATTGTGTTGTTGCTGTCATGTAAGAGTAATTGTTTACAGAGTGTCACAAAATTGCGCCACTCTGCTTTACTCTGCTTTGCTGTGCTTTGATTAGCTGTAAATAATAGTTAATTGTGTATTGTGTTGATGCTGTCTTGTAAGAGTAATTGTTTACAGAGTGTCACAAAATTGCGCCACTCTGCTTATTAATAAAAAACGTTGTAAGCATCGTGGCATTAACAAAGATACGTCACGCTGCTAATTAAAGTAATTGTTACGGAGTAAATTAGATAACTCACGGCATTCAGTTATTTGATATATGCACTCAGTCACTGTATTTAATGTAACATTAATTTTCATAAAATGAATTTATTTTAAGATACGTAAATGATAGTCAGTATAACTTGAAATATCATTGTATGAAGCCAAATGCATGTATGTACATGAATTGTAGTACTTGTTGTTCTGTTCAGTCTTTAACAGGTTTATATTGTGACAATCCAAGACCTGTAGTTTCTTGAATATGCCTGCATAGTATATCAGTGTATGTCTGTCGTCACGGTAAAAAAAAAAAAAATTTTATACCCCTGTGTAAATTAGACCCGGTTAATTACGTGGAAAGAATTTCGTAACTTAAATTTGTTACTAAAAAAAAAAAATAATTTAATTGGGGAAAGTACGAGAATTAATTACTAAACTCAGACTGTTCTAACCGTAATACACTTGTAACTTGTAAAGCGTGCTTTGTTGAATGAGATTCACCCCATGCGTCCGAGCTGGCTTCTCCAGTTAAAAAACCGGTCAAGGAAGTTAGTCTGTGGCATTGTGTAGAGAACAATACGTGTGCGTAACCCCCGCGTTCCCACGCATACACTTACCCTGCCTTTGTGTACTAAATAAAAGAGGGTGACCTACATTCCAGCAAACAGCTGATCGGCGATTTAACATTGAAATATATGTGTGTGGAATTTCTGTCTCTCCCTTAGAAGAGGAATAATTCTCTTCTGAATTATGCAAATGATTTACCCAAGAATGCACCTTGTCTATGTAATTGTGTATAGTATAGTAGAGCAAGTATTTTCACCGTGACGACAATTAAATAATATAGTGACGACAATTAAATAATATTGTGATTTAAAATTTTCAAATAAATAAATGACCTAGTTAACCCCCCATTGTTAAATAAAGTGTGCTAAATAAATATGGTAATTAAATGGGAAATAGTTCTAAGTAAGTTTCTTAAATCTCCCCTAAGTAAATAATAAATAAATAAAGATAAAGGTAAGTTTCTTTGAAAGAGACCAAAAGGAAAATAATAATAATTGCTTAAATAATAAGGCTGAATAAATCTTATTTTAAACTAAATTTGTGTAAAGCGTAGCAGTAAGTAAGGGAAAAGCAAATAATAATAGAAGTATAGTTGCATATTGTAAACACCCAGTCGTGGCCTGTTCGAGGAATTAAAGCGTGTTGAGAATTGTAGTAAGCAGCCACCCTCCCTCTATTGTGATAAACTGGTGCTTATGTAAACAATTGAAAACCTCCCTAGTGTGTATTACAGTGCATTGTGTAAAGTGTCTCCCCTTCCGCATAGTTTGTTTAAGTATTGTTAAAGAGATAATAAGAATTATCTTCGTGAGATTCCGCTTCTCTCGGTAGCATAAGATATTAGGATTAGCAATAATCTAAAGTGGAGTATGGGATCCTCTTTAGATTATATTAGAGGTAAGTTGATGATATATAATTAAGAATTATATATGTGTAACGTAACAGGTCACAACGGCGCCGACTGAAAAGGGTAATGATGGGGCAGAAAGGTGCCAAGAGATCATTAAAGAGTGCTGAAAGCTAACTTGTGTAGTTAGAGTAAGCCGATGTCAGTCGGGCCACGATATTGTGAGTTACGGATAATTAGGGAAATTAGTATTAAGAATTAAAATATAAGTTAGCATTGTAAGTAACGAGAAAAAGGGAATTTCACGAATGAGAACAAGATCATTTAAGAGAGATAGAGAAAACAAACCGTGTAGTAAAATTAAACTCCACACACTGACACCAAGCATACTCCAAGCCCCCAATTTTGCGTTAGGCTCATAAAACATCCGTAATGTGGAATTTAAGCGGTGGAGTATGTGACGATTTAATTGAATATAGAATTTTAAATAAATAAAAAATTAATTTACTAGCAATTAAGTATTTTTAAATCGCACTATTAAACCTAAAGCCCCTGTCCTAACTCAGAATAAGTATGAGATGTAAATGGAAAATCTAACTAAAGCATTAATAAAAAATTCGAATTGTAAAAAGTTATTAATATCACAATTAACCCTTTGCTAGTCATCATGCGGTGACCTGTTAATTCCGGACACAACATGCATAGCGAGTCGTCTGTAACTTAGGAAGGTATAAAAATCATAATCTTTGTAATTAGTAATTTGAAGGCACAAGAGTAGTTAAAATAATTCACTTAAATTATATATGTAGAATTATTGTATTGTTTTTTTTTTTGTAATAAGAATGTCAATTTAAATAAAAATAGGAACTATATTATCGCGGAGTACTTGCCCCTCTCCGTTGTAATGTGCCAGTCGAATCGAGTAGAGAGTCACAATGCTGCCGTCAGAGCGTATAGAACTACGAGCGAGAGCTCCACCAAAATGCAGTGTTTAAATTTAATTTTAAATGTTAGCTACTACTGCTAAACGTGGCGAGCGAGTGTAATGTGTGAATTGTAGAAAGTTGTGTTAAAAAGAAAAATGTAATAAGTTAAAACAAAACAACTAACAAGTAGTAAGCAAGATGACGTCTCCCCTCAAGAGGTAAATTCAAGTACAACTTTACACATGAAGATGTGACCTGCATAAACTTTATATGTGGACGTATACGAGGCACAAGACGCTGACGAGGACCTACGTGGATCTACACCAACTTAAACTAGAGAAACTTCAATCTCCGCAGTGAACCTCCTATCTAGTACTTGCCGAAGACACTACTCAGATGACGACGCCGACTTCAAGAATTCCCAAGAGAGACACCCCAGGACGAGGTTACCACGACCTATTGTAAAGGTGACTCGATAGCTTGCCTATCGAGAGTTAATTATATTTGAGACATAACTTACAGAGAAAAGAGACTTTTCAAAGACTATAATTTTCTTTAAAATTTAAATGAGACCAACTAAGAGTTTACTGTAATATTCAATATCATACGTTGTAACGCATTATATGTAAATGTAAATTATAATCACTTTAGTTAATAATACCATTCTTCAAATGGTAAAAGAAGTCTTGCAAGCATCTAGATGAACACAAAATACTCAGAAGTCTTTGCTATAGATATACTTAAAGTAAATTCGGATCCGAGGTAAAAGAATACATAATCAGTTTGATCCCCAGTTTTTCTGAAAACCATTCAAATATTTTAATCTAATTAATTATGTCATGGGATCTTTTCATATCAGTTGTTAATAAAGAGAAGTCATCTTATTACACATGAAAATGAGTGCATAAATCAGTGAAATACCTTCCCTTGTTTCCTAATAATTAGCTTAAGTAATTTGTTCAATTATTTTGAGTTTAATAACAGTTAGTTACAACGTAGGCAGCCCATGTAATTGGCAGGTGTCAGTTAAGATGGGTTCCCTGGATTTGTAACGTGGAAAAAAAACGTTACAATGTTACCTCGATGTTCGTTGAGGAAATGGAAATATGGTGATGGCAAAAGAATCGTGTTCTAGATTATTACAGATTCTGATCGTATTACACTCAAAACATGAAAAAATGTCATTTTTCGAAAAGTGTCTGTGTGTGTGTTTGTGTGCCTATAGATTTTTTTTCTATGGCAAACGATAACAGCCGCAAATTCAAACAGAATTAAATAATTTTTGGCATCCAGCCCTTATTTGTAGAGTACTCAGGACCTATCTTTTTGGTGAAGATCGGTTAAGGGCAAGGGGTAGTTTACCAGCAATGTTTTATGTTTTAAAAGGGTATTTTCTATGGCAAACGATCACAGCCGCAAATTCAAAAATAATCAAACAATTTTTGCATACAACTCTGAATTGTAGAGTTCTCAAGACCTATTGTTTATGGTGATGATCGGTTAAGGGAAAGAGGTAGTTTACCTGCAACATTTTATGTTGTAACAAGAGAAAGATTTTCATGACGAACGATAACAGCCGTAAATTCATACAGAATCAAATAATTTTTTATATATGTCCCTGAGTTGTAGAAGAATCAAGGCCTTTTGATTTTGGTGAACATCGGTTACGGGGAAAGGGCAGTTTTCCTGTTACATTATTTGTTGTAACAAGATTAAAGTACTTAATTATGATAAATAATGTATCCTGATAAGAAGATATTAATAATCCACTGTAGAAACGTAGATGAAATATCTATAAATGAAGAGGTTAGTTGAACGGGGTGGGGGTATTTTTTTATTTACGAAAATTATAGTTGATGGGGAGGGGATAATTTTTGTTATATATGTACTACGTTATAGGCAGCAAAGAAGTAGTTTGTTGTTAAAATTCCTTCCCGGCCTGTGTAGCCGTAGACCAATGTTTTCTGAAAAACCAGACGTATCGACAGTGCCATCGACTGCCATCATCTGTGAAAATTTATGTTTTAACAAGGGTAATTTTGTTATGACGAAAGATAACTGCCGTAAATTCAAAGAGAATCAAATAATTTCTTGCATACGTACCGATAATTACGTACCGATTTCTGTAATTGTAACGATCTGAAGGCCTGTTGATTTTCGTGAAGATTGGTTAAGGGAAAGGGGTAGTTTACCAGCCACTTTTCATGTTTGAACAAGAGTAATTGTTTCTATGACGAACGATAACTGCCACACATTCAAACAGAATCAAATAATGTTTTGAATGCATGCCTGAATTGTATAGAAATCAAGGCCTGTTGAATTTGGTGAAGATCGGTTAAGGGAAAGGGGTAGTTTACCGAAAACATTTTATGTTGTAACAAGAGATATGTTTTCATGACGAAAGATAACTGCCGCACATTCAAACAGAATCAAATATTTTTTGCATGCATCCCTGAATTGTAGAGGACTGAATGCCTATTGATTTTGGTGAAGATCGGTTAAGAGAAAGGGGTAGTTTACTGGCAACGTTTTATGTTTTAACAAGAGTAAAGTACTTAATTTTGATAAATAAAGTATCCTGATAAGAAGCTCATAATAATCCACTCCAGAAACGTAGATGAAATATCTATAAATGAAGAGGTTAGGTGAACGGGGTGGGGGTAATTTTCTATTAATGGAAATTATAGTTGAAGTGTGAGAGGAGAATTTTTTATATGTGTACTACGTTATCCACAACAAAGAAGTAGTTTTTTTGTTAACATTACTTCCCAGGCTTTTTATCCGTCGTCCAATGTTTTCTGCAAAACCAGACTTTTCGGCAGTGCCATCGACTGCCATCATCAGTGAAAATCGAGTGCGAAAACGTGAGGTGGTATACGTTAGTGACCACAGTACGGTGGTTAAGGCTGAAGCAATAAGTAGAAAGAAGTAGTTTCTATGGAAATATTTCATTTCGAATATGATTTTAAATATAAATCTTAGAACATGGACGTCATGTATGGTTCTCCATTCCGATATTTTTATTTTTATGACGAATGATAACTGCCGCATATCCAAAGAGAATCAAATAATTTTATGCAGACATTCGTGAAGTTTTAAGTACTCAAAGTCTGTTGATTTTGGTGAAGATCGGTTCATGGAAAGGGGTAGTTCACCAGCTGAGTTTTATGTTTTAACAAGAGTAATTTTTTTCTATGACGAACGATAACTGCCGCAAATTCAAAGAGAATCAAACTATTTTTGCATACGTTCCTGAAGTTTTAAGTACTCAAGGTCTGTTGATGATAACTGCCGCACATTCAAACAGAATCAAATAATGTTTTGCATGCATGCGTGAATTGTAGAGTACATAAGACCTATTGATTTTGGTGAAGATCAGTAAAGATAAAGGGGTAGATTACCAGCAGCATTTAATGTGATAACAAGGTTACTGTTTATTGTGACGAACGATAACTACCGTAAATTCAAACATAATCAAATAGTTTTTTGCATATTTCTCTAAATTTTAAAGAATTCAAGGCCTGTTGATTTTGGTGAAGATCGGTGAAGGGAAAGGGGTAGTTTACCGGGAACATTTTATGTTGTAACAAGAGAAATATTTCCTTAACGAACGATAACTGCCGTAAATTCGAACAGAATCAAATAATGTTTCGCAGACAGACCTGAATTGTAGAGTTCTCAAGACCTATTGTCTTTGGTGAAGATCGGCAAGGGGAAAGTGGTGGGAAAGGGATAGTTTACCAGCAACGTTTTTTTTATCAATGGTAATTTTTTCTATGACGAACGATAACTGCCGTAAATTCAAACAGAATCAAATACATTTTTGCAAACCTTCCTGCATTATAGAGCACTCAAGGTCAGTTGATTTTGGTGAAGATCGGTTAAGAGAAAACGGTAGTTTACCGACAAGGTTTTATGTTTTAAAAGGGTATTACTTCCATGTTCCATAAGGAAATGGAAGTATGGTGATGGCAAAAAAAATCGTGGTCGAAATTATTGCAGATTCTGATTGTACTACCCTCAAAACATGAAAAAAGTCATTTTTTGAAAAGTGTCTGTGTGTCTGTCTGTCTGTCTATGTGTCTGTAGATTATTTTTTTTTGATAAACGATAACAGCCGTAAATTCGAACAGAATCAAATAATTTTTTACACATGAGCCTGAGCTGTAGAAGACTCACGGCCTATTGATTTTGGTGAAGATCGGTTAAGGGAAAGGGGTAGTTTACCAGCAACGTTTTATGTTTTAAAAGGGTAATTACTTCCATGTTCCTTAAGGAAATTGAAGTATGGTGATGGCAAAAAAAATCGTGTTCCAGATTATTGCAGATTCTGATTGTACTACACTCAAAACATGAAAAAAAGACATTTTTCGAAATGTGTGTGTGTGTGTGTGTGTGTGTGTGTGTGTGTGTGTGTGTGTGTGTGTGTGTGTGTGTGTGGATTTTTTTCTATCGCAAATGATAAGAGCCGCAAATTCAACCAGAATCAAATAATGCTTTGCTTACAGCCCTGAATTGTAGACTACTCAAGACCTGTTGTTTTTGGTGAAGATCGGTTAAGGGAAAGGGGTAGTTTACCAGCAACATTTTATGTTTTAACAAGGGTAATTTTTTCTATGACGAACGATAACTACCGTAAATTCAAACAGAATCAACTACTTTTTTTCATACCTTTTTGAATTATCAAGGTCTGTTGATTTTGTTGAACATCGGTTGAGGGAAAGGGGTAGTTTACCTTGCAATATTTTATGTTGTAACAAGAGAAATTTTTTTGTGACCAACGACAACTGCCGTCAATTCGAACAGAATCAAATAATTTTTTATATATGTACCTGAGCTGTAGAAGACTCAAGGCCTATTGATTTTGGTGAAGATCGGTAACGGGGAAAAGGTAGTTTACCTGAAACATTTTTTGTTGAAACAAGAGTAAAGTACTTAATTTTGATAAATAAAGTATCCTGATAAGAAGATCTTATTAACAAGGTTTATGTTTTACCGACAAGGTTTTATGTTTTAAAAGAGTATTTATTACTTCCATGTTACATAAGGAAGTACCGGTTATGGGAAAGGGATAGTTTACCTGCAACATTTTATGTTGTAACAAAAGAAATTTTTTACTGACAAACGATAACAGCCGTAAATTCAAACAAAATTAAATAATTTTTTACATATGTGCCTGAGCTGTAGATGACTCAAGGCCTATTGATTTTGGTGAAGATCGGTTGCGGTGAAATTGTAGTTTACAGGAACATTTTTTGTTGTAACAAGAGTAAAGTACTTAATTTTGATAAACAAAGTATCCTTACAAGAAGATCTTAATAATCCACTATAGATACATAGATGAAATATCTATAAATGAAGAGGCTAGTTGAGCGGGGTGGGGGTAATTTTCTATAAATGAAAATTATAGTTGAAGGGGGAGGGGATAATTTTTATAAGTATACAACGTTATCGGAAAAAAAGTAGTAGTTTGATGTTAAAATTCCTTCCCGGGCTGTTTTGCCGTAGTCCAATCTTTTCTGCATAACCAGACGTTTCGGCAGTGACGTCGACTGCCATCATCAGTGAATATAGAGTTCGATATCGTGTGATGGTATACGTTAGTGACCACAGTACTGGTTAAGGCTGAAGCAATAAGTGGAAAGAAGTAGTTTCTATGAAAACGTTTCATTTCGTAAATTATTTTAAATATAAATCTTAGAACACGGAAGTCATGTATGATTTTCCTTACCGATATTTTTCTATGGCAAACTATAGCAGCCGCAACTTCAAACAGAATCAAATAATGTTTCGCATACACCCCTGAATTATAGATTTCTCAAACCCTATTGTTTTTGTGAAGATCAGTTAAGGGAAAGGGGTAGTTTACCAGCCACATTTTATGTTTTACACAAGGGTAATTTTTTATTTTGACGAACGATAACTGCCGCACATTCAAAAGAATCAAATAATGTTTTGCACGCATCCCTGAATTGTAGCGTACTGAAGGCCTTTTGATTTTGGTGAAGATCGGTTTAGGGGAAAGGGCAGTTTACTGGAAACATTTTTTGTTGTAACAAGAGTAAAGTACTTAATTTTGATAAATAAAGTATCCTGATAAGAAGATCTTAATAATTCACTGTAGAAAAATAGATGAAATATCTATAAATGAAGTGGCTAGTTGAACGGGCTGAGGATAATTTTCTATAAATGAAAATTATAGTTGAAGGGGAAGGGTATAATTTTTATATGTGTACTTCGTTATCGGCAACAAAGTAGTAGCTTGTTGCTAAAATTCCTTCCCGGGCTGTTTGGCGGTAGACCAATGTTTTTTTGCAAAACCAGACATATCGGCAGTGCCGTCGACTGCCATCATCAGTGAAAATCGAGTGCGATAAAGTGTGGTGGTATACGTTATTGACCACAGTACTGTGGTTAAGGCTGAAGCAATAAGTAGAGAGAAGTAGTTCCTATGGAAACATTTCATTTCGTAAATGATTTTAAATATGAATCTTACAACATGGAAGTCATGTATGGTTCTCCATACCGATATTTGAAAAGTATCTGTGTGTAGAATTTTACTTCAATGTTCCATACGGAAATGGAAGTATGGTGATGGCAAAAAAATCGTGTTCCAGATAATTGCAGATTCTAATTGTACTACCCTCAAAACATGAATAAAAGTCATTTTTCGAAAAGTGTCTGTGTCTGGATGTAGATTTTTTTTCTGTGGCAAACTACAAAAGCCGCAAATTCAAACAGAATCAAATAAGTTTTGCATACAGCCCTGAATTGTAGAGTACACAAGACCTATTGTTCTTGGTGAAGATCGGTTAAGGGAAAGGGTAGTTGACCTGCAACGTTTTTACTTCCATGATTTTTTTTTATCAAGATTAATTTTTTACTATGGCAAATGATAACAGTCGCAAATTCAAAAAGAATCAAATAATGTTTCGCATACAGCTCTAAATTGTAGAGTTCTCAAGACCTATAGTTTTTGGTGAAGATCGGTTAAGGGAAAGGGGTAGTTTACCAGCAACGTTTTATGTTTTAAAAGGGTATTACTTCCATGTTCCATAAGGAAATGGAAGTATGGTGATGGCAAAAAAAATCGTGGTCGAAATTATTGCAGATTCTGATTGTACTACCCTCAAAACATGAAAAAAGTCATTTTTTGAAAAGTGTCTGTGTGTCTGTCTGTCTTTATATGTGTCTGTAGATTATTGTTTTTTGATAAACGATAACAGCCGTAAATTCGAACAGAAGCAAATAATTTTTTACACATGAGCCTGAGCTGTAGAAGACTCACGGCCTATTGATTTTGGTGAAGATCGGTTAAGGGAAAGGGGTAGTTTACCAGCAACGTTTTATGTTTTAAAAGGGTAATTACTTCCATGTTCCTTAAGGAAATTGAAGTATGGTGATGGCAAAAAAAATCGTGTTCCAGATTATTGCAGATTCTGATTGTACTACACTCAAAACATGAAAAAAAGACATTTTTCGAAATGTGTGTGTGTGTGTGTGTGTGTGTGTGTGTGTGTGTGTGTGTGTGTGTGTGTGTGTGTGTGTGTGTGTGTGTGTGTGTGGATTTTTTTCTATCGCAAATGATAAGAGCCGCAAATTCAACCAGAATCAAATAATGCTTTGCTTACAGCCCTGAATTGTAGACTACTCAAGACCTGTTGTTTTTGGTGAAGATCGGTTAAGGGAAAGGGGTAGTTTACCAGCAACATTTTATGTTTTAACAAGGGTAATTTTTTCTATGACGAACGATAACTACCGTAAATTCAAACAGAATCAACTACTTTTTTTCATACCTTTTTGAATTATCAAGGTCTGTTGATTTTGTTGATCATCGGTTGAGGGAAAGGGGTAGTTTACCTTGCAATATTTTATGTTGTAACAAGAGAAATTTTTTTGTGACCAACGACAACTGCCGTCAATTCGAACAGAATCAAATAATTTTTTATATATGTACCTGAGCTGTAGAAGACTCAAGGCCTATTGATTTTGGTGAAGATCGGTAACGGGGAAAAGGTAGTTTACCTGAAACATTTTTTGTTGAAACAAGAGTAAAGTACTTAATTTTGATAAATAAAGTATCCTGATAAGAAGATCTTATTAACAAGGTTTATGTTTTACCGACAAGGTTTTATGTTTTAAAAGAGTATTTATTACTTCCATGTTACATAAGGAAGTACCGGTTATGGGAAAGGGATAGTTTACCTGCAACATTTTATGTTGTAACAAAAGAAATTTTTTACTGACAAACGATAACAGCCGTAAATTCAAACAAAATTAAATAATTTTTTACATATGTGCCTGAGCTGTAGATGACTCAAGGCCTATTGATTTTGGTGAAGATCGGTTGCGGTGAAATTGTAGTTTACAGGAACATATTTTGTTGTAACAAGAGTAAAGTACTTAATTTTGATAAACAAAGTATCCTTACAAGAAGATCTTAATAATCCACTATAGATACATAGATGAAATATCTATAAATGAAGAGGCTAGTTGAGCGGGGTGGGGGTAATTTTCTATAAATGAAAATTATAGTTGAAGGGGGAGGGGATAATTTTTATAAGTATACAACGTTATCGGAAAAAAAGTAGTAGTTTGATGTTAAAATTCCTTCCCGGGCTGTTTTGCCGTAGTCCAATCTTTTCTGCATAACCAGACGTTTCGGCAGTGACGTCGACTGCCATCATCAGTGAATATAGAGTTCGATATCGTGTGATGGTATACGTTAGTGACCACAGTACTGGTTAAGGCTGAAGCAATAAGTGGAAAGAAGTAGTTTCTATGGAAACGTTTCATTTCGTAAATTATTTTAAATATAAATCTTAGAACATGGAAGTCATGTATGATTTTCCTTACCGATATTTTTCTATGGCAAACTATATCAGCCGCAACTTCAAACAGAATCAAATAATGTTTCGCATACACCCCTGAATTATAGATTTCTCAAACCCTATTGTTTTTGTGAAGATCAGTTAAGGGAAAGGGGTAGTTTACCAGCCACATTTTATGTTTTACACAAGGGTAATTTTTTATTTTGACGAACGATAACTGCCGCACATTCAAAAGAATCAAATAATGTTTTGCACGCATCCCTGAATTGTAGCGTACTGAAGGCCTTTTGATTTTGGTGAAGATCGGTTTAGGGGAAAGGGCAGTTTACTGGAAACATTTTTTGTTGTAACAAGAGTAAAGTACTTAATTTTGATAAATAAAGTATCCTGATAAGAAGATCTTAATAATTCACTGTAGAAAAATAGATGAAATATCTATAAATGAAGTGGCTAGTTGAACGGGCTGAGGATAATTTTCTATAAATGAAAATTATAGTTGAAGGGGAAGGGTATAATTTTTATATGTGTACTTCGTTATCGGCAACAAAGTAGTAGCTTGTTGCTAAAATTCCTTCCCGGGCTGTTTGGCGGTAGACCAATGTTTTTTTGCAAAACCAGACATATCGGCAGTGCCGTCGACTGCCATCATCAGTGAAAATCGAGTGCGATAAAGTGTGGTGGTATACGTTATTGACCACAGTACTGTGGTTAAGGTTGAAGCAATAAGTAGAGAGAAGTAGTTGCTATGGAAACATTTCATTTCGTAAATGATTTTAAATATGAATCTTACAACATGGAAGTCATGTATGGTTCTCCATACCGATATTTGAAAAGTATCTGTGTGTAGAATTTTACTTCAATGTTCCATACGGAAATGGAAGTATGGTGATGGCAAAAAAATCGTGTTCCAGATAATTGCAGATTCTAATTGTACTACCCTCAAAACATGAATAAAAGTCATTTTTCGAAAAGTGTCTGTGTCTGGATGTAGATTTTTTTTCTGTGGCAAACTACAAAAGCCGCAAATTCAAACAGAATCAAATAAGTTTTGCGTACAGCCCTGAATTGTAGAGTACACAAGACCTATTGTTCTTGGTGAAGATCGGTTAAGGGAAAGGGTAGTTGACCTGCAACGTTTTTACTTCCATGATTTTTTTTTATCAAGAGTAATTTTTTACTATGGCAAATGATAACAGTCGCAAATTCAAAAAGAATCAAATAATGTTTCGCATACAGCTCTAAATTGTAGAGTTCTCAAGACCTATAGTTTTTGGTGAAGATCGGTTAAGGGAAAGGGGTAGTTTACCAGCAACGTTTTATGCTTTAAAAGGGTATTACTTCCATGTTGCATAAGGAAATGGAAGTATGGTAATGGCAAAAAAAATCGTGGACGCGATTATTGCAGATTCTGATTGTACTACCCTCAAAACATGAAAAAATAATTTGTTGAAAAGTGTCTGTGTGTCTGTCTGTCTAACTGTCTGTGTCCATAGATTTTTTTTTGGCAAAGGATAACACCCGCAAATTCAAACAGAATCAAATAATGTTTCCCAGACAGCTCTGAATTGTAGAGATCTAAAGATATTTTGTTTTTTGTTAAGATCGGTTAAGGGAAAGGGGTAGTTTACCTGCATCAATTTATGTTTTAACAAATGTGATTTTTTCTATGACGATCGATATTTGCCGTAAATTCAAACAGAATCAAATACATTTGTGCAATCCTTCCTGAATTATAGAGCACTCAAGGCCAGTTGATTTTGGTGAATATCGGTTACGAGAAAAGCGTAGTTTACCTACAACGTCTTATGTGATATCAAGTTTAATATTTTCTATGACGAAAGATAACTGTCGTAAATTCAATAATAATCAAATACTTTATTGCATACCTGCATGAATTCTAAGATCTGAAGGCCTGTTCATTTTGGTGAAGATCGGTTCAGGGATAGGGGTAGTTTACCAGCCACTTTTCATGTTTTAACAAGAGTAATTGCTTCTATGACGAACGATAACTGCCACACATTCAAACAGAATCAAATAAAGTTTTCAATGAATCCTGAATTGTAAAGATCTGAAGGCGTGTAGAATTTGGTGAAGATGGGTAAAGGGAAAGATGTAGTTTAACTGCAACATTTTACGTTGTAACAAGAGTAAAGTACGTAATTTTGAAAAATAAAGTATCCTGATAAGAAGATCGTAATAATCCACTGTAGAAAAATAGATGAAATATCTATAAATGAAGAGGCTAGTTGAACGGGCTGAGGATAATTTTCTATAAATGAAAATTATAGTTGAAAGGGAAGGGTATAATTTTTATATGTGTACTACGTTATCGGCAACAAAGTAGTAGTTTGTTGTTAAAATTCCTTCCCGGGCTGTTTGGCGGTAGTCCAATGTTTTTTTGCAAAACCAGACGTATCGGCAGTGCCGTCGACTGCCATTATCAGTGAAAATCGAGTGCGATAATGTGTGGTGGTATACGTTATTGGCCACAGTACTGAAGTTAAGGCTGAAGTAATAAGTAGAGAGAAGTAGTTTCTATCGAAACATTTCATTTCGTAAATGATTTTAAATATAAATGTTACAACATGGAAGTCATGTATGGTTCTCCATACCGATATTTGAAAAGTATCTGTGTGTAGAATTTTACTTCCATGTTATATAAGGAAATGGAAGTATGGTGATGGCAAAAAAAATCGTGTTCCAGATAATTGCAGATTCTGATTGTACTACCCTCAAAACATGAATAAAAGTCATTTTTCGAAATGTGTCTGTGTGTGAGTGTGTGTGTCTGTGTGTCTGGATGTAGATTTTTTCTGTGGCAAACGAAAACAGCTGCAAATTAAAAAACAGAATCAAATAAATTTTGCATACTACCCTGAATTGTAGAGTACTCAAGACCTATTGTTCTTGTTGAAGATCGGTTAAGGGAAAGGGTAGTTGACCTGCAACGTTTTTACTTCCATGTTTTTTTTTTATCAAGAGTAATTGTTTTCTATGGCAAACGATAACAGTCGCAAATTCAAACAGAATCAATTAATGTTTCGCATACAGCTCTAAATTGTAGAGTTCTCAAGACCTATTGTTTTTGGTGAAGATCGGTTAAGGGAAAGGGGTAGTTTACCAGCAACGTTTTATGTTTTAAAAGGGTATTACTTCCATATTGCATAAGGAAATGGAAGTATGGTGATGGCAAAAAAATCGTGGTCGAGATTATTGCAGATTCTGATTGTACTACCCTCAAAACATGAAAAAAATAATTTGTTGAAAAGTGTCTGTGTGTCTGTCTGTCTAACTGTCTGTGTCCATAGATTTTTTTTTTGGCAAACGATAACAGCCGCAAATTCAAACAGAATCAAATAATGTTTCGCAGGCAGCACTGAATTATAGAGTTCTCAAGATCTTTTGTTTCTTGTGAAGATCGGTTAAGGGAAAGGGGTAGTTTACCTGCAACGTTTTATGTTTCAACAACGGTAAATTTTTCTATGACGAACGATTCAAACAGAACCAAATACGTTTTTCCATACGTCCCTGAATTGAAGAGGACTGAATGCCTATTGATTTTGGTGAAGATCGGTTAAGGGAAACGGGTAGTTTACCAGCAACGTTTATGTTTTAACAAGGATAATTATTTCTAAGACGAACGATAACAGTCGCAAATTCAAACAGAATCAAATAATGTTTCGCATACAGCTCTAAATTGTAGAGTTCTCAAGACCTATTGTTTTTGGTGAAGATCGGTTAAGGGAAAGGGGTAGTTTAACAGCTACGTTTTATGTTTTAAAAGGGTAATTTTATTGTTTGAAGAATGAAAATTGTCGCATATTCAAAGAGAATCAAATAATTTTTGCATACGTTCTTAATGTTGTAAGTACTCAAGGACTTTGATTTTGGTGTAGATCGGTTAAGGGGAAAGGGTAGTTTACCGGAAACATTTTTTGTTGTAAAAAGAGTAAAGTACTTAACTTTGATAAATAAAGTATCCTGATAAGAAGATCTTAATAATCCACTGTAGAAAAATAGATGAAATATCTATAAATGAAGAGGCTAGTCGAGCGGGCTGAGGATAATTTCCTATAAATGAAAATTATAGTTGAAAGGGAAGGGTATAATTTTTATATGTGTACTACGTTATCGGCAACAAAGTAGTAGTTTGTTGTTAAAATTCCTTCCCGGGCTGTTTGGCGGTAGTCCAAAGTTTTTTTGAAAACCCAGGCGTATCGGCAGTGCCGTCGACTGCCATCATCAGTGAAAATCGAGTGAGATAAAGTGTGGTGGTATACGTTATTGACCACAGTACTGTGGTTAAGGCTGAAACAATAAGTAGAAGGAAGTTGTTTCTATGGAAACATTTCATTTCGTAAATGATTTTAAATATAAATCTTACAACATGGAAGGCATGTATGGTTCTCCATATCGATATTTGAAAAGTATCTGTGTGTAGAATTTTACTTCCATGTTCCATACGGAAATGGAAGTATGGTGATGGCAAAAAAATCGTGTTCCAGATAATTGCAGATTCTGATTGTACTACCCTCAAAACATGAATAAAAGTCATTTTTCGAAAAGTGTCTGTGTCTGGATGTAGATTTTTTTTCTGTGGCAAACTACAAAAGCTGCAAATTCAAACAGAATCAAATAAGTTTTGCATACAGCCCTGAATTGTAGAGTACACAAGACCTATTGTTCTTGGTGAAGATCGGTTAAGGGAAAGGGTAGTTGACCTGCAACGTTTTTACTTCCATGATTTTTTTTTATCAAGAGTAATTTTTTTCTATGGCAAATGATAACAGTCGCAAATTCAAACTGAATCAAATAATGTTTCGCATACAGCTCTAAATTGTAGAGTTCTCAAGACCTATTGTTTTTGGTGAAGATCGGTTAAGGGAAAGGGATAGTTTACCAGCAACGTTTTATGTTTTAAAAGGGTATTACTTCCATATTGCATAAGGAAATGGAAGTATGGTGATGGCAAAAAAATCGTGGTCGAGATTATTGCAGATTCTGATTGTACTACCCTCAAAACATGAAAAAAATAATTTGTTGAAAAGTGTCTGTGTGTCTGTCTGTCTAACTGTCTGTGTCCATAGATTTTTTTTTGGCAAAGGATAACACCCGCAAATTCAAACAGAATCAAATAATGTTTCCCAGACAGCTCTGAATTGTAGAGATCTAAAGATATTTTGTTTTTTGTTAAGATCGGTTAAGGGAAAGGGGTAGTTTACCTGCAACAATTTATGTTTTAAAAAATGTGATTTTTTCTATGACGATCGATATTTGCCGTAAATTCAAACAGAATCAAATACATTTGTGCAATCCTTCCTGAATTATAGAGCACTCAAGGCCAGTTGATTTTGGTGAATATCGTTACGAGAAAAGCGTAGTTTACCTACAACGTCTTATGTGATATCAAGTTTAATATTTTCTATGACGAAAGATAACTGTCGTAAATTCAATAATAATCAAATACTTTATTGCATACCTACATGAATTGTAAAGATCTGAAGGCCTGTTCATTTTGGTGAAGATCGGTTCAGGGATAGGGGTAGTTTACCAGCCACTTTTCATGTTTTAACAAGAGTAATTGCTTCTATGACGAACGATAACTGCCACACATTCAAACAGAATCAAATAAAGTTTTCAATGAATCCTGAATTGTAAAGATCTGAAGGCGTGTAGAATTTGGTGAAGATAGGTTAAGGGAAAGATGTAGTTTAACTGCAACATTTTACGTTGTAACAAGAGTAAAGTTGTAATTTTGAAAAATAAAGTATCCTGATAAGAAGATCGTAATAATCCACTGTAGAAAAATAGATGAAATATCTATAAATGAAGAGGCTAGTTGAACGGGCTGAGGATAATTTTCTATAAATGAAAATTATAGTTGAAAGGGAAGGGTATAATTTTTATATGTGTACTACGTTATCGGCAACAAAGTAATAGTTTGTTGTTAAAATTCCTTCCCGGGCTGTTTGGCGGTAGTCCAATGTTTTTTTGCAAAACCAGACGTATCGGCAGTGCCGTCGACTGCCATTATCAGTGAAAATCGAGTGCGATAATGTGTGGTGGTATACGTTATTGGCCACAGTACTGAAGTTAAGGCTGAAGTAATAAGTAGAGAGAAGTAGTTTCTATCGAAACATTTCATTTCGTAAATGATTTTAAATATAAATGTTACAACATGGAAGTCATGTATGGTTCTCCATACCGATATTTGAAAAGTATCTGTGTGTAGAATTTTAATTCCATGTTATATAAGGAAATGGAAGTATGGTGATGGCAAAAAAAATCGTGTTCCAGATAATTGCAGATTCTGATTGTACTACCCTCAAAACATGAATAAAAGTCATTTTTCGAAATGTGTCTGTGTGTGAGTGTGTGTGTCTGTGTGTCTGGATGTAGATTTTTTCTGTGGCAAACGAAAACAGCTGCAAATTAAAAAACAGAATCAAATAAATTTTGCATACTACCCTGAATTTGTAGAGTACTCAAGACCTATTGTTCTTGGTGAAGATCGGTTAAGGGAAAGGGTAGTTGACCTGCAACGTTTTTACTTCCATGTTTTTTTTTTTATCAAGAGTAATTGTTTTCTATGGCAAACGATAACAGTCGCAAATTCAAACAGAATCAAATAATGTTTCGCATACAGCTCTAAATTGTAGAGTTCTCAAGACCTATTGTTTTTGGTGAAGATCGGTTAAGGGAAAGGGGTAGTTTACCAGCAACGTTTTATGTTTTAAAAGGGTATTACTTCCATATTGCATAAGGAAATGGAAGTATTGCGTAAAGTGTGAGTCGTCTGATCACTTTTTCTTAACCCCACCAGCGCCCCCTCTTGTGTTTGTTTACTTATTGTATGGTGATGGCAAAAAAATCGTGTTCCAGATAATTGCAGATTCTGATTGTACTACCCTCAAAACATAAATAAAAGTCATTTTTTGAAAAGTGTCTGTGTGTGAGTGTGTTTGTCTGTGTGTCTGGATGTAGATTGTTTCTGTGGCAAACGAAAACAGCTACAAATTATAAAACAGAATCAAATAAATTTTGCATACAGTCCTGTATTGTAGAATACTCAAGACCTATTGTTCTTGGTGAAGATCGGTTAAGGGAAAGGGTAGTTGACCTGCAACGTTTTTACTTCCTAGTTTCTTTTTTTTATCAAGAGTAATTGTTTTCTATGGCAAACGATAACAGTCGCAAATTCAAACTGAATCAATTAATGTTTCCCATACAGCTCTAAATAGTAGAGTTCTCAAGTCCGCAAGATCGGTTATGGGAAACGGGTAGTTTACCAGCAAAATGTATGTTTTAACAAGGATAATTTTTTCTATAACGAACGATAACTGCCGTAAATTCAAAAAAAATCAAATACGTTTTTGCATACTGCTATGAATTGTGGAGTACTCAAGACCTGTTGTTTTTGGTGAAGATCGCTTAAGGGAAAGGGGTAGTTTAACAGCAACGTTTTATGTTTTAAAAGGTTAATTTTACTTGCTTGAGGAATGATAATTGGCGCATATTCAAAGAGAATCAAATATTTTTGCATACGTTCTTATGTTGTAAGTACTCAAGGTCTTTTGATTTTGGTGAAGATGGGTTAAGGGAACGAGGTAGTTTACCAGCAACATTTTATTTTGTAACAAGAGAAATTTTTTCATGACGAACGATAACTGCCGTAAATTCAAACAAAATCAAATAATTTTTTTTATATGTGCCTGAGTTGTAGTACACTCATGGCCTTTTGATTTTGGTGAAGATCGGTTACGGGGAAAGGGCAGTTTACCGGAAACATTTTTTGTTGTAACAAGAGTAAAGTAATTAACTTTGATAAATAAAGTATCCTGATAAGAAGATCTTAATAATCCAATGTAGAAAAAAAGATGAAATATCTATAAATTAAGAGGTTAGTTGAACGGGCTGAGGATAATTTTCTATAAATGAAAATTTTAGTTGAAAGGGAAGGGTATAATTTTTATATGTGTACTACGTTATCGGCAACAAAGTAGTAGTTTGTTGTTAAAATTCCTTCCCGGGCTGTTTGGCGGTAGTCCAAAGTTTTTTTGCAAAACCAGATGTATCGGGAGTGCCGTCGACTGCCATCATCAGTGAAAATTGAGTGCGATAAAGTGTGGTGGTATACGTTATTGACCACAGTACTGAAGTTAAGGCTGAAGTAATAAGTAGAGAGAAGTAGTTTCTATCGAAACATTTCATTTCGTAAATGATTTTAAATATAAATGTTACAACATGGAAGTCATGTATGGTTCTCCATACCGATATTTGAAAAGTATCTGTGTGTAGAATTTTACTTCCATGTTATATAAGGAAATATAAGTATGGTGATGGCAAAAAAATCGTGTTCCAGATAATTGCAGATTCTGATTGTACTACCCTCAAAACATGAATAAAAGTCATTTTTCGAAATGTGTCTGTGTGTGAGTGTGTGTGTCTGTGTGTCTGTGTGTCTGGATGTAGATTTTTTCTGTGGCAAACGAAAACAGCTGCAAATTATAAAACAGAATCAAATAAATTTTGCATACAGTCCTGTATTGTAGAATACTCAAGACCTATTGTTCTTGGTGAAGATCGGTTAAGGGAAAGGGTAGTTGACCTGCAACGTTTTTACTTCCTAGTTTCTTTTTTTTATCAAGAGTAATTGTTTTCTATGGCAAACGATAACAGTCGCAAATTCAAACTGAATCAATTAATGTTTCCCATACAGCTCTAAATAGTAGAGTTCTCAAGTCCGCAAGATCGGTTATGGGAAACGGGTAGTTTACCAGCAAAATGTATGTTTTAACAAGGATAATTTTTTCTATAACGAACGATAACTGCTGTAAATTCAAAAAAAATCAAATACGTTTTTGCATACTGCTATGAATTGTGGAGTACTCAAGACCTGTTGTTTTTGGTGAAGATCGCTTAAGGGAAAGGGGTAGTTTAACAGCAACGTTTTATGTTTTAAAAGGTTAATTTTACTTGCTTGAGGAATGATAATTGGCGCATATTCAAAGAGAATCAAATATTTTTGCATACGTTCTTATGTTGTAAGTACTCAAGGTCTTTTGATTTTGGTGAAGATGGGTTAAGGGAACGAGGTAGTTTACCAGCAACATTTTATTTTGTAACAAGAGAAATTTTTTCATGACGAACGATAACTGCCGTAAATTCAAACAAAATCAAATAATTTTTTTTATATGTGCCTGAGTTGTAGTACACTCATGGCCTTTTGATTTTGGTGAAGATCGGTTACGGGGAAAGGGCAGTTTACCGGAAACATTTTTTGTTGTAACAAGAGTAAAGTAATTAACTTTGATAAATAAAGTATCCTGATAAGAAGATCTTAATAATCCACTGTAGAAAAAAAGATGAAATATCTATAAATTAAGAGGTTAGTTGAACGGGCTGAGGATAATTTTCTATAAATGAAAATTTTAGTTGAAAGGGAAGGGTATAATTTTTATATGTGTACTACGTTATCGGCAACAAAGTAGTAGTTTGTTGTTAAAATTCCTTCCCGGGCTGTTTGGCGGTAGTCCAAAGTTTTTTTGCAAAACCAGATGTATCGGGAGTGCCGTCGACTGCCATCATCAGTGAAAATTGAGTGCGATAAAGTGTGGTGGTATACGTTATTGACCACAGTACTGAAGTTAAGGCTGAAGTAATAAGTAGAGAGAAGTAGTTTCTATCGAAACATTTCATTTCGTAAATGATTTTAAATATAAATGTTACAACATGGAAGTCATGTATGGTTCTCCATACCGATATTTGAAAAGTATCTGTGTGTAGAATTTTACTTCCATGTTATATAAGGAAATATAAGTATGGTGATGGCAAAAAAATCGTGTTCCAGATAATTGCAGATTCTGATTGTACTACCCTCAAAACATAAATAAAAGTCATTTTTTGAAAAGTGTCTGTGTGTGAGTGTGTTTGTCTGTGTGTCTGGATGTAGATTGTTTCTGTGGCAAACGAAAACAGCTACAAATTAAAAAACAGAATCAAATAAATTTTGCATACAGTCCTGTATTGTAGAGTACTCAAGACCTATTGTTCTTGGTGAAGATCGGTTAAGGGAAAGGGTAGTTGACCTGCAACGTTTTTACTTCCTAGTTTCTTTTTTTTATCAAGAGTAATTGTTTTCTATGGCAAACGATAGCAGTCGCAAATTCAAACTGAATCAATTAATGTTTCGCATACAGCTCTAAATAGTAGAGTTCTCAAGACCTATTGTTTTTGGTGAAGATCGGTTAAGGGAAAGGGTTAGTTTACCAGCAACGTTTTATGTTTTAAAAGGGTATTACTTCCATATTGCATAAGGAAATGGAAGTATGGTGATGGCAAAAAAAATCGTGGTCGAGATTATTGCAGATTCTGATTGTACTACACTCAAAACATGAAAAAAATAATTTGTTGAAAAGTGTCTGTGTGTCTGTCTGTCTAAATGTCTGTTTACATTGATTTTTTTTTGGCAAACGATAACAGTCGCAAATTCAAACTGAATCAATTAATGTTTCGCATACAGCTCAAAATAGTAGAGTTCTCAAGACCTATTTTTTTTATTGAAGATCGGTTAAGGGAAAGGGTTAGTTTAAAAGCAACGTTTTATGTTTTAAAAGGGTATTACTTCCATATTGCATAAGGAAATGGAAGTATGGTGATGGCAAAAAAAATCGTGGTCGAGATTATTGCAGATTCTGATTGTACTACACTCAAAACATGAAAAAAATTATTTGTTGAAAAGTGTCTGTGTGTCTGTCTCTCTTACTGTCTGTGTCCATTGATTTTTTTTTGGCAAACGATAACAGCCGCAAATTCAAACAGAATCAAATAATGTTCGCAGGCAGCACTGACTTGTCGAGTTCTCAAGATCTTTTGTTTTTTGTGAAGATCGGTTAAGGGAAAGGGGTAGTTTACCAGCAACGTTTTCGTTTTAACAACGGTAAATTTTTCTATGACGAACGATAACTGCCGCACTTTCAAACAGTATCAAATAATGTTTTGCACACATCCCTGAATTGTAGCGAGCTGAAGGCGTTTTGATTATGGTGAAGATCGGTTAAGGGAAAGGGGTAGTTTACCAGCAACGATTTATGTTTTAACAAGGGTAATTTTTTCTATGACGAACGATAATTGCCATAAATTCAAACAGAATGAAATCCTTTGTTGCAATCCTTCCTCAATTATAGAGCACTCAAGGCCAGTTGATTTACGTGAATATCGGTTACGAGAAAAGAGTAGCTTACCTACAACGTCTTATGTGATAACAAGGTTAATATTTTCTATGGCGAACGATAACTGTCGTAAATTCAAAGAGAATCAAATAATATTTTGCATTCCTAAATGAATTGTAAAGATCTGAAGGCCTGTTGATTTTGGTGAAGTTCGGTATTGGGAAAGAGGTAGTTTACCAGCCACTTTTCATGTTTTAACAAGAGTAATTGTTTCTATGACGAACGATAACTGCCACACATTCAAAAAGAATCAAATAATGTTTTCAATGAATCCTGAATTATATAGAACTCAAGGCCGGTAGAATTTGGTGAAGATCGGTTAAGGGAAAGTGTAGTTGACCTGCAACGTTTTTACTTCCATGATTTTTTTTATCAAGAGTAATTTTTTTCTATGGCAAATGATAACAGTCGCAAATTCAAACTGAATCAAATAATGTTTCGCATACAGCTCTAAATTGCAGAGTTCTCAAGACCTATAGTTTTTGGTGAAGATCGGTTAAGGGAAAGGGGTAGTTTACCAGCAACGTTTTATGCTTTAAAAGGGTATTACTTCCATGTTGCCTAAGGAAATGGAAGTATGGAATGGCAAAAAAAATCGTGGCCGCGATTACTGCAGATTCTGATTGTACTACCCACAAAACATGAAAAAAATAATTTGTTGAAAAGTGTCTGTGTGTCTGTCTAACTGTCTGTGTCCATAGATTTTTTTTGGCAAAGGATAACAGCCGCAAATTCAAACAGAATCAAATAATGTTTCCCAGACAGCCATGAATTGTAGAGATCTAAAGGTATTTTGTTTTTTGTTAAGATCGGTTAAGGGAAAAGGGTAGTTTACCAGCAACAATTTATGTTTTAACAAATGTGATTTTTTCTATGACGATCGATATTTGCCGTAAATTCAAACAGAATCAAGTACATTTGTGCAATCCTTCCTGAATTATAGAGCACTCAAAGCCAGTTGATTTTGGTGAATATCGGTTACGAGAAAAGCGTAGTTTACCTACAACGTCTTATGTGATATCAAGCTTAATATTTTCTATGACGAAAGATAACTGTCGTAAATTCAATAATAATCAAATACTTTATTGCATACCTACATGAATTGTAAAGATCTGAAGGCCTGTTCACTTTGGTGAAGATCGGCTCAGGGATAGGGGTAGTTTACCAGCCACTTTTCATGTTTTAACAAGAGTAATTGCTTCTATGACGAACGATAACTGCCACACATTCAAACAGAATCAAATAATGTTTTCAATGAATCCTGAATTGTAAAGATCTGAAGGCGTGTAGAATTTGGTGAAGATAGGTTAAGGGAAAGGTGTAGTTTAACTGCAACATTTTACGTTGTAACAAGAGTAAAGTACGTAATTTTGAAAAATAAAGTATCCTGATAAGAAGATCGTAATAATCCACTGTAGAAAAATAAATGAAATATCTATAAATGAAGAGGCTAGTTGAACGGGCTGAGGATAATTTTCTATAAATGAAAATTATAGTTGAAAGGGATGGGTATAATTTTTATATGTGTACTACGTGATCGGCAACAAAGTAGTAGTTTGTTGTTAAAATTCCTTCCCGGGCTGTTTGGCGGTAAGTCCAATGTTTTTTTGCAAAACCAGACGTATCGGCAGTGCCGTCGACTGCCATTATCAGTGAAAATCGAGTGCGATAAAGTGTGGTGGTATACGTTATTGGCCACAGTACTGAAGTTAAGGCTGAAGTAATAAGTAGAGAGAAGTAGTTTCTATCGAAACATTTCATTTCGTAAATGATTTTAAATATAAATGTTACAACATGGAAGTCATGTATGGTTCTCCATACCGATATTTGAAAAGTATCTGTGTGTAGAATTTTACTTCCATGTTATATAAGGAAATGGAAGTATGGTGATGGCAAAAAAAATCGTGTTCCAGATAATTGCAGATTCTGATTGTACTACCCTCAAAACATGAATAAAGGTCATTTTTCGAAATGTGTCTGTGTGTGAGTGTGTGTGTCTGTGTGTCTGGATGTAGATTTTTTCTGTGGCAAACGAAAACAGCTGCAAATTAAAAAACAGAATCAAATAAATTTTGCATACTACCCTGAATTTGTAGAGTACTCAAGACCTATTGTTCTTGGTGAAGATCGGTTAAGGGAAAGGGTAGTTGACCTGCAACGTTTTTACTTCCATGTTTTTTTTTTATCAAGAGTAATTGTTTTCTATGGCAAACGATAACAGTCGCAAATTCAAACAGAATCAAATAATGTTTCGCATACAGCTCTAAATTGTAGAGTTCTCAAGACCTATTGTTTTTGGTGAAGATCGGTTAAGGGAAAGGGTTAGTTTAAAAGCAACGTTTTATGTTTTAAAAGGGTATTACTTCCATATTGCATAAGGAAATGGAAGTATGGTGATGGCAAAAAAAATCGTGGTCGAGATTATTGCAGATTCTGATTGTACTACACTCAAAACATGAAAAAAATTATTTGTTGAAAAGTGTCTGTGTGTCTGTCTCTCTTACTGTCTGTGTCCAATGATTTTTTTTTGGCAAACGATAACAGCCGCAAATTCAAACAGAATCAAATAATGTTTCGCAGGCAGCACTGACTTGTCGAGTTCTCAAGATCTTTTGTTTTTTGTGAAGATCGGTTAAGGGAAAGGGGTAGTTTACCAGCAACGTTTTCGTTTTAACAACGGTAAATTTTTCTATGACGAACGATAACTGCCGCACTTTCAAACAGTATCAAATAATGTTTTGCACACATCCCTGAATTGTAGCGAGCTGAAGGCGTTTTGATTATGGTGAAGATCGGTTAAGGGAAAGGGGTAGTTTACCAGCAACGATTTATGTTTTAACAAGGGTAATTTTTTCTATGACGAACGATAATTGCCATAAATTCAAACAGAATGAAATCCTTTGTTGCAATCCTTCCTGAATTATAGAGCACTCAAGGCCAGTTTATTTACGTGAATATCGGTTACGAGAAAAGAGTAGCTTACCTACAACGTCTTATGTGATAACAAGGTTAATATTTTCTATGGCGAACGATAACTGTCGTAAATTCAAAGAGAATCAAATAATATTTTGCATTCCTAAATGAATTGTAAAGATCTGAAGGCCTGTTGATTTTGGTGAAGTTCGGTATTGGGAAAGAGGTAGTTTACCAGCCACTTTTCATGTTTTAACAAGAGTAATTGTTTCTATGACGAACGATAACTGCCACACATTCAAAAAGAATCAAATAATGTTTTCAATGAATCCTGAATTATATAGAACTCAAGGCCGGTAGAATTTGGTGAAGATCGGTTAAGGGAAAGTGTAGTTGACCTGCAACGTTTTTACTTCCATGATTTTTTTTATCAAGAGTAATTTTTTTCTATGGCAAATGATAACAGTCGCAAATTCAAACTGAATCAAATAATGTTTCGCATACAGCTCTAAATTGCAGAGTTCTCAAGACCTATAGTTTTTGGTGAAGATCGGTTAAGGGAAAGGGGTAGTTTACCAGCAACGTTTTATGCTTTAAAAGGGTATTACTTCCATGTTGCCTAAGGAAATGGAAGTATGGAATGGCAAAAAAAATCGTGGCCGCGATTACTGCAGATTCTGATTGTACTACCCACAAAACATGAAAAAAATAATTTGTTGAAAAGTGTCTGTGTGTCTGTCTAACTGTCTGTGTCCATAGATTTTTTTTGGCAAAGGATAACAGCCGCAAATTCAAACAGAATCAAATAATGTTTCCCAGACAGCCATGAATTGTAGAGATCTAAAGGTATTTTGTTTTTTGTTAAGATCGGTTAAGGGAAAAGGGTAGTTTACCAGCAACAATTTATGTTTTAACAAATGTGATTTTTTCTATGACGATCGATATTTGCCGTAAATTCAAACAGAATCAAGTACATTTGTGCAATCCTTCCTGAATTATAGAGCACTCAAAGCCAGTTGATTTTGGTGAATATCGGTTACGAGAAAAGCGTAGTTTACCTACAACGTCTTATGTGATATCAAGCTTAATATTTTCTATGACGAAAGATAACTGTCGTAAATTCAATAATAATCAAATACTTTATTGCATACCTACATGAATTGTAAAGATCTGAAGGCCTGTTCACTTTGGTGAAGATCGGCTCAGGGATAGGGGTAGTTTACCAGCCACTTTTCATGTTTTAACAAGAGTAATTGCTTCTATGACGAACGATAACTGCCACACATTCAAACAGAATCAAATAATGTTTTCAATGAATCCTGAATTGTAAAGATCTGAAGGCGTGTAGAATTTGGTGAAGATAGGTTAAGGGAAAGGTGTAGTTTAACTGCAACATTTTACGTTGTAACAAGAGTAAAGTACGTAATTTTGAAAAATAAAGTATCCTGATAAGAAGATCGTAATAATCCACTGTAGAAAAATAAATGAAATATCTATAAATGAAGAGGCTAGTTGAACGGGCTGAGGATAATTTTCTATAAATGAAAATTATAGTTGAAAGGGATGGGTATAATTTTTATATGTGTACTACGTGATCGGCAACAAAGTAGTAGTTTGTTGTTAAAATTCCTTCCCGGGCTGTTTGGCGGTAAGTCCAATGTTTTTTTGCAAAACCAGACGTATCGGCAGTGCCGTCGACTGCCATTATCAGTGAAAATCGAGTGCGATAAAGTGTGGTGGTATACGTTATTGGCCACAGTACTGAAGTTAAGGCTGAAGTAATAAGTAGAGAGAAGTAGTTTCTATCGAAACATTTCATTTCGTAAATGATTTTAAACATAAATGTTACAACATGGAAGTCATGTATGGTTCTCCATACCGATATTTGAAAAGTATCTGTGTGTAGAATTTTACTTCCATGTTATATAAGGAAATGGAAGTATGGTGATGGCAAAAAAAATCGTGTTCCAGATAATTGCAGATTCTGATTGTACTACCCTCAAAACATGAATAAAGGTCATTTTTCGAAATGTGTCTGTGTGTGAGTGTGTGTGTCTGTGTGTCTGGATGTAGATTTTTTCTGTGGCAAACGAAAACAGCTGCAAATTAAAAAACAGAATCAAATAAATTTTGCATACTACCCTGAATTTGTAGAGTACTCAAGACCTATTGTTCTTGGTGAAGATCGGTTAAGGGAAAGGGTAGTTGACCTGCAACGTTTTTACTTCCATGTTTTTTTTTTATCAAGAGTAATTGTTTTCTATGGCAAACGATAACAGTCGCAAATTCAAACAGAATCAAATAATGTTTCGCATACAGCTCTAAATTGTAGAGTTCTCAAGACCTATTGTTTTTGGTGAAGATCGGTTAAGGGAAAGGGTTAGTTTAAAAGCAACGTTTTATGTTTTAAAAGGGTATTACTTCCATATTGCATAAGGAAATGGAAGTATGGTGATGGCAAAAAAAATCGTGGTCGAGATTATTGCAGATTCTGATTGTACTACACTCAAAACATGAAAAAAATTATTTGTTGAAAAGTGTCTGTGTGTCTGTCTCTCTTACTGTCTGTGTCCAATGATTTTTTTTTGGCAAACGATAACAGCCGCAAATTCAAACAGAATCAAATAATGTTTCGCAGGCAGCACTGACTTGTCGAGTTCTCAAGATCTTTTGTTTTTTGTGAAGATCGGTTAAGGGAAAGGGGTAGTTTACCAGCAACGTTTTCGTTTTAACAACGGTAAATTTTTCTATGACGAACGATAACTGCCGCACTTTCAAACAGTATCAAATAATGTTTTGCACACATCCCTGAATTGTAGCGAGCTGAAGGCGTTTTGATTATGGTGAAGATCGGTTAAGGGAAAGGGGTAGTTTACCAGCAACGATTTATGTTTTAACAAGGGTAATTTTTTCTATGACGAACGATAATTGCCATAAATTCAAACAGAATGAAATCCTTTGTTGCAATCCTTCCTGAATTATAGAGCACTCAAGGCCAGTTTATTTACGTGAATATCGGTTACGAGAAAAGAGTAGCTTACCTACAACGTCTTATGTGATAACAAGGTTAATATTTTCTATGGCGAACGATAACTGTCGTAAATTCAAAGAGAATCAAATAATTTTTTGCATTCCTAAATGAATTGTAAAGATCTGAAGGCCTGTTGATTTTGGTGAAGTTCGGTATTGGGAAAGAGGTAGTTTACCAGCCACTTTTCATGTTTTAACAAGAGTAATTGCTTCTATGACGAACGATAACTGCCACACATTCAAAAAGAATCAAATAAGGTTTTCAATGAATCCTGAATTATATAGAACTCAAGGCCGGTAGAATTTGGTGAAGATCGGTTAAGGGAAAGGGTAGTTGACCTGCAACGTTTTTACTTCCATGATTTTTTTTATCAAGAGTAATTTTTTTCTATGGCAAATGATAACAGTCGCAAATTCAAACTGAATCAAATAATGTTTCGCATACAGCTCTAAATTGCAGAGTTCTCAAGACCTATAGATTTTGGTGAAGATCGGTTAAGGGAAAGGGGTAGTTTACTAGCAACGTTTTATGCTTTAAAAGGGTATTACTTCCATGTTGCATAAGGAAATGGAAGTATGGTAATGGCAAAAAAAATCGTGGCCGCGATTATTGCAGATTCTGATTGTACTACCCTCAAAACATGAAAAAAATAATTTGTTGAAAAGTGTCTGTGTGTCTGTCTAACTGTCTATGTCCATAGATTTTTTTTTGGCAAAGGATAACAGCCGCAAATTCAAACAGAATCAAATAATGTTTCCCAGACAGCCATGAATTGTAGAGATCTAAAGGTATTTTGTTTTTTGTTAAGATCGGTTAAGGGAAAGGGGTAGTTTACCAGCAACAATTTATGTTTTAACAAATGTGATTTTTTCTATGACGATCGATATTTGCCGTAAATTCAAACAGAATCAAGTACATTTGTGCAATCCTTCCTGAATTATAGAGCACTCAAAGCCAGTTGATTTTGGTGAATATCGGTTACGAGAAAAGCGTAGTTTACCAACAACGTCTTATGTGATATCAAGTTTAATATTTTCTATGACGAAAGATAACTGTCGTAAATTCAATAATAATCAAATACTTTATTGCATACCTACATGAATTGTAAAGATCTGAAGGCCTGTTCATTTTGGTGAAGATCGGCTCAGGAATAGGGGTAGTTTACCAGCCACTTTTCATGTTTTAACAAGAGTAATTGCTTCTATGACGAACGATAACTGCCACACATTCAAACAGAATCAAATAATGTTTTCAATGAATCCTGAATTGTAAAGATCTGAAGGCGTGTAGAATTTGGTGAAGATAGGTTAAGGGAAAGGTGTAGTTTAACTGCAACATTTTACGTTGTAACAAGAGTAAAGTGCGTAATTTTGAAAAATAAATTATCCTGATAAGAAGATCGTAATAATCCACTGTAGAAAAATAAATGAAATATCTATAAATGAAGAGGCTAGTTGAACGGGCTGAGGATAATTTTCTATAAATGAAAATTATAGTTGAAAGGGATGGGTATAATTTTTATATGTGTACTACGTTATCGGCAACAAAGTAGTAGTTTGTTGTTAAAATTCCTTCCCGGGCTGATTGGCGGTAAGTCCAATGTTTTTTTGCAAAACCAGACGTATCGGCAGTGCCGTCGACTGCCATTATCAGTGAAAATCGAGTGCGATAAAGTGTGGTGGTATACGTTATTGGCCACAGTACTGAAGTTAAGGCTGAAGTAATAAGTAGAGAGAAGTAGTTTCTATCGAAACATTTCATTTCGTAAATGATTTTAAATATAAATGTTACAACATGGAAGTCATGTATGGTTCTCCATACCGATATTTGAAAAGTATCTGTGTGTAGAATTTTACTTCCATGTTATATAAGGAAATGGAAGTATGGTGATGGCAAAAAAAATCGTGTTCCAGATAATTGCAGATTCTGATTGTACTACCCTCAAAACATGAATAAAAGTCATTTTTCGAAATGTGTCTGTGTGTGAGTGTGTGTGTCTGTGTGTCTGGATGTAGATTTTTTCTGTGGCAAACGAAAACAGCTGCAAATTAAAAAACAGAACCAAATAAATTTTGCATACTACCCTGAATTTGTAGAGTACTCAAGACCTATTGTTCTTGGTGAAGATCGGTTAAGGGAAAGGGTAGTTGACCTGCAACGTTTTTACTTCCATGTTTTTTTTTTTATCAAGAGTAATTGTTTTCTATGGCAAACGATAACAGTCGCAAATTCAAACAGAATCAATTAATGTTTCGCATACAGCTCTAAATTGTAGAGTTCTCAAGACCTATTGTTTTTGGTGAAGATCGGTTAAGGGAAAGGGGTAGTTTACCAGCAACGTTTTATGTTTTAAAAGGGTATTACTTCCATATTGCATAAGGAAATGGAAGTATTGCGTAAAGTGTGAGTCGTCTGATCACTTTTTCTTAACCCCACCAGCGCCCCCTCTTGTGTTTGCTTACTTATTGTATGGTGATGGCAAAAAAATCGTGTTCCAGATAATTGCAGATTCTGATTGTACTACCCTCAAAACATAAATAAAAGTCATTTTTTGAAAAGTGTCTGTGTGTGAGTGTGTTTGTCTGTGTGTCTGGATGTAGATTGTTTCTGTGGCAAACGAAAACAGCTACAAATTATAAAACAGAATCAAATAAATTTTGCATACAGACCTGTATTGTAGAGTACTCAAGACCTATTGTTCTTGGTGAAGATCGGTTAAGGGAAAGGGTAGTTGACCTGCAACGTTTTTACTTCCTAGTTTCTTTTTTTTATCAAGAGTAATTGTTTTCTATGGCAAACGATAACAGTCGCAAATTCAAACTGAATCAGTTAATGTTTCCCATACAGCTCTAAATAGTAGAGTTCTCAAGTCCGCAAGATCGGTTATGGGAAACGGGTAGTTTACCAGCAAAATGTATGTTTTAACAAGGATAATTTTTTCTATAACGAACGATAACTGCCGTAAATTCAAAAAAAATCAAATACGTTTTTGCATACTGCTATGAATTGTGGAGTACTCAAGACCTGTTGTTTTTGGTGAAGATCGCTTAAGGGAAAGGGGTAGTTTAACAGCAACGTTTTATGTTTTAAAAGGTTAATTTTACTTGCTTGAGGAATGATAATTGGCGCATATTCAAAGAGAATCAAATATTTTTGCATACGTTCTTATGTTGTAAGTACTCAAGGTCTTTTGATTTTGGTGAAGATGGGTTAAGGGAACGAGGTAGTTTACCAGCAACATTTTATTTTGTAACAAGAGAAATTTTTTCATGACGAACGATAACTGCCGTAAATTCAAACAAAATCAAATAATTTTTTTTATATGTGCCTGAGTTGTAGTACACTCAAGGCCTTTTGATTTTGGTGAAGATCGGTTACGGGGAAAGGGCAGTTTACCGGAAACATTTTTTGTTGTAACAAGAGTAAAGTAATTAACTTTGATAAATAAAGTATCCTGATAAGAAGATCTTAATAATCCACTGTAGAAAAATAGATGAAATATCTATAAATTAAGAGGTTAGTTGAACGGGCTGAGGATAATTTTCTATAAATGAAAATTTTAGTTGAAAGGGAAGGGTATAATTTTTATATGTGTACTACGTTATCGGCAACAAAGTAGTAGTTTGTTGTTAAAATTCCTTCCCGGGCTGTTTGGCGGTAGTCCAAAGTTTTTTTGCAAAACCAGATGTATCGGCAGTGCCGTCGACTGCCATCATCAGTGAAAATTGAGTGCGATAAAGTGTGGTGGTATACGTTATTGACCACAGTACTGAAGTTAAGGCTGAAGTAATAAGTAGAGAGAAGTAGTTTCTACCGAAACATTTCATTTCGTAAATGATTTTAAATATAAATGTTACAACATGGAAGTCATGTATGGTTCTCCATACCGATATTTGAAAAGTATCTGTGTGTAGAATTTTACTTCCATGTTATATAAGGAAATATAAGTATGGTGATGGCAAAAAAATCGTGTTCCAGATAATTGCAGATTCTGATTGTACTACCCTCAAAACATAAATAATTGTTTTCTATGGCAAACGATAACAGTCGCAAATTCAAACTGAATCAATTAATGTTTCGCATACAGCTCTAAATAGTAGAGTTCTCAAGACCTATTGTTTTTGGTGAAGATCGGTTAAGGGAAAGGGTTAGTTTACCAGCAACGTTTTATGTTTTAAAAGGGTATTACTTCCAAATTGCATAAGGAAATGGAAGTATGGTGATGGCAAAAAAAATCGTGGTCGAGATTATTGCAGATTCTGATTGTACTACACTCAAAACATGAAAAAAATAATTTGTTGAAAAGTGTCTGTGTGTCTGTCTGACTAACTGTCTGTGTACATTGACTTTTTTTGGCAAACGATAACAGTCGCAAATTCAAACTGAATCAATTAATGTTTCGCATACAGCTCAAAATAGTAGAGTTCTCAAGACCTATTGTTTTTGGTGAAGATCGGTTAAGGGAAAGGGTTAGTTTAAAAGCAACGTTTTATGTTTTAAAAGGGTATTACTTCCATATTGCATAAGGAAATGGAAGTATGGTGATGGCAAAAAAAATCGTGGTCGAGATTATTGCAGATTCTGATTGTACTACACTCAAAACATGAAAAAAATTATTTGTTGAAAAGTGTCTGTGTGTCTGTCTGTCTTACTGTCTGTGTCCATTGATTTTTTTTTGGCAAACGATAACAGCCGCAAATTCAAACAGAATCAAATAATGTTTTCAATGAATCCTGAATTGTAAAGATCTGAAGGCGTGTAGAATTTGGTGAAGATAGGTTAAGGGAAAGGTGTAGTTTAACTGCAACATTTTACGTTGTAACAAGAGTAAAGTACGTAATTTTGAAAAATAAAGTATCCTGATAAGAAGATCGTAATAATCCACTGTAGAAAAATAAATGAAATATCTATAAATGAAGAGGCTAGTTGAACGGGCTGAGGATAATTTTCTATAAATGAAAATTATAGTTGAAAGGGATGGGTATAATTTTTATATGTGTACTACGTGATCGGCAACAAAGTAGTAGTTTGTTGTTAAAATTCCTTCCCGGGCTGTTTGGCGGTAAGTCCAATGTTTTTTTGCAAAACCAGACGTATCGGCAGTGCCGTCGACTGCCATTATCAGTGAAAATCGAGTGCGATAAAGTGTGGTGGTATACGTTATTGGCCACAGTACTGAAGTTAAGGCTGAAGTAATAAGTAGAGAGAAGTAGTTTCTATCGAAACATTTCATTTCGTAAATGATTTTAAACATAAATGTTACAACATGGAAGTCATGTATGGTTCTCCATACCGATATTTGAAAAGTATCTGTGTGTAGAATTTTACTTCCATGTTATATAAGGAAATGGAAGTATGGTGATGGCAAAAAAAATCGTGTTCCAGATAATTGCAGATTCTGATTGTACTACCCTCAAAACATGAATAAAGGTCATTTTTCGAAATGTGTCTGTGTGTGAGTGTGTGTGTCTGTGTGTCTGGATGTAGATTTTTTCTGTGGCAAACGAAAACAGCTGCAAATTAAAAAACAGAATCAAATAAATTTTGCATACTACCCTGAATTTGTAGAGTACTCAAGACCTATTGTTCTTGGTGAAGATCGGTTAAGGGAAAGGGTAGTTGACCTGCAACGTTTTTACTTCCATGTTTTTTTTTTATCAAGAGTAATTGTTTTCTATGGCAAACGATAACAGTCGCAAATTCAAACAGAATCAAATAATGTTTCGCATACAGCTCTAAATTGTAGAGTTCTCAAGACCTATTGTTTTTGGTGAAGATCGGTTAAGGGAAAGGGTTAGTTTAAAAGCAACGTTTTATGTTTTAAAAGGGTATTACTTCCATATTGCATAAGGAAATGGAAGTATGGTGATGGCAAAAAAAATCGTGGTCGAGATTATTGCAGATTCTGATTGTACTACACTCAAAACATGAAAAAAATTATTTGTTGAAAAGTGTCTGTGTGTCTGTCTCTCTTACTGTCTGTGTCCAATGATTTTTTTTTGGCAAACGATAACAGCCGCAAATTCAAACAGAATCAAATAATGTTTCGCAGGCAGCACTGACTTGTCGAGTTCTCAAGATCTTTTGTTTTTTGTGAAGATCGGTTAAGGGAAAGGGGTAGTTTACCAGCAACGTTTTCGTTTTAACAACGGTAAATTTTTCTATGACGAACGATAACTGCCGCACTTTCAAACAGTATCAAATAATGTTTTGCACACATCCCTGAATTGTAGCGAGCTGAAGGCGTTTTGATTATGGTGAAGATCGGTTAAGGGAAAGGGGTAGTTTACCAGCAACGATTTATGTTTTAACAAGGGTAATTTTTTCTATGACGAACGATAATTGCCATAAATTCAAACAGAATGAAATCCTTTGTTGCAATCCTTCCTGAATTATAGAGCACTCAAGGCCAGTTTATTTACGTGAATATCGGTTACGAGAAAAGAGTAGCTTACCTACAACGTCTTATGTGATAACAAGGTTAATATTTTCTATGGCGAACGATAACTGTCGTAAATTCAAAGAGAATCAAATAATTTTTTGCATTCCTAAATGAATTGTAAAGATCTGAAGGCCTGTTGATTTTGGTGAAGTTCGGTATTGGGAAAGAGGTAGTTTACCAGCCACTTTTCATGTTTTAACAAGAGTAATTGCTTCTATGACGAACGATAACTGCCACACATTCAAAAAGAATCAAATAAGGTTTTCAATGAATCCTGAATTATATAGAACTCAAGGCCGGTAGAATTTGGTGAAGATCGGTTAAGGGAAAGGGTAGTTGACCTGCAACGTTTTTACTTCCATGATTTTTTTTATCAAGAGTAATTTTTTTCTATGGCAAATGATAACAGTCGCAAATTCAAACTGAATCAAATAATGTTTCGCATACAGCTCTAAATTGCAGAGTTCTCAAGACCTATAGATTTTGGTGAAGATCGGTTAAGGGAAAGGGGTAGTTTACTAGCAACGTTTTATGCTTTAAAAGGGTATTACTTCCATGTTGCATAAGGAAATGGAAGTATGGTAATGGCAAAAAAAATCGTGGCCGCGATTATTGCAGATTCTGATTGTACTACCCTCAAAACATGAAAAAAATAATTTGTTGAAAAGTGTCTGTGTGTCTGTCTAACTGTCTATGTCCATAGATTTTTTTTTGGCAAAGGATAACAGCCGCAAATTCAAACAGAATCAAATAATGTTTCCCAGACAGCCATGAATTGTAGAGATCTAAAGGTATTTTGTTTTTTGTTAAGATCGGTTAAGGGAAAGGGGTAGTTTACCAGCAACAATTTATGTTTTAACAAATGTGATTTTTTCTATGACGATCGATATTTGCCGTAAATTCAAACAGAATCAAGTACATTTGTGCAATCCTTCCTGAATTATAGAGCACTCAAAGCCAGTTGATTTTGGTGAATATCGGTTACGAGAAAAGCGTAGTTTACCAACAACGTCTTATGTGATATCAAGTTTAATATTTTCTATGACGAAAGATAACTGTCGTAAATTCAATAATAATCAAATACTTTATTGCATACCTACATGAATTGTAAAGATCTGAAGGCCTGTTCATTTTGGTGAAGATCGGCTCAGGAATAGGGGTAGTTTACCAGCCACTTTTCATGTTTTAACAAGAGTAATTGCTTCTATGACGAACGATAACTGCCACACATTCAAACAGAATCAAATAATGTTTTCAATGAATCCTGAATTGTAAAGATCTGAAGGCGTGTAGAATTTGGTGAAGATAGGTTAAGGGAAAGGTGTAGTTTAACTGCAACATTTTACGTTGTAACAAGAGTAAAGTGCGTAATTTTGAAAAATAAATTATCCTGATAAGAAGATCGTAATAATCCACTGTAGAAAAATAAATGAAATATCTATAAATGAAGAGGCTAGTTGAACGGGCTGAGGATAATTTTCTATAAATGAAAATTATAGTTGAAAGGGATGGGTATAATTTTTATATGTGTACTACGTTATCGGCAACAAAGTAGTAGTTTGTTGTTAAAATTCCTTCCCGGGCTGATTGGCGGTAAGTCCAATGTTTTTTTGCAAAACCAGACGTATCGGCAGTGCCGTCGACTGCCATTATCAGTGAAAATCGAGTGCGATAAAGTGTGGTGGTATACGTTATTGGCCACAGTACTGAAGTTAAGGCTGAAGTAATAAGTAGAGAGAAGTAGTTTCTATCGAAACATTTCATTTCGTAAATGATTTTAAATATAAATGTTACAACATGGAAGTCATGTATGGTTCTCCATACCGATATTTGAAAAGTATCTGTGTGTAGAATTTTACTTCCATGTTATATAAGGAAATGGAAGTATGGTGATGGCAAAAAAAATCGTGTTCCAGATAATTGCAGATTCTGATTGTACTACCCTCAAAACATGAATAAAAGTCATTTTTCGAAATGTGTCTGTGTGTGAGTGTGTGTGTCTGTGTGTCTGGATGTAGATTTTTTCTGTGGCAAACGAAAACAGCTGCAAATTAAAAAACAGAACCAAATAAATTTTGCATACTACCCTGAATTTGTAGAGTACTCAAGACCTATTGTTCTTGGTGAAGATCGGTTAAGGGAAAGGGTAGTTGACCTGCAACGTTTTTACTTCCATGTTTTTTTTTTTATCAAGAGTAATTGTTTTCTATGGCAAACGATAACAGTCGCAAATTCAAACAGAATCAATTAATGTTTCGCATACAGCTCTAAATTGTAGAGTTCTCAAGACCTATTGTTTTTGGTGAAGATCGGTTAAGGGAAAGGGGTAGTTTACCAGCAACGTTTTATGTTTTAAAAGGGTATTACTTCCATATTGCATAAGGAAATGGAAGTATTGCGTAAAGTGTGAGTCGTCTGATCACTTTTTCTTAACCCCACCAGCGCCCCCTCTTGTGTTTGCTTACTTATTGTATGGTGATGGCAAAAAAATCGTGTTCCAGATAATTGCAGATTCTGATTGTACTACCCTCAAAACATAAATAAAAGTCATTTTTTGAAAAGTGTCTGTGTGTGAGTGTGTTTGTCTGTGTGTCTGGATGTAGATTGTTTCTGTGGCAAACGAAAACAGCTACAAATTAAAAAACAGAATCAAATAAATTTTGCATACAGTCCTGTATTGTAGAGTACTCAAGACCTATTGTTCTTGGTGAAGATCGGTTAAGGGAAAGGGTAGTTGACCTGCAACGTTTTTACTTCCTAGTTTCTTTTTTTTATCAAGAGTAATTGTTTTCTATGGCAAACGATAACAGTCGCAAATTCAAACTGAATCAGTTAATGTTTCCCATACAGCTCTAAATAGTAGAGTTCTCAAGTCCGCAAGATCGGTTATGGGAAACGGGTAGTTTACCAGCAAAATGTATGTTTTAACAAGGATAATTTTTTCTATAACGAACGATAACTGCCGTAAATTCAAAAAAAATCAAATACGTTTTTGCATACTGCTATGAATTGTGGAGTACTCAAGACCTGTTGTTTTTGGTGAAGATCGCTTAAGGGAAAGGGGTAGTTTAACAGCAACGTTTTATGTTTTAAAAGGTTAATTTTACTTGCTTGAGGAATGATAATTGGCGCATATTCAAAGAGAATCAAATATTTTTGCATACGTTCTTATGTTGTAAGTACTCAAGGTCTTTTGATTTTGGTGAAGATGGGTTAAGGGAACGAGGTAGTTTACCAGCAACATTTTATTTTGTAACAAGAGAAATTTTTTCATGACGAACGATAACTGCCGTAAATTCAAACAAAATCAAATAATTTTTTTTATATGTGCCTGAGTTGTAGTACACTCAAGGCCTTTTGATTTTGGTGAAGATCGGTTACGGGGAAAGGGCAGTTTACCGGAAACATTTTTTGTTGTAACAAGAGTAAAGTAATTAACTTTGATAAATAAAGTATCCTGATAAGAAGATCTTAATAATCCACTGTAGAAAAATAGATGAAATATCTATAAATTAAGAGGTTAGTTGAACGGGCTGAGGATAATTTTCTATAAATGAAAATTTTAGTTGAAAGGGAAGGGTATAATTTTTATATGTGTACTACGTTATCGGCAACAAAGTAGTAGTTTGTTGTTAAAATTCCTTCCCGGGCTGTTTGGCGGTAGTCCAAAGTTTTTTTGCAAAACCAGATGTATCGGCAGTGCCGTCGACTGCCATCATCAGTGAAAATTGAGTGCGATAAAGTGTGGTGGTATACGTTATTGACCACAGTACTGAAGTTAAGGCTGAAGTAATAAGTAGAGAGAAGTAGTTTCTACCGAAACATTTCATTTCGTAAATGATTTTAAATATAAATGTTACAACATGGAAGTCATGTATGGTTCTCCATACCGATATTTGAAAAGTATCTGTGTGTAGAATTTTACTTCCATGTTATATAAGGAAATATAAGTATGGTGATGGCAAAAAAATCGTGTTCCAGATAATTGCAGATTCTGATTGTACTACCCTCAAAACATAAATAAAAGTCATTTTTTGAAAAGTGTCTGTGTGTTAGTGTGTTTGTCTGTGTGTCTGGATGTAGATTGTTTCTGTGGCAAACGAAAACAGCTACAAATTAAAAAACAGAATCAAATAAATTTTGCATACAGTCCTGTATTGTAGAGTACTCAAGACCTATTGTTCTTGGTGAAGATCGGTTAAGGGAAAGGGTAGTTGACCTGCAACGTTTTTACTTCCTAGTTTCTTTTTTTTATCAAGAGTAATTGTTTTCTATGGCAAACGATAACAGTCGCAAATTCAAACTGAATCAATTAATGTTTCGCATACAGCTCTAAATAGTAGAGTTCTCAAGACCTATTGTTTTTGGTGAAGATCGGTTAAGGGAAAGGGTTAGTTTACCAGCAACGTTTTATGTTTTAAAAGGGTATTACTTCCAAATTGCATAAGGAAATGGAAGTATGGTGATGGCAAAAAAAATCGTGGTCGAGATTATTGCAGATTCTGATTGTACTACACTCAAAACATGAAAAAAATAATTTGTTGAAAAGTGTCTGTGTGTCTGTCTGACTAACTGTCTGTGTACATTGACTTTTTTTGGCAAACGATAACAGTCGCAAATTCAAACTGAATCAATTAATGTTTCGCATACAGCTCAAAATAGTAGAGTTCTCAAGACCTATTGTTTTTGGTGAAGATCGGTTAAGGGAAAGGGTTAGTTTAAAAGCAACGTTTTATGTTTTAAAAGGGTATTACTTCCATATTGCATAAGGAAATGGAAGTATGGTGATGGCAAAAAAAATCGTGGTCGAGATTATTGCAGATTCTGATTGTACTACACTCAAAACATGAAAAAAATTATTTGTTGAAAAGTGTCTGTGTGTCTGTCTGTCTTACTGTCTGTGTCCATTGATTTTTTTTTGGCAAACGATAACAGCCGCAAATTCAAACAGAATCAAATAATGTTTCGCAGGCAGCACTGACTTGTCGAGTTCTCAAGATCTTTTGTTTTTTGTGAAGATCGGTTAAGGGAAAGGGGTAGTTTACCAGCAACGTTTTCGTTTTAACAACGGTAAATTTTTCTATGACGAACGATAACTGCCGCACTTTCAAACAGTATCAAATAATGTTTTGCACACATCCCTGAATTGTAGCGAGCTGAAGGCGTTTTGATTATGGTGAAGATCGGTTAAGGGAAAGGGGTAGTTTACCAGCAACGATTTATGTTTTAACAAGGGTAATTTTTTCTATGACGAACGATAATTGCCATAAATTCAAACAGAATGAAATCCTTTGTTGCAATCCTTCCTGAATTATAGAGCACTCAAGGCCAGTTTATTTACGTGAATATCGGTTACGAGAAAAGAGTAGCTTACCTACAACGGCTTATGTGATAACAAGGTTAATATTTTCTATGGCGAACGATAACTGTCGTAAATTCAAAGAGAATCAAATAATTTTTTGCATTCCTAAATGAATTGTAAAGATCTGAAGGCCTGTTGATTTTGGTGAAGTTCGGTATTGGGAAAGAGGTAGTTTACCAGCCACTTTTCATGTTTTAACAAGAGTAATTGTTTCTATGACGAACGATAACTGCCACACATTCAAAAAGAATCAAATAAGGTTTTCAATGAATCCTGAATTATATAGAACTCAAGGCCGGTAGAATTTGGTGAAGATCGGTTAAGGGAAAGTGTAGTTGACCTGCAACGTTTTTACTTCCATGATTTTTTTTATCAAGAGTAATTTTTTTCTATGGCAAATGATAACAGTCGCAAATTCAAACTGAATCAAATAATGTTTCGCATACAGCTCTAAATTGCAGAGTTCTCAAGACCTATAGTTTTTGGTGAAGATCGGTTAAGGGAAAGGGGTAGTTTACCAGCAACGTTTTATGCTTTAAAAGGGTATTACTTCCATGTTGCCTAAGGAAATGGAAGTATGGAATGGCAAAAAAAATCGTGGCCGCGATTACTGCAGATTCTGATTGTACTACCCTCAAAACATAAAAAAAATAATTTGTTGAAAAGTGTCTGTGTGTCTGTCTAACTGTCTGTGTCCATAGATTTTTTTTGGCAAAGGATAACAGCCGCAAATTCAAACAGAATCAAATAATGTTTCCCAGACAGCCATGAATTGTAGAGATCTAAAGGTATTTTGTTTTTTGTTAAGATCGGTTAAGGGAAAAGGGTAGTTTACCAGCAACAATTTATGTTTTAACAAATGTGATTTTTTCTATGACGATCGATATTTGCCGTAAATTCAAACAGAATCAAGTACATTTGTGCAATCCTTCCTGAATTATAGAGCACTCAAAGCCAGTTGATTTTGGTGAATATCGGTTACGAGAAAAGCGTAGTTTACCTACAACGTCTTATGTGATATCAAGCTTAATATTTTCTATGACGAAAGATAACTGTCGTAAATTCAATAATAATCAAATACTTTATTGCATACCTACATGAATTGTAAAGATCTGAAGGCCTGTTCACTTTGGTGAAGATCGGCTCAGGGATAGGGGTAGTTTACCAGCCACTTTTCATGTTTTAACAAGAGTAATTGCTTCTATGACGAACGATAACTGCCACACATTCAAACAGAATCAAATAATGTTTTCAATGAATCCTGAATTGTAAAGATCTGAAGGCGTGTAGAATTTGGTGAAGATAGGTTAAGGGAAAGGTGTAGTTTAACTGCAACATTTTACGTTGTAACAAGAGTAAAGTACGTAATTTTGAAAAATAAAGTATCCTGATAAGAAGATCGTAATAATCCACTGTAGAAAAATAAATGAAATATCTATAAATGAAGAGGCTAGTTGAACGGGCTGAGGATAATTTTCTATAAATGAAAATTATAGTTGAAAGGGATGGGTATAATTTTTATATGTGTACTACGTGATCGGCAACAAAGTAGTAGTTTGTTGTTAAAATTCCTTCCCGGGCTGTTTGGCGGTAAGTCCAATGTTTTTTTGCAAAACCAGACGTATCGGCAGTGCCGTCGACTGCCATTATCAGTGAAAATCGAGTGCGATAAAGTGTGGTGGTATACGTTATTGGCCACAGTACTGAAGTTAAGGCTGAAGTAATAAGTAGAGAGAAGTAGTTTCTATCGAAACATTTCATTTCGTAAATGATTTTAAACATAAATGTTACAACATGGAAGTCATGTATGGTTCTCCATACCGATATTTGAAAAGTATCTGTGTGTAGAATTTTACTTCCATGTTATATAAGGAAATGGAAGTATGGTGATGGCAAAAAAAATCGTGTTCCAGATAATTGCAGATTCTGATTGTACTACCCTCAAAACATGAATAAAGGTCATTTTTCGAAATGTGTCTGTGTGTGAGTGTGTGTGTCTGTGTGTCTGGATGTAGATTTTTTCTGTGGCAAACGAAAACAGCTGCAAATTAAAAAACAGAATCAAATAAATTTTGCATACTACCCTGAATTTGTAGAGTACTCAAGACCTATTGTTCTTGGTGAAGATCGGTTAAGGGAAAGGGTAGTTGACCTGCAACGTTTTTACTTCCATGTTTTTTTTTTATCAAGAGTAATTGTTTTCTATGGCAAACGATAACAGTCGCAAATTCAAACAGAATCAAATAATGTTTCGCATACAGCTCTAAATTGTAGAGTTCTCAAGACCTATTGTTTTTGGTGAAGATCGGTTAAGGGAAAGGGTTAGTTTAAAAGCAACGTTTTATGTTTTAAAAGGGTATTACTTCCATATTGCATAAGGAAATGGAAGTATGGTGATGGCAAAAAAAATCGTGGTCGAGATTATTGCAGATTCTGATTGTACTACACTCAAAACATGAAAAAAATTATTTGTTGAAAAGTGTCTGTGTGTCTGTCTCTCTTACTGTCTGTGTCCAATGATTTTTTTTTGGCAAACGATAACAGCCGCAAATTCAAACAGAATCAAATAATGTTTCGCAGGCAGCACTGACTTGTCGAGTTCTCAAGATCTTTTGTTTTTTGTGAAGATCGGTTAAGGGAAAGGGGTAGTTTACCAGCAACGTTTTCGTTTTAACAACGGTAAATTTTTCTATGACGAACGATAACTGCCGCACTTTCAAACAGTATCAAATAATGTTTTGCACACATCCCTGAATTGTAGCGAGCTGAAGGCGTTTTGATTATGGTGAAGATCGGTTAAGGGAAAGGGGTAGTTTACCAGCAACGATTTATGTTTTAACAAGGGTAATTTTTTCTATGACGAACGATAATTGCCATAAATTCAAACAGAATGAAATCCTTTGTTGCAATCCTTCCTGAATTATAGAGCACTCAAGGCCAGTTGATTTACGTGAATATCGGTTACGAGAAAAGAGTAGCTTACCTACAACGTCTTATGTGATAACAAGGTTAATATTTTCTATGGCGAACGATAACTGTCGTAAATTCAAAGAGAATCAAATAATTTTTTGCATTCCTAAATGAATTGTAAAGATCTGAAGGCCTGTTGATTTTGGTGAAGTTCGGTATTGGGAAAGAGGTAGTTTACCAGCCACTTTTCATGTTTTAACAAGAGTAATTGCTTCTATGACGAACGATAACTGCCACACATTCAAAAAGAATCAAATAAGGTTTTCAATGAATCCTGAATTATATAGAACTCAAGGCCGGTAGAATTTGGTGAAGATCGGTTAAGGGAAAGGGTAGTTGACCTGCAACGTTTTTACTTCCATGATTTTTTTTATCAAGAGTAATTTTTTTCTATGGCAAATGATAACAGTCGCAAATTCAAACTGAATCAAATAATGTTTCGCATACAGCTCTAAATTGCAGAGTTCTCAAGACCTATAGATTTTGGTGAAGATCGGTTAAGGGAAAGGGGTAGTTTACTAGCAACGTTTTATGCTTTAAAAGGGTATTACTTCCATGTTGCATAAGGAAATGGAAGTATGGTAATGGCAAAAAAAATCGTGGCCGCGATTATTGCAGATTCTGATTGTACTACCCTCAAAATATGAAAAAAATAATTTGTTGAAAAGTGTCTGTGTGTCTGTCTAACTGTCTATGTCCATAGATTTTTTTTTGGCAAAGGATAACAGCCGCAAATTCAAACAGAATCAAATAATGTTTCCCAGACAGCCATGAATTGTAGAGATCTAAAGGTATTTTGTTTTTTGTTAAGATCGGTTAAGGGAAAGGGGTAGTTTACCAGCAACAATTTTATGTTTTAACAAATGTGATTTTTTCTATGACGATCGATATTTGCCGTAAATTCAAACAGAATCAAGTGCATTTGTGCAATCCTTCCTGAATTATAGAGCACTCAAAGCCAGTTGATTTTGGTGAATATCGGTTACGAGAAAAGCGTAGTTTACCTACAACGTCTTATGTGATATCAAGTTTAATATTTTCTATGACGAAAGATAACTGTCGTAAATTCAATAATAATCAAATACTTTATTGCATACCTACATGAATTGTAAAGATCTGAAGGCCTGTTCATTTTGGTGAAGATCGGCTCAGGAATAGGGGTAGTTTACCAGCCACTTTTCATGTTTTAACAAGAGTAATTGCTTCTATGACGAACGATAACTGCCACACATTCAAACAGAATCAAATAATGTTTTCAATGAATCCTGAATTGTAAAGATCTGAAGGCGTGTAGAATTTGGTGAAGATAGGTTAAGGGAAAGGTGTAGTTTAACTGCAACATTTTACGTTGTAACAAGAGTAAAGTACGTAATTTTGAAAAATAAAGTATCCTGATAAGAAGATCGTAATAATCCACTGTAGAAAAATAAATGAAATATCTATAAATGAAGAGGCTAGTTGAACGGGCTGAGGATAATTTTCTATAAATGAAAATTATAGTTGAAAGGGATGGGTATAATTTTTATATGTGTACTACGTGATCGGCAACAAAGTAGTAGTTTGTTGTTAAAATTCCTTCCCGGGCTGTTTGGCGGTAAGTCCAATGTTTTTTTGCAAAACCAGACGTATCGGCAGTGCCGTCGACTGCCATTATCAGTGAAAATCGAGTGCGATAAAGTGTGGTTGTATACGTTATTGGCCACAGTACTGAAGTTAAGGCTGAAGTAATAAGTAGAGAGAAGTAGTTTCTATCGAAACATTTCATTTCGTAAATGATTTTAAATATAAATGTTACAACATGGAAGTCATGTATGGTTCTCCATACCGATATTTGAAAAGTATCTGTGTGTAGAATTTTACTTCCATGTTATATAAGGAAATGGAAGTATGGTGATGGCAAAAAAAATCGTGTTCCAGATAATTGCAGATTCTGATTGTACTACCCTCAAAACATGAATAAAAGTCATTTTTCGAAATGTGTCTGTGTGTGAGTGTGTGTGTCTGTGTGTCTGGATGTAGATTTTTTCTGTGGCAAACGAAAACAGCTGCAAATTAAAAAACAGAATCAAATAAATTTTGCATACTACCCTGAATTTGTAGAGTACTCAAGACCTATTGTTCTTGGTGAAGATCGGTTAAGGGAAAGGGTAGTTGACCTGCAACGTTTTTACTTCCATGTTTTTTTTTTTATCAAGAGTAATTGTTTTCTATGGCAAACGATAACAGTCGCAAATTCAAACAGAATCAATTAATGTTTCGCATACAGCTCTAAATTGTAGAGTTCTCAAGACCTATTGTTTTTGGTGAAGATCGGTTAAGGGAAAGGGGTAGTTTACCAGCAACGTTTTATGTTTTAAAAGGGTATTACTTCCATATTGCATAAGGAAATGGAAGTATTGCGTAAAGTGTGAGTCGTCTGATCACTTTTTCTTAACCCCACCAGCGCCCCCTCTTGTGTTTGTTTACTTATTGTATGGTGATGGCAAAAAAATCGTGTTCCAGATAATTGCAGATTCTGATTGTACTACCCTCAAAACATAAATAAAAGTCATTTTTTGAAAAGTGTCTGTGTGTGAGTGTGTTTGTCTGTGTGTCTGGATGTAGATTGTTTCTGTGGCAAACGAAAACAGCTACAAATTAAAAAACAGAATCAAATAAATTTTGCATACAGTCCTGTATTGTAGAGTACTCAAGACCTATTGTTCTTGGTGAAGATCGGTTAAGGGAAAGGGTAGTTGACCTGCAACGTTTTTACTTCCTAGTTTTTTTTTTTATCAAGAGTAATTGTTTTCTATGGCAAACGATAACAGTCGCAAATTCAAACTGAATCAATTAATGTTTCCCATACAGCTCTAAATAGTAGAGTTCTCAAGACCTATTGTTTTTGGTGAAGATCGGTTAAGGGAAAGGGTTAGTTTACCAGCAACGTTTTATGTTTTAAAAGGGTATTACTTCCAAATTGCATAAGGAAATGGAAGTATGGTGATGGCAAAAAAAATCGTGGTCGAGATTATTGCAGATTCTGATTGTACTACACTCAAAACATGAAAAAAATAATTTGTTGAAAAGTGTCTGTGTGTCTGTCTGACTAACTGTCTGTGTACATTGACTTTTTTTGGCAAACGATAACAGTCGCAAATTCAAACTGAATCAATTAATGTTTCGCATACAGCTCAAAATAGTAGAGTTCTCAAGACCTATTGTTTTTGGTGAAGATCGGTTAAGGGAAAGGGTTTGTTTAAAAGCAACGTTTTATGTTTTAAAAGGGTATTACTTCCATATTGCATAAGGAAATGGAAGTATGGTGATGGCAAAAAAAATCGTGGTCGAGATTATTGCAGATTCTGATTGTACTACACTCAAAACATGAAAAAAATTATTTGTTGAAAAGTGTCTGTGTGTCTGTCTGTCTTACTGTCTGTGTCCATTGATTTTTTTTTGGCAAACGATAACAGCCGCAAATTCAAACAGAATCAAATAATGTTTCGCAGGCAGCACTGACTTGTCGAGTTCTCAAGATCTTTTGTTTTTTGTGAAGATCGGTTAAGGGAAAGGGGTAGTTTACCAGCAACGTTTTCGTTTTAACAACGGTAAATTATTCTATGACGAACGATAACTGCCGCACTTTCAAACAGTATCAAATAATGTTTTGCACACATCCCTGAATTGTAGCGAGCTGAAGGCGTTTTGATTATGGTGAAGATCGGTTAAGGGAAAGGGGTAGTTTACCAGCAACGATTTATGTTTTAACAAGGGTAATTTTTTCTATGACGAACGATAATTGCCATAAATTCAAACAGAATGAAATCCTTTGTTGCAATCCTTCCTGAATTATAGAGCACTCAAGGCCAGTTGATTTACGTGAATATCGGTTACGAGAAAAGAGTAGCTTACCTACAACGTCTTATGTGATAACAAGGTTAATATTTTCTATGGCGAACGATAACTGTCGTAAATTCAAAGAGAATCAAATAATTTTTTGCATTCCTAAATGAATTGTAAAGATCTGAAGGCCTGTTGATTTTGGTGAAGTTCGGTATTGGGAAAGAGGTAGTTTACCAGCCACTTTTCATGTTTTAACAAGAGTAATTGCTTCTATGACGAACGATAACTGCCACACATTCAAAAAGAATCAAATAAGGTTTTCAATGAATCCTGAATTATATAGAACTCAAGGCCGGTAGAATTTGGTGAAGATCGGTTAAGGGAAAGGGTAGTTGACCTGCAACGTTTTTACTTCCATGATTTTTTTTATCAAGAGTAATTTTTTTCTATGGCAAATGATAACAGTCGCAAATTCAAACTGAATCAAATAATGTTTCGCATACAGCTCTAAATTGCAGAGTTCTCAAGACCTATAGATTTTGGTGAAGATCGGTTAAGGGAAAGGGGTAGTTTACTAGCAACGTTTTATGCTTTAAAAGGGTATTACTTCCATGTTGCATAAGGAAATGGAAGTATGGTAATGGCAAAAAAAATCGTGGCCGCGATTATTGCAGATTCTGATTGTACTACCCTCAAAATATGAAAAAAATAATTTGTTGAAAAGTGTCTGTGTGTCTGTCTAACTGTCTATGTCCATAGATTTTTTTTTGGCAAAGGATAACAGCCGCAAATTCAAACAGAATCAAATAATGTTTCCCAGACAGCCATGAATTGTAGAGATCTAAAGGTATTTTGTTTTTTGTTAAGATCGGTTAAGGGAAAGGGGTAGTTTACCAGCAACAATTTTATGTTTTAACAAATGTGATTTTTTCTATGACGATCGATATTTGCCGTAAATTCAAACAGAATCAAGTACATTTGTGCAATCCTTCCTGAATTATAGAGCACTCAAAGCCAGTTGATTTTGGTGAATATCGGTTACGAGAAAAGCGTAGTTTACCTACAACGTCTTATGTGATATCAAGTTTAATATTTTCTATGACGAAAGATAACTGTCGTAAATTCAATAATAATCAAATACTTTATTGCATACCTACATGAATTGTAAAGATCTGAAGGCCTGTTCATTTTGGTGAAGATCGGCTCAGGAATAGGGGTAGTTTACCAGCCACTTTTCATGTTTTAACAAGAGTAATTGCTTCTATGACGAACGATAACTGCCACACATTCAAACAGAATCAAATAATGTTTTCAATGAATCCTGAATTGTAAAGATCTGAAGGCGTGTAGAATTTGGTGAAGATAGGTTAAGGGAAAGGTGTAGTTTAACTGCAACATTTTACGTTGTAACAAGAGTAAAGTACGTAATTTTGAAAAATAAAGTATCCTGATAAGAAGATCGTAATAATCCACTGTAGAAAAATAAATGAAATATCTATAAATGAAGAGGCTAGTTGAACGGGCTGAGGATAATTTTCTATAAATGAAAATTATAGTTGAAAGGGATGGGTATAATTTTTATATGTGTACTACGTGATCGGCAACAAAGTAGTAGTTTGTTGTTAAAATTCCTTCCCGGGCTGTTTGGCGGTAAGTCCAATGTTTTTTTGCAAAACCAGACGTATCGGCAGTGCCGTCGACTGCCATTATCAGTGAAAATCGAGTGCGATAAAGTGTGGTTGTATACGTTATTGGCCACAGTACTGAAGTTAAGGCTGAAGTAATAAGTAGAGAGAAGTAGTTTCTATCGAAACATTTCATTTCGTAAATGATTTTAAATATAAATGTTACAACATGGAAGTCATGTATGGTTCTCCATACCGATATTTGAAAAGTATCTGTGTGTAGAATTTTACTTCCATGTTATATAAGGAAATGGAAGTATGGTGATGGCAAAAAAAATCGTGTTCCAGATAATTGCAGATTCTGATTGTACTACCCTCAAAACATGAATAAAAGTCATTTTTCGAAATGTGTCTGTGTGTGAGTGTGTGTGTCTGTGTGTCTGGATGTAGATTTTTTCTGTGGCAAACGAAAACAGCTGCAAATTAAAAAACAGAATCAAATAAATTTTGCATACTACCCTGAATTTGTAGAGTACTCAAGACCTATTGTTCTTGGTGAAGATCGGTTAAGGGAAAGGGTAGTTGACCTGCAACGTTTTTACTTCCATGTTTTTTTTTTTATCAAGAGTAATTGTTTTCTATGGCAAACGATAACAGTCGCAAATTCAAACAGAATCAATTAATGTTTCGCATACAGCTCTAAATTGTAGAGTTCTCAAGACCTATTGTTTTTGGTGAAGATCGGTTAAGGGAAAGGGGTAGTTTACCAGCAACGTTTTATGTTTTAAAAGGGTATTACTTCCATATTGCATAAGGAAATGGAAGTATTGCGTAAAGTGTGAGTCGTCTGATCACTTTTTCTTAACCCCACCAGCGCCCCCTCTTGTGTTTGTTTACTTATTGTATGGTGATGGCAAAAAAATCGTGTTCCAGATAATTGCAGATTTTGATTGTACTACCCTCAAAACATAAATAAAAGTCATTTTTTGAAAAGTGTCTGTGTGTGAGTGTGTTTGTCTGTGTGTCTGGATGTAGATTGTTTCTGTGGCAAACGAAAACAGCTACAAATTAAAAAACAGAATCAAATAAATTTTGCATACAGTCCTGTATTGTAGAGTACTCAAGACCTATTGTTCTTGGTGAAGATCGGTTAAGGGAAAGGGTAGTTGACCTGCAACGTTTTTACTTCCTAGTTTTTTTTTTTATCAAGAGTAATTGTTTTCTATGGCAAACGATAACAGTCGCAAATTCAAACTGAATCAATTAATGTTTCCCATACAGCTCTAAATAGTAGAGTTCTCAAGACCTATTGTTTTTGGTGAAGATCGGTTAAGGGAAAGGGTTAGTTTACCAGCAACGTTTTATGTTTTAAAAGGGTATTACTTCCAAATTGCATAAGGAAATGGAAGTATGGTGATGGCAAAAAAAAATCGTGGTCGAGATTATTGCAGATTCTGATTGTACTACACTCAAAACATGAAAAAAATAATTTGTTGAAAAGTGTCTGTGTGTCTGTCTGACTAACTGTCTGTGTACATTGACTTTTTTTGGCAAACGATAACAGTCGCAAATTCAAACTGAATCAATTAATGTTTCGCATACAGCTCAAAATAGTAGAGTTCTCAAGACCTATTGTTTTTGGTGAAGATCGGTTAAGGGAAAGGGTTTGTTTAAAAGCAACGTTTTATGTTTTAAAAGGGTATTACTTCCATATTGCATAAGGAAATGGAAGTATGGTGATGGCAAAAAAAATCGTGGTCGAGATTATTGCAGATTCTGATTGTACTACACTCAAAACATGAAAAAAATTATTTGTTGAAAAGTGTCTGTGTGTCTGTCTGTCTTACTGTCTGTGTCCATTGATTTTTTTTTGGCAAACGATAACAGCCGCAAATTCAAACAGAATCAAATAATGTTTCGCAGGCAGCACTGACTTGTCGAGTTCTCAAGATCTTTTGTTTTTTGTGAAGATCGGTTAAGGGAAAGGGGTAGTTTACCAGCAACGTTTTCGTTTTAACAACGGTAAATTATTCTATGACGAACGATAACTGCCGCACTTTCAAACAGTATCAAATAATGTTTTGCACACATCCCTGAATTGTAGCGAGCTGAAGGCGTTTTGATTATGGTGAAGATCGGTTAAGGGAAAGGGGTAGTTTACCAGCAACGATTTATGTTTTAACAAGGGTAATTTTTTCTATGACGAACGATAATTGCCATAAATTCAAACAGAATGAAATCCTTTGTTGCAATCCTTCCTGAATTATAGAGCACTCAAGGCCAGTTGATTTACGTGAATATCGGTTACGAGAAAAGAGTAGCTTACCTACAACGTCTTATGTGATAACAAGGTTAATATTTTCTATGGCGAACGATAACTGTCGTAAATTCAAAGAGAATCAAATAATTTTTTGCATTCCTAAATGAATTGTACAGATCTGAAGGCCTGTTGATTTTGGTGAAGTTCGGTATTGGGAAAGAGGTAGTTTACCAGCCACTTTTCATGTTTTAACAAGAGTAATTGTTTCTATGACGAACGATAACTGCCACACATTCAAAAAGAATCAAATAAGGTTTTCAATGAATCCTGAATTATATAGAACTCAAGGCCGGTAGAATTTGGTGAAGATCGGTTAACGGAAAGGGTAGTTGACCTGCAACGTTTTTACCTCCATGATTTTTTTTATCAAGAGTAATTTTTTTCTATGGCAAATGATAACAGTCGCAAATTCAAACTGAATCAAATAATGTTTCGCATACAGCTCTAAATTGCAGAGTTCTCAAGACCTATAGTTTTTGGTGAAGATCGGTTAAGGGAAAGGGGTAGTTTACCAGCAACGTTTTATGCTTTAAAAGGGTATTACTTCCATGTTGCATAAGGAAATGGAAGTATGGTAATGGCAAAAAAAATCGTGGCTGCGATTATTGCAGATTCTGATTGTACTACCCTCAAAACATGAAAAAAATAATTTGTTGAAAAGTGTCTGTGTGTCTGTCTAACTGTCTGTGTCCATAGATTTTTTTTTGGCAAAGGATAACAGCCGCAAATTCAAACAGAATCAAATAATGTTTCCCAGACAGCCATGAATTGTAGAGATCTAAAGGTATTTTGTTTTTTGTTAAGATCGGTTAAGGGAAAGGGATAGTTTACCTGCAACAATTTATGTTTTAACAAATGAGATTTTTACTATGACGATCGATATTTGCCGTAAATTCAAACAGAATCAAGTACATTTGTGCAATCCTTCCTGAATTATAGAGCACTCAAAGCCAGTTGATTTTGGTGAATATCGATTACGAGAAAAGCGTAGTTTACCTACAACGTCTTATGTGATATCAAGTTTAATATTTTCTATGACGAAAGATAACTGTCGTAAATTCAATAATAATCAAATACTTTATTGCATACCTACATGAATTGTAAAGATCTGAAGGCCTGTTCATTTTGGTGAAGATCGGCTCAGGGATAGGGGTAGTTTACCAGCCACTTTTCATGTTTTAACAAGAGTAATTGCTTCTATGACGAACGATAACTGCCACACATTCAAACAGAATCAAATAATGTTTTCAATGAATCCTGAATTGTAAAGATCTGAAGGCGTGTAGAATTTGGTGAAGATAGGTTAAGGGAAAGGTGTAGTTTAACTGCAACATTTTACGTTGTAACAAGAGTAAAGTACGTAATTTTGAAAAATAAAGTATCCTGATAAGAAGATCGTAATAATCCACTGTAGAAAAATAAATGAAATATCTATAAATGAAGAGGCTAGTTGAACGGGCTGAGGATAATTTTCTATAAATGAAAATTATAGTTGAAAGGGATGGGTATAATTTTTATATGTGTACTACGTTATCGGCAACAAAGTAGTAGTTTGTTGTTAAAATTCCTTCCCGGGCTGTTTGGCGGTAAGTCCAATGTTTTTTTGCAAAACCAGACGTATCGGCAGTGCCGTCGACTGCCATTATCAGTGAAAATCGAGTGCGATAAAGTGTGGTGGTATACGTTATTGGCCACAGTACTGAAGTTAAGGCTGAAGTAATAAGTAGAGAGAAGTAGTTTCTATCGAAACATTTCATTTCGTAAATGATTTTAAATATAAATGTTACAACATGGAAGTCATGTATGGTTCTCCATACCGATATTTGAAAAGTATCTGTGTGTGGAATTTTACTTCCATGTTATATAAGTAAATGGAAGTATGGTGATGGCAAAAAAAATCGTGTTCCAGATAATTGCAGATTCTGATTGTACTACCCTCAAAACATGAATAAAAGTCATTTTTCGAAATGTGTCTGTGTGTGAGTGTGTGTGTCTGTATGTCTGGATGTAGATTTTTTCTGTGGCAAACGAAAACAGCTGCAAATTAAAAAACAGAATCAAATAAATTTTGCATACTACCCTGAATTTGTAGAGTACTCAAGACCTATTGTTCTTGGTGAAGATCGGTTAAGGGAAAGGGTAGTTGACCTGCAACGTTTTTACTTATATGTTTTTTTTTTATCAAGAGTAATTGTTTTCTATGGCAAACGATAACAGTCGCAAATTCAAACAGAATCAATTAATGTTTCGCATACAGCTCTAAATTGTAGAGTTCTCAAGACCTATTGTTTTTGGTGAAGATCGGTTAAGGGAAAGGGTTAGTTTAAAAGCAACGTTTTATGTTTTAAAAGGGTATTACTTCCATATTGCATAAGGAAATGGAAGTATGGTGATGGCAAAAAAAATCGTGGTCGAGATTATTGCAGATTCTGATTGTACTACACTCAAAACATGAAAAAAATTATTTGTTGAAAAGTGTCTGTGTGTCTGTCTCTCTTACTGTCTGTGTCCATTGATTTTTTTTTGGCAAACGATAACAGCCGCAAATTCAAACAGAATCAAATAATGTTTCGCAGGCAGCACTGACTTGTCGAGTTCTCAAGATCTTTTGTTTTTTGTGAAGATCGGTTAAGGGAAAGGGGTAGTTTACCAGCAACGTTTTCGTTTTAACAACGGTAAATTATTCTATGACGAACGATAACTGCCGCACTTTCAAACAGTATCAAATAATGTTTTGCACACATCCCTGAATTGTAGCGAGCTGAAGGCGTTTTGATTATGGTGAAGATCGGTTAAGGGAAAGGGGTAGTTTACCAGCAACGATTTATGTTTTAACAAGGGTAATTTTTTCTATGACGAACGATAATTGCCATAAATTCAAACAGAATGAAATCCTTTGTTGCAATCCTTCCTGAATTATAGAGCACTCAAGGCCAGTTGATTTACGTGAATATCGGTTACGAGAAAAGAGTAGCTTACCTACAACGTCTTATGTGATAACAAGGTTAATATTTTCTATGGCGAACGATAACTGTCGTAAATTCAAAGAGAATCAAATAATTTTTTGCATTCCTAAATGAATTGTAAAGATCTGAAGGCCTGTTGATTTTGGTGAAGTTCGGTATTGGGAAAGAGGTAGTTTACCAGCCACTTTTCATGTTTTAACAAGAGTAATTGTTTCTATGACGAACGATAACTGCCACACATTCAAAAAGAATCAAATAAGGTTTTCAATGAATCCTGAATTATATAGAACTCAAGGCCGGTAGAATTTGGTGAAGATCGGTTAACGGAAAGGGTAGTTGACCTGCAACGTTTTTACCTCCATGATTTTTTTTATCAAGAGTAATTTTTTTCTATGGCAAATGATAACAGTCGCAAATTCAAACTGAATCAAATAATGTTTCGCATACAGCTCTAAATTGCAGAGTTCTCAAGACCTATAGTTTTTGGTGAAGATCGGTTAAGGGAAAGGGGTAGTTTACCAGCAACGTTTTATGCTTTAAAAGGGTATTACTTCCATGTTGCATAAGGAAATGGAAGTATGGTAATGGCAAAAAAAATCGTGGCTGCGATTATTGCAGATTCTGATTGTACTACCCTCAAAACATGAAAAAAATAATTTGTTGAAAAGTGTCTGTGTGTCTGTCTAACTGTCTGTGTCCATAGATTTTTTTTTGGCAAAGGATAACAGCCGCAAATTCAAACAGAATCAAATAATGTTTCCCAGACAGCCATGAATTGTAGAGATCTAAAGGTATTTTGTTTTTTGTTAAGATCGGTTAAGGGAAAGGGATAGTTTACCTGCAACAATTTATGTTTTAACAAATGAGATTTTTACTATGACGATCGATATTTGCCGTAAATTCAAACAGAATCAAGTACATTTGTGCAATCCTTCCTGAATTATAGAGCACTCAAAGCCAGTTGATTTTGGTGAATATCGATTACGAGAAAAGCGTAGTTTACCTACAACGTCTTATGTGATATCAAGTTTAATATTTTCTATGACGAAAGATAACTGTCGTAAATTCAATAATAATCAAATACTTTATTGCATACCTACATGAATTGTAAAGATCTGAAGGCCTGTTCATTTTGGTGAAGATCGGCTCAGGGATAGGGGTAGTTTACCAGCCACTTTTCATGTTTTAACAAGAGTAATTGCTTCTATGACGAACGATAACTGCCACACATTCAAACAGAATCAAATAATGTTTTCAATGAATCCTGAATTGTAAAGATCTGAAGGCGTGTAGAATTTGGTGAAGATAGGTTAAGGGAAAGGTGTAGTTTAACTGCAACATTTTACGTTGTAACAAGAGTAAAGTACGTAATTTTGAAAAATAAAGTATCCTGATAAGAAGATCGTAATAATCCACTGTAGAAAAATAAATGAAATATCTATAAATGAAGAGGCTAGTTGAACGGGCTGAGGATAATTTTCTATAAATGAAAATTATAGTTGAAAGGGATGGGTATAATTTTTATATGTGTACTACGTTATCGGCAACAAAGTAGTAGTTTGTTGTTAAAATTCCTTCCCGGGCTGTTTGGCGGTAAGTCCAATGTTTTTTTGCAAAACCAGACGTATCGGCAGTGCCGTCGACTGCCATTATCAGTGAAAATCGAGTGCGATAAAGTGTGGTGGTATACGTTATTGGCCACAGTACTGAAGTTAAGGCTGAAGTAATAAGTAGAGAGAAGTAGTTTCTATCGAAACATTTCATTTCGTAAATGATTTTAAATATAAATGTTACAACATGGAAGTCATGTATGGTTCTCCATACCGATATTTGAAAAGTATCTGTGTGTGGAATTTTACTTCCATGTTATATAAGTAAATGGAAGTATGGTGATGGCAAAAAAAATCGTGTTCCAGATAATTGCAGATTCTGATTGTACTACCCTCAAAACATGAATAAAAGTCATTTTTCGAAATGTGTCTGTGTGTGAGTGTGTGTGTCTGTATGTCTGGATGTAGATTTTTTCTGTGGCAAACGAAAACAGCTGCAAATTAAAAAACAGAATCAAATAAATTTTGCATACTACCCTGAATTTGTAGAGTACTCAAGACCTATTGTTCTTGGTGAAGATCGGTTAAGGGAAAGGGTAGTTGACCTGCAACGTTTTTACTTCCATGTTTTTTTTTTTATCAAGAGTAATTGTTTTCTATGGCAAACGATAACAGTCGCAAATTCAAACAGAATCAATTAATGTTTCGCATACAGCTCTAAATTGTAGAGTTCTCAAGACCTATTGTTTTTGGTGAAGATCGGTTAAGGGAAAGGGTTAGTTTAAAAGCAACGTTTTATGTTTTAAAAGGGTATTACTTCCATATTGCATAAGGAAATGGAAGTATGGTGATGGCAAAAAAAATCGTGGTCGAGATTATTGCAGATTCTGATTGTACTACACTCAAAACATGAAAAAAATTATTTGTTGAAAAGTGTCTGTGTGTCTGTCTCTCTTACTGTCTGTGTCCATTGATTTTTTTTTGGCAAACGATAACAGCCGCAAATTCAAACAGAATCAAATAATGTTTCGCAGGCAGCACTGACTTGTCGAGTTCTCAAGATCTTTTGTTTTTTGTGAAGATCGGTTAAGGGAAAGGGGTAGTTTACCAGCAACGTTTTCGTTTTAACAACGGTAAATTATTCTATGACGAACGATAACTGCCGCACTTTCAAACAGTATCAAATAATGTTTTGCACACATCCCTGAATTGTAGCGAGCTGAAGGCGTTTTGATTATGGTGAAGATCGGTTAAGGGAAAGGGGTAGTTTACCAGCAACGATTTATGTTTTAACAAGGGTAATTTTTTCTATGACGAACGATAATTGCCATAAATTCAAACAGAATGAAATCCTTTGTTGCAATCCTTCCTGAATTATAGAGCACTCAAGGCCAGTTGATTTACGTGAATATCGGTTACGAGAAAAGAGTAGCTTACCTACAACGTCTTATGTGATAACAAGGTTAATATTTTCTATGGCGAACGATAACTGTCGTAAATTCAAAGAGAATCAAATAATTTTTTGCATTCCTAAATGAATTGTAAAGATCTGAAGGCCTGTTGATTTTGGTGAAGTTCGGTATTGGGAAAGAGGTAGTTTACCAGCCACTTTTCATGTTTTAACAAGAGTAATTATTTCTATGACGAACGATAACTGCCACACATTCAAAAAGAATTAAATAAGGTTTTCAATGAATCCTGAATTATATAGAACTCAAGGCCGGTAGAATTTGGTGAAGATCGGTTAAGGGAAAGGGTAGTTGACCTGCAACGTTTTTACCTCCATGATTTTTTTTATCAAGAGTAATTTTTTTCTATGGCAAATGATAACAGTCGCAAATTCAAACTGAATCAAATAATGTTTCGCATACAGCTCTAAATTGCAGAGTTCTCAAGACCTATAGTTTTTGGTGAAGATCGGTTAAGGGAAAGGGGTAGTTTACCAGCAACGTTTTATGCTTTAAAAGGGTATTACTTCCATGTTGCATAAGGAAATGGAAGTATGGTAATGGCAAAAAAAATCGTGGCTGCGATTATTGCAGATTCTGATTGTACTACCCTCAAAACATGAAAAAAATAATTTGTTGAAAAGTGTCTGTGTGTCTGTCTAACTGTCTGTGTCCATAGATTTTTTTTTGGCAAAGGATAACAGCCGCAAATTCAAACAGAATCAAATAATGTTTCCCAGACAGCCATGAATTGTAGAGATCTAAAGGTATTTTGTTTTTTGTTAAGATCGGTTAAGGGAAAGGGGTAGTTTACCTGCAACAATTTATGTTTTAACAAATGTGATTTTTACTATGACGATCGATATTTGCCGTAAATTCAAACAGAATCAAGTACATTTGTGCAATCCTTCCTGAATTATAGAGCACTCAAAGCCAGTTGATTTTGGTGAATATCGATTACGAGAAAAGCGTAGTTTACCTACAACGTCTTATGTGATATCAAGTTTAATATTTTCTATGACGAAAGATAACTGTCGTAAATTCAATAATAATCAAATACTTTATTGCATACCTACATGAATTGTAAAGATCTGAAGGCATGTTCATTTTGGTGAAGATCGGCTCAGGGATAGGGGTAGTTTACCAGCCACTTTTCATGTTTTAACAAGAGTAATTGCTTCTATGACGAACGATAACTGCCACACATTCAAACAGAATCAAATAATGTTTTCAATGAATCCTGAATTGTAAAGATCTGAAGGCGTGTAGAATTTGGTGAAGATAGGTTAAGGGAAAGGTGTAGTTTAACTGCAACATTTTACGTTGTAACGAGAGTAAAGTACGTAATTTTGAAAAATAAAGTATCCTGATAAGAAGATCGTAATAATCCACTGTAGAAAAATAAATGAAATATCTATAAATGAAGAGGCTAGTTGAACGGGCTGAGGATAATTTTCTATAAATGAAAATTATAGTTGAAAGGGATGGGTATAATTTTTATATGTGTACTACGTTATCGGCAACAAAGTAGTAGTTTGTTGTTAAAATTCCTTCCCGGGCTGTTTGGCGGTAAGTCCAATGTTTTTTTGCAAAACCAGACGTATCGGCAGTGCCGTCGACTGCCATTATCAGTGAAAATCGAGTGCGATAAAGTGTGGTGGTATACGTTATTGGCCACAGTACTGAAGTTAAGGCTGAAGTAATAAGTAGAGAGAAGTAGTTTCTATCGAAACATTTCATTTCGTAAATGATTTTAAATATAAATGTTACAACATGGAAGTCATGTATGGTTCTCCATACCGATATTTGAAAAGTATCTGTGTGTGGAATTTTACTTCCATGTTATATAAGGAAATGGAAGTATGGTGATGGCAAAAAAAATCGTGTTCCAGATAATTGCAGATTCTGATTGTACTACCCTCAAAACATGAATAAAAGTCATTTTTCGAAATGTGTCTGTGTGTGAGTGTGTGTGTCTGATGTCTGGATGTAGATTTTTTCTGTGGCAAACGAAAACAGCTGCAAATTAAAAAACAGAATCAAATAAATTTTGCATACTACCCTGAATTTGTAGAGTACTCAAGACCTATTGTTCTTGGTGAAGATCGGTTAAGGGAAAGGGTAGTTGACCTGCAACGTTTTTACTTATATGTTTTTTTTTTATCAAGAGTAATTGTTTTCTATGGCAAACGATAACAGTCGCAAATTCAAACAGAATCAATTAATGTTTCGCATACAGCTCTAAATTGTAGAATTCTCAAGACCTATTGTTTTTGGTGAAGATCGGTTAAGGGAAAGGGTTAGTTTAAAAGCAACGTTTTATGTTTTAAAAGGGTATTACTTCCATATTGCATAAGGAAATGGAAGTATGGTGATGGCAAAAAAAATCGTGGTCGAGATTATTGCAGATTCTGATTGTACTACACTCAAAACATGAAAAAAATTATTTGTTGAAAAGTGTCTGTGTGTCTGTCTGTCTTACTGTCTGTGTCCATTAATTTTTTTTTGGCAAACGATAACAGCCGCAAATTCAAACAGAATCAGATAATGTTTCGCAGGCAGCACTGACTTGTCGAGTTCTCAAGATCTTTTGTTTTTTGTGAAGATCGGTTAAGGGAAAGGGGTAGTTTACCAGCAACGTTTTCGTTTTAACAACGGTAAATTTTTCTATGACGAACATATAACTGCCGCACTTTCAAACAGTATCAAATAATGTTTTGCACACATCCCTGAATCGTAGCGAGCTGAAGGCGTTTTGATTATGGTGAAGATCGGTTAAGGGAAAGGGGTAGTTTACCAGCAACGATTTATGTTTTAACAAGGGTAATTTTTTCTATGACGAACGATAATTGCCATAAATTCAAACAGAATGAAATCCTTTGTTGCAATCCTTCCTGAATTATAGAGCACTCAAGGCCAGTTGATTTACGTGAATATCGGTTACGAGAAAAGAGTAGCTTACCTACAACGTCTTATGTGATAACAAGGTTAATATTTTCTATGGCGAACGATAACTGTCGTAAATTCAAAGAGAATCAAATAATTTTTTGCATTCCTCAATGAATTGTAAAGATCTGAAGGCCTGTTGATTTTGGTGAAGTTCGGTGTTGGGAAAGAGGTAGTTTACCAGCCACTTTTCATGTTTTAACAAGAGTAATTGTTTCTATGACGAACGATAACTGCCACACATTCAAAAAGAATCAAATAATGTTTTCAATGAATCCTGAATTATATAGAACTCAAGGCCGGTAGAATTTGGTGAAGATCGGTTAAGGGAAAGGGTAGTTGACCTGCAACGTTTTTACTTCCATGATTTTTTTTATCAAGAGTAATTTTTTTCTATGGCAAATGATAACAGTCGCAAATTCAAACTGAATCAAATAATGTTTCGCATACAGCTCTAAATTGCAGAGTTCTCAAGACCTATAGTTTTTGGTGAAGATCGGTTAAGGGAAAGGGGTAGTTTACCAGCAACGTTTTATGCTTTAAAAGGGTATTACTTCCATGTTGCATAAGGAAATGGAAGTATGGAATGGCAAAAAAAATCGTGGCCGCGATTACTGCAGATTCTGATTGTACTACCCTCAAAACATGAAAAAAATAATTTGTTGAAAAGTGTCTGTGTGTCTGTCTAACTGCCTGTGTCCATAGATTTTTTTTTGGCAAAGGATAACAGCCGCAAATTCAAACAGAATCAAATAATGTTTCCCAGACAGCCATGAATTGTAGAGATCTAAAGGTATTTTGTTTTTTGTTAAGATCGGTTAAGGGAAAGGGGTAGTTTACCTGCGACAATTTATGTTTTAACAAATGTGATTTTTACTTCCATATTCCTTAAGGAATGGAAGTATGGTGATGGAAAAAAAAATCGTGTTCGAGATTATTGCAGATTCTGATTCTACTACACTCAAAACATGAAAAAAAGTCGTTTTCCGAAAAGTGTCTGTGTGTCTGTCTGTGTGTCTGTCTGTCTGTCTGTGTGTCTGTCTGTGTGTCTGTCTGTCTGTAGATTTTTTTCTATGGCAAACGATAACTGCCGCAAATTCAAACAGAATCAAATAATGTTTTGCATACAGCCCTGATTTGCAGTGTACTCGCGACCTATTGTTTTTGGTGAAGATCGGTTAAGGGGAAGGGGTAGTTTACCTGCAACGTTTTTTTATCAAGCGTATTTTCTATGGCAAACGATAACAGCCGCAAATTCAAACAGAATCAAATAATTCTTTGCATACGTCCCTGAATTGTAGAGGTGTCAATGACTTTCGATTTTGGTGAAGATCGGTTAAGGAGAAGGGGTAGTTTACCTGCAACCTTTTACGTTTTAACAAGAGTAAAGTACTTGAAAATTTTTTTAAGCTTTTTGAAACAATGGTAATTGTTAAAAATAAAATAATTTTGTTGCCAGGCAATAAAATTATAATTTTTTCATTTTAATGTAATATAATATTTTTCATTTAATACAGCAATAAAAAGACAGGTAAGACACAGCCTGGCTGTTTGGCTGAAAATGATTTTAAATATAAATCTTAGAATATGGAAGTCATGTATGGTTCTCCATACCGATATTTACTTCCATATTCCTTAAGGAATGGAAGTATGGTGATGGCAAAAAAAATCGTGTTCGAGATTATTGCAGATTCTGATTCTACTACACTCAAAACATGAAAAAAAGTCGTTTTCCGAAAAGTGTCTGTGTGTGTGTCTGTCTGTCTATCTGTGTGTCTGTCTGTAGATTTTTTTTCTATGGCAAACGATAACTGCCGCAAATTCAAACAGAATCAAATAATTTTTTGCATACAGCCCTGATTTGTAGAGTACTCGCGACCTATTGTTTTTGGTGAAGATCGGTTGAGGGAAAGGGGTAGTTTACCTGTAACGGTTTTTTTTTATCAAGGGAAATTTTTTTTTTTTTTTGGCAAACGTTAACAGCCGCAAATTCAAACAGAATCAAATAATGTTTCGCATACAGCCCTGAATTGTAGAGTTCCCAAGACCTATTGTTTTTGGTGAAGATCGGTTAAGGGAAAGGGGAAGTTTACCTACAACGTTTTTTTAACAAGGGTATTTTTTATGGCAAACGATAACAGCCGCAAATTCAAACAGAATCAAATAATTTTCTGCATATAGCCCTGATTTGTAGAGTGCTCAAGACCTATTGTTTTTGGTGAAGATCGGTTAAGGGGAAGGGGTAGCTTACCAGCAACGTTTTTTATCAAGCGTATTTTCTATGGCAAACGATAACAGCCGCAAATTCAAACAGAATCAAATAATGTTTTGCATACGTCAGTGAATTGTAGAGGACTCAAGGCCTTTAGATTTTGGTGAAGATCGGTTGAGGGGAAGGGGTAGTTTACCTGCAACCTTTTACGTTTTAACAAGAGTAAAGTACTTGTTTCTATGACGATCGATATTTGCCGTAAATTCAAACAGAATCAAGTACATTTGTGCAATCCTTCCTGAATTATAGAGCACTCAAAGCCAGTTGATTTTGGTGAATATCGGTTACGAGAAAAGCGTAGTTTACCTACAACGTCTTATGTGATATCAAGTTTAATATTTTCTATGACGAAAGATAACTGTCGTAAATTCAATAATAATCAAATACTTTATTGCATACCTACATGAATTGTAAAGATCTGAAGGCCTGTTCATTTTGGTGAAGATCGGCTCAGGGATAGGGGTAGTTTACCAGCCACTTTTCATGTTTTAACAAGAGTAATTGCTTCTATGACGAACGATAACAGCCACACATTCAAACAGAATCAAATAATGTTTTCAATGAATCCTGAATTGTAAAGATCTGAAGGCGTGTAGAATTTGGTGAAGATAGGTTAAGGGAAAGGTGTAGTTTAACTGCAACATTTTACGTTGTAACAAGAGTAAAGTACGTAATTTTGAAAAATAAATTATTCTGATAAGAAGATCGTAATAATCCACTGTAGAAAAATAAATGAAATATCTATAAATGAAGAGGCTAGTTGAACGGGCTGAGGATAATTTTCTATAAATGAAAATTATAGTTGAAAGGGATGGGTATAATTTTTATATGTGTACTACGTGATCGGCAACAAAGTAGTAGTTTGTTGTTAAAATTCCTTCCCGGGCTGTTTGGCGGTAAGTCCAATGTTTTTTTGCAAAACCAGACGTATCGGCAGTGCCGTCGACTGCCATTATCAGTGAAAATCGAGTGCGATAAAGTGTGGTGGTATACGTTATTGGCCACAGTACTGAAGTTAAGGCTGAAGTAATAAGTAGAGAGAAGTAGTTTCTATCGAAACATTTCATTTCGTAAATGATTTTAAATATAAATGTTACAACATGGAAGGCATGTATGGTTCTCCATATCGATATTTGAAAAGTATCTGTGTGTAGAATTTTACTTCCATGTTCCATAAGGAAATGGAAGTATGGTGATGGCAAAAAAAAGCGTGTTCCAGATAATTGCAGATTCTGATTGCACTACCCTCAAAACATGAATAAAAGTCATTTTTCGAAGAGTGTCTGTGTGTGAGTGTGAGTGTCTGTGTGTCTGGATGTAGATTTTTTCTGTGGCAAACGAAAACAGCCGCAAATTCAAACAGAATCAAATACGTTTTGCATACAGCCCTGAATTGTAGAGTACTCAAGACCTATTGTTCTTGGTGAAGATCGGTTAAGGGATAGGGGTAGTTTTCAGCCACTTCCATGTTTTAACAAGAGTAATTGTTTCTATGACGAACGATAACTGCCACACATTCGAACAGAATCAAATAAAGTTTTCAATGAATCCTGAATTGTAAAGATCTGAAGGCCTGTAGAATTTGGTGAAGATAGGTTAAGGGAAAGGTGTAGTTTAACTGCAACATTTTATGTTGTAACAAGAGAAATATTTTCATGACGAACGATAACTGCCGTAAATTCGAACAAAATCAAATAATATTTTACATATGTGCCTGAGTTGCAGAACACTCAAGGCCTTTTGATTATGGTGAAGTCGGTTAAGGGAAAGGGGTAGTTTACATGCAACGATTTATGTTTTAACAAGGGTAATTTTTTCTATGACAAACGTTAATTGCCGTAAATTCAAACAGACTCAAATACTTTTTGCAATCCTTCCTGAATTATAGAACACTCAAGGCCGGTTGATTTTGGTGAATATAGGTTACGAGAAAAGCGTAGTTTACCTGCAACGTCTTATGTGATAACAAGGTTAATATTTTCTATGACGAACGATAACTGTCGTAAAATCAAAGAGAATCAAATAATGTTTTGCATACCTACATGAATTGTAAAGATCTGAAAGCCTGTTGATTTTGGTGAAGATCGGTTATGGGAAACGGGTAGTTTACCAGCAAAATGTATGTTTTAACAAGGATAATTTTTTCTATAACGAACGATAACTGCCGTAAATTCAAAAAAAATCAAATACGTTTTTGCATACTGCTATGAATTGTGGAGTATTCAAGACCTGTTGTTTTTGGTGAAGATCGCTTAAGGGAAAGGGGTAGTTTAACAGCAACGTTTTATGTTTTAAAAGGTTAATTTTACTTGCTTGAGGAATGATAATTGGCGCATATTCAAAGAGAATCAAATAATTTTTGCATACGTTCTTATGTTGTAAGTACTCAAGGTCTTTTGATTTTGGTGAAGATGGGTTAAGGGAAAGAGGTAGTTTACCAGCAACATTTTATTTTGTAACAAGAGAAATTTTTTCATGACGAACGATAACTGCCGTAAATTCAAACAAAATCAAATAATTTTTTACATATGTGCCTGAGTTGTAGTACACTCAAGGCCTTTTGATTTTGGTGAAGATCGGTTACGGGGAAAGGGCAGTTTACCGGAAACATTTTTTCTTGTAACAAGAGTAAAGTAATTAACTTTGATAAATAAAGTATCCTGATAAGAAGATCTTAATAATCCACTGTAGAAAAATAGATGAAATATCTATAAATTAAGAGGTTAGTTGAACGGGCTGAGGATAATTTTCTATAAATGAAAATTGTAGTTGAAAGGGAAGGGTATAATTTTTATATGTGTACTACGTTATCGGCAACAAAGTAGTAGTTTGTTGTTAAAATTCCTTCCCGGGCTGTTTGGCGGTAGTCCAAAGTTTTTGCAAAACCAGATGTATCGGCAGTGGCGTCGACTGCCATCATCAGTGAAAATTGAGTGCGATAAAGTGTGGTGGTATACGTTATTGACCACAGTACTGAAGTTAAGGCTGAAGTAATAAGTAGAGAGAAGTAGTTTCTACCGAAACATTTCATTTCGTAAATGATTTTAAATATAAATGTTACAACATGGAAGTCATGTATGGTTCTCCATACCGATATTTGAAAAGTATCTGTGTGTAGAATTTTACTTCCATGTTATATAAGGAAATATAAGTATGGTGATGGCAAAAAAATCGTGTTCCAGATAATTGCAGATTCTGATTGTACTACCCTCAAAACATAAATAAAAGTCATTTTTTGAAAAGTGTCTGTGTGTGAGTGTGTGTGTGTGTGTGTCTGGATGTAGATTGTTTCTGTGGCAAACGAAAACAGCTACAAATTAAAAAACAGAATTAAATAAAGTTTTGCATACAGTCCTGTATTGTAGAGTACTCAAGACCAATTGTTCTTGGTGAAGATCGGTTAAGGGAAAGGGTAGTTGACCTGCAACGTTTTTACTTCCATGTTTTTTTTTTTTTATCAAGTGTAATTGTTTTCTATGGCAAACGATAACAGTCGCAAATTCAAACTGAATCAATTAATGTTTCCCATAGAGCTCTAAATAGTAGAGTTCTCAAGACCTATTGTTTTTGGTGAAGATCGGTTAAGGGAAAGGGTTAGTTTACCAGCAACGTTTCATGTTTTAAAAGGGTATTACTTCCATATTGCATAAGGAAATGGAAGTATGGTGATGGCAAAAAAAATCGTGGTCGAGATTATTGCAGATTCTGATTGTACTACACTCAAAACATGAAAAAAATTATTTGTTGAAAAGTGTCTTACTGTCTGTGTCCATTGATTTTTTTTTGGCAAACGATAACAGCCCCAAATTCAAACAGAATCAAATAATGTTTCGCAGGCAGCACTGACTTGTCGAGTTCTCAAGATCTTTTGTTTTTTGTGAAGATCGGTTAAGGGAAAGGGGTAGTTTACCAGCAACGTTTTCGTTTTAACAACGGTAAATTTTTCTATGACGAACGATAACTGCCGCAATTTCAAACAGTATCAAATAATATTTTGCACACATCCCTGAATTGTAGCGAGCTGAAGGTGTTTTGATTATGGTGAAGATCGGTTAAGGGAAAGGGGTAGTTTACCAGCAACGATTTATGTTTTAACAAGGGTAATTTTTTCTATGAAGAACGATAATTGCCATAAATTCAAACAGAATGAAATCCTTTGCTGCAATCCTTCCTGAATTATAGAGCACTCAAGGCCAGTTGATTTACGTGAATATCGGTTACGAGAAAAGAGTAGCTTACCTACAACGTCTTATGTGATAACAAGGTTAATATTTTCTATGACGAACGATAACTGTCGTAAATTCAATGAGAATCAAATAATTTTTTGAATTCCTAAATGAATTGTAAAGATCTGAAGGCCTGTTGATTTTGGTGAAGTTCGGTATTGGGAAAGAGGTAGTTTACCAGCCACTTTTCATGTTTTAACAAGAGTAATTGTTTCTATGACGAACGATAACTGCCACACATTCAAAAAGAATCAAATAAGGTTTTCAATGAATCCTGAATTATATAGAACTCAAGGCCGGTAGAATTTGGTGAAGATCGGTTAAGGGAAAGGGTAGTTGACCTGCAACGTTTTTACTTCAATGATTTTTTTTTATCAAGAGTAATTTTTTTTTATGGCAAATGATAACAGTCGCAAATTCAAACTGAATCAAATAATGTTTCGCATACAGCTCTAAATTGTAGAGTTCTCAAGACCTATAGATTTTGGTGAAGATCGGTTAAGGGAAAGGGGTAGTTTAGCAGCCACGTTTTATGCTTTAAAAGGGTATTACTTCCATGTTGCATAAGGAAATGGAAGTATGGTAATGGCAAAAAAATCGTGGTCGCGATTATTGCAGATTCTGATTGTACTACCCTCAAAACATGAAAAAAATAATTTGTTGAAAAGTGTCTGTGTGTCTGTCTAACTCTCTGTGTCCATAGATTTTTTTTTGGCAAAGGATAACAGCCGCAAATTCAAACAGAATCAAATAATGTTTCCCAGACAGCCATGAATTGTAGAGATCTAAAGGTATTTTGTTTTTTGTTAAGATCGGTTAAGGGAAAGGGGTAGTTTACCTGCAACAATTTATGTTTTAACAAATATGATTTTTTCTATGACGATCGATATTTGCCGTAAATTCAAACAGAATCAAGTACATTTGTGCAATCCTTCCTGAATTATAGAGCACTCAAAGCCAGTTGATTTTGCTGAATATCGGTTACGAGGAAAGCGTAGTTTACCTACAACGTCTTATGTGATATCAAGTTTAATATTTTCTATGACGAAAGATAACTGTCGTAAATTCAATAATAATCAAATACTTTATTGCATACCTACATGAATTGTAAAGATCTGAAGGCCTGTTCATTTTGGTGAAGATCGGTTCAGGGATAGGGGTACTTTACCAGCCACTTTTCATGTTTTAACAAGAGTAATTGCTTCTATGACGAACGATAACTGCCACACATTCAAACAGAGTCAAATAATGTTTTCAATGAATCCTGAATTGTAAAGATCTGAAGGCGTGTAGAATTTGGTGAAGATAGGTTAAGGGAAAGGTGTAGTTTAAATGCAACATTTTACGTTGTAACAAGAGTAAAGTACGTAATTTTGAAAAATAAAGTATCCTGATAAGAAGATCGTAATAATCCACTGTAGAAAAATAAATGAAATATCTATAAATGAAGAGGCTAGTTGAACGGGCTGAGGATAATTTTCTATAAATGAAAATTATAGTTGAAAGGGATGGGTATAATTTTTATATGTGTACTACGTTATCGGCAACAAAGTAGTAGTTTGTTGTTAAAATTCCTTCCCGGGCTGTTTGGCGGTAAGTCCAATGTTTTTTTGCAAAACCAGACGTATCGGCAGTGCCGTCGACTGATATTATCAGTGAAAATCGAGTGCGATAAAGTGTGGTGGTATACGTTATTGGCCACAGTACTGAAGTTAAGGCTGAAGTAATAAGTAGAGAGAAGTAGTTTCTATCGAAACATTTCATTTCGTAAATGATTTTAAATATAAATGTTACAACATGGAAGTCATGTATAGTTCTCCATACCGATATTTGAAAAGTATCTGTGTGTAGAATTTTACTTCCATGTTATATAAGGAAATGGAAGTATGGTGATGGCAAAAAAAATCGTGTTCCAGATAATTGCAGATTCTGATTGTACTACCCTCAAAACATGAATAAAAGTCATTTTTCGAAATGTGTCTGTGTGTGAGTGTGTGTGTCTGTGTGTCTGGATGTAGATTTTTTCTGTGGCAAACGAAAACAGCTGCAAATTAAAAAACCGAATCAAATAAATTTTGCATACTACCCTGAATTGTAGAGTACTCAAGACCTATTGTTCTTGGTGAAGATCGGTTAAGGGAAAGGGTAGTTGACCTGCAACGTTTTATGTTTCAACAACGGTAAATTTTTTTATGACGAACGATAACTGCCGCACATTCAAACAGAAACAAATATTTTTTTGCATGCGTCCCTGAATTGAAGAGGACTGAATGCCTATTGATTTTGGTGAAGATCGGTTAAGGGAAACGGGTAGTTTACCAGCAACGTTTATGTTTTAACAAGGATAATTATTTCTAAGACGAACGATAACAGTCGCAAATTCAGACAGAATCAAATAATGTTTCGCATACAGCTCTAAATTGTAGAGTTCTCAAGACCTATTGTTTTTGGTGAAGATCGGTTAAGGGAAAGGGGTAGTTTAACAGCTACGTTTTATGTTTAAAAGGGTAATTTTATTGTTTGAAGAATGATAATTGCCGCATATTCAAAGAGAATCAAATAATTTTTGCATACGTTCTTAATGTTGTAAGTACTCAAGGTCTTTGATTTTGGTGAAGATCGGTTAAGGGGAAATGGTAGTTTACCGGAAACATTTTTTGTTGTAAAAAGAGTAAAGTACTTAACTTTGATAAATAAAGTATCCTGATAAGAAGATCTTAATAATCCACTGTATTGTAGAGTACTCAAGACCTATTGTTCTTGGTGAAGATCGGTTAAGGGAAAGGGTTAGTTTACCAGCAACGTTTTATGTTTTAAAAGGGTATTACTTCCATATTGCATAAGGAAATGGAAGTATGGTGATGGCAAAAAAAATCGTGGTCGAGATTATTGCAGATTCTGATTGTAAAAAATACATGAAAAAAATAATTTGTTTATAAGTGTCTGTGTGTCTCTCTGTCTAACTGTCTGTGTTCATAGATTTTTTTTTTGGCAAACGATAACAGCCGCAAATTCAAACAGAATCAAAAAATGTTTCGCAGGCAGCACTGAATTGTAGAGTTCTCAAGATCTATTGTTTTTGTGAAGATCGGTTAAGGGAAAGGGGTAGTTTACCAGCAACGTTTTTTTGTTTTAACAACGGTAAATTTTTCTATGAAGAACGATAACTGCCGCACATTCAAACAGAATCAAACATAATTGCCGCATATTCAAAGAGAATCAAATAATTTTTGCATACGTTCTTAATGTTGTAAGTACTCAAGGTCTTTTAATTTTGGTGAAGATCGGTTAAGGGAAAGATGTAGTTTACCTGCAACATTTTATTTTGTAACAAGAGAAATATTTTCATGACGAACGATAACTGCCGTAAATTCAAACAAAATCAAATAATTTTTTACATATGTGCCTGAGATGTAGAACACTCAAGGCCTTTTGATTTTGGTGAAGATCGGTTACGGTGAAAGGGCAGTTTACCGGAAACATTTTATGTTGTAACAAGAGAACTTAACTTTGATAAATAAAGTATCCTGATAAGAAGATCTTAATAATCCACTGTAGAAAAAAAGATGAAATATCTATAAATGAAGAGGCTAGTTGAACGAGCTGAGGATAATTTTCTATAAATGAAAATTATAGTTGAAAGGGAAGTTTATAATTTTTATATGTGTACTACGTTATCGGCAACAAAGTAGTATTTTGTTGTTAAAATTCCTTCCCGAGCTGTTTGCGGTAGTCCAATTTTTTTACAAAACCAGACGTATCGGCACTGCCGTCGACTGCCATCATCAGTGAAATTGAGTGCGATAAAGTGTGGTGGTATACGTTATTGACCACAGTACTGTGGTTAATGCTGAAGCAATAAGTAGAGAGAAGTAGTTTCTATGGAAACATTTAATTTCGTAAATGATTTTAAATATAAATCTTACTACATGAAAGTCATGTATGGTTCTATATACCGATATTTGAAAAGTATCTGTGCGTAGAATTTTACTTCCATGTTCCATAAGGAAATGGAAGTATGGTGATGGCAAAAAAAATCGTGTTCCAGATAATTGCAGATTCTGATTGTACTACCCTCAAAACATGAATAAAAGTCATTTTTCGAAAAGTGTCTGTTTTTTTATCAAGTGTAATTTTTTTCTATGGCAAAAGATAACAGCAACAAAATTCAAACAGAATCAAATAATGTTTCGCATACAGCTCTAATTTGTAGAGTTCTCAAGACCTATTGTTTTTGGTGAAGATCGGTAAGGGAAAGGGGTAGTTTAACAGCAACTTTTTATGTTTTAAAACGGTAATTTTATTAGTTTGAAGAATGAAAATTGCCGCATATTCAAAGAGAATCAAATAATTTTTGCATACGTTCTTAATGTTGTAAGTACTCAAGGTTTTTGATTTTGGTGAAGATGGGTTAAGGGAAAGGGGTAGTTTACCTGCAACATTTTATTTTGTAACAAAAGAAATATTTCCCTGACGAACGATAACTGCCGTAAATTCAAACAAAATCAAATAATTTTTTACATATGTGCCTGAGTTGTAGAACACTCAAAGACTTTTGATTTTGGTGAAGATCGGTTACGGGGAAAGGGTAGTTTAACGAAATCATTTTTAGTTGTAAAGTACTTAACTTTGATAAATAAAGTATACTGATAAGAAGATCTTAATAATCCACTGTAGAAAAATAGATGAAATATCTATAAATGAAGAGGCTAGTTGAACGGGCTGAGAATAATTTTCTATAAATGAAAATTATAGTTGAAAGGGAAGGGTAAAAGATAACAGCCGCAAATTCAAACAGAATCAAATAATGTTTCGCAGACAGCCCTGAATTGTAGAGTTGTCAAGATCTATTGTTTTTGTGAAGATCGGTTAAGGGAAAGGGGTAGTTTACCTGCAACGTTTTATGTTTCAACAACAGTAAATTCTTCTATGACGAACGATAACTGCCGCACATTCAACAGAATCAAATAATGTTTTGCACACATCCCTGAATTATAGCGAGCTGAAGGCGTTTTGTTTATGGTGAAGATCAGTTAAGGGAAAGGGGTAGTTTAAATGCAACGATTTATGTTTTAACAGGGGTAATTATTTCTATGACGAACGCTAATTGCCGTAAATTCAAACAGAATCAAATACTATTTTGCAACACTTCCTGAAATATAGAGCACTTAAGGCCGGTTGATTTTGGTGAATATCGGTTACGAGAAAAGCGTAGTTTACCCACAACGTCTTACGTGATAACAAGGTTAATATTTTCTATGACGAAAGATAACTGTCGTAAATTCAAAGAGAATCAAATAATTTTTTGCATACCTACATGAAATGTAAAGATCTGAAGGCCTGTTGATTTTGGTGAAGATCGGTTATGGGAAAGGGGTATTTTACCAGCCACATTTCATGTTTTAACAAGAGTAGTTGTTTCTATGACGAGCGATTACTGCCACATATTCAAACAGAGTCAAATAATGTTTTCAATTCATTCTGAATTATATAGAACTCAAGGCCTGTAGAATTTGGTGAAGATCGGTTAAGGGAAAGGTGTAGTTTATCGGCAACATTTTATGTTGTAAAAAGAGAAATGTTTTCATGACGAAAGATAACTGCCGCACATTCAAACAGAATCAAATATTTTTTTGCATGCATCCCCGAATTGTGGAGGACTGAATGCCTATTGATATTGGTGAAGATCGGTTAAGGGAAACGGGTAGTTTACCAGCAACGTTTATGTTTTAACAAGGATAATTTTTCTATGACGAACGATAACTGCCGTAAATTCAAACAGAATCAAATACGTTTTTGCATACAGCCCTGAATTGTAGAGTACTCAAGACCTATTGTTCTTGGTGAAGATCGGTTAAGGGAAAGGGTAGTTGACCTGCAACGTTTTTACTTCTTTTTTTTTGTATCAAGAGTAATTTTTTTCTATGGCAAACGATAACAGTCGCAAATTCAAACAGAATCAAATAATGTTTCGCATACAGCTCTAAATTGTAGAGTTCTCAAGACCTATTGTTTTTGGTGAAGATCGGTTAAGGGAAAGGGGTAGTTTAACAGCAATGTTTTATGTTTTAAAATGGTAATTTTACTGGTTCGACGAATGACAATTGCCGCATATTCAAAGAGAATGAAATAATTTTTGCATACGTTCTTAATGTTGTAAGTACTCAAGGACTTTTGATTTTGGTGATGATCGGTTAAGGGAAAGAGGTAGTTTACCTGCAACATTTTATTCTGTAACAAGAGAAATATTTTCATGACGAACGATAACTGCCATAAATTTAAACAATTTCAAATAATTTTTTACTTATGTGCCTGAGTTGTAGAACACTCAAGGCCTTTTGATTTTGGTGAAGATCGGTTACGGGGAAAGGGCAATTTACCGAAAACATTTTACGTTGTAACAAGAGTAAAGTACTTAACTTTGATAAATAAAGTATCCTGATAAGAAGATCTTAATAATCCACTGTAGAAAAATAGATGAAATATCTATAATTGAAGAGGCTAGTTGAACGGGCTGAGGAAAATTTTCTATAAATGAAAATAATAGTTGAAAGGGAAGTGTATAATTTTTATATATGTGTACTACGTTATCGGCAACAAAGTAGTAGTTTGTTGTTAAAATTCCTTCCCGGGCTGTTTGGCGGTAGTACAATGTATTTTTGCAAAACCAGACGTATCAGCACTGCCGTCGACTGCCATCATCAGTGAAAATCGAGTGCGATAAAGTGTGGTGGTATACGTTATTGACCACAGTACTGTGGTTAAGGCTGAAGCAATAAGTAGAGAGAAGTAGTTACTATGGAAACATTTCATTTAGTAAATGATTTTAAATATAAATCTTACAACATGGAAGTCATGTATGGTTCTCCATACCGATATTTGAAAAGTATCTGCGTGTAGAATTTTACATCCATGTTCCATAAGGAAATGGAAGTATGGTGATGGCAAAAAAAAAATCGTGTTCCAGATAATTGCAGATTTGATTGAACTACCCTCAAAACATGAATGAAACTCATTTTTCGAAAAGGGTCTGTGTGTGAGTGTGTGTGTCTGTGTGTCTGAATGTAGATTTTTTTCTGTGGCAAACGAAAACAGCCGCAAATTCAAACAGAATCAAATAAGTTTTGCATACAGTCCTGAATTGTAGACTACGCAAGACCTATTGTTCTTGGTGAAGATCGGTTAAGGGAAAGGGTATTTGACCAGCAACGTTTTTACTTCCATGTTTTTTTTTATCAAGAGTAATTGTTTTCTATGGCAAACGATAACAGTCGCAAATTCAAACTGAACCAATTAATGTTTCGTATACAGCTCTAAATTCTAGAGTTCTCAAGACCTATTGTTTTTGGTGAAGATCGGGTGAGGGAAAGGGGTAGTTTACCAGCAACGTATTATGTTTTAACGTATTAGATTTTTTTTTTGCAAACGATAACAGCCGCAAATTCAAACAGAATCAAATAATGTTTCGCAGACAGCACTGAATTGTAGAGTTCTCAAGATCTATTGTTTTTTGTGAAGATCGGTTAAGGAAAAGAGGTAGTTTACCAGCAACGTTTTATGTTTTAACAACGGTAATTTTTTCTATAACGAACGATAACTGCCGCACATTCAAACAGAATCAAATAATGTTTTGCACGCATCCCTGAATTGTAGCGAGTTGAAGGCATTTTGATTATGGTGAAGATCGTGTTAAGGGAAAGGGGTAGTTTACCTGAAACGATTTATGTTTTAACAAGGGTAATTTTTTCTATGACGAACGATAATTGCCGTAAATTCAAACAGAATCAAATACTTTTTTGCAATATTTCCTGAATTATAGAGCACTCAAGGCCGGTTGATTTTGGTGAATATTGGTTACGAGAAATTCGTAGTTTACCAACAACGTCTTATGTGATAACAAGGTTAATATTTTCTATGACGAACGATAACTGTCGTAAATTCAAACAGAATCAAATAATTTTTTGCATACCTACATGAATGATAAAGATCTGAAGGCCATTTGATTTTGGTGAAGATCGGTTTAGGTAAAGGGGTAATTTACCAGCCACTTTTCATGTTTTAACAAGAGTAATTGTTTCTATGACGAGCGATAACTGCCACACATTCAAACAGAACCAAATAATGTTTTCAATGAATCCTGAATTATATAGAACTCAAGGCCTGTAGAATTTGGTGAAGATCGGTTAACGGAAAGGGGTAGTTTATCGGCAATATTTTATGTTGTAACAAGAGAAATGTTTTCATGACGAAAGATAACTGCCGCACATTCAAACAGAACCAAATATTTTTTTGCATGCAATCTGAATTGTGGAGGACTGAATGCCTATTGATTTTGGTGAAGATCGATTAAGGGAAACGGGTAGTCTACCAGCAACGTTTATGTTTTAACAAGGATAATTTTTTCTATGATGATCGATAACTGCCGTAAATTCAAACAGAATCAAATACGTTTCTGCATACAGCCCTGAATTGTAGAGTACTCAAGACCTATTGTTCTTGGTGAAGATCGGTTAAGGGAAAGGGTAGTTGACCTGCAACGTTTTTACTTCCATTTTTTTTTTATCAAGAGTAATTTTTTTCTATGGCAAACGATAACAGTCACAAATTCAAACAGAATCAAATAATGTTTCGCATACAGCTCTAAATTGTAGAGTTCTCAAGACCTATTGTTTTTGGTGAAGATCGGTTAAGGGAAAGGGGTAGTTTAACAGCAACGTTTTATGTTTTAAAAGGTTAATTTTATTTGTTTGACGAATGATAATTGCCGCATATTCAAAGAGAATCAAATAATTTTTGCATACGTTTTGAATGTTGTAAGTACTCAATGACTTTTGATTTTGGTGAAGATCGGTTAAGGGAAAGAGGTAGTTTTCCTGCAACATTTTATTTTGTAACAAGAGAAATATTTTCATGACGAACAATAACTGCCATAAATTTAAACAAAATCAAATAATTTTTTACATATGTACCTGAGTTGTAGAACACTCAAGGCCTTTTGATTTTGGTGAAGATCGGTTACGGGGATAGGGCAGTTTACCGGAAACATTTTTTGTTGCAACAAGAGTACAGTACTTAACTTTGATAAATAAAGTATCCTGATAAGAAGATCTTAATATTCCACTGTAGAAAAATAGATGAAATATCTATAAATGAAGAGGCTAGTTGAACGGGCTGAGGATAATTTCCTATAAATGAAAATTATAGTTAAAAGGGAAGGGTATAATTTTTATATGTGTACTACGTTAACGGCAACAAAGTAGTAGTTTGTTGTTAAAATTCTTTAACGGTAGTCCAACGTTTTTTTGCAAAACCAGACGTATCGGCAGTGCCGTCGACTGCCATCAACAGTGAAAATCGAGTGCGATAAAGTGTGGTGGTATAAGTTATTGACCACAGTTCTGTGGTTAAGGCTGAAGCAATAAGTAGAGAGAAGTAGTTTCTATGGAAACATTTCATTTCGTAAATGATTTTAAATATAAATCTTACAACATGGAAGTCATGGATGGTTCTCCATACCGATATTTGAAAAGTATCTGCGTGTAGAAATGGAAGTATGGTGATGGCAAAAAAATCGTGTCCCAGATAATTGCAGATTCTGATTGTACTACCCTCAAAACATGAATAAAAGTCATTTTCGAAAAGTGTCTGTTTGTGAGTGTGGGTGTCTGTGTGTCTGGATGTAGATTTTTACTGTGGCAAACGAAAACAGCCGCAAATTCAAACAGAATCAAATAATGTTTCGCAGACAATCCTGAATTGTAGCGATCTCATGATCTATTGTTTTTTGTGAAGATCGGTTAAGGGAAAGGGGTAGTTTACCGGCAACGTTTTATGTTTTAACAACGATAAATTTTTGTATGACGAACGATAACTGCCGCACATTCAAACAGAATCACATAATGTTTTGCACACGTCCGTGAATTGTAGCGAGCTGAAGGCATTTTGATTATGGTGAAGATCGTGTTAAGGGAAAGGGGTAGTTTACCTGCAAAGGTTCATGTTTTGAAAATGGTAATTTTTCCTAAGACGAACGGAAATTGCCGTAAATTCAAACAGAATCAAATACATTTTTCCACCCTTCCTGAATTATAGAGCACTCAAGGCCGGTTGATTTTGGTGAATATCGGTTACGAGAAAAGCGTAGTTTACCTACAACGTCTTATGTGATAGCAAGGTTAATATTTTCTATGACGAACGATAACTGTCGTAAATTCAAAGAGAATCAAATAATTTTTTGCATACCTACATGAGTTGTAAAGATCTGAAGGCCTGTTGATTTTGGTGATGATCGGTTAAGGGCAAGGGGCAGTTTACCAGCCACTTTTCATGTTTTAACAAGAGTAATTGTTTCTATGACGAACGATAACTGCCACACATTCAAACAGATTCAAATAATGTTTTCAATGAATCCTGAATTATATAGAACTCAAGGCCTGCAGAATTTGGTGAAGATCGGTTAAGGGAAAGAGGTAGTTTACCTGCAACATTTTATGTTGTAACAAGTGAAATGTTTTCATGACGAAAGGTAACTGCCGCACATTCAAACAGAATCAAATATTTTTTTCATGCATCCTTGAATTGTGGAGGACTGATTGCCTATTCATTTTGGTGAAGATCGGTTAAGGAAAACGGGTAGTTTTCCAGCAACGTTTATGATTTAACAAGGATAATTTTTTCTATGACGACGATAACTTCCATAAATTCAAACAGAATCAAATACGTTTTTGCATACGGTCCTGAATTGTAGAGTACTCAATACCTATTGTTCTTGGTGAAGATCGGTTAAGGAAAGGGTAGTTGACCTGCAACGTTTTTACTTCCATGTTTTTTTTTTATCAAGAGTAATTTTTTCTATGGCAAACGATAACAGTTGCAAATTCAAACTGAATCAAATAAAGTTTCGCATACAGCTCTAAATTGTAGAGTTCTCAATAACTATTTTTTTTTTTTTTGTGAAGATCAGTTAAGGGAAAGGGGTAGTTTACCAGCAACGTTTTATGTTTTAAAAAGGTAATTTTATTTGTTTGACGAACGATAATTGCCGCATATTCAAAGAGAATCAAATAATTTTTGCATACGTTCTTAACGTTGTAAGTACTCAAGGTCTTTTGATTTTGGTGAAGATCGGTTCAGGAAAAGAGGTAGTTTACCTGCAACATTTTATGTTGTAACAAGAGAAATATTTTCATGACGAACGATAAATACCGTAAATTCAAACAAAATCAAATAATTGTTTACATATGTGCCTGATTTGTAGAACATTCAAGGCCTTTTGATTTTGGTGATGATCGGTTACGGGGAAAGGGCAGTTTACCGGAAACATATTATCGTGTAACAAGAGTAAATTACTTATCTTGGATAAATAAAGTATCCTGATAAGAAGATCTTAATAATCCGCTGTAGAAAAATAGATGAAATATCTATAAATGAAGAGGTTAGTTGAACGGGCTGAGGATAATTTTCTATAAATGAAAATTATAGTTGAAAGGGAAGGGTATAATTTTTATATGTGTACTACTTTATCGGCAACAAATTAGTAGTTTGTTGTTAAAATTCCTTCCCGGGCTGTTTGGCGGTAGTCCAATGTTTTTTTGCAAAACCAGACGTATCGGCAGTGCCGTCGACTGCCATCATCAGTGAAAATCGAGTGCGATAAAGTGTGGTGGTATACGTTATTGACCACAGTTCTGTGGTTAAGGTTGAAGCAATAAGTAGAGGGAAGTTGTTTCTATGGAAACATTTCATTTCGTAAATGATTTTAAATATAAATCTAAAAACATGGAAGTCATGTATGGTTCTCCATACAGATATTTGAAAAGTATCTGTGTGTAGAATTTTACTTCCATGTTTCATAAGGAAATGGAAGTATAGTGATGGCAAAAAAAATCGTGTTAGAGATAATTGCAGATTCTGATTGAACTACCCTCAAAACAAGAATAAAAGTCATTTTTCGAAAAGTGTCCTTTTGTGAGTGTGTGTCTGTGTGTCTGGATGTAGATTTTTTCTGTGGCAAACGAAAACAGCCGCAAATTCGAACACAACCAAATACGTTTGGCATACAGCACTGAATTGTAGAGTACTCAAGACCTATTGTTCTTGGTGAAGATCTGTTAAGGGAAAAGGTAGTTGACCTGCAACGTTTTTACGACCATGTTTTTTTTTTATCAAGAGTAAATTTTTTCTATGGCAAACGATAACAGTCGCAAATTTAAACAGAATCAAATAATTTTTCGCATACAGCTCTAAATTGTAGAGTTCTCAAGACCTATTGTTTCTGGTGATGATCGGTTAAGGGAAAGGGGTAGTTTACTAGCAACGTTTTATGTTTTAAAAGGGTATTACTTCCATGTTGCATAAGGAAATGGAAGTATGGTGATGGAAAAAAAAATCGTTGTCGAGATTATTGCAGATTCTGATTGTACTACCCTCAAAACATGAAAAAATAATTTGTTGTAAAGTCTCTGTGTGTCTGTCTGTCTAACTGTCTGGGTCCATAGAATTTTTTTTGGCAAACGATAACAGCCGCAAAATCAAACAGAATCAAATAATGTTTCGCAAACAGGTCTGAATTGTAGAGTTCTAAAGATCTATTGTTTTTTGTGAAGATCGGTTAAGGGAAAGGGGTAGTTTACCAGCAACGTTTTATGTTTTAACAACGGTAAATTTTTCTATGAAGAACTTTTACTGCCGCAAATTCAAACAGAATCAAATAATGTTTTGCACACATCCGTGAATTGTAGCGAGCTGAAGGCGTTTTGATTATGGTGAAGATCGTGTTAAGGGAAAGGGGTAGTTCACCTGCAAAGATTTATTTTTAAAAAAGGTAATTTTTCCTATGACGAACGGTAATTGCCGTAAATTCAAACAGAATCAAATACGTTTTTGCATACAGCCCTGAATTGAAGAGTACTCAAGACCTATTGTTCTTGGTGAACATCGGTTAAGGGAAAGGGTAGTTGACCTGCAACGTTTTTACTTCCATGTTTTTTTTTTATCAAGAGTAATTTTTTTCTATGGCAAACGATAACAGTCGCAAATTCAAACAGAATCAAATAATGTTTCGCATACAGCTCAAGATTGTTGAGTTCTCAAGACCTATTGTTTTTGTGAAGATCGGTTAATGGAAAGGGTTAGTTTACCAGCAACGTTTTATGTTTTAAAAGGGTATTACTTCCATGTTGCATAAGGAAATTGAAGTATGGTGATGGCAAAAAAAAATCGAGGTCGAGTTTATTGCAGATTCTGATTGTACTACCCTCAAAACATGAAAAAAATAATTCGTTGAAAAGTGTCTGTGTGTGTGTCTGTCTAAATGTCTGTGTCCATAAAATTTTTTTTGGCAAACGATAACAGCCGCAAAATCAAACAGAATCAAATAATGTTTCGCAGACAGGTCTGAATTGTAGAGTTCTAAAGATCTATTGTTTTTTGTGAAGATCGGTTAAGGGAAAGGGGTAGTTTACCAGCAACGTTTTATGTTTTAACAACGGTAAATTTTTCTATGAAGAACTTTTACTGCCGCACATTCAAAAAGAATCAAATAATGTTTTGCACACATCCGTGAATTGTAGCGAGCTGAAGGCGTTTTGATTATGGTGAAGATCGTGTTAAGGGAAAGGGGTAGTTCACCTGCAAAGATTTACTTATAAAAAAGGTAATTTTCCCTATGACGAACGATAATTGCCGTAAATTCAAACAGAATCAAATACTTTTTTTCAATCCTTCCTGAATTATATAGCACTCAAGGCCGGTTGATTTTGGTGAATATCGGTTACGAGAAAAGCGTAGTTTACCTACAACGTCTTATGTGATAACAAGATTAATATTTTCTATGACGAACGCTAACTGTCGTAAATTCAAAGGGAATCAAATAATTTTTTTCATACCTACATGAATTGTAAAGATCTGAAGGCCTGTTGATTTTGGTGAAGATCGGTTAAGGGAAAGGAGTATTTTAACAGCCACTTTTCATGTTTTAACAAGAGTAATTGTTTCTGTGACGAACGATAACTGCCACACATTCAAACAGAATCAAATAATGTTTTCAATGAATCTTGAATTATATAGAACTCAAGGCCTGTAGAATTTGCTGAAGATCTGTTAAGGGAAAGGGGTAGTTTACCTGCAACATTGTATGTTGTAACAAGAGAAATGTTTTCATGACGAAAGGTAACTGCCGCACATTCAAACAGAATCAAATACTATTTTGCATGCATGCCTGAATTGCTGAGGACTGAATGCCTATTGATTTTGGTGAAGATCGGTTAAGGAAAACTGGTAGTTTACCAGCAACGTTTATGTTTTAACAAGGATAATTTTTTCTATGACGAACGGTAACTGACGTAAATTCAAACAGAATCAAATACGCTTTTGCATACGGCCCTGAATTGTAGAGTACTCAAGAAATTTTGTTCTTGGTGAAGATCGGTTAAGGGAAAGGGGTAGTTAACCAGCAAAGATTTTTAACAAGGGTAATTTTTCCTATGACGAACGATAATTGCCGTAAATTCACACAGAATCAAATACTTTTTTGCAAACCTGAATTATAGAGCACTCAAGGCTGGTTGATTTTGGTGAAGATCGGTTACGAGAAAAGAGTAGTTTACCTACAACGTCTTATGTGATAACAAGATTAATATTTTCTATGACGAACGATAAGTGTCGTAAATTCAAAGAGAATCAAATAATTTTTTGCATACCTACATGAATTGCAAAGATCTGAAGGCCTGTTGATTTTGGTGAAGATCGGTTAAGGGAAAGGAGTAGTTTACCAGCCACATTTCATGTTTTAACAAGAGTTATTGTTCCTATGACGAACGATAACTGCCGCACATTCAAACAGAATCAAATACTTTTTTGCATGCATGCCTGAATTGTAAAGGATTGAATGCCTATTGATTTTGGTGAAGATCGGTTAAGGGAAACTGGTAGTTTACCAGCAACGTTTATGTATTAACAAGGATAATTTTTTCTATGACGAACGGTAACTGTCGTAAATTCAAACAGAATCAAATACGTTTTTGCATACAGCCCTGAATTGTAGAGTACTCAGGACCTATTGTTCTTGGTGAAGATCGGTTAAGGGAAAGGGGTAGTTTACTAGCAACGTTTTATGTTTTAAAAGGGTATTACTTCCATGTTGCATAAGGAAATGGAAGTATGGTGATGGAAAAAAAAATCGTTGTCGAGATTATTGCAGATTCTGATTGTACTACCCTCAAAACATGAAAAAATAATTTGTTGTAAAGTCTCTGTGTGTCTGTCTGTCTAACTGTCTGGGTCCATAGAATTTTTTTGGCAAACGATAACAGCCGCAAAATCAAACAGAATCAAATATTGTTTCGCAAACAGGTCTGAATTGTAGAGTTCTAAAGATCTATTGTTTTTTGTGAAGATCGGTTAAGGGAAAGGGGTAGTTTACCAGCAACGTTTTATGTTTTAACAACGGTAAATTTTTCTAGGAAGAACTTTTACTGCCGCACATTCAAACAGAATCAACTAATGTTTTGCACACATCCGTGAATTGTAGCGAGCTGAAGACGTTTTGATTATGGTGAAGATCGTGTTAAGGGAAAGGGGTAGTTCACCTGCAAAGATTTATTTTTAAAAATGGTAATTTTTCCTATGACGAACGATAAATGCCGTAAATTCAAACAGAATCAAATACTTTTTTGCAACCCTTACTGAATTATAAAGCACTCAAGGCCGGTTGATTTTGGTGAATATCGGTTACGAGAAAAGCGTAGTTTACCTACAACGTCTTATGTGATAACAAGATTAATATTTTCTATGACGAACGCTAACTGTCGTAAATTCAAAGGGAATCAAATAATTTTTTTCATACCTACATGAATTGTAAAGGTCTGAAGGCCTGTTGATTTTGGTGAAGATCGGTTAAGGGAAAGGTGTAGTTTACCAGCCACATTCCATGTTTTAACAAGAGTAATTGTTTCTATGACGAACGATAACTGCCACACATTCGAACAGAATCAAATAATGTTTTCAATGAATCTTGAATTATATAGAACTTGGTAGCCTGTAGAATTTCGTGAAGATCTGTTAAGGGAAAGGGGTAGTTTACCTGCAACATTTTATGTTGTAACAAGAGAAATGTTTTCATGACGAACGATAAATACCGTAAATTCAAACAAAATCAAATAATTGTTTACATATGTGCCTGATTTGTAGAACATTCAAGGCCTTTTGATTTTGGTGATGATCGGTTACGGGGAAAGGGCAGTTTACCGGAAACATATTTTGTTGTAACAAGAGTAAAGTACTTATCTTGGATAAATAAAGTATCCTGATAAGCAGATCTTAATAATCCACTGTACAAAAATAGATGAAATATCTATAAATGAAGAGGTTAGTTGAACGGGCTGAGGATAATTTTCTATAAATGAAAATTATAGTTGAAAGGGAAGGGTATAATTTTTATATGTGTACTACTTTATCGGCAACAAATTAGTAGTTTGTTTTTAAAATTCCTTCCCGGGCTGTTTGGCGGTAGTCCAATGTTTTTTTGCAAAACCAGACGTATCGGCACTGCCGTCGACTGCCATCATCAGTGAAAATCGAGTGCGATAACGTGTGGTGGTATACGTTATTGACCACAGTTCTGTGGTTAAGGTTGAAGCAATAAGTAGAGGGAAGTTGTTTCTATGGAAACATTTCATTTCGTAAATGATTTTAAATATAAATCTAAAAACATGGAAGTCATGTATGGTTCTCCATACCGATATTTGAAAAGTATCTGTGTGTAGAATTTTACTTCCATGTTTCATAAGGAAATGGAAGTATAGTGATGGCAAAAAAAATCGTGTTCCATATAATTGCAGATTCTGATTGTACTACCCTCAAAACAAGAATAAAAGTTATTTTTCGAAAAGTGTCTGTGTGTGAGTGTGTGTGTCTGTGTGTCTGGATGTAGATTTTTTCTGTGGCAAACGATAACAGCCGCAAATTCAAACACAATCAAATACGTTTGGCATACAGCACTGAATTGTAGAGTACTCAAGACCTATTTTTCTTGGTGAAGATCGGTTAAGGGAAAGGGTAGTTGACCTGCAACGTTTTTACTTCCATGTTTTTTTTTTTATAAAGAGTAATTTTTTTCTATGGCAAACGATAACAGTCGCAAATTCAAACAGAATCAAATAATTTTTCGCATACAGCTCTAAACTGTAGAGTTCTCAAGACCTATTGTTTTTGGTGAAGATCGGTTAAGGGAAAGGGGTAGTTTACTAGCAACGTTTTATGTTTTAAAAGGGTATTACTTCCATGTTGCATAAGGAAATGGAAGTATGGTGATGGAAAAAAAAATCGTTGTCGAGATTATTGCAGATTCTGATTGTACTACCCTCAAAACAAAAAAATAATTTGTTGTAAAGTGTCTGTGTGTCTGTCTGTCTAACTGTCTGGGTCCATTGAATTTTTTTTGGCAAACGATAACAGCCGCAAAAAAAAAATCAAATAATGTTTCGCATACAGCTCTGAATTGTAGAGTTCTCAAGATCTATTGTTTTCTGTGAAGATCGGTGAAGGGAAAGGGGTAGTTTACATGCAACATTTTATGTTGTAACAAGTGAAAGGTTTTCATGACGAAAGATAACGGTCGCACATTCAAACAGAATCAAATAATGTTTTGCACACATCACTGAATTGTAGAGGACTGAATGCCTCTTGATTTTGGTGAAGATCGGTTAAGGGAAACGGGTAGTTTACCAGCAACGTTTATGTTTTAACAAGAATAATTTCTTCTATGACGAACGGTAATTGCCGTAAATTCAAACAGAATCAAATACGTTTTTGCATACAGCCCTGAATTGTAGAGTACTCAAGACCTATTGTTCTTGGTGAAGATCGGTTAAGGGAAAGGGTAGTTGACCTGCAACGTTTTTACTTCCATGTTTTTTTTTATCAAGAGTAATTTTTTTCTATGGCAAACGATAACAGTCGCAAATTCAAACAGAATCAAATAATGTTTCGCATACAGCTCTAAATTGTTGAGTTCTCAAGACATATTGTTTTTGGTGAAGATCGGTTAAGGGAAAGGGTTAGTTTACCAGCAAGGTTTTATGTTTTAAAAGGGTATTACTTCCATGTTGCGTAAGGAAATGGAAGTATGGTGATGGCAAAAAAAATCGTCGTCGAGTTTATTGCAGATTCTGATTGTACTACCCTCAAAACATGAAAAAAATAATTTGTTGAAAAATGTCTGTGTGTGTGTCTGTCTAACTGTCTATGTCCATAGATTTTTTTTTGGGAAACGATAACAGCCGCAAAATCAAACAGAATCAAATAATGTTTCGCAGACAGCTTTGAATTGTAGAGTTCTCAAGATCTATTGTTTTTTGTGAAGGTCGGTTAAGGGAAAGGGGTAGTTTACCAGCAACGTTTTATGTTCTAACAACGGTAAATTTTTCTATGAAAAACTTTTACTGCCGCACATTCAAACAGAATCAAATAATGTTTTGCACACATCCGTGAATTGTAGCGAGCTGAAGGCGTTTTGATTATGGTGAAGATCGTGTTAAGGGAAAGGGGTAGTTCACCTGCAAAGATTTATTTTTAAAAATGGTAATTTTTCCTATGACGAACGATAATTGCCGTAAATTCAAACAGAATCAAATACTTTTTTGCAACCCTTACTGAATTATAGAGCACTCAAGGCCGGTTGATTTTGGTGAATATCGGTTACGAGAAAAGCGTAGTTTACCTACAACGTCTTATGTGATAACAAGATTAATATTTTCTATGACGAACGCTAACTGTCGTAAATTCAAAGGGAATCAAATAATTTTTTTCATACCTACATGAATTGTAAAGATCTGAAGGCCTGTTGATTTTGGTGAAGATCGGTTAAGGGAGAGGAGTAGTTTACCAGCCACTTTTCATGTTTTAACAAGAGTAATTGTTTCTATGACGAACGATAACTGCCACACATTCGAACAGAATCATATAATGTTTTCAATGAATCTTGAATTATATAGAACTTGGTAGCCTGTAGAATTTGGTGAAGATCTGTTAAGGGAAAGGGGTAGTTTACCTGCAACATTTTATGTTGTATCAAGAGAAATGTTTCCATGACGAAAGGTAACTGCCGCACGTTCAAACAGAATCAAATACTATTTTGCATGCGTGCCTGAATTGCTGAGGACTGAATGCCTATTGATTTTGGTGAAGATCGGTTAAGGGAAACTGGTAGTTTACCAGCAACGTTTATGTTTTAACAAGGATAATTTTTCCTATGACGAACGGTAACTGCCGTAAATTCAAACAGAATCAAATACGCTTTTGCATACGGCAATGAATTGTAGAGTACTCAAGAACTTTTTTTCTTGGTGAAGATCTGTTAAGGGAAAGGGGTAGTTTACCTGCAAAGATTTATGTTTTAACAAGGGTAATTTTTCCTATGACGAACGATAATTGCCGTAAATTCAAACAGAATCAAATACTTTTTTGCAAACCTGAATTATAGAGCACTCAAGGCTGGTTGATTTTGGTGAAGATCGGTTACGAGAAAAGCGTAGTTTACCTACAACGTCTTATGTGATAACAAGATTAATATTTTCTATGACGAACGATAACTGTCGTAAATTCAAAGAGAATCAAATAATTTTTTTTATACCTACATGAATTGCAAACATCTGAAAGCCTGTTGATTTTGGTGAAGATCGGTTAAGGGAAAGGAGTAGTTTACCAGCCACTTTTCATGTTTTAACAAGAGTAATTGTTTCTATGACGAACGATAACTGCCGCACATTCAAACAGAATCAAATACTTTTTTGCATGCCTGAATTGTAGAGGATTGAATGCCTATTGATTTTGGTGAAGATCGGTTAAGGGAAACTGGTAGTTTACCAGCAACTTTTATGTTTTAACAAGGATAATTTTTTCTATGACGAACGGTAACTGTCGTAAATTCAAACAGAATCAAATACGTTTTTGCATACAGCCCTGAATTGTAGAGTACTCAAGACCTATTGCTCTTGGTGAAGATCGGTTAAGGGAAAGGGTAGTTGACCTGCAACGTTTTTACTTGCATGTTTTTTTTTTATAAAGAGTAATTTTTTTCTATGGCAAACGATAACAGTCGCAAATTCAAACAGAATCAAATAATGTTTCGCATACAGCTTTAAATTGTAGAGTTCTCAATACCTATTGTTTTTGGTGAAGATCGGTTAAGGGAAAGGGGTAGTTTACCAGCAACGTTTTATGTTTTAAAAAGGTAATTTTATTTGTTTGACGAACGATAATTGCCGCATATTCAAAGAGAATCAAATCATTTTTGCATACGTTCTTAATGTTGTAAGTACTCAAGGTCTTTTGATTTTGGTGAAGATCGGTTAAGGGAAACAGGTAGTTTACCTGCAACATTTTATGTTGTAACAAGAGAAATATTTTCATGACGAACGATAAATACCGTAAATTCAAACAAAATCAAATAATTGTTTACATATGTGCCTGATTTGTAGAACATTCAAGGCCTTTTGATTTTGGTGATGATCAGTTACGGGGAAAGGGCAGTTTACCGGAAACATATTATCGTGTAACAAGAGTAAAGTACTTATCTTGGATAAATAAAGTATCCTGATAAGAAGATCTTAATAATCCGCTGTAGAAAAATAGATGAAATATCTATAAATGAAGAGGTTAGTTGAACGGGCTGAGGATAATTTTCTATAAATGAAAATTATAGTTGAAAGGGAAGGGTATAATTTTTATATGTGTACTACTTTATCGGCAACAAATTAGTAGTTTGTTGTTAAAATTCCTTCCCGGGCTGTTTGGCGGTAGTCCAATGTTTTTTTGCAAAACCAGACGTATCGGCAGTGCCGTCGACTGCCATCATCAGTGAAAATCGAGTGCGATAAAGTGTGGTGGTATACGTTATTGACCACAGTTCTGTGGTTAAGGTTGAAGCAATAAGTAGAGGGAAGTTGTTTCTATGGAAACATTTCATTTCGTAAATGATTTTAAATATAAATCTAAAAACATGGAAGTCATGTATGGTTCTCCATACCGATATTTGAAAAGTATCTGTGTGTAGAATTTTAATTCCATGTTTCATAAGGAAATGGAAGTATAGTGATGGCAAAAAAAATCGTGTTCCAGATAATTGCAGATTCTGATTGTACTACCCTCAAAACAAGAATAAAAGTCATTTTTCGAAAAGTGTCTGTTTGTGAGTGTGTGTCTGTGTGTCTGGATGTAGATTTTTTCTGTGGCAAACGAAAACAGCCGCAAATTCGAACACAACCAAATACGTTTGGCATACAGCACTGAATTGTAGAGTACTCAAGACCTATTGTTCTTGGTGAAGATCTGTTAAGGGAAAGGGTAGTTGACCTGCAACGTTTTTACGACCATGTTTTTTTTTTTATCAAGAGTAAATTTTTTCTATGGCAAACGAAAACAGTCGCAAATTTAAACAGAATCAAATAATTTTTCGCATACAGCTCTAAATTGTAGAGTTCTCAAGACTTATTGTTTTTGGTGATGATCGCTTAAGGGAAAGGGGTAGTTTACTAGCAACGTTTTATGTTTTAAAAGGGTATTACTTTCATGTTGCATAAGGAAATGGAAGTATGGTGATGGAAAAAAATATCGTTGTCGAGATTATTGCAGATTCTGATTGTACTACCCTCAAAACATGAAAAAATAATTTGTTGTAAAGTCTCTGTGTGTCTGTCTGTCTAATTGCCTGGGTCCATAGAATTTTTTTTGGCAAACGATAACAGCCGCAAAATCAAACAGAATCAAATAATGTTTCGCAAACAGGTCTGAATTGTAGAGATCTAAAGATCTATTGTTTTTTGTGAAGATCGGTTAAGGGAAAGGGGTAGTTTACCAGCAACGTTTTATGTTTTAACAACGGTAAATTTATCTATGAAGAACTTTTACTGCCGCACATTCAAACAGAATCAAATAATGTTTTGCACACATCCGTGAATTGTAGCGAGCTGAAGGCGTTTTGATTATGGTGAAGATCGTGTTAAGGGAAAGGGGTAGTTCACCTGCAAAGATTTATTTTTAAAAAAGGTAATTTTTCCTATGACGAACGGTAATTGCCGTAAATTCAAACAGAATCAAATACGTTTTTGCATACAGCCCTGAATTGAAGAGTACTCAAGACCTATTGTTCTTGGTGAACATCGGTTAAGGGAAAGGGTAGTTGACCTGCAACGTTATTACTTCCATGTTTTTTTTTATCAAGAGTAATTTTTTTCTATGGCAAACGATAACAGTCGCAAATTCAAACAGAATCAAATAATGTTTCGCATACAGCTCAAGATTGTTGAGTTCTCAAGATCTATTGTTTTTGGTGAAGATCGGTTAAGGGAAAGGGTTAGTTTGCCAGCAACGTTTTATGTTTTAAAAGGGTATTACTTCCATGTTGCATAAGGAAATTGAAGTATGGTGATGGCAAAAAAAATCGTGGTCGAGTTTATTGCAGATTCTGATTGTACTACCCTCAAAACATGAAAAAAATAATTTGTTGAAAAGTGTCTGGGTGTGTGTCTGTCTAACTGTCTGTGTACATAGATTTTTTTTGGGGGAAACGATAACAGCCGCAAAATCAAACAGAATCAAATAATGTTTTGCAGACAGCTCTGAATTGTAGAGTTCTCAAGATCTATTGTTTTTTGTGAAGATCGGTTAAGGGAAAGGGGTAGTTTACCAGCAACGTTTTATGTTTTAACAACGGTAAATTTTTCTATGAAGAACTTTTACTGCCGCACATTCAAACAGAATCAAATAATGTTTTGCACACATCCGTGAATTGTAGCGAGCTGAAGACGTTTTGATTATGGTGAAGATCGTGTTAAGGGAAAGGGGTAGTTCACCTGCAAAGATTTATTTTTAAAAATGTTAATTTTTCCTATGACGAACGATAAATGCCGTAAATTCAAACAGAATCAAATACTTTTTTGCAACACTTACTGAATTATAGAGCACTCAAGGCCGGTTGATTTTGGTGAATATGGGTTACGAGAAAAGCGTAGTTTACCTACAACGTCTTATGTGATAACAAGATTAATATTTCCTATGACGAACGCTAACTGTCGTAAATTCAAAGGGAATCAAATAATTTTTTTCATACCTACATGAATTGTAAAGATCTGAAGGCCTGTTGATTTTGGTGAAGATCGGTTAAGGGAGAGGAGTAGTTTACCAGCCACTTTTCATGTTTTAACAAGAGTAATTGTTTCTATGACGAACGATAACTGCCACACATTCGAACAGAATCATATAATGTTTTCAATGAATCTTGAATTATATAGAACTTGGTAGCCTGTAGAATTTGGTGAAGATCTGTTAAGGGAAAGGGGTAGTTTACCTGCAACATTTTATGTTGTATCAAGAGAAATGTTTCCATGACGAAAGGTAACTGCCGCACGTTCAAACAGAATCAAATACTATTTTGCATGCGTGCCTGAATTGCTGAGGACTGAATGCCTATTGATTTTGGTGAAGATCGGTTAAGGGGAACTGGTAGTTTACCAGCAACGTTTATGTTTTAACAAGGATAATTTTTCCTATGACGAACGGTAACTGCCGTAAATTCAAACAGAATCAAATACGCTTTTGCATACGGCAATGAATTGTAGAGTACTCAAGAACTTTTTTTCTTGGTGAAGATCTGTTAAGGGAAAGGGGTAGTTTACCTGCAAAGATTTATGTTTTAACAAGGGTAATTTTTCCTATGACGAACGATAATTGCCGTAAATTCAAACAGAATCAAATACTTTTTTGCAAACCTGAATTATAGAGCACTCAAGGCTGGTTGATTTTGGTGAAGATCGGTTACGAGAAAAGCGTAGTTTACCTACAACGTCTTATGTGATAACAAGATTAATATTTTCTATGACGAACGATAACTGTCGTAAATTCAAAGAGAATCAAATAATTTTTTTTATACCTACATGAATTGCAAACATCTGAAAGCCTGTTGATTTTGGTGAAGATCGGTTAAGGGAAAGGAGTAGTTTACCAGCCACTTTTCATGTTTTAACAAGAGTAATTGTTTCTATGACGAACGATAACTGCCGCACATTCAAACAGAATCAAATACTTTTTTGCATGCCTGAATTGTAGAGGATTGAATGCCTATTGATTGTGGTGAAGATCGGTTAAGGGAAACTGGTAGTTTACCAGCAACTTTTATGTTTTAACAAGGATAATTTTTTCTATGACGAACGGTAACTGTCGTAAATTCAAACAGAATCAAATACGTTTTTGCATACAGCCCTGAATTGTAGAGTACTCAAGACCTATTGCTCTTGGTGAAGATCGGTTAAGGGAAAGGGTAGTTGACCTGCAACGTTTTTACTTCCATGTTTTTTTTTTATAAAGAGTAATTTTTTTCTATGGCAAACGATAACAGTCGCAAATTCAAACAGAATCAAATAATGTTTCGCATACAGCTTTAAATTGTAGAGTTCTCAATACCTATTGTTTTTGGTGAAGATCGGTTAAGGGAAAGGGGTAGTTTACCAGCAACGTTTTATGTTTTAAAAAGGTAATTTTATTTGTTTGACGAACGATAATTGCCGCATATTCAAAGAGAATCAAATCATTTTTGCATACGTTCTTAATGTTGTAAGTACTCAAGGTCTTTTGATTTTGGTGAAGATCGGTTAAGGGAAACAGGTAGTTTACCTGCAACATTTTATGTTGTAACAAGAGAAATATTTTCATGACGAACGATAAATACCGTAAATTCAAACAAAATCAAATAATTGTTTACATATGTGCCTGATTTGTAGAACATTCAAGGCCTTTTGATTTTGGTGATGATCAGTTACGGGGAAAGGGCAGTTTACCGGAAACATATTATCGTGTAACAAGAGTAAAGTACTTATCTTGGATAAATAAAGTATCTTGATAAGAAGATCTTAATAATCCGCTGTAGAAAAATAGATGAAATATCTATAAATGAAGAGGTTAGTTGAACGGGCTGAGGATAATTTTCTATAAATGAAAATTATAGTTGAAAGGGAAGGGTATAATTTTTATATGTGTACTACTTTATCGGCAACAAATTAGTAGTTTGTTGTTAAAATTCCTTCCCGGGCTGTTTGGCGGTAGTCCAATGTTTTTTTGCAAAACCAGACGTATCGGCAGTGCCGTCGACTGCCATCATCAGTGAAAATCGAGTGCGATAAAGTGTGGTGGTATACGTTATTGACCACAGTTCTGTGGTTAAGGTTGAAGCAATAAGTAGAGGGAAGTTGTTTCTATGGAAACATTTCATTTCGTAAATGATTTTAAATATAAATCTAAAAACATGGAAGTCATGTATGGTTCTCCATACCGATATTTGAAAAGTATCTGTGTGTAGAATTTTAATTCCATGTTTCATAAGGAAATGGAAGTATAGTGATGGCAAAAAAAATCGTGTTCCAGATAATTGCAGATTCTGATTGTACTACCCTCAAAACAAGAATAAAAGTCATTTTTCGAAAAGTGTCTGTTTGTGAGTGTGTGTCTGTGTGTCTGGATGTAGATTTTTTCTGTGGCAAACGAAAACAGCCGCAAATTCGAACACAACCAAATACGTTTGGCATACAGCACTGAATTGTAGAGTACTCAAGACCTATTGTTCTTGGTGAAGATCTGTTAAGGGAAAGGGTAGTTGACCTGCAACGTTTTTACGACCATGTTTTTTTTTTTATCAAGAGTAAATTTTTTCTATGGCAAACGAAAACAGTCGCAAATTTAAACAGAATCAAATAATTTTTCGCATACAGCTCTAAATTGTAGAGTTCTCAAGACTTATTGTTTTTGGTGATGATCGCTTAAGGGAAAGGGGTAGTTTACTAGCAACGTTTTATGTTTTAAAAGGGTATTACTTTCATGTTGCATAAGGAAATGGAAGTATGGTGATGGAAAAAAATATCGTTGTCGAGATTATTGCAGATTCTGATTGTACTACCCTCAAAACATGAAAAAATAATTTGTTGTAAAGTCTCTGTGTGTCTGTCTGTCTAATTGCCTGGGTCCATAGAATTTTTTTTGGCAAACGATAACAGCCGCAAAATCAAACAGAATCAAATAATGTTTCGCAAACAGGTCTGAATTGTAGAGATCTAAAGATCTATTGTTTTTTGTGAAGATCGGTTAAGGGAAAGGGGTAGTTTACCAGCAACGTTTTATGTTTTAACAACGGTAAATTTATCTATGAAGAACTTTTACTGCCGCACATTCAAACAGAATCAAATAATGTTTTGCACACATCCGTGAATTGTAGCGAGCTGAAGGCGTTTTGATTATGGTGAAGATCGTGTTAAGGGAAAGGGGTAGTTCACCTGCAAAGATTTATTTTTAAAAAAGGTAATTTTTCCTATGACGAACGGTAATTGCCGTAAATTCAAACAGAATCAAATACGTTTTTGCATACAGCCCTGAATTGAAGAGTACTCAAGACCTATTGTTCTTGGTGAACATCGGTTAAGGGAAAGGGTAGTTGACCTGCAACGTTATTACTTCCATGTTTTTTTTTATCAAGAGTAATTTTTTTCTATGGCAAACGATAACAGTCGCAAATTCAAACAGAATCAAATAATGTTTCGCATACAGCTCAAGATTGTTGAGTTCTCAAGATCTATTGTTTTTGGTGAAGATCGGTTAAGGGAAAGGGTTAGTTTGCCAGCAACGTTTTATGTTTTAAAAGGGTATTACTTCCATGTTGCATAAGGAAATTGAAGTATGGTGATGGCAAAAAAAATCGTGGTCGAGTTTATTGCAGATTCTGATTGTACTACCCTCAAAACATGAAAAAAATAATTTGTTGAAAAGTGTCTGGGTGTGTGTCTGTCTAACTGTCTGTGTACATAGATTTTTTTTGGGGGAACGATAACAGCCGCAAAATCAAACAGAATCAAATAATGTTTTGCAGACAGCTCTGAATTGTAGAGTTCTCAAGATCTATTGTTTTTTGTGAAGATCGGTTAAGGGAAAGGGGTAGTTTACCAGCAACGTTTTATGTTTTAACAACGGTAAATTTTTCTATGAAGAACTTTTACTGCCGCACATTCAAACAGAATCAAATAATGTTTTGCACACATCCGTGAATTGTAGCGAGCTGAAGACGTTTTGATTATGGTGAAGATCGTGTTAAGGGAAAGGGGTAGTTCACCTGCAAAGATTTATTTTTAAAAATGTTAATTTTTCCTATGACGAACGATAAATGCCGTAAATTCAAACAGAATCAAATACTTTTTTGCAACACTTACTGAATTATAGAGCACTCAAGGCCGGTTGATTTTGGTGAATATGGGTTACGAGAAAAGCGTAGTTTACCTACAACGTCTTATGTGATAACAAGATTAATATTTTCTATGACGAACGCTAACTGTCGTAAATTCAAAGGGAATCAAATAATTTTTTTCATACCTACATGAATTGTAAAGGTCTGAAGGCCTGTTGATTTTGGTGAAGATCGGTTAAGGGAAAGGAGTAGTTTACCAGCCACTTTCCATGTTTTAACAAGAGTAATGGTTTCTATGACGAACGATAACTGCCACACATTCGAACAGAATCAAATAATGTTTTCATTGAATCTTGAATTATATAGAACTTGGTAGCCTGTAGAATTTGGTGAAGATCTGTTAAGGGAAAGGGGTAGTTTACCTGCAACATTTTATGTTGTAACAAGAGAAATGTTTTCATGACGAACGATAAATACCGTAAATTCAAACAAAATCAAATAATTGTTTACATATGTGCCTGATTTGTAGAACATTCAAGGCCTTTTGATTTTGGTGATGATCGGTTACGGGGAAAGGGCAGTATACCGGAAACATATTTTGTTGTAACAAGAGTAAAGTACTTATCTTGGATAAATAAAGTATCCTGATAAGAAGATCTTAATAATCCACTGAAAAAAAATAGATGAAATATCTATAAATGAAGAGGTTAGTTGAACGGACTGAGGATAATTTTCTATAAATGAAAATTATAGTTGAAAGGGAAGGGTATAATTTTTATATGTGTACTACTTTATCGGCAACAAATTAGTAGTTTGTTGTTAAAATTCCTTCCCGGGCTGTTTGGCGGTAGTCCAATGTTTTTTTGCAAAACCAGACGTATCGGCAGTGCCGTCGACTGCCATCATCAGTGAAAATCGAGTGCGATAACGTGTGGTGGTATACGTTATTGACCACAGTTCTGTGGTTAAGGTTGAAGCAATAAGTAGAGGGAAGTTGTTTCTATGGAAACATTTCATATCGTAAATGATTTTAAATATAAATCTTAAAGCATGGAAGTCATGTATGGTTCTCCATACCGATATTTGAAAAGTATCTGTGTGTAGAATTTTACTTCCATGTTTCATAAGGAAATGGAAGTATAGTGATGGCAAAAAAAATCGTGTTCCAGATAATTGCAGATTCTGATTGTACTACCCTCAAAACAAGAATAAAAGTCATTTTTCGAAAAGTGTCTGTGTGTGTCTGTGTGTCTGTGTGTCTGGATGTAGATTTTTTCTGTGGCAAACGATAACAGCCGCAAATTCAAACACAATAAAATACGTTTGGCATACAGCACTGAATTGTAGAGTACTCAAGACCTATTTTTCTAGGTGAAGATCTGTTAAGGGAAAGGGTAGTTGATCTTCAACGTTTTTACGTCCATGTTTTTTTTTTATCAAGAGTAAATTTTTTCTATGGCAAACGATAACAGTCGCAAATTCAAACAGAATCAAATAATTTTTCGCATACAGCTCTAAATTGTAGAGTTCTCAAGACCTATTGTTTTTGGTGACGATCGGTTAAGGGAAAGGGGTAGTTTACTAGCAACGTTTTATGTTTTAAAAGGGTATTACTTCCATGTTGCATAAGGAAATGGAAGTATGGTGATGGAAAAAAAAATCTTTGTCGAGATTATTGCAGATTCTGATTGTACTACCCTCAAAACATGAAAAAATAATTTGTTGTAAAGTGTCTGTGTGTCTGTCTGTCTAACTGTCTGGGTCCATAGAATTTTTTTTGGCAAACGATAACAGCCGCAAAATCAAACAGAATCAAATAATGTTTAGCAGACAGCTCTGAATTGTAGAGTTCTCAAGATCTATTGTTTTCTGTGAAGATCGGTGAAGGGAAAGGGGTAGTTTACCTGCAACATTTTATGTTGTAACAAGTGAAAGGTTTTCATGACGAAAGATAACGGTCGCACATTCAAACAGAATCAAATAATGTTTTGCACACATCACTGAATTGTAGAGGACTGAATGCCTATTGATTTTGGTGAAGATCGGTTAAGGGAAACGGGCAGTTTACCAGCAACGTTTATGTTTTAACAAGGATAATTTCTCCTATGACGAACGGTAATTGCCGTAAATTCATACAGAATCAAATACGTTTTTGCATACAGCCCTGAATTGTAGAGTACTAAAGACCTATTGTTCTTGGTGAAGATCGGTTAAGGGAAAGGGGTAGTTTACCAGCAACGTTTCATGTTTTAACAACGGTAAATTTTTCTATGAAGAACTGTTACTGCCGCACATTCAAACAGAATCAAATAATGTTTTGCACACATCCGTGAATTGTAGCGTGCTGAAGGCGTTTTGATTATGGTGAAGATCGTGTTAAGGGAAAGGGGTAGTTCACCTGCAAAGATTTATTTTTAAAAATGGTAATTTTTCCTATGACGAACGATAATTGCCGTAAATTCAAACAGAATCAAATACTTTTTTGCAACCCTTACTGAATTATAGAGCACTCAAGGCTGGTTGATTTTGGTGAATATCGGTTACGAGAAAAGCGTAGTTTACCTACAACGTCTTATGTGATAACAAGATTAATATTTTCTATGACGAACGCTAACTGTCGTAAATTCAAAGGGAATCAAATAATTTGTTTCATACCTACATGAATTGTGAAGATCTGAAGGCCTGTTGATTTTGGTGAAGATCGGTTCAGGGAAAGGAGTAGTTTACCAGCCACTTTTCATGTTTTAACAAGAGTAATTGTTTCTATGACGAACGATAACTGCCACACATTCAAACAGAATCAAATAATGTTTTCAATGGACCTTGAATTATATAGAACTCAAGGCCTGTAGAATTTGGTGAAGATCTGTTAAGGGAAAGGGGTAGTTTACCTGCAACATTTTATGTTGTAACAAGAGAAATGTTTTCATGACGAAAGATAACTGCCGCACATTCAAACAGAATCAAATACTATTTTGCATGCATGCCTGAATTGCTGAGGACTGAATGCCTATTGATTTTGGTGAAGATCGGTTAAGGGAAACTGGTAGTTTACCAGCAACGTTTATGTTTTAACAATGATAATTTTTTCTATGACGAACGGTAACTGCCGTAAATTCAAACAGAATCAAATACGCTTTTGCATGCTGAAGCCATCTGTGCTGCGAAGCGTAATGCTAAGCTCCACAGATGGCCCAATGGTAAGAATCCCTGCAGTCCGCGGCGATAGTCCCATCCAAGACCCAGCATCTATTGAAGTTTCGCGGGTTCAGCCTTCTGCTGGTCCCGCTCCAAATTCTGAACCTGTCCGCGGCGAAGGTCCCTCTAAGGCCCGCCGAGCATCTGGTGATTCTTCGCGGGACCAACCTTCAGTTGGTCCTGCTAAGGACCACCAACCAACTCCAGCTTTGCAGGCCCGGCGTAATTCCGATCCTGCAGAGTGCCATAAAGCATCAGACCATCCCGCGGGGGATCAGCCTTGTGCTGGTCCTTCTAAGGGTCGCCAATCCTCTGTTCCTTCGCAGGCCCAGCCTTCTGCTGTTTCTGCTAAGGAGCATGAAACATCTGTCCCTCCCGTGAGGGACCAGCCTTGTGTTGGTCCTTCCCAGGACGCACTATCCATTGCCTATGCCGCAGCCCTTGGCGCTACGTTGTCGTCGGACTCCGAGATGGAGACGGAGGACGGCTTCCAGCCCGTGCGTAGCCGGAAACGGCGAGGTAGCGGTGGAAGCAGGCCGACTTCCCCAAAACGGACTGTCCCGGCGAAGCGAGGCGTGGCTGCAGAGTCGGCAGGTCGCAAGTCACCTTCCCCTGGTAACATAGTACCGGAACCAGAAACCCCACCTAAGCAACCCAAGATTCCGCCGATTGTCGTGCCTCAGTGCACCGATTGGCATACCCTCCTACGGGAGCTGAATTTAGTAGTGCCGTCTGGGCGAGTTGAGGCCAAAAGCCAAGGCTCGTCCATTCGATTGCTTCCGAAGTCGATCCAGGACTTTCGGGCTTGCCAGAAATTCCTGGCCGACTCCGGTCGCGCTTTTCACACCTTCCCCCTCCCTGAGGAGAGGGAACTCAAGATTGTGGTGTCCGGGATTCCCCACGACACACCGATCTTGTGGATCTGGGAGGATCTGGCGGAGAAGGGTTTCTACCCTACCTCCGTTGTCCCTCTCCTATCCGGTGATCGGAAAAGGAAAAGTAATTCCTTCTACATCAGAATCCAGAAGGTTGGTTCCTTCGCAGAAGTCTATAATCTGGAAACCATTCTGTGCCTCAGGGTACAGATTAGGGCATTTAGTAGTAAGCCTGGGCCTTCCCAGTGCTTTCAATGCCAGCGATTCGGCCACTCATCGGCCTTTTGTAAGATGCCGCCGCGTTGTGTACGCTGCGGCGAGGCCCACAACGAGAATTGTCCCGTTGTGAAGCCTCAACCCGCGACGTGCTGCAACTGCGGAGGTAGCCACCCGGCTAACTTTAGGGGTTGTAATCATTTTAAGAAGGCCCTAAAGAAACAGCAGCGGGAGCAAAACCGTCAGGTTGAACCTCCTCGCCCAGCTCCTAGACCCTCGAAGCGGGCGGCAGTCCAACCACCCGCCTCAGCATCTACGGCTCTTCCTGCGGCTCCTGCCGCTGGAGGAACCATAACATACGCTGCAGCGGTCGCTACGGCGCCCACTGTGGCCCCCAGAACCTCAGCACCTGCCGGAGTGCCTTCTCCTCAAGCGGCAACGCCCGCAGTACCCCCCTCACAGACCCAGCCGCCTAAGAAACGGCGCGCTAAGCGCAAGAATCGAAAACCACTTGTGGCAAAACAACTATACCCGGAGGCTAACAACGCCCCTCCGGCTGCCCAGCAACTACCCGGCCAGGAGCCTGCTCCTGTTGCCCAGGCCCCTGCGATTTCCATGGAAATCTCGCCAGCCCCCGAGCAGCCAGCTCCAATTGCCCACCCTCCCCTGGAGGCGCAATCTGCACCTTCCGCGGCCCCAGAGCCGGCTAGTCAGGCCCCTGAGGCCGGTGGATCACCACTGGTCACTGAGGCTCAGCTGATGGCCTGGGTCAGCGGCATTGTTCCGAAAATTCTTGCTGCTCGGGATGTCCCGACAATACTCATGGCGATCCTAACATCGCTGATCGCCCTGATCGTCCCCTCATCTAACCATGGCTAGACAGTTCCGGTTCGTCGCGTGGAATGCAGATGGCATTCCGGCGCGTCGGGCCGAACTGGCAGCTTTCCTTGTCGAGTACGACGCAGATGTCGTACTTGTCTCCGAAACTCATCTTGCCCCTAACCGGCGATTTTCCCTGCCAGCCTATGCTTGCTACAGGAAAGACAGGAATGGTCCCGATCGCCACCGAGCATCTGGCGGAGTGGCGATCCTAGTCCACAGGCGACACTCTCATAGAGAACTCCCTGCCCCTGAAACTACCCTCATCGAAGCATGTGCTGTGGCGCTGGATGTAGCCGGCCTGGAGGTGCGCTTTGTTTCTGCGTACCTCCCGCCCGGCCATCGAGCTCCACCGCATGAGGAGTGGGACGCCCTCCTGGACAGCGATCTCCCAACCATCGTAGCCGGAGACCTTAATGCCAAGCATCCCTCTTGGAACAGCAGAACGTCAAACCCCTACGGCAATTCTCTCCGTAGGGCTGTCGAAGATGATCCCAGCGTCCTCATCATCGGCCCGTCCGAACCGACACACTTTCCCACTGCGGGTTACCCGCCGGATGTCCTTGATATCGTAATTGTCAAGGCCATCCCCTTTCATCTACAAGTCAGCGCGGTGTCGGACCTATCGTCCGATCACGACCCCCTACTTGTAACTGTCTTGCTGCCGTCGGTCTCACCCCGACTTCCCGATCATCCTGTTAGGAGAGTCAATTGGCGATCCTACCACGATGATCTGGCCAGGCAGTTGCCATCTGTCCCTCCGGACCCACTCGTCTCTTGTGACGATGTGGATCTCCGGGTACATCAGCTCCAGGACCTTGTCCAGTCTGCAATGGATAAAAACACCTACACTGTTCCGGTGAGTAATAAACGCTCCGACCTTCCTGCGGAAGTTCTCCAAGCCATCCGCTTACGGCGCCAGCTCCGCCGCAGATGGCACCATACCCGTGATCCTGCCGCTAGACGGCGCTTTCGAGCCCAGTCGGAACACGTCTCGCAGCTTCTGCTTGACGTAAACGCGAATCGATGGGACTCCTATTTGGAGTCCTTGGAAGTCGACCACGCCTCCGTATGGAGAGCCGCTGGTAGACTAAAAGGCGAAAAGAGGACTCGCCATCCCTTGAATACCCCGGACGGCACTGTATCCTCTGCAGAAGGCAAGGCGGAGGTCTTCGCCGACTGCATTGAGGTCCAGTTCACCGTCCATAGAGGCATCTCTGACCCGGCTCATGTGGCCGTCGTCAGGGATTTCCTATCTGGATACTTTTCTGCTCCCCCCATTGATCCTCCTATTTCGGTCGACGAGGATGACCTTGCGTCTGTCCTAAGCCGACTGAAGAAGAGAAAGGCCCCTGGCCCCGATCGCATCGGCGCCGCTGCGTTGCAGAATCTCCCGCCTTCGGCAGTTGACGTTCTTCTTGAGCTGTTCAACTCCTGTCTCCGGCTGAGTTACTTCCCCCGCCTGTGGAAAACTGCCAACGTCATCATGATCCAGAAATCTAAAAAGCCGCCCACGCTACCTGGAAGCTACCGCCCAATATCACTATTGCCAGTAATCTCGAAGGTATTCGAGCGTCTTCTCCTGGCCCGTATTCGGCCCCTGGTGGATGGTTTCATCCGCGAGGAGCAGTTTGGGTTTAGGCCGAGGCACTCGACTACTCTTCAGCTAGTACGGGTTGTCACCTATCTAGCCGACGCTGCCAACCATCATCAGGCAACAGGCGCTGTCCTGTTGGATGTGAGCAAAGCCTTCGATAAAGTCTGGCACGAAGGCCTGCTCTACAAACTGGCGCATTCGCCAATCCCGACATCTATCGTCCACTTGCTCCGATCCTATCTGACGGATCGCACCTTCAGGATCAGCGTAGATGGGGCGTTCTCTCGGGTTCGCCCTGTCTCCGCCGGCGTCCCACAAGGATCTGTGCTCGGCCCCGTTCTGTATGTACTGTACACGAACGATCTGCCTGTTTATCCCGGGGTCACGTTATCTCTATTTGCCGACGACGCGATGTTTCATTTTAGCTCGCTTTCGCCTTGGCGGACGAGCGTAATGTTACAACGCCAGTTGGATATGCTTCCGGACTGGCTAAGGAAATGGCGGGTAGCGATCAATACGGAGAAATCCGAGGCGATCTGCTTTACGCATAAGTCCATTTCCCGATGCCAATCCCTCTCCTTAGAGGGGAGACCCATCAACTGGACCGAGACGGTGAAGTACCTAGGTGTTCGGCTTGATCGGCACTTAAACTTCAACGCTCACGTGACCTCAACCCTCAACTTGGCTCGTGGCGTCAGAGCCAAACTATCACCTATGCTTTCGCGGAACAGCTGCCTGGCTGTCCGTACTAAACTGACATTGTATCTACTGTTCCTCCGAACAGTACTCACTTATGCGGCACCCGCCTGGTGGCCTCTCCTGTCGGCCACCAACAGGCATAGGCTGACTACATTTCAGAACTGGACCCTACGCTCCCTCACGGGGTCCCCGTGGTATGTGCGAAATACCGCCATACATCGGGGTCTCCGTGTTCCCACCTTAGAGGTCTTCGTCTGGTCCCTGGCAACGAATTTGTTCGCCAAGGCAGGCGAGTCCTCTTACCCGCACCTCCGAAGGCTTAACAGCATGGAGAATGCTCCGCCTCCTCGCCGCGTCAGGCGCCCTAGGGCGCTGCTAGACGACCCCCCCTAAGTTCATCACATGAACCCCCAGCAACGAATCCCCCCAACCTTCTGGAAATCTGAACCGATCACCATCGATCACCACCTGCGCCTGCCGAAACTGTAGTCAATCATGCTGCGGCGGATTGAATGGATAGATTTATTGCCAGCATCGGCTTTGCCGATTCGGCAGGGCCTCGATCCGGGACTGGGATCTCGCGAGGTTGTGCAAATGCCTCCTTGCGAAAGCCGACTGCCCCGGTGACAAGTTCCGCCGACTCGGCCGCTGCCTTCGGGCGGACGAGCCTCTTGTATTCGCCGGCGCGTTTCTGAGTTTCCGTGGGCTATGTCCCGGCGACCAATGAGACGCGACCAGGCGTTGCGATTGGCTGAAGCCTTGATCACGATTAAGTTCCCCGCCAGCACCTGCTTTGTTGATTTGGTAAGGTAATGACCTGAGACATGAGCTCCCGCGAGGTTGTGCAAGTGCCTTCCTTGCGAAAGCTGGCTGTCTCGGTGACATTACCCACCATTTCGGCCGACGCCCTAGGGCGCTCGAGCTTCTTGTCCTCGCCAGTGTGTCACCACGTTCCCAAAGGCTAGCCTGAGGGGACCATGGTGTCGCGCCTTGGCCGGACAAGTGGCTGAAGCTAAGCACTAGCTTGCCACCGTGGTGGCCATGTTAATTCATCATGGACCCGCGGACTGCACCTTAACATCCTTGAGCAGAGCAAACGACCGCGCTGAACTGTTGGCACCTGGCGTTCATCAGGCTTAGGCCTGGACAACGCACACAAATTAGGGCGCAAGACGCCCGTGCACCTATCCATCCATCCATGATTTCCCGCGATGCTACCTGTGCTAATTGTTTACTAATTGCAACCCCCGCACAGGTAAGTACAGCATCACCGGCCAATCAGAAACAAGAAGGTGTGTGAGAAGCTCGCATCGCGCCATGCCATAAAGTACTTAATGCGATGCTTTCGCCCCGCCGTTTCATAATCACCCTGCGATTGGAAGGAGCAACATCTCCAAAGTGCTCTCTCTTCATGGGAAATTGTCTCTTTTTCAAGTGCAATAGTACCCGGCTTTGATCAGTGTTTACCGTTCAGTGCAATAGTCAACAGTCTAGTGTCAGTGTTCAACATCTATACAAGAAGATAATAGTGCAGTGTAGTGTTCAGTGCAGTGTTGTGTTCTTGTGCCGTGCAGTGTTTCGTGTGTGTTCCGCTGCTGCCTGGAGCTTGTTGGTAAGTGAGCGACTTTTGTTTTTTTTGCTTACCGTAGTGCTTGGTCTAGTCCTTAGTTCCGTTCCGCCTAAGGCGTAGGCTTCGCCTCGCCGATGGCTGCCCTCAACCCGTCTTCCGTCGGCCCTTCTCAGGGCCAACCTGCTTCCGTCGGTCCATCTCAGGACCTCTCAATTCCTGCTCGCGCTCTGGCGCAACCACTCCCGGATGGCCCTTCTCAGGACCACCCTACACCTACCTCCTCGGGGGAAACTCAAGACGTGGACTCGGCCATGGATACTGATGGTGCATGGCAGGCTGTCAGCCGGAAACGGCGTGTCAGTGCCACCTCCACAGAATCCGGTCGGGCTTCGCGTCGAGGCTCAACCGCGGGGCAATCCACCATGGCCCCCCAACAACAACCTGACCAGCACCGGCGTATCCCGCCTCTGATTTTCGCCCGGCCTTCGGATTGGGCATTGCATTGCATTATGGATGCGGGGTGGCTTTGCACCCGTGGCTTGATTGCAGCATCTGGATCGTGTCCAATGGCTGCCAGAAGTAAACATAGTGCTGGTACATGTCGACTGGTTACCTAAAACTGGAAAAGGAAACCGCCAACCAGTTAACTGAGAAGGCGGGGGAGTATAACTGTTATTTGGTAAATGCACTGCCGCTGGTACCGATTCGAGCAACAGATGTTGCCCGTTTCAAGTCCAGTCAGCAGACGCCCTGAGGGCGTCGGTCGCTCCCCGCGAGGCGGAGAGCCTCCGTGCCAGTGAATGATGACGGCGACAAACAGCCGGCTCAGCGTGCTAGGAGGTGGACAGGAAGGAGAGAAGGACAGTTTGGTGAAATACTCTGGTCTAGGACTGATGATTACTTGTTTGTATTTAATTTAAAGAGGATGGCTTTATGGCGGGTCATCAAGAAGCGCCCGAGGGCGCTTGACCCGAATGGGCGGTGGTGGTTCTGATGCACTGATGGTTCGTAGGTACGGGAAGGTGGAGGTCGAGGCTTTAGCAAAGAGAGTTAGAGCCAGCGACCGGACAAAGGAAGTCAAGGTAGGAACACGGAGACCCCTTCGAATCACGTCGTTCCTTACAAACCAAGGGGACCCCGTCAAGGATCGGAGTGTTCGGGACTGGAAAGCTTCCAGCCTACATCTGTTGGTGGTGGATAAAAGAGACCACCAGGCGGGTGCCGCATAGGTCAATACAGACCTGAGAAATAGTAGATAGATGGTAAGTTTCGTGCGCATGGCCAGGCGGCTGCGACACGAGAGGAAAGGAGATAATTTGGCTCGGACGCCGCGAGCCTTGGCAAGGGTTTCCGTCACGTGGGCGTTGAAGCAAAGGCGACGATCTAGCCGAACGCCTAAATACTTCACCGATTCTTTGTAGGCGATGGGTCTCCCTGCTAGGGAGAGGGGCTGGCATCGGGAGATGGACTTACGGGTGAAACAGATCGCCTCGGATTTCTCCGTGTTGATCGTCACCCGCCATTTCCGTAGCCAGTCCGGAAGCTGGTTCAACTGACGCTGCAGCTTTGTACTCGCAAATCGCGGGGACAGGGAGCTGCAGTGATACATAGCATCGTCAGCGAACAAAGACAACGTGACTCCGGGCAAGACAGGCAGGTCGTTCGTGTACACAAGGTACAGAACGGGGCCGAGGACAGATCCCTGAGGTACGCCGGCGGCGACGGGTCGAACTGTAGAACAGGACCCGTCGACGCTCACCCTGAAGGTTCGGTCGCTGAGATACGACCGGAGGAAAAACACTATGGTCGATGGTAGAGGGGAATTGGCAAGTTTGAAGAGAAGACCTTCGTGCCAGACTTTATCGAAGGCCTTGCTCACGTCCAACAGTACGGCGGCCGTAGCCGCTCGCCTGTTGGTGGCGTCTGACAAGTGCGTAACAACGCGGACCAATTGAAGCGTGGTCGAGTGCTCTCTGCGAAACCCGAACTGTTCGCTGCGGATGAAACCATCTAGCAGCGGCGAGATGCGAGCCAGCAGGAGACGCTCGAACACCTTCGAGATGACTGGCAAGAGAGAGATTGGACGATAGCTTTCAGGAAGCATGCGCGGCTTGCGTGGCTTCGGAATCATTACGATGTTGGCTGATTTCCACAGGCGGGGAAAGTACTGTAGCCGGAGACAGGAGTTAAACAGCTCAAGAACGAGGTCAACGCCTGAGGCCGGGAGATTTTGTAGAGCAGCGGCCCCGATCCGGTCAGGACCGGGGGCGCGACGGCGATTTAGTCGGCAGATAGATGAAACTAGTTCATCCCTGTCGAACGGGAGGGCTGGGATTTCGGGAGGGCGTGAAAAATGTCCAGATAGGAAGTCACGGACTTCTGCCGAGTGGGCAGGGTCCGAGACGCCTTGGTGAACAGTAAATTGCACCTCCATGCAGTCGGCGAAGACCTCGGCCTTGCCTTCTGATGAAGATACAACCCCGTTCGGAGTTTCAAGTGGGTTGCGAGTTCTCTTCTCGCGGGTCAGTCTACTCGCCGCTCTCCAGACGGAGGCGTGGTCGACTTCAAGAGACTCAAGGTATGAGTCCCATCGATCAGAGTTTACGTCCCGCAGTAGCTGCTGGACGTAAAGAGACTGGGCCTGAAAGCGCCTTTTGACGCCGGGATCACGGGTTCTTTGCCATCTGCGGCGGAGATTGCGCCGTAGCCAGATGGCGTGGAGTACTTCCGCAGGTAAGGCCGATTTACGATGATTCACCTCGAGAGTATATGTGTGTCGATCCATGACACCTTGGACCAACTCCTGAAGATGAGTGGCTCGGAGATCCAAATCGTCACAAGTGACGATCGGGTCCGCGGGGAGTGATGGTAACCGCCGTGAGAGCTCATCATGGTAGGAGCGCCAGTTGACTCTCCTAACAGTCTGAGCGGGAGGTCGGGGTGAGGCCGACAGCTCACGGGCAGTTATAAAAAGGGGATTGTGATCGGATGAGAGATCCGACACTGACGAGACCTGGATGTGATGGGTCACGTCCTTGGCTATGACAATGTCAAGGACGTCCGGTCGATGACCGGAAAAGGGGAAGTGAGTAGGGTCTTCTGGGCCGATGACTTGAAGTACCGGGTCGTCGGAGACGAACCGATACAGAGATTTTCCGTAGGCGTTGGCTACTCTGCTGTTCCAGGAGGGATGCTTGGCATTGAAGTCGCCGGCTACGATGGTTGGTAGGGGATGATCGAGGAGAGCGTCCCACTCCTCGGGCGGCGGAGGTAGCCGCAGGCCGGGCCGGAGATACGCCGCAACAACGCGCAACTCCGATCCGCCAGCGTCTATCGCCACCGCACAACCTTCAACAAGAGATGTAGCTAAAGGGGGTAGTGGCCTGTGGGATATCCGCCTGTGGACTAAGACGGCTGTCCCCCCCGAGGGGCGACAGCCAGGCCGTTGGGGACGATCCTGACGAAAACAGATGTAAGATGGCAGGTTGAAGGTATGGTAGCGAGCCAGATGAGTCTCGCAAAGGAGGACGACATCAGCGTCGTACTCCGTTACGAAAGTCATCAGTTCAGATCGTCGAGGGACTACCCCATGGGCATTCCACGCAACGATCCTAAGACTCCTAGCCATTCAAAGGAAGAAGAGGAAAGAGGGTAGACAGGGATTGAAACACCAGGGCGAGAACCGTGGTTGTATCTGGAGCAGACCTGATGTTGTTTACCAAAGTTTCAGCCCAGGCAGTCAGGGGGTCCACCGGGGCCCGGGAAGATTCCCGAGATTCCGGAAGACGGACCTGGCTGGCCTCAGCCGGTGTTGCAGATGGCGCAGGGCTCGGGGACGGACGTGGGGTCTGCTCAGTTGGGAGCTGAGGTTGATGGCTGGGGGCGGGCGGGGCCCGCTGAGGTTTTACAGGCAAGGCCTGTGGAACTTGTCGCTGACGGCGACGAGTGCGCTTTGGTTTGTGGCTCCGAGGAGCGGAAGGCGGGACTGATGTAGCGGCCACAGCCGCGTATGAAGGACCGGGCGCTCCGGCAGGCGCCGGGACAGAAGGGACTGCAGGCGGCGCCGAAACGTCGACTGCAGGCGGAACTGGGGCCCTGGGAGCAGCCGGAACTGCTGCCGGGGCCTGAGATGATGCTCCGGAGAGAGGTGGGAAGGCCTCTCTGCGGTTAGGGAGGGGACCTGCAACACGGCCTGCCTGCGCGCCAGGGCGAGCAGGAGTCCGCTGCAGCTTCATGGCTGATATAAAGTCCCTACATCCTCTATAACTAGCCGGATGGTCCCCGCCGCAGTTGCAGCAAATGGCCGTGAACCCCGTCTTGGGCTTATCACACCCACGATGAGGCTCAGTACATCGCACGCAACGCGGAGGGTGATTACAGAATAAGCTGGAGTGGCCAAACCTCTGACAGTAAAAACACTGCGAGGGGCCTGGCCGCGGGTCAAAAGTGCGAACTTGCACCCGAAGGTGCAGGAAGTTTTGGAGGCCATAGACCTCCTCGAACTGGCCTACTTTGAGTAGTTTCACTAGGAAACTATTCACAGGACGGCGATCTTCCCCCTTGCCGGATTGGGCGAATTTCATGCGGCGTTTACACCGTTGCACTCCCTCTGGCACCTTGACTGCTTCGGCTCAAGGTGACAACTCCATCCGCCTCAACCCCACGACCGTGGAGAGCTTTCGTGTAGCGCAGAAGTTCCTCACGGACGCGGGGATCCCGTACCACACCTTTGCCTTGCCGGAGGAGAAGGAACTCAAGGTACAAGTCATAGGTATCCCAGCAGGTACCTCGCCCGAGCTCATTTCCAATGAACTCACAAGTTTGGGCTTTAGGGTTCACAATGTAACGCCTCTCTTCTCCCCCGGCAGGAAACTCGCGCGAAACGCATTCCTGGTGAAAATCCGAAAGGTGGGTGATTACCAGGCCGTATACGACATCAACATGCTATTCTACTTGAAAGTTAGGGTAGAAGCATTCGACGCCCAAGCCGGACCGAAGCAGTGTTACAACTGCCAGAGGTACGGACATTCATCGGCATTTTGCCACCACCCCACCCGCTGTTTGCGCTGTGGCGATAGCCATCGGAAGGACACTTGTCCTCTCGCTCGTGCTGCCGCCACTTGCGCCAACTGTGGGGAACCTCACCCGGCATCATCGAAGTCTTGTCGATCCTATGCTGCGGCTTTGAAGAAACTTTCAAAGTCCTCGCAGCAGCGCGCTACTGCGCCTCCCGCTAGGCCCCAAACATCAAGGCCTGCCGCCTCGGCGGCACCTACTCCCGCTGCGGCACCGGCACTTCTGCCTGCCCCAGCTCGTCCGGCGTCTACCGGGGCGCCCAGCTATGCGGCTGCAGCTGCTTCACAGCCTGCCGCACAGCCCGCAGCCCAGCAACCTACACCTGCTGCGCCGTCCAAGAAACGAACAAAACCATCTCCCCCAGCTTCCTCGCAGCACACGCCCGCTGCACCACAGCCAGCATCTACTCCAGATGTCCGAGATCCTAGGCAGCCGAAACAAAAGGCCCCTGCCCAGAATGGCATCATGTTCCTGCACCCGGCGCCCAAGCCTCAGGCGGCACCGGCGTCTGCCGCGTCCTCGGACGTGACTTTCGCCGCCCGCGTGCATGCTTGGATCAACGCCTTGATCCCGCAAATTCTCGCTGCCAAGGATGTCCAGTCCTTAATCGTTATCATTCTCACCTCCTTGACCTCGCTTATCCCTCTCGATGGCTAGGCCCTTTCGGCTGGTGGCTTGGAACGCATGTGGCGTTCTATCTCGCCGTGCCGAATTGGCCGCCTTCGTCACCGAATATGACATAGACGTCATACTCCTTAGTGAAACCCACTTAACTCCCGCTCACTCTTTCCAGTTTCCGGCGTACACGACGTACCGCACAGACCGGCCTGGCCAGAACCGGCGTGTCGCATCTGGCGGCACTGCCATTCTGGTTCACAGGCGCATCGCCCACCGCCCCCTGCCGCCTCCGGCGACTCGTCGCTTGGAGGCGACGGCGGTTGCTCTCTGCATCGGGGATCGGGAGGTTCGACTGGTTTCAGTCTACCTCCCCCCTCGAGGTGGACCACCGCCCGACGAGAATGAATGGGACGCTCTCTTAGAAGACCCTTTACCTACCATCGCAGCCGGAGACTTTAATAGTAAGCATCCCCTCTGGAACAGCCGTGTCTCTAACCCTTATGGCCGCTCTCTGTACCAATACGTTCAACGTCATCCTCATGTGAACGCTCTTGGTCCTAGATCTCCGACCTATATCCCCAATCACCGGGGACCTCCAGACGTCCTTGACATTGCTGTTGTCAAAGACTTGGCCTACCCTATCGCAATAGAAGCCGTGTCAGACCTCTCGTCTGATCACGACCCGGTATTACTCACTGTTCGGCCCACGCTGGACACACCTCTCCAGCCTCCCCATCGTTTAACGAGAGTCAACTGGCGATCGTTCCACGATGAACTGGGTCGAACAGTACCATCTGACCCCCAGGTCGACATCTCCAGCTCGGAGGATGTAGACCGCTTGGCCGACTATCTTCAAGAAGTCGTCACGTCCGCTATGGACAAACACACCTATGAAGTCACTGCGCCCAACAGACGGTCGCAGTTACCTGAAGAGGTGATTCTGGCCATCCGCAACCGGCGCCAGCTCCGCCGGAGATGGCAACAAACCCGGGACCCTGCCGTCAAACGCAGGCTAAACGCCCAATCTGACCATGTCAAGCAGCTTCTGCTTGATGCCACTGCTCATCGATGGGACTCATATCTTGAGTCTCTGGAAGTCACGCCACAGTCCGTTTTCCGGGCTGCGCGCCGACTCACTGGCGAGAAAAGGACCCGCTACCCCCTACGATCACCGAACGGGATTGTGTACTCCGCGGCCGACAAAGCAGAAGTCTTTGCCGATACCATGGAGGAACAATTTACCGTTCATCGAGGCGTCTGTGACCCCGGCCACTCGGCAGCGGTCGCAGACTTCCTATCTGGATATTTTTCCCGCCCTCCCGCAGACCCGATCGACCCGTTCGACGAGGCTGAATTTGAAACGGCCATTAGTCGACTGCGCCCCAAGAAGGCGCCCGGCGAGGACCGTATTGGTGCAGCGGCCCTACTCAACGCCCCAGCAAGTCTCGTTTCCCTCATCCACGTGCTGTTCAATGGATGTCTCCGGCTCCATTACTATCCCAGCCCTTGGAAACGAGCCAAAGTCATCATGTTACCGAAGGCTCGCAAGCTGCGTACTCTCCCGGAGAATCATCGACCCATCTCTCTTTTGCCAGTACTATCGAAGGTGTTCGAGCGCCTCCTGCATCGCCGAATTACTCCCCTGCTGGATAATTTCATCCGGCAGGAACAGTTCGGCTTCCGCAGGCAGCATTCGACCACTCTTCAACTTGTCCGAGTTGTCACGCAACTCACTGACGCCATCAACAGGAACCATCAAACTGTCGCCGTCCTTCTGGACGTGAGTAAGGCCTTCGACAAAGTCTGGCACGAAGGCCTTCTCTATAAACTAGCCACCTCCCCTCTCCCTGCCTCATTTGTACATCTGATGCGGTCGTATCTCTGCGACCGCAAATTTCGGATCTGCGTCGACGGGACGTACTCTTCTGTCCGCCCCGTCGCCGCTGGCGTTCCTCAAGGATCTGTCCTCGGCCCCGTTCTGTACCTAGTGTACACGAACGACCTGCCAGTATTGCCTGGAGTCACGCTCTCTCTCTATGCGGACGATGCGATGTACCACACCAGTTCTGCAAACCTTCGTTTTGCGACTGACGTGGTGCAGCGCCAGCTCGCATTACTTCCGGCCTGGCTAAGGAAATGGCGGGTGGCGATCAATACGGAGAAATCCGAGGCGATTGTCTTCTCCCGTCAGCTCACTTCCCGATGCCAGACCCTCTCCCTTGAAGGGAGTCCAATCGCTTGGCAACGTACTGTGAAGTACTTGGGCGTCACTCTTGATCGACGCCTAAGCTTCAGAGCTCACGTATCCACAGTGCTCCAGCGCGCCCGAGGCGTCAAAGCCAAACTCTACCCATTCCTATCGCCTCGAGGGCCACTGCCTGTGCGCACGAAGCTCTCGATTTATCTGCTCTTTTTACGAGCCGTCCTTATGTACGCAGCGCCTGCATTTTGGACCCAACTCGCCCCCGACGTCGTTAAACGCATGGAAGCCTTCCAAGCCCTTACCCTTCGCCTTATCTCCGGCTCTCCCTGGTATGTAAAAAATGATACTATCAGGCGAGGGCTGAAGATTCCGTCGCTCGATGGATTTGCGCGAACTCTTACGTTCAACCTCTTCCATCGAGCCATGATAGTCTTCCATCCATTTCAGACTTTCCCCACCTCCAACATCTCGATAACGATGATGGACCACCACCAGTCAAACGCCGCCGCCCTCGAGCTTTGCTCGACGACCCACCGTAATTTTAAAATAAATTGCCCTCTCACCATCTGTCCACGCGCCGACCAATCGGATCTCACCACCATCCTTCCAGTCAAATCCGGTCCGTTGCAGGCCGACAGATTGGTCGAGCGTTGTGCCGGCTTTAGGTGTGCCTAGCGCCACCTTCAGTCGGCAACCTCGCCCCTCCGGTCTCTCGCCTGCCTCGGTATCGCCATAAGGCAGTCTACCGGACTCTTACCGGGCTGGTGGAAGTGTATTGACCCGTTGTGGGCGAACAGATCCCGCCAATCCGTGCTAAGCGTTCGCGTAGGCTTCCCTCTCAGGCCATTGGTGGATCGCGTCAGCGGTTCAGCCACTCACAGCCCGTCTCCTTCACCTCCGCCAAAATAAAAAAGGGGGTACCTATCCTCGCTGCGATCGCAACAGGCAGTCATCGGGCTCGCCCGGACGCTGCCGTCACTGGGGCACGCACTGTGCTGTGCCCTACTTCAACTTGGCAACTTGGCAACTTGGCCGCCGTTTCATAACCACCCATCGATTGGAAGCGTCAACATCTCCTGGAAGCTCTCTCTTAATGGGAAGTTGTCAGTTTTCAAGAGTGTTCAGTTTCCGGCTATTTTCAGTTTTCCGATCTGTGCAATAGTTAACAGTTTGTGTTCAGTGTTACAACTACTCAAGAAAATAATAGTGCAGTGTAGTGTTCAGTGCAGTGTTGTGTTCTTGTGCCGTGCAGTGTTTCGTGTGTGTTCCGCTGCTGCCTGGAGCTTGCTGGTAAGTGATCTGCTTTTTGTATTTTGCTTACCGTAGTGCTTGGTCGTAGTCCTTAGTTCCGTTCCGCCTAAGGCGTAGACTTCGCCTCGCCGATGGCTGCCCGCAACCCTTCTTCCGTCGGCCCTTCTCAGGGCCAACCTGCTTCCGTCGGTCCTTCTCAGGACCTCTCAATTCCTGCCCGCGCTCTGTCGCAACCACTCCCGGATGGCCCTTCTCAGGACCACCATACACCTACCTCCTCAGGGGAACCTCAAGACGTGGACTCGGCCATGGATACTGATGGTGCATGGCAGGCTGTCAGCCGGAAACGGCGTGTCAGTGCCACCTCCACAGAATCCGGTCGGGCTTCGCGTCGAGGCTCAACCGCGGGGCAATCCACCATGGCCTCCCAACAACAACCTGACCAGCACCGGCGTATCCCGCCTCTGATTTTCGCCCGGCCTTCGGATTGGGCTAATTTCATGCGTCGGATACACCGGTGCACTCCTTCTGGCACCTTGACTGCTTCGGCTCAAGGTGACAATTCCATTCGCCTGAACCCCACGACTGTGGAGTGCTTCCGCATTGCGCAGAAGTTCCTCACGGACGCGGGGATCCCGTTCCATACCTTTGCCTTCCCGGAGGAGAAGGAACTCAAAGTTCAAGTCATTGGTATCCCTGCTGGTACCCAGCCTGAGATCATCGCTGATGAACTCACTAGTTTAGGCTTTCGTATACATAGTGTCACGCCTCTCTTCTCCCCCGGCAAGAAACTAGCGCGCAATGCGTTCCTGGTAAAAATACGAAAGGTGGGTGATTACCAGGCCATCTATGGTATCAGCTCTATGTTTTATTTGAAAGTTAGGGTGGAAGCTTTCGAAGCCCAGGCCGGACCGAAGCAGTGTTACAACTGCCAGAGGTACGGCCATTCATCGGCATTTTGCCACCATCCCACCCGCTGTTTGCGCTGTGGCGATAGCCATCGAAAGGACAATTGTCCTCTCGCTCGTGCTGCCGCCACTTGCGCCAACTGCGGGGAACCGCACCCGGCATCATCAAAGTCCTGCAAATTCTATGCTGCGGCTTTGAAGAAGCTGTCAAAGTCATCGCAGCAGCGCGTTCCTGCGCCTCCAGCTAGGCCCCAAGCATCTAGGCCTGCCGCCTCGGCGGCACCTATCCCCGCTGCGACACCGGCTCTTGCGCCTGCCCCAGCTCGTCCGGCGTCTACCGGGGCGCCCAGCTATGCGGCTGCAGCTGCATCACAGCCTGCCGCACAGCCTGTGGCCCAGCAGCCAAAACCTGCTGCGCCGTCCAAGAAAAGGACAAAACCATCTCCCCCAGCCTCCTCGCAGCACACGCCCGCTCCACCACAGCCAGCATCTACTCCAGATGTCCGAAATCCTAGGCAGCCGACACAAAAGGCCCCTGCCCAGAATGGCATCATGTTCCTGCACCCGGCGCCCAAGCCTCAGGCGGTACCGGCGTCTGCCGCGTCCTCGGACGCGACTTTCGCCGCCCGCGTGCATGCTTGGATCAACGCCTTGATCCCGCAAATTCTTGCTGCCAAGGATGTCCAGTCCTTAATCGTTATAATTCTCACCTCCGTGACCTCACTTATCCCTCTCGATGGCTAGGCCCTTTCGGCTGGTGGCTTGGAACGCATGTGGCGTTCTACCTCGCCGTGCCGAATTGGCCGCCTTCGTAACCGAATATGACATAGACGTCATACTCCTTAACGAAACCCATTTAACTCCTGCTCACTCGTTCCAGCTTCCGGCGTACACGACGTATCGCACAGACAGGCCTGGCCAGAACCGGCGTGCCGCATCTGGCGGCACAGCCATTCTGGTTCACAGGCGCATCGCCCACCGCCCCCTGCCGCCTCCGGCGACTCGTCGCTTGGAGGCGACGGCGGTTGCTCTCTGCATCTGGGATCGGGAGATTCGACTGGTTTCAGTCTACCTCCCCCCTCGAGGTGGACCACCGCCCGACGAGAATGAATGGGACGCTCTCTTAGAAGACCCTTTACCTACCATCGCAGCCGGAGACTTTAATAGTAAGCATCCCCTCTGGAACAGCCGTGTCTCTAACCCTTATGGCCGCTCACTGTACCAATACGTTCAACGTCATCCTCATGTGAACGCTCTTGGTCCTAGATCACCGACCTATATCCCCAATCACCGGGGACCTCCAGACGTCCTTGACATTGCTGTTGTCAAAGACTTGGCCTACCCTATCGCAATAGAAGCCGTGTCAGACCTCTCGTCTGATCACGACCCGGTATTACTCACTGTTCGGCCCACGCTGGACACACCTCTCCAGCCTCCCCATCGTGTAACGAGAGTCAACTGGCGATCGTTCCACGATGAACTGGGTCGAACAGTACCATCTGACCCCCAGGTCGACATCTCCAGCCCGGATGATGTAGACCGTTTGGCCGACTATCTTCAAGAAGTCGTCACGTCCGCTATGGACAACCACACCTATAACGTCCCTGCGCCCAACAGACGGTCGCAGTTACCTGAAGAGGTGATTCTGGCCATCCACAACCGGCGCCAGCTCCGCCGGAGATGGCAACAAACCCGGGACCCTGCCGTTAAACGCAGGCTAAACGCCCAATCTGACCATGTCAAGCAGCTTCTGCTTGATGCCACTGCTCATCGATGGGACTCATATCTTGAGTCTCTGGAAGTCACGCCACAGTCCGTTTTCCGGGCTGCGCGCCGACTCACTGGCGAGAAAAGGACCCGCTACCCCCTACGATCACCGAACGGGATTGTGTACTCCGCGGCCGACAAAGCAGAAGTCTTTGCCGATACCATGGAGGAACAATTTACCGTTCATCGAGGCGTCTGTGACCCCGGCCACTCGGCAGCGGTCGCAGACTTCCTATCTGGATATTTTTCCCGCCCTCCCGCAGACCCGATCGACCCGTTCGACGAGGCTGAGGTTGAAACGGCCATTAGTCGACTGCGCCCCAAGAAGGCGCCCGGCGAGGACCGTATTGGTGCAGCGGCCCTACTCAACGCCCCAGCAAGTCTCGTTTCCCTCATCCACGTGCTGTTCAATGGATGTCTCCGGCTCCATTACTATCCCAGCCCTTGGAAACGAGCCAAAGTCATCATGTTACCGAAGGCTCGCAAGCTGCGTACACTCCCGGAGAATCATCGACCCATCTCTCTTTTGCCAGTACTATCGAAGGTGTTCGAGCGCCTCCTGCATCGCCGAATTACCCCCCTGCTGGATAATCTCATCCGGCAGGAACAGTTCGGCTTCCGCAGGCAGCATTCGACCACTCTTCAACTTGTCCGAGTTGTCACGCAACTCACTGACGCCATCAACAGGAACCATCAAACTGTCGCCGTCCTTCTGGACGTGAGTAAGGCCTTCGACAATGTCTGGCACGAAGGCCTTCTCTATAAATTAGCCACCTCCCCTCTCCCTGCCTCATTTGTACATCTGATGCGGTCGTATCTCTGCGACCGCAAATTTCGGATCTGCGTCGACGGGACGTACTCTTCTGTCCGCCCCGTCGCCGCTGGCGTTCCTCAAGGATCTGTCCTCGGCCCCGTTCTGTACCTAGTGTACACGAACGACCTGCCAGTATTGCCTGGAGTCACGCTCTCTCTCTATGCGGACGATGCGATGTACCACACCAGTTCTGCAAACCTTCGTTTTGCGACTGACGTGGTGCAGCGCCAGCTCGCATTACTTCCGGCCTGGCTAAGGAAATGGCGGGTGGCGATCAATACGGAGAAATCCGAGGCGATTGCCTTCTCCCGTCAGCTCACTTCCCGATGCCAGACCCTCTCCCTTGAAGGGAGCCCAATCGCTTGGCAACGTACTGTGAAGTACTTGGGCGTCACTCTTGATCGACGCCTAAGCTTCAGAGCTCACGTGTCCACTGTGCTCCAGCGCGCCAGAGGCGTCAAAGCCAAACTATACCCATTCTTATCGCCTCGAGGGCCACTGCCAGTGCGCACGAAGCTCTCGATCTATCTGCTCCTTTTACGAGCCGTCCTTATGTGCGCAGCGCCTGCATTTTGGACCCAACTCGCCCCCGACGTCGTTAAACGCATGGAAGCCTTCCAAGCCCTTACCCTTCGCCTTATCTCCGGCTCTCCCTGGTATGTAAAAAATTCTGCTATCAGGCGAGGGCTGAAGATTCCGTCGCTCGATGGATTTGCGCGAACTCTCACGTTCAATCTCTTCCATCGAGCATCCATCTCTGATTTTCCTCACCTCCAACACCTCGATAACGATGATGGACCACCACCAGTCAAACGCCGCCGCCCTCGAGCTCTGCTCGACGACCCACCATAATTTTAAAATAATAAAATTGCCCTTCACCATCTGTCCACGCGCCGACCAATCGTATTTTACCACCTTCCTTCCAGTCTAATCCGGTCCGTTGCAGGACGACAGATGGATCGGGCGATGTGCCGGCTTTAGTTGTGCCTAGCGCCGCCTTCAGTCGGCAACTTCGCCCCTCCAATCTCTCGCCTGCCTCGGTATCGCCAAAAGGCGGTCTACCGGACTCTTACCGGGCTGGCGGAAGTGTATCGACCCGTTGTGGGCGAACAGATCCCGCCAATCCGTGCTAAGCGTTCGCGTAGACTTCCCTCTCAGGCCATTGGTGGATCGCGTCAGCGGTTCAGCCAATCATAGCCCATCTCCTTCACCTCCGCCAAAATAAAAAAGGGGGTACCTATCCTCGCTGCGACAAGTCTCGCACCAAGCACTCGCCAAGCAACAGGCAGTCATCGGGCTCGCCCGGACGCTGCCGTCACTGGGGCACGCACTGAGCTGTGCCCTACACGCATCGTTGGCATCGTTGGCCGCCGTTTATAAGAAAGAGAGATCACTTCACTTCAGCTGCTCGATCTGGAAGGACCTGCTCTCTTGGACAGCTCTCTCTGGACGACTTCCGAAGCTTTGTCGCTGTTTACAGCTGCCTTCGACTTGAGGACAGACAAACTACATCTGCTGCCCTGCTTGCTGGACAACAACAGGACCTAGAAGAAAGAAGACTACAACTCAGCTAGCTGGTGAACTGAGTAGCCAGCACAACAGCTGAGTCGTTCGTCGGACCTTCTAATGGCCACCAGCCAAGTGACCCTTTTCAGGACCACCAACTGCCGTTGAAGAGGAAGCATTTTCAGCCTGTCAGAGCTATAAGTTGCGCAGCGCATCTATCCCGCTGACGCTCAGGCTCTTAGGTAGCGCTGCCTAGGACGATCCTTGCGAGCCCCCACCAGTGGTAAGCGAGCTTGGATATCGCCTAGGTAAAGAGGCCGGTGGACACCTCTCTTGGTAAGGAGAGGTATCTAACGAAGCCGGTCATTTGCCCAGCTCATAGTAAGCCTGAGCGTTTCAGTCCCGCTTGCGATCCGGCTCGGGCCGGACCCTAGGTCCCTGGTTACCGCCGGAGGCAGCCTGGCTGCCTCTGGTCGGCAAACCTCCCGCTCGTTGGCGGAAATGCCCGCTCCGGGCGCGTCAACGAGCACGCAGTCGCTCGCCACCTCCATACCCCACACGAGCGATTCGCCGTGTTCTCCAGCTATGGATGCGGACCAAGTTGTCGATCCCCGGACGGTTCCGTTGCCCGGTGACGAGACCGACGCTTTCGTGGCGGTTGGGCCACGGGGGCGGCCGGTTAAGAAACCGAGGCGGAATCGGTCCTCCTCAACCTCTTCCTCGGCGTCCGCCATGGAAGTTGTCCCCGCCGATGGCGAATCCGGCTCGGGGCCGACTGTGCCCGGCGCTGCCCAAGCACCGCCGGCCACTCGTCGCATCCCGCCCGTGTTCGTTCACGGCGTGAACAACGTCACCGGTTTTTACCGGCGACTCATAGTGGCTCCCGGACTTTCCCCGGCCAGCGTTGACCTGAAGCTCCTTGGGGGCGACACTGTCAAGATCGCTGTCCGCGGAATGGACGAGTACCGCAGCGTCATGGCGTTCGTTGAATCCGCCAACCTGCAATACCACACCTTCACCCCGAAGCACGTGAAGCCTCTGTCACTGATCCTCAGAGGCTTGGACGTGAACTCTCCTCTCGAGGAAATCCTCGATGAGCTGCGCGAGCTGGGCTATCCGGTTCGCGCGGTACATCGGGTATTTGCTCCTGCCGGACCAAGGCGTCCAATTCTCCTGGTTCGCATCATGGCCGAGAACAGCGAGGCAGGCGCAAGCCTACTCTCTCTTACGCGGCTTTTTAGTTTCCGCGTAAAAGTGGAAAGAAGCCGCGCTCCCGGGGCTCTGCCTCAGTGCTACAAGTGCCAACGCTTCGGGCACCATTCAGAGACTTGTTCAAACGCTCCGGCGTGCGTGAGGTGCTCTCTACCTCACGCTAGTAAGCACTGCGATGCCCCTGCTTTCAAAAGGTGCATCAACTGCGGCGGAAGTCACCCCGCCAGCTACCGGGCATGTCCGGTGTTTCAGCGGGAGCTCGAGCGGCGAAAGCCGAAAGGGCGCCTGCCACCACCGAGGCATCCGGAAGCTGGTTCTAGACCTGCTACCGAGCAGCCAGGCCCTTCGCCTCCTGCTACGGCTGCCGTGTCTATCGCCGCAGTTGCTAACAGGCAACGGAAACGTAGCAAAGGCCCGAAGCAGACACCTGTGGTACAGGCATCTCCAACTCAGGGTCCTTCCCAGGCCCCTGTCCCGCCTCAGGCGAAAAAGCGCCGTAACCTCGCGGCTTCTAAACAAAGTGAGACAGACCACCCACTGCCAATCATCTCGGTTGTGGAGCCTGAGAATTCTCAACCCTCTCCAGCACCGGAGAATCCTGCCCCTGCTTTAGAAGCAGCCTCGCCTGACCTCCCGCCCCCGCGGTACCCTAATGCAGGCAAAAAGAAGCGGCAACGTAAGCCCCGTGGCGCTAGATCCCGGGCTCCTGCCAACCCAGCCGCACAGTCCAGACAGCCTGCGCAGCGCGTGAAGACCGACGTTATCGCATCTGTCCCTCTTCCTAGCACCTCCGCTAGAGGCGCTACACCTGGCCCTAAGAAACCCCTGGCTTCCACCAATCCCCCGATTGACAAGCCTCGGCGCTCTTATGCGCAAACAGTCTCCGGGCACTCTGCCTCAAAAACCGATCCAGACGACTATCAGGTCGTCAAAGACTTCCTTGCGGAATTTGACCTCCGCAAAGTTGCCCAGACCTTCAGGTCATCCGCTCCCGCTTGGAGACTGCCGATACAACCGAGAGATTCATGCTCTTGGTGGAAGCCGCCACTTGTGTAGGTTTTCTATGAGTCGTGTCCTCAAACGTGATCTCTCAATTCTTTCCTGGAACGCCAACGGGCTGTCCAACAAGATCCAGGAACTCCAAGAATTACTGGCCCGACTCAAACCCGACGTAGTGCTTCTCAATGAGACCCACTTGACTCCTGCGAGTCGGTTACGACTGGCCAACTATGTGTGCTATCGAAACGACAGGCCGGGCACTGCTGGTGGCGGTACTGCCGTCGCGGTGAGGCTCACTCTCGAGCATCACCGAGTCGTCTTGCCTGCAATGACTCACCTCGAAGGCACCGCTGTGGAGTTGTTAAACACTCTAGGCGGCGTACAGATGGTCGCGGCGTATAAACCGCCGCAAAAAGAGCTCCTTCACCCCGATCTAGCTGTCGCGTTCGATGCACACAGGAGGGTCATCATGGCCAGCGACCTGAACTGCAAACATCGCGATTGGAACAGTCGCTTGACTGCCCCAAACGGGAAACGTTTGCGCAGGTTTGCCGATGCTCGCAGGATACAAGTGATTGGGCCTACCCAACCTACGTTCTACCCCTCACAACGCAACGCGGCTCCCGATGTCTTGGACATAGCGGTGATCCAAGGAATTGACTGTCCGGTCCATGTGTCCGCGCTAACGGAACTATCGTCCGATCATCTCCCCATCTTGATACACGTCGCTCCCAGCACGTGTACGCAGAGATGTCAGGAAGGTGGTAGAATGGGACCGCTATGGCCCGGCGTTAAGTCGCCGATTGCCAGACGCGGGACCACTCGAAACCGTCCGCCAAGTCGACGAGGCAGTTGCCGCGTTTGACGAGGCTGTCGTATCTGCGATCGACGCGTCTTCCAGGATGAAGCCTGGCGTCACGCCTCACTGGCAGCGGATCCCTGAGGAGACGAGTGCTCTCGCTTGCGAGAGAAATCGCCTCCGGAGACGCTGGCAGCGGACCCGTGATCCGGCCGACAAGGCAGCGTACAACCGGGCGACCGGCATTTTACGTCGTGAAATGCAGGCCTACCGGAGACGCTGTTGGGAACTCGCCGTGGCCCAAGCAGGGGACGGATCGGACGAAAGTAGCCCTTACCGGATACCTTCGGCGTTGGTAGGGAAGAGGCGCCGGCCTCGCATCCCAGCCATTGCTGGAACTTTCGGTCAAATCCTGGCTCGCCCGGAGGCGAAGGCCGAGTACTTGGGCGCGTGTTTTGAGCGACAGTTCGCACCTAACCCGCCTATGGACTGGGACTTCGACGAAGAAGTCGAGAACGAAGTGGAAGACTTTCTGTCTCTTCCGATCACTGCGGAGCCCGAACCCATTACTAGGGAAGAGGTCACAGATCGGCTCGTTGAACTCGTGCCGAGAAAAGCTCCTGGCCCGGACGGCGTCTCGAACGCCGCTCTTACTCGACTCCCGGAGCGAGGAGTACTTTTCTTGGTCGCGCTGTTCAACGCGTGTCTTAGACTGGCCTATTTTCACCAGAAATGGCGTAAGGCGACGGTCATAGTGATCCCGAAGCAGGGAAAGGACGCTTCCCGTCCCGGCAACCTCCGGCCCATTAGTCTACTGTCAGCCACGTCAAAGGTCCTCGAACGTCTCGTACAACGGAGAGTACTAAATCATCTAAGAAATTTCGATGTACTGGTCCCCGAACAGTTCGGCTTCCGTGTGGGGCATTCCACCACTCATCAACTGATGAGACTGGTGGAATACATCACTGACGCCGGGTGTCGGAAAGAGCAGACTGTCGCCTGTTTCAAAGATGTGGAAAAGGCCTTTGATAGTGTCTGGCATGACGGCTCTTGTTCAAGCTCCGGGAAATCCAGCTCCCAGATTGCTACCTTCGCTTGATTGCTAGCTTTCTGACGGAGAGGACTTTCTGCGTGCGAATAGACGACCACGTCTCTTCCGAGAGACGTATTACAGCCGGGGTACCTCAAGGTAGCGTGCTAGGGCCTCTCCTGTTCTCCGTGTATGTCAACGACGCACCCAGAGAGCCTGGAGTCCAGATGGCTCTGTTTGCCGACGACACGGCGGTCTATACCGCCGATCGGAACGCAGACTTTGCTATCCCACGACTTCAGCGCGCACTCGATGCGTATTCGACGTGGACGGAAAGCTGGAAAGTTGCCGTCAACGAAACCAAGAGCTCCGCGGTGCTATTCACAAAGCGCCGGAAAGAACCACGAGGCCGAGTGAGACTCGGTAGAACGTACTTGCCCTGGTCGAGAGAAGTAAAGTACCTCGGTGTCCACCTTGATCGTCGGCTCACCTGGCGTGCCCACGCTGAGACGATGCGAAAGAAAGCGTCCGCTCGTCTCGAGCAACTGTTTCCAATACTTGCCAACAAGGCTATGACCCGCAAGCTGGGTAAGCTGATCGTCAACGCGTATCTGTTGCCGATCATTACCTACGCTATTCCCGTCTGGGGTTACCTCGCAACCGTTCATAAAAGAAGGTTGCAAAGCGTTCTCGATAGAGGTCTTCGGCTAGCGGCCAAAGTCCCCTACCGGTTTTCTTCTCGTCTCCTGAGAAGAGGACTCGGTGTCCGCTCCTTGGATGACACCGCAAGGCGACTTGCACGTAAATTTTACGTCCGAGCTGCGAGGACCCAGACAAACCCACTTATAGCTGGCCTTGGCAAGTACCGAACACGTCCAGGTGAATCTTGGAAACGGCCTCGACAAATACTGTACTAGTCGACCTAGTACGAGCATGTCGTTGTAGCGACCAATAAAAATAAATTAAACTAAATTCCGTCTGGACAGGACCACTAGGCAGGAGCGCCTACCGGAGGCTCGGTACTAGGAAACCATTGGGTCGTCTCACGACGCACAACCCAACAGCTCTGACCTGGCCGCCGTTTATAACAGCCCTGCGATTGGAAGGAGCAACATCTCTCTTGAGCTCTCTCTTGATGGGAAATTCTTCACATTCTGTGCGTTCTCAGTCTCCGGTTATACCGTGACTTAAACAGTGCGTCCAGTTCAATTTACAAGTGTTTGTGCAAGTTTTTAACCAACTACTCAAGAATCAGTGCAGTGCAGTGTGTTCAGTGCAGTGTTGTGTTTCTTGTGCCGTGCAGTGTTTCGTGTTTGTTCCGCTGCTGCCTGGAGCTTGTTGGTAAGTGATCTGCTTTTGTATTTTGCTTACCGTAGTGCTTGGTCGTAGTCCTTAGTTCCGTTCCGCCTAAGGCGTAGGCTTCGCCTCGCCGATGGCTGCCCGCAACCCATCTTCCGTCGGCCCTTCTCAGGGCCAACCTGCCTCCGTCGGTCCTTCTCAGGACCTCTCAATCCCTGCTAGCGCTCTGGCGCAACCTCTCCCGGATGGCCCTTCTCAGGGCCACCCTACACCTACCTCGTCGCGGGAAAATCACGACGCGGACTCGGCCATGGACACCGATGGTGCATGGCAGTCTGTCAGCTGGAAACGGCGTGTCAGTGCTACCTCCACGGACTCTGGTCGAACTTCACGTCGTGGCTCAACCGCGGGGCAATCTACCATGGCCTCCCAACAACAACCCGACCAGCCCCGGCGTATCCCGCCTCTGATTTTCGCCCGGCCTCCGGAATGGGCTAATTTCATGCGGCGTATACACCGGTGCACTCCCTCTGGCACCTTGACTGCTTCGGCCCAAGGTGACAACTCCATCCGCCTTAACCCCACGACCGTGTAGCGCAGAAGTTCCTCACAGACGCGGGTATCCCGTACCACATCTTTGCCTTGCCGGAGGAGAAGGAATTAAAGGTACAAATTATAGGTATCCCAGCAGATACCTCGCCTGAGTTCATCTCTAATGAACTAGTTAGTCTGGGCTTTCGAGTCCACAGTGTCACGCCTCTCTTCTCCCCCGGCAAGAAACTAGCGCGCGACGCGTTCCTGGTAAAGATACGAAAGGTAGGTGATTACCAGGCCATCTACGACATCAATATGTTGTTCTTTCTGAAGGTTAGGGTGGAAGCCTTCGAAGCCCAAGCCGGACCGAAGCAGTGTTACAACTGCCAGCGGTACGGCCACTCATCGGCATTTTGCCACCATCCCACCCGCTGTTTGCGCTGTGGCGATAGCCATCGGAAGGACACTTGTCCTCTCGCTCGTGCTGCCGCCACTTGCGCCAACTGCGGGGAACCTCACCCGGCATCATCAAAGTCGTGTAGGTTCTATGCTGCGGCTTTGAAGAAGCTTTCAAAGTCCTCGCAGCAGCGCGTTCCTGCGCCTCCAGCTAGGCCTCAAGCATCAAGGCCTGCCGCCTCGGCGGCACCTATCCCCGCTGCGGCACCGGCACTTGCGCCTGCCCCAGCTCGTCCGGCGTCTACCGGGGCGCCCAGCTATGCGGCTGCAGCTGCTTCTCAGCCTGCCGCACAGCCCGCGGCCCAGCAGCCAAAACCTGCTGCGCCGTCCAAGAAAAAGACCAAACCATCGCCCCCCGCTTCCTCGCAGCACACGCCCGCTGCACCTCAGCCACCATCTACTCCAGATGTCCGAGATCCTAGGCAGCCGAAACAAAAGGCCCCCGCCCAGAATGGCATCATGTTCAAGCACCCGGCGCCCAAGCCTCAGGCGGCACCGGCGTCTGCCGCGTCCTTGGACGTGATTTTCGCCAACCGCGTGCGCGCTTGGATCAACGCCTTGATCCCACAAATTCTTGCTGCCAAGGATGTCCAGTCCTTGCTCGTTATCGTCCTCACCTCCGTGACCTCGCTTATCCCTCTCGATGGCTAGGCCCTTTCGGCTGGTGGCTTGGAACGCATGTGGCGTTCTATCTCGCCGTGCCGAATGGCCGCCTTCGTCACCGAATATGACATAGACGTCATACTCCTAAACGAAACCCACTTAATTCCTGCACACTCGTTCCAGCTTCCGGCGTACACGACGTATCGCACAGACCGGCCTGGCCAGAACCGGCTGTACGCATCTGGCGGCACAGCCATTCTGGTTCACAGGCGCATCGCCCACCGCCCCCTGCCGCCTCCGGCGACTCGTCGCTTGGAGGCGATGGCGGTTGCTCTCTGCATCGGGGATCGGGAGGTTCGCCTGGTTTCAGTCTACCTCCCCCCTCGAGGTGGACCACCGCCCGACGAGGATGAATGGGAGGCTCTATTAGAAGACCCTCTACCAACCATCGCAGCCGAAGACTTTAATAGTAAGCATCCCCTGTGGAACAGCCGTGTCTCAAACCCATACGGCCGCTCTCTGTACCAATACGTTCAACGTCATCCTCATGTGAACGCTCTTGGTCCTAGATCACCGACCTATATCCCCAATGGAAGGGGACTACCTGACGTCCTTGACATTGCTGTTGTCCAAGACGTGGCCTATCCTATCGCTATCGAAGCAGTGTCAGACCTCTCGTCTGATCACGACCCGGTAATACTCACTGTTCGGCCCACGCTGGACACACCTCTCCAGCCTCCCCATCGTGTAACGAGAGTCAACTGGCGATCGTTCCACGATGAACTGGGTCGAACAGTACCATCTGACCCCCAGGTCGACATCTCCAGCCCGGATGATGTAGACCGCTTGGCCGACTATCTTCAAGAAGTCGTCACGTCCGCCATGGACAAACACACCTATAACGTCCCTGCGCCCAACAGACGGTCGCAGTTACCTGAAGAGGTGATTCTGGCCATCCGCAAACGGCGCCAGCTCCGCCGGCGATGGCAACAAACCCGGGACCCTGCCGTAAAACGCAGGCTGAACGCCCAATCAGACCTTGTCAAGCAGCTTCTGCTTGATGCCACTGCTCATCGATGGGACTCATATCTTGAGTATCTGGAAGTCACGCCCCAGTCCGTTTTTCGGGCTGCGAGCCGACTTACTGGCGAGAAAAGGACCCCTACCCCCTACGATCACCGAAGGGATTGTGTACTCCGCGGCCGACAAAGCAGAAGTCTTTGCCGATACCATGGAGGAACAATTTACCGTTCACAGAGGCGTCTGCGACCCCGGCCACTCGGCAACGGTCACAGACTTCCTATCTGGCTATTTTTCCCGCCCTCCCGCAGACCCAATCGACCCGTTTGATGAGGCCGAAGTGGAAACGGCCATTAGTCGACTGCGCCACAAGCGGGCGCCCGGCGAGGACCGTATTGGTGCAGCGGCCCTACTTAACTCCCCAGCAAGTCTCGTTTCACTCATCCACGTGCTGTTCAACGGATGTCTCCGGCTCCATTACTATCCCAGCCCTTGGAAACGAGCCAAAGTCATCATGTTGCCGAAGGCTCGCAAGCTGCGTACACTCCCGGAGAATCATCGACCAATCTCTCTTTTGCCAGTCTTATCGAAGGTGTTCGAGCGCCTCCTGCATCGCCGGATTACTCCCCTGCTGGATAATTTCATCCGACAGGAAGAGTTCGGCTTCCGCAGGCAGCATTCAACCACTCTTCAACTTGTCCGAGTTGTCACGCAACTCACTGACGCCATCAACAGGAACCATCAAACTGTCGCCGTCCTTCTGGACGTGAGCAAGGCCTTCGACAAAGTCTGGCACGAAGGCCTTCTCTATAAACTAGCCACCTCCCCTCTCCCTGCCTCATTTGTACATCTGATGCGGTCGTATCTCTGCGACCGCAAATTTAGGATCTGCGTCGACGGGACGTACTCTTCTGTCCGCCCCGTCGCCGCTGGCGTTCCTCAAGGATCTGGCCTCGGACCTGTTCTGTACCTAGTGTACACGAACGACCTGCCAGTATTGCCTGGAGTCACGCTCTCTCTCTATGCGGACGATGCGATGTACCACACCAGTTCTGCAAACCTTCGTTTTGCGACTGACGTGGTGCAGCGCCAGCTCGCATTACTACCGGCCTGGCTAAGGAAATGGCGGGTGGCGATCAATACGGAGAAATCCGAGGCGATTGCCTTCTCCCGTCAGCTCACTTCCCGATGCCAGACCCTCTCCCATGAAGGGAGCCCAATCGCTTGGCAACGTACTGTGAAGTACTTGGGCGTCACTCTTGATCGACGCCTAAGCTTCAGAGCTCACGTGTCCACAGTGCTCCAGCGCGCCCGAGGCGTCAAAGCCAAACTATACCCATTCTTATCGCCTCGAGGGCCACTGCCATTGCGCACGAAGCTCTCGATCTATGTGCTCTTTTTACGAGCCGTCCTTATGTACGCAGCACCTGCATTTTGGACCCAACTCGCCCCCGACGTCGTTAAACGCATGGAAGCCTTCCAAGCCCTTACCCTTCGCCTTATCTCCGGCTCTCCCTGGTATGTAAAAAATGATACTATCAGGCGAGGGCTGAAGATTCCGTCGCTCGATGGATTTGCGCGGACTCTTACGTTCAACCTCTTCCATCGAGCATCCATTTCAGACTTTCCCCACCTCCAACACCTCGATAACGATGATGGACCACCACCAGTCAAACGCCGCCGCCCTCGAGCTCTGCTCGACGACCCACCGTAATTTTAAAATAAAAAATTGCCCTCTCACCATCTGTCCACGCGCCGACCAATCGTATCTCACCACCTTCCTTCCAGTCAAATCTCCGGTCCGTTGCAGGCCGACAGATGGGTCGGGCGTTGTGCCGGCTTTAGGTGTGCCTAGCGCCACCTTCAGTCGGCAACTTCGCCCCTCCAATCTCTCGCCTGCCTCGGTATCGCCATAAGGCAGTCTACCGGACTCTTACCGGGCTGGCGGAAGTGTATCGACCCGTTGTGGGCGAACAAATCCCGCCAATCCGTGCTAAGCGTTCGCGTAGACTTCCCTCTCAGGCCATTGGTGGATCGCGTCAGCGGTTCAGCCAATCACAGCCCGTCTCCTTCACCTCCGCCAAAATAAAAAAGGGGGTACCCATCCTCGCAGCGACAAGTCTCGCGCCAAGCACTCACCAAGCAACAGGCAGTCATCGGGCTTGCCCGGACGCTGCCGTCACTGGGGCACGCACTGCGCGGTGCCCTGCTCCACCTGGACCTGGACCTGGACCGCCGTTTACAGGATACCTACCGCGATGACCGGGAAGAGGCGCCGTCCTCCACTCCCGGCCATCAACGGACCTGGTGGACATCCGCTTGCCAAGCCGGACGAGAAATCAGAGTTCCTGACCGGCACCTGGAGCTTCAATTTGCTCCTAACCCGTCCGGGGACCCAGACTCCGACGAGGAGATAGATGCCGAAGTTGAGGCTTCTCTCGGCAGCCCGATCACATCCGAACCTGAACCCACTTCGGTGGAAGAGGTAACGGACAGGCTTTTACCGCTTCGGCCCCGGAAGAGCCCTGGACCGGACGGTGTTACTAACACCGCCCTACAGAGACTTCCGGACCGGGGAGTTCGCTTCCTGGTCGATTTGTTCAATGCCTGCTTCCGATTCGCCTACTTTCCTAAGAAATGGCGTTCGGCTACGGTCACGATGATCCCGAAGCCGGGAAAAGACCACAAGTTCGCCGAGAACCTCCTGCTGTCGTCCACTTCGAATGTCTTCGAACGACTAGTCCAGCGGCGGCTCATGGATCACCTTCAACGGTTCGATATCCTGGTCCCCGAGCAATTCGGTTTTCGTGCTGGGCACTCCTCGACGCATCAACTGATGCGTTTCGTGGAGACCGTGGCCGAGGCCGGTTGCTCGCGAGAGCAGACCGTCGCCGTTTTCCTTGATGTCGAGAAGGCTTTCGATCGTGTTTGGCATCCAGGCCTACTTTACAAACTCACGGAGATTCTGCTTCCGGATTGCTACCTTCATCTGATTGCTAGCTTTCTTCGGAACAGAACCTTTCGCGTGAGAGTTGATAACACCCTTTCTTCGGAAAGGGCTATTACTGCTGGTGTACCTCTGGGAAGCGTCTTGGGCCTCCTGCTTTTCTCTGTGTACGTCAACGACGTGCCCAAGTTGCCTGGCACCAGGTTGGCCGTGTTCGCCGACGACACGGCAGTGTCTACTGTCGATCGTCGTGCTGAGACGGCCGTTATCTGGCTCCAGGAACAATTGGACGAATACGTTGAATGGGCAGAGAAATGGAGAGTTGCCATCAACGCAGCCAAGAGCACAGCAGTAGTCTTCTCCAGACGCTTTAGGCTCCCCGACAGACTCTACGTAGGCGATACACTTCTGCCCTGGTCTCGAGAGGTCAAGTACCTCGGGGTTCACCTCGACCGACGTCTTACCTGGCGGACACAATCTGCGCAAGTAGCCCGAAAAACCGCCCATCGTCTATATCAACTCCGACCCATATTATGTAGCAACGCCATGACCCGCCGCCTAGGGAAGCTCATCGTTTCCACTTATGTGGCGCCGATGACTACCTACGCGATACCCGTTTGGGGCTACTTGGCCAAGACCCATAAGCGAAAGCTTCAGTCTCTCCTCGACCGAGGATTGCGCTGGGCATGCAAAGCCCACTATCTGACATCAAACAAAACTATCCGTGACTCCCTGCGTGTCCGTTCCCTGGACGCCACTATACGGACACTGTCCCGCAAATTCTATCGTCGCTCCGCCCGATTCCAGGGCAACCATCTCATTAGCGCCCTCGGTCGCTACCACTCTGTGCCAGGTGAACCTTGGACCCGGCCTCGGCGAACACTCACCCTCAATTAAATAATTAATTGAAAACCCACGGCCGGTAGCAGGCCACACCCTAAATCCAGAATATCAGTAGTCCCTACGGCAGGAGCTCTTTCTGAAGCTCGGGACGTAGTACACGAGCGGGCGACGGGCAAGACCTTCGTCCCGCACAGCCACTGACACTGCTGCCGATTCATAGCGATCGCAGCATGCTTCTGAATCAAGACGGACTCCATATGAAGACGAGGGAAGTAATCACTCACGGCCGACAAGAATTTCGTCTCATCGAAACGGATCCGATGGTCGGCATTGGCGAGCGCGTGTTCGGCCACGGCAGACTCCTCCGGCTGTCCCAGTCTACAGTAACGGCTATGTTCACCCACGCGTGTGCGGACGCTGCGCTTCGTGGTACCAATGTACACCTGGCCGCATGAGCAGGGAACTCCGTACACACCGCACGATGACAGCGGATCTCGGACGTCCTTCGTCGGCCTCAAGAACGTGTGTATCTTCCTTGTCGGCTTGAATATTGGCCTCACACCGTGCCGACTGAGCAGCCTAACAATGCGGTCCGTCACCCCATGAATGTAGGGCAACGCCGCGAAACCGACGGTCTCCCGTGAATCCACTTCCGGCCTAGCTGTTCTTCTCGGCCGGACCGCACGTCTCACCTCCCCGACGGAATATCCATTGGCCTGCAGCGCTAGTTCGAGGTGGCGCAGCTCGTCATCGAGGTACCCGGGCTCGCATATCCTCCTAGCCCGGTCCACCAAGGTCTTCAACACCGCCCTCTTCTGGCTGGGATGGTGGTTCGACTGTTTATGGAGATAGCGGTTAGTGTGCGTCGGTTTTCTATAAACTTTATGTCCGAGGCTGCCATCGGTCCTTCTAAGGACCAACACGTCCAGAAAAGCCAGCTGATTGTCGGTCTCCCTCTCAACGGTAAACTGTATCCGTGGGTGAACCTGATTGAGATGTGCCAGGAACCTGCCGAGTTCATCCTCCCCATGGCTCCAGATAACAAATGTGTCATCAACATACCGGAACCAGCACCTCGGCTTCAACGGAAAAGATGTAATTGCCCGCTGTTCGAACCTTTCCATATAAAAGTTCGCCACCACAGGACTGAGTGGACTCCCCATGGCCACACCATCAATCATTTCGAAGAACTCACCGCCGTACTGAAAATATGTAGTTTTTAGAACATGCCGGAAAAGCGCTGTAATGTCTGCCGGAAAAAGGTTAGCTAAGTGGCCAAGGACATCATCTACGGGCACCATGGTGAACAACGAAACCACGTCAAAGCTGACCATTATGTCTCCAGGCTGCAACGACAACCCACCGAGCCTTTCAAGAAAGTGGGTTGAATCCCTCACATATGACTCCGTACCACCTATATGTGGCGGGAGAAGCTCGGTCAAGTGTTTAGCCAGATGGTAGGTTGGAGATCCTATGGCGCTGACGATGGGTCTGAGCGGGACGTCCGGCTTGTGGATTTTGGGGAGCCCATAAAGCCTAGGTGGAAGGGCTTCCGAACACCGGACGGCTGCCTTCACATCAGGCTCCAAGGAAGACCGCTTAACCAGAAAATCGGTCCTTTTTAGGACCACTGCGGTCGGATCTCTTCGCAGTTTATTGTAGGTTTCTGGGTCCAGCAGTTCCCCGATCTTCCTTTGGTAGTCATCGGTGTTCATTACAACCATAGCGCTCCCCTTATCCGCCGGTAATAGGATGACAGACTCATCTAGCCTTAATGTTCTTAGTGCCCGCAGCTCACCCACTGGTATGTTGCATCGCGGCGGTTTCGCTCTAGCCAGGATCCTCAATGCTTCGATCCTAACTTCATCTGCCTGTTCACGCGGCAGCCGCCGCACTCCAGCTTCAACGTTGGCAATGATGTCCTCCACTGGAATCTTCTTAGGGGCCACTGCAAACTTCTCCCCTCTCGCCAAGACAGCAGTTTCGGTGGTGGTAAGCTGGCGGTCCGACAAGTTCACTACTGTCCGGTCCGTCTCTAAGCTGCTTCGCAGATGTCCCTGGTTGTTCTCCTCGGAGCTATCTCTCCAGTACTTATTCTCATGGCGCGATCGAACACTATCGCGAACGGCCTCGGAAGCGCTGGAACTTAGGCTATCCACCAGATCCCAGTGGCCAGGTAACAACACAGTGCTTAATTCCAGGTGTAGGCGGAACAACTTCATATTGTTGTCGGCAAGATATTTCCTGGTCTGGTGGATACGTTCGCGTAGCATCGCCTGCTCTGCACGTCGATAAATGCGACTGGCTTGCGGTGTAAATAGGGTAGACACCCAAAGTGCAGAAATTGTATACCACTGATGATGGCAGCCAGTGGAGCTGCCGAAACGTTTGGTTTTGTTTTAAACCAGGGACCACGGCCAAACAGCCCGGATATCTTGCATAATTCAAATGACACCGGCCGTGAAAACCTAAGGAATAATTTAAGAATCAAATAATGTTACGCATACAGCTCTAAATTGTAGAGTTCTCAAGACCTATTGTTTTTGGTGAAGATCGGTTAAGGGAAAGGGGTAGTTTACCAGCAAAGTTTTATGTTTTAAAAGGGTATTACTTCCATGTTGCATAAGGAAATGGAAGTATGGTGATGGAAAAAAAAATTCTGGACGAGATTATTGCAGAATCTGCTTGTACTACCCTCAAAACATGAATAATAATTTGTTGAAAAGTGTCTCTGTGTGTCTGTCTAACTGTCTGTGTCCATAGATTTTTTTTGTCAAACGATAACAGCCGCAAAATCAAACAGAATCAAATAATGTTTCGCAGACAGTTCTGAATTGTAGAGTCCTCAAGATCTATTGTTTTTTGTGAAGATCGGTTAAGGGAAAGGGGTAGTTTACCAGCAACGTTTTATGTTTTAACAACGGTAAATTTTTCAATGAAGAACGATTACTGCCGCACATTCAAACAGAAGCAAATAATGTTCTGCACACACCCCTGAATTGTAGCGAGCTGAAGGGGTTTTAATTATGGTGAAGATCGGTTAAGGGAAAGGGGTAGTTTACCAGCAAAGATTTATGTTTTACCAAGGGTAATTTTTAATATGACGAACGATAATTGCCGTAAATTCAAACAGAATCAATTACTTTTTTGCAATACTTCCTGAATTATAGAGCAATCAAGGCCGGTTGATTTTGGTGAAGATCGGTTACGAGAAAAGCGTAGTTTACCTACTACGTTTTATGTGATTACAAGGTTAATATTTTCTATGACGAACGATAACTGTCGTAAATTCAAAGAGAATCAAACAATTTTTTGCATACCTACATCAACTGTAAAGATCAGAAGGCCTGTTGATTTTGGTGAAGATCGGTTAAGGGAAAGGGGTAGTTTACCAGCCAATTTTCATGTTTTAACAAGAGTAATTGTTTCTAGGACGAACGATAACAGGCACACATTCAAACAGAATCAAATAATGTTTTCAATGAATCCTGAATTATATAGAATTCAAGGCCAGTAGAATTTGGTGAAGATCGGTTAAGGGAAAGGGGTAGTTTACCTGCAACACTTTATGTTGTAACAAGAGAAATATTTACATGAAGAAAGATAACTGCCGCACATTCAAACATAATCAAATACTTTTTTTGCATGCATCCCTGAATTGTAGAGGACTGAATGCCTATTGATTTTGGTGAAGATCGGTTAAGGCAAACGGGTAGTTTACCAGCAACGTTTATGTTTTAACAAGGATAATTTTTTCTATGACGAACGATAACTGCCGTAAATTCAAACAGAATCAAATACGTTTTTGCATACAGCCCTGAATTGTAGAGTACTCAAGACCTATTGTTCTTGGTGAAGGTCGGTTAAGGGAAAGGGTAGGTGACCTGCAACGTTTTTACTTCCATGTTTTTTTTATCAAGAGTAATTTTTTAATATAGCAAACGATAACAGTCGCAAATTCAAACAGAATCAAATAATGTTTCGCATACAGCTCTAAATTGTAGAGTTCTCAAGACCTATTGTTCTTGGTGAAGATCGGTAAAGGGAAAGGGGTAGTTTACCAGCAACGTTTTATGTTTTAAAACGGTAATTTTATTTGTTTGACGAATGATAATTGCCGCATATTGAAAGAGAATCAAATCATTTTTGCATACGTTCTTAATGTTGTAAATACTCAAGGTCTTTTGATTTTGGTGAAGATCAGTTAAGGGAAAGAGGTAATTTACCTGCAACATTTTATGTTGTAACAAGAGAAATGTTTTCATGACGAAAGGTAACTGCCGCACATTCAAACAGAATCAAATACTTTTTTGCATGCATCCCTGAATTGTAGAGGACTGAATGCCTATTGATTTCGGTAAAGATCGGTTAAGGGAAACGGGTAGTTTACCAGCAAAGTTTATGTTTTAACAAGGATAATTTTTTCTATGACGAACGATAACTGCCGTAAATTCAAACAGAAACAAATACACTTTTGCATACGGCACTGAATTGTAGAGTACTCAAGACCTATTGTTCTTGGTGAAGATCGCTTAAGGGAAAGGGTAGTTGACCTGCAACGTTTTTACTTCCATATTTTTTTTTTATCAACAGTAATTTTTTCTATAGCAAACGATAACAGTTCTTTGGATTTTGGTGAAGATCGGTTTAGGGAAAGAGGTAGTTTACCTGCAACATTTGATGATGTAACAAGAGAAATATTTTCATGACGAACAATAAATGCCGTAAATTCAAACAAAATCAAATAATTTTTTACATATGTGCTTGATTTGTAGAACACTCAAGGCCTTGTATGGACACAGACACACACACAAACATGTGTGTGTGTCTGTGTCCATAGATTTTTTTGGGGAAACGATAACAGCCGCAAAATCAAACAGAATCAAATAATGTTTCGCAGACAGCTCTGAATTGTAGAGTTCTCAAGATCTGTGGTTTTCTGTGAAGATCGGTTAAGGGAAAGGGGTAGTTTACCTGCAACGTTTTATGTTTTAACAACGGTAAATTTTTCTATGAAGAACGATTACTGCCGCACATTCATACAGAATCAAATAATGTTTTGCACACACCACTGAATTGTAGCGAGCTGAAGCCGTTTTGATGATGGTGAAGATCGGTTAAGGGAAAGGGGTAGCTTAGCAGCAACGATTTATGTTTTAACAAGGGTAATTTTTTCTATGACGAACGATGATTGCTGTAAATTCAAACAGAATCAAATACTTTTTGCAGACTTCCAGAATTATAGAGCACTCAAGGCCAGTTGATTTTGGTGAAGGTCGGTTACGAGAAAAGCGTAGTTTACCTACAACGTCTTATGTGATAACAAGGTTAATATTTTCTATGACGAACGATAACTGGCCTAAATTCAAACAGAATCAAATAATTTTTTGCATACCTACATGAATTGTAAAGATCTGAAAGCCTGTTGATTTTGGTGAAAATCGGTTAAGGGAAAGGAGTAGTTTACCAGCCACTTTTCATGTTTTAACAAGTGTAATTGTTTCTATGACGAACGATAACTGCCACACATTCAAACAGAATCAAATAATGTTTTCAATGAATCCTGAATTATATAGAACTCAAGGCCTGTAGAATTTGGTGAAGATCGGTTAAGGGAAAGGCGTAGTTTACCTGCAACATTTTATGTTGTAACAAGAGAAAAGTTTTCATGAAGAAAGATAACTGCCGCACATTGAAACAGAATCAAATACTTTTTTGCATGCATCCCTGAATTATAGAGGACTGAATGCCTATTGATTTTGGTGAAGATCGGTTAAGGCACACGGGTAGTTTACCAGCAACGTTTATTTTTTAACAAGGATAATTTTTTCTATGACGAACGATAACAGTCGCAAATTCAAACAGAATCAAATAATGTTTCGCATACAGCTCTAAATTGTAGAGTTCTCAAGACTTTTTGTTTTTCGTGAAGATCGGTTAAGGGAAAGGGGTAGTTTACCAGCAACGTTTTAAGTTTTAAAACGGTAATTTTATTTGTTTCACGAATGACAATTGCCGCATATTCAAAGAGAATCAAATAATTTTTGAATAAGTTCTTAATGTTGTAAGTACTCAAGGTCTTTTGATTTTGGTGAAGATCGGTTAAGGGAAAGAGGTAATTTACCGGCAACATTTTATGTTGTAACAAGAGAAAAGTTTTCATGAAGAAAGATAACAGCCGCACATTCAAACAGAATCAAATACTTTTTTGCATGCATCCCTGAATTGTAGAGGACTGAATGCCTATTGATTTTGGTAAAGATCGGTTAAGGGAAACGGGTAGTTTACCAGCAACGTTTATGTTTTAACAAGGATAATTTTTTCTATGACGAACGATAACTGCCGTAAATTCAAACAGAATCAAATACGCTTTTGCATACGGCCCTGAATTGTAGAGTACTCAAGACCTAATGTTCTTGGTGAAGATCGGTTAAGAGAAAGGGTAGTTGACCTTGAAACTTTTTTACTTCCATATTTTTTTTTATCAAGAGTAATTTTTTTCTATGGCAAACGATAACAGTTCTTTTGATTTTGGTGAAGATCGGTTAAGGGAAAGAGGTAGTTTACCTGCAACATTTGATGTTGTAACAAGAGAAATATTTTCATGACGAAAAATAAATGCCGTAAATTCAAACAAAATCAAATAATTTTTTACATATGTGCCTGATTTGTAGAACACACAAGGCCTTTCGATTTTGGTGATAATCTGTTACGGCGGAAAGGGCAGTTTACCGGAAACATTTTTTGTTGTAACAAGAGTAAAGTACTTAACTTTGATAAATAAAGTATCCTGATAAGAAGATCTTAATAATCCACTGTAGAAAAATAGATGAAATATCTATAAATGAAGAGTTTAGTTGAACGGGCTGAGGATAATTTTCTATAAATGAAAATTATAGTTGAAAGGGAAGGGTATAATTTTTATATGTGTACTACGTTATCGGCAACAAAGTAGTAGTTTGTTGTTAAAATTCCTTCCCGGGCTGTTTGGAGGTAATCCAATGTTTTTCTGCAAAAAAACCAGACGTATCGGCAATGCCGTCGACTGCCATCATCAGTGAAAATCGAGTACGATAAAGTGTGGTGGTATATGTTTTTGACCACAGTATTGTGGTTAAGGCTGAAGCAATAAGTACAGAGAAGTTGTTTCTATGGAAACATTTCATTTCGTAAATGATTTTAAATATAAATCTTACAACATGGAAGTCATGTATGGTTCTCCATACCGATATTTGAAAAGTATCTGCGTGTAGAATTTTACTTCCATGTTCCATAAGCAAATGGAAGTATAGTGATGGCAAAAAAAATCGTGTTCCAGATAATTGCAGATTCTGATTGTACTACCCTCAAAACATGAATAAAAGTCATTTTTCGAAAAGTGTCTGTGTGTGAGTGAGTGTGTCTGGATGTAGATTTTTTCTGTGGCAAACGAAAACAGCCGCAAATTCAAACAGAATCAAATACGTTTGGCATACAGCCCTGTATTGTAGAGTAATCAAGACCTATTGTTCTTGGTGAAGGTCGGTTAAGAGAAAGGGTAGTTGACCTGCAACGTTTTTACTTCCATGTCCTTTTTTTATCAAGAGTAATTTTTTTCTATGGCAAACGATAACAGTCGGAAATTCAAACAGAATCAAATAATGTTTCGCATACAGCTCTAAATTGTAGAGTTCTCAAGATCTATTGTTTTTGGTGAAGATCGGTTAAGGGAAAGGGGTAGTTTACCAGCGACATTTTGTTTTAAAAGGGTATTATTTCCATGTTGCATAAGGAAATGGAAGTATGGTGATGGCAAAAAAAATCGTGGTCGAGATTATTGCAGATTCTGATTGTACTACCCTCAAAACATGAAAAAAATAATTTGTTGAAAAGTGTCTGTGTGTGTGTCTGTCTAACTGTCTGTGTCCATAGATTTTTTTTGGCAAACGATAACAGCTGCAAAATCAAACAGAATCAAATAATGTTTCGCAGACAGCTCTGAATTGTAGAGTTCTCAAGATCTATTGTTTTCTGTGAAGATCGGTTAAGGGAAAGGGGTAGTTTACCAGCAACGTTTATGTTTTAACAAGGATAATTTTTTTTATGACGAACGATAACTGCCGCAAATTCAAACAAAATCAAATACGTTTTTGCATACACCACTGAATTGTAGCGAACTGAAGGCGTTTTGATTATGGTGATGATCGGTTAAGGGAAAGGGGTAGTTTCCCGGCAACGATTTATGTTTTAACAAGGATACTTTTTCCTATGACGAACAATAATTGCCGTAAATTCAAACAGAATCAACTTCTTTTTTGCAATCCTTCCTGAATTATAGAGCACTCAAGGCCTGTTAATTTTGGTGAAGATCGGTTACGAGAAAAGCGTAGTTTACCTACAACGTCTTATGTGATAACAAGGTTAATATTTTCTATGACGAACGATAACTGTCGTAAATTCAAAGAGAAGCAATTACTTTTTTGCATACCTATATCAATTGTAAAGATATGAAGGCCATTTGATTTTGCTGAAGATCGGTTAAAGGAAAGGGGCAGTTTACCAGTCACTATTCATGTTTTAACAAGAGTAATTGTTTCTATGACGAACGATAACTGCCACACATTCAAACAGAATCAAATAATGTTTTCAATGAATCCTGAATTATATAGAACTCAAGGCCTGTAGAATTTGGTGTAGATCGGTTAAGGGAAAGGGGTAGTTTACCTGCAACATTTTATGTTGTAACAAGAGAAATATTTGCATGACGAAAGATAACTGCCGCACATTCAAACAGAATCAAATACTATTTTGCATGCCTCCCTGAATTGTAGAGGAATGAAGGCCTATTGATTTTGGCGAAGATCGGTTAAGGGAAACGGGTAGTTTACCAGCAACGTTTATGTTTTAACAAGGATTATTTTTTCTATGACGAACGATAACTGCCGTAAATTCAAACAGAATCAAATACGTTTTTGCATACGGCCCTGAATTGTAGAGTACTCAAGACCTATTGTTCTTGGTGAAGATCGGTTAAGGGAAAGGGTAGTTGACCTGCAACGTTTTTACTTCCATATTTTTTTTTTATCAAGAGTAATTTTTTTCTATGGCAAACGATAACAGTTCTTTTGATTTTGGTGAAGATCGGTTAAGGGAAAGGGTAGTTGACCTGCAACGTTTTTACTTCCATATTTTTTTTTTATCAAGAGTAATTTTTTTCTATGGCAAACGATAACAGTTCTTTTGATTTTGGTGAAGATCGGTTAAGGGAAAGAGGTAGTTTACCTGCAGCATTTGATGATGTAACAAGAGAAATATTTTCATGACGAACAATAAATGCCGTAACTTCAAACAAAATCAAATAATTTTTTACATGTGTGCCTGATTTGTAGAACACTCAAGGCCTTTCGATTTTGGTGATAATCTGTTACGGCGGAAAGGGCAGTTTACCGGAAACATTTTTTGTTGTAACAAGAGTCAAGTACTTAACTTTGATAAATATAGTATCCTGATAAGAAGATCTTAATAATCCACTGTAGAAAAACAGATGAAATATCTATAAATGAAGAGTTTAGTTGAACGGGCTGAGGATAATTTTCTATAAATGAAAATTATAGTTGAAAGGGAAGGGTATAATTTTTATATGTGTACTACGTTATCGGCAACAAAGTAGTAGTTTGTTGTTAAAATTCCTTCCCGGGCTGCTTGGCGGTAATCCAATGTTTTTCTGCAAAAAAACCAGACGTATCGGCAATGCCGTCGACTGCCATCATCAGTGACAATCGAGTGCGATAAAGTGTGGTGGTATATGTTATTGACCACAGTACTGTGGTTAAGGCTGAAGCAATAAGTACAGAGAAGTTGTTTCTATGGAAACATTTCATTTCGTAAATGATTTTAAATATAAATCTTACAACATGGAAGTCATGTATGGTTCTCCATACCGATATTTGAAAAGTATCTGCGTGTAGAATTTTACTTCCATGTTCCATAAGCAAATGGAAGTATAGTGATGGCAAAAAAAATCGTGTTCCAGATAATTACAGATTCTGATTGTACTACCCTCAAAACATGAATAAAAGTCATTTTTCGAAAAGTGTCTGAGTGTGAGTGAGTGTGTCTGGATGTAGATTTTTTTCTGTGGCAAACGATAACAGCCGCAAATTCAAACAGAATCAAATAGTTTGGCATACAGCCCTGTATTGTAGGGTAATCAAGACCTATTGTTCTTGATGAAGGTTGGTTAAGAGAAAGGGTAGTTGACCTGCAACGTTTTTACTTCCATGTCCTTTTTTTATCAAGAGTAATTTTTTTCTATGGCAAACGATAACAGTCGGAAATTCAAACAGAATCAAATAATGTTTCGCATACAACTCTAAATTGTAGAGTTCTCAAGATCTATTGTTTTTGGTGAAGATCGGTAATGGAAAGGGGTAGTTTACCAGCAACATTTTATGTTTTAAAAGGGTATTATTTCCATGTTGCATAAGGAAATGGAAGTATGGTGATGGCAAAAAAAATCGTGGTCGAGATTATTGCAGATTCTGATTGTACTACCCTCAAAACATGAAAAAAATAATTTGTTGAAAAGTGTTTGTGTGTGTGTCCAACTGTCTGGGTCCATAGATTTTTTTTTTGGCATACGATAACTGCTGCAAAATCAAACAGAATCAAATAATGTTTCGCAGACAGCTCTGAATTGTAGAGTTCTCAAGATCTATTGTTTTCTGTGAAGATCGGTTAAGGGAAAGGGGTAGATTACCAGCAACGTTTTATGTTTTAACAACGGTAAATTTTTCTATGAAGAACGATTACTGCCGCACATTCAAACAGAATCAAATATCGTTTTGCGCACACCACTGAATTGTAGCGAGCTGAAGGCGTTTTGATTATGGTGAAGATCGGTTAAGGGAAAGGGGTAGTTTATCTGCAACGATTTATGTTTTAACAAGGATAATTTTTTCTATGACGAACGATAATTGCCGTAAATTCAAACAGAATCAACTTCTTTTTTGCAATCCTTCCTGAATTATAGAGCTGGTTGATTTTGGTGAAGATCGGTTACGAGAAAAGCGTAGTTTACCTAAAACGTCTTATGTGATAACAAGGTTAATATTTTCTATGACGAACGATAACTGTCGTAAATTCAAAGAGAAGCAATTACTTTTTTGCATACCCATATCAATTGTAAAGATCTGAAGGCCATTTGATTTTGCTGAAGAACGGTTAAAGGAAAGGTGTAGTTTACCAGTCACTTTTCATGTTTTAACAAGAATAATTGTTTCTATGACGAACGATAACTGCCACACATTCAAACAGAATCAAATAATGTTTTCAATGAATCCTGAATTATATAGAACTCAAGGCCTGTAGAATTTGTGAAGATCGGTTAAGGGAAAGGGGTAGTTTACCTGCAACATTTTATATTGTAACAAGAGAAATGTTTTCATGACGAAAGGTAACTGCCGCACATTCAAACAGAATCAAATACTATTTTGCATGCCTCCCTGAATTGTAGAGGAATGAATGCCTATTGATTTTGGTGAAGACCGGTTAAGGGAAACGGGTAGTTTACCAGCAACGTTTATGTTTTAACAAGGATAATTTTTTCTATGACGAACGATAACTGCCGTAAATTCAAACAGAATCAAATACGCTTTTGCATACGGCCCTGAATTGTAGAGTACTCAAGACCTATTGTTCTTGGTGAAGATCGGTTAAGGGAAAGAGGTAGTTTACCAGCAACATTTGATGTTGTAACAAGAGAAATATTTTCATGACGAACAATAAATGCCGTAAATTCAAACAAAATCTAATAATTTTTTACATATGTGCCTGATTTGTAGAACACTCAAGGCCTTTCGATTTTGGTGATAATCGGTTACGGCGGAAAGGGCAGTTTACTGGAAACATTTTTTGTTGTAACAAGAGTAAAGTACTTAACTTTGATAAATGAAGTATCCTGATAAGAAGATCTTAATAATCCACTATAGAAAAATAGATGAAATATCTATAAATGAAGAGGTTAGTTGAACGGGCTGAGGATAATTTTCTATAAATGAAAATTAAAGTTGAAAGGGAAGGGTATAATTTTTATATGTGTACTACGTTATCGGCAACAAAGTAGTAGTTTGTTGTTAAAATTCCTTCCCGGGCTGTTTGGAGGTAATCCAATGTTTTTCTGCAAAAAAACCAGACGTATCGGCAGTGCCGTCGACTGCCATCATCAGTGAAAATCGAGTGCGATAAAGTGTGGTGGTATATGTTTTTGACCACAGTATTGTGGTTAAGGCTGAAGCAATAAGTACAGAGAAGTTGTTTCTATGGAAACATTTCATTTCGTAAATGATTTTAAATATAAATCTTACAACATGGAAGTCATGTATGGTTCTCCATACCGATATTTGAAAAGTATCTGCGTGTAGAATTTTACTTCCATGTTCCATAAGCAAATGGAAGTATAGTGATGGCAAAAAAAATCGTGTTCCAGATAATTGCAGATTCTGATTGTACTACCCTCAAAACATGAATAAAAGTCATTTTTCGAAAAGTGTCTGTGTGTGAGTGAGTGTGTCTGGATGTAGATTTTTTCTGTGGCAAACGATAACAGCCGCAAATTCAAACAGAATCAAATACGTTTGGCATACAGCCCTGTATTGTAGAGTAATCAAGACCTATTGTTCTTGGTGAAGGTCGGTTAAGAGAAAGGGTAGTTGACCTGCAACGTTTTTACTTCCATGTCCTTTTTTTATCAAGAGTAATTTTTTTCTATGGCAAACGATAACAGTCGGAAATTCAAACAGAATCAAATAATGTTTCGCATACAACTCTAAATTGTAGAGTTCTCAAGATCTATTGTTTTTGGTGAAGATCGGTTAAGGGAAAGGGGTAGTTTACCAGCGACATTTTGTTTTAAAAGGGTATTATTTCCATGTTGCATAAGGAAATGGAAGTATGGTGATGGCAAAAAAAATCGTGGTCGAGATTATTGCAGATTCTGATTGTACTACCCTCAAAACATGAAAAAAATAATTTGTTGAAAAGTGTCTGTGTGTGTGTCTGTCTAACTGTCTGTGTCCATAGATTTTTTTTGGCAAACGATAACAGCTGCAAAATCAAACAGAATCAAATAATGTTTCGCAGACAGCTCTGACTTGTAGAGTTCTCAAGATCTATTGTTTTCTGTGAAGATCGGTTAAGGGAAAGGGGTAGTTTACCAGCAACGTTTATGTTTTAACAAGGATAATTTTTTTTATGACGAACGATAACTGCCGCAAATTCAAACAAAATCAAATACGTTTTTGCATACACCACTGAATTGTAGCGAACTGAAGGCGTTTTGATTATGGTGATGATCGGTTAAGGGAAAGGGGTAGTTTCCCGGCAACGATTTATGTTTTAACAAGGATACTTTTTCCTATGACGAACAATAATTGCCGTAAATTCAAACAGAATCAACTTCTTTTTTGCAATCCTTCCTGAATTATAGAGCACTCAAGGCCTGTTAAGTTTGGTGAAGATCGGTTACGAGAAAAGCGTAGTTTACCTACAACGTCTTATGTGATAACAAGGTTAATATTTTCTATGACGAACGATAACTGTCGTAAATTCAAAGAGAAGCAATTACTTTTTTGCATACCTATATCAATTGTAAAGATATGAAGGCCATTTGATTTTGCTGAAGATCGGTTAAAGGAAAGGGGCAGTTTACCAGTCACTATTCATGTTTTAACAAGAGTAATTGTTTCTATGACGAACGATAACTGCCACACATTCAAACAGAATCAAATAATGTTTTCAATGAATCCTGAATTATATAGAACTCAAGGCCTGTAGAATTTGGTGAAGATCGGTTAAGGGAAAGGGGTAGTTTACCTGCAACATTTTATGTTGTAACAAGAGAAATATTTGCATGACGAAAGATAACTGCCGCACATTCAAACAGAATCAAATACTATTTTGCATGCCTCCCTGAATTGTAGAGGAATGAAGGCCTATTGATTTTGGCGAAGATCGGTTAAGGGAAACGGGTAGTTTACCAGCAACGTTTATGTTTTAACAAGGATTATTTTTTCTATGACGAACGATAACTGCCGTAAATTCAAACAGAATCAAATACGTTTTTGCATACGGCCCTGAATTGTAGAGTACTCAAGACCTATTGTTCTTGGTGAAGATCGGTTAAGGGAAAGGGTAGTTGACCTGCAACGTTTTTACTTCCATATTTTTTTTTTATCAAGAGTAATTTTTTTCTATGGCAAACGATAACAGTTCTTTTGATTTTGGTGAAGATCGGTTAAGGGAAAGGGTAGTTGACCTGCAACGTTTTTACTTCCATATTTTTTTTTTATCAAGAGTAATTTTTTTCTATGGCAAACGATAACAGTTCTTTTGATTTTGGTGAAGATCGGTTAAGGGAAAGAGGTAGTTTACCTGCAACATTTGATGATGTAACAAGAGAAATATTTTCATGACGAACAATAAATGCCGTAACTTCAAACAAAATCAAATAATTTTTTACATGTGTGCCTGATTTGTAGAACACTCAAGGCCTTTCGATTTTGGTGATAATCTGTTACGGCGGAAAGGGCAGTTTACCGGAAACATTTTTTGTTGTAACAAGAGTCAAGTACTTAACTTTGATAAATATAGTATCCTGATAAGAAGATCTTAATAATCCACTGTAGAAAAACAGATGAAATATCTATAAATGAAGAGTTTAGTTGAACGGGCTGAGGATAATTTTCTATAAATGAAAATTATAGTTGAAAGGGAAGGGTATAATTTTTATATGTGTACTACGTTATCGGCAACAAAGTAGTAGTTTGTTGTTAAAATTCCTTCCCGGGCTGCTTGGCGGTAATCCAATGTTTTTCTGCAAAAAAACCAGACGTATCGGCAATGCCGTCGACTGCCATCATCAGTGACAATCGAGTGCGATAAAGTGTGGTGGTATATGTTATTGACCACAGTACTGTGGTTAAGGCTGAAGCAATAAGTACAGAGAAGTTGTTTCTATGGAAACATTTCATTTCGTAAATGATTTTAAATATAAATCTTACAACATGGAAGTCATGTATGGTTCTCCATACCGATATTTGAAAAGTATCTGCGTGTAGAATTTTACTTCCATGTTCCATAAGCAAATGGAAGTATAGTGATGGCAAAAAAAATCGTGTTCCAGATAATTACAGATTCTGATTGTACTACCCTCAAAACATGAATAAAAGTCATTTTTCGAAAAGTGTCTGAGTGTGAGTGAGTGTGTCTGGATGTAGGTTTTTTCTGTGGCAAACGATAACAGCCGCAAATTCAAACAGAATCAAATAGTTTGGCATACAGCCCTGTATTGTAGGGTAATCAAGACCTATTGTTCTTGATGAAGGTCGGTTAAGAGAAAGGGTAGTTGACCTGCAACGTTTTTACTTCCATGTCCTTTTTTTATCAAGAGTAATTTTTTTCTATGGCAAACGATAACAGTCGGAAATTCAAACAGAATCAAATAATGTTTCGCATACAACTCTAAATTGTAGAGTTCTCAAGATCTATTGTTTTTGGTGAAGATCGGTAATGGAAAGGGGTAGTTTACCAGCAACATTTTATGTTTTAAAAGGGTATTATTTCCATGTTGCATAAGGAAATGGAAGTATGGTGATGGCAAAAAAAATCGTGGTCGAGATTATTGCAGATTCTGATTGTACTACCCTCAAAACATGAAAAAAATAATTTGTTGAAAAGTGTTTGTGTGTGTGTCCAACTGTCTGGGTCCATAGATTTTTTTTTTGGCATACGATAACTGCTGCAAAATCAAACAGAATCAAATAATGTTTCGCAGACAGCTCTGAATTGTAGAGTTCTCAAGATCTATTGTTTTCTGTGAAGATCGGTTAAGGGAAAGGGGTAGATTACCAGCAACGTTTTATGTTTTAACAACGGTAAATTTTTCTATGAAGAACGATTACTGCCGCACATTCAAACAGAATCAAATATCGTTTTGCGCACACCACTGAATTGTAGCGAGCTGAAGGCGTTTTGATTATGGTGAAGATCGGTTAAGGGAAAGGGGTAGTTTATCTGCAACGATTTATGTTTTAACAAGGATAATTTTTTCTATGACGAACGATAATTGCCGTAAATTCAAACAGAATCAACTTCTTTTTTGCAATCCTTCCTGAATTATAGAGCTGGTTGATTTTGGTGAAGATCGGTTACGAGAAAAGCGTAGTTTACCTACAACGTCTTATGTGATAACAAGGTTAATATTTTCTATGACGAACGATAACTGTCGTAAATTCAAAGAGAAGCAATTACTTTTTTGCATACCCATATCAATTGTAAAGATCTGAAGGCCATTTGATTTTGCTGAAGAACGGTTAAAGGAAAGGTGTAGTTTACCAGTCACTTTTCATGTTTTAACAAGAATAATTGTTTCTATGACGAACGATAACTGCCACACATTCAAACAGAATCAAATAATGTTTTCAATGAATCCTGAATTATATAGAACTCAAGGCCTGTAGAATTTGTGAAGATCGGTTAAGGGAAAGGGGTAGTTTACCTGCAACATTTTATATTGTAACAAGAGAAATGTTTTCATGACGAAAGGTAACTGCCGCACATTCAAACAGAATCAAATACTATTTTGCATGCCTCCCTGAATTGTAGAGGAATGAATGCCTATTGATTTTGGTGAAGACCGGTTAAGGGAAACGGGTAGTTTACCAGCAACGTTTATGTTTTAACAAGGATAATTTTTTCTATGACGAACGATAACTGCCGTAAATTCAAACAGAATCAAATACGCTTTTGCATACGGCCCTGAATTGTAGAGTACTCAAGACCTATTGTTCTTGGTGAAGATCGGTTAAGGGAAAGAGGTAGTTTACCAGCAACATTTGATGTTGTAACAAGAGAAATATTTTCATGACGAACAATAAATGCCGTAAATTCAAACAAAATCTAATAATTTTTTACATATGTGCCTGATTTGTAGAACACTCAAGGCCTTTCGATTTTGGTGATAATCGGTTACGGCGGAAAGGGCAGTTTACTGGAAACATTTTTTGTTGTAACAAGAGTAAAGTACTTAACTTTGATAAATGAAGTATCCTGATAAGAAGATCTTAATAATCCACTATAGAAAAATAGATGAAATATCTATAAATGAAGAGGTTAGTTGAACGGGCTGAGGATAATTTTCTATAAATGAAAATTAAAGTTGAAAGGGAAGGGTATAATTTTTATATGTGTACTACGTTATCGGCAACAAAGTAGTAGTTTGTTGTTAAAATTCCTTCCCGGGCTGTTTGGAGGTAATCCAATGTTTTTCTGCAAAAAAACCAGACGTATCGGCAGTGCCGTCGACTGCCATCATCAGTGAAAATCGAGTGCGATAAAGTGTGGTGGTATATGTTTTTGACCACAGTATTGTGGTTAAGGCTGAAGCAATAAGTACAGAGAAGTTGTTTCTATGGAAACATTTCATTTCGTAAATGATTTTAAATATAAATCTTACAACATGGAAGTCATGTATGGTTCTCCATACCGATATTTGAAAAGTATCTGCGTGTAGAATTTTACTTCCATGTTCCATAAGCAAATGGAAGTATAGTGATGGCAAAAAAAATCGTGTTCCAGATAATTGCAGATTCTGATTGTACTACCCTCAAAACATGAATAAAAGTCATTTTTCGAAAAGTGTCTGTGTGTGAGTGAGTGTGTCTGGATGTAGATTTTTTCTGTGGCAAACGATAACAGCCGCAAATTCAAACAGAATCAAATACGTTTGGCATACAGCCCTGTATTGTAGAGTAATCAAGACCTATTGTTCTTGGTGAAGGTCGGTTAAGAGAAAGGGTAGTTGACCTGCAACGTTTTTACTTCCATGTCCTTTTTTTATCAAGAGTAATTTTTTTCTATGGCAAACGATAACAGTCGGAAATTCAAACAGAATCAAATAATGTTTCGCATACAACTCTAAATTGTAGAGTTCTCAAGATCTATTGTTTTTGGTGAAGATCGGTTAAGGGAAAGGGGTAGTTTACCAGCGACATTTTGTTTTAAAAGGGTATTATTTCCATGTTGCATAAGGAAATGGAAGTATGGTGATGGCAAAAAAAATCGTGGTCGAGATTATTGCAGATTCTGATTGTACTACCCTCAAAACATGAAAAAAATAATTTGTTGAAAAGTGTCTGTGTGTGTGTCTGTCTAACTGTCTGTGTCCATAGATTTTTTTTGGCAAACGATAACAGCTGCAAAATCAAACAGAATCAAATAATGTTTCGCAGACAGCTCTGACTTGTAGAGTTCTCAAAATCTATTGTTTTCTGTGAAGATCGGTTAAGGGAAAGGGGTAGTTTACCAGCAACGTTTATGTTTTAACAAGGATAATTTTTTTTATGACGAACGATAACTGCCGCAAATTCAAACAAAATCAAATACGTTTTTGCATACACCACTGAATTGTAGCGAACTGAAGGCGTTTTGATTATGGTGATGATCGGTTAAGGGAAAGGGGTAGTTTCCCGGCAACGATTTATGTTTTAACAAGGATACTTTTTCCTATGACGAACAATAATTGCCGTAAATTCAAACAGAATCAACTTCTTTTTTGCAATCCTTCCTGAATTATAGAGCACTCAAGGCCTGTTAAGTTTGGTGAAGATCGGTTACGAGAAAAGCGTAGTTTACCTACAACGTCTTATGTGATAACAAGGTTAATATTTTCTATGACGAACGATAACTGTCGTAAATTCAAAGAGAAGCAATTACTTTTTTGCATACCTATATCAATTGTAAAGATATGAAGGCCATTTGATTTTGCTGAAGATCGGTTAAAGGAAAGGGGCAGTTTACCAGTCACTATTCATGTTTTAACAAGAGTAATTGTTTCTATGACGAACGATAACTGCCACACATTCAAACAGAATCAAATAATGTTTTCAATGAATCCTGAATTATATAGAACTCAAGGCCTGTAGAATTTGGTGAAGATCGGTTAAGGGAAAGGGGTAGTTTACCTGCAACATTTTATGTTGTAACAAGAGAAATATTTGCATGACGAAAGATAACTGCCGCACATTCAAACAGAATCAAATACTATTTTGCATGCCTCCCTGAATTGTAGAGGAATGAAGGCCTATTGATTTTGGCGAAGATCGGTTAAGGGAAACGGGTAGTTTACCAGCAACGTTTATGTTTTAACAAGGATTATTTTTTCTATGACGAACGATAACTGCCGTAAATTCAAACAGAATCAAATACGTTTTTGCATACGGCCCTGAATTGTAGAGTACTCAAGACCTATTGTTCTTGGTGAAGATCGGTTAAGGGAAAGGGTAGTTGACCTGCAACGTTTTTACTTCCATATTTTTTTTTTATCAAGAGTAATTTTTTTCTATGGCAAACGATAACAGTTCTTTTGATTTTGGTGAAGATCGGTTAAGGGAAAGGGTAGTTGACCTGCAACGTTTTTACTTCCATATTTTTTTTTTATCAAGAGTAATTTTTTTCTATGGCAAACGATAACAGTTCTTTTGATTTTGGTGAAGATCGGTTAAGGGAAAGAGGTAGTTTACCTGCAACATTTGATGATGTAACAAGAGAAATATTTTCATGACGAACAATAAATGCCGTAACTTCAAACAAAATCAAATAATTTTTTACATGTGTGCCTGATTTGTAGAACACTCAAGGCCTTTCGATTTTGGTGATAATCTGTTACGGCGGAAAGGGCAGTTTACCGGAAACATTTTTTGTTGTAACAAGAGTCAAGTACTTAACTTTGATAAATATAGTATCCTGATAAGAAGATCTTAATAATCCACTGTAGAAAAACAGATGAAATATCTATAAATGAAGAGTTTAGTTGAACGGGCTGAGGATAATTTTCTATAAATGAAAATTATAGTTGAAAGGGAAGGGTATAATTTTTATATGTGTACTACGTTATCGGCAACAAAGTAGTAGTTTGTTGTTAAAATTCCTTCCCGGGCTGCTTGGCGGTAATCCAATGTTTTTCTGCAAAAAAACCAGACGTATCGGCAATGCCGTCGACTGCCATCATCAGTGACAATCGAGTGCGATAAAGTGTGGTGGTATATGTTATTGACCCACAGTACTGTGGTTAAGGCTGAAGCAATAAGTACAGAGAAGTTGTTTCTATGGAAACATTTCATTTCGTAAATGATTTTAAATATAAATCTTACAACATGGAAGTCATGTATGGTTCTCCATACCGATATTTGAAAAGTATCTGCGTGTAGAATTTTACTTCCATGTTCCATAAGCAAATGGAAGTATAGTGATGGCAAAAAAAATCGTGTTCCAGATAATTACAGATTCTGATTGTACTACCCTCAAAACATGAATAAAAGTCATTTTTCGAAAAGTGTCTGAGTGTGAGTGAGTGTGTCTGGATGTAGATTTTTTCTGTGGCAAACGATAACAGCCGCAAATTCAAACAGAATCAAATAGTTTGGCATACAGCCCTGTATTGTAGGGTAATCAAGACCTATTGTTCTTGATGAAGGTCGGTTAAGAGAAAGGGTAGTTGACCTGCAACGTTTTTACTTCCATGTCCTTTTTTTATCAAGAGTAATTTTTTTCTATGGCAAACGATAACAGTCGGAAATTCAAACAGAATCAAATAATGTTTCGCATACAACTCTAAATTGTAGAGTTCTCAAGATCTATTGTTTTTGGTGAAGATCGGTAATGGAAAGGGGTAGTTTACCAGCAACATTTTATGTTTTAAAAGGGTATTATTTCCATGTTGCATAAGGAAATGGAAGTATGGTGATGGCAAAAAAAATCGTGGTCGAGATTATTGCAGATTCTGATTGTACTACCCTCAAAACATGAAAAAAATAATTTGTTGAAAAGTGTTTGTGTGTGTGTCCAACTGTCTGGGTCCATAGATTTTTTTTTTGGCATACGATAACTGCTGCAAAATCAAACAGAATCAAATAATGTTTCGCAGACAGCTCTGAATTGTAGAGTTCTCAAGATCTATTGTTTTCTGTGAAGATCGGTTAAGGGAAAGGGGTAGATTACCAGCAACGTTTTATGTTTTAACAACGGTAAATTTTTCTATGAAGAACGATTACTGCCGCACATTCAAACAGAATCAAATATCGTTTTGCGCACACCACTGAATTGTAGCGAGCTGAAGGCGTTTTGATTATGGTGAAGATCGGTTAAGGGAAAGGGGTAGTTTATCTGCAACGATTTATGTTTTAACAAGGATAATTTTTTCTATGACGAACGATAATTGCCGTAAATTCAAACAGAATCAACTTCTTTTTTGCAATCCTTCCTGAATTATAGAGCTGGTTGATTTTGGTGAAGATCGGTTACGAGAAAAGCGTAGTTTACCTACAACGTCTTATGTGATAACAAGGTTAATATTTTCTATGACGAACGATAACTGTCGTAAATTCAAAGAGAAGCAATTACTTTTTTGCATACCCATATCAATTGTAAAGATCTGAAGGCCATTTGATTTTGCTGAAGAACGGTTAAAGGAAAGGTGTAGTTTACCAGTCACTTTTCATGTTTTAACAAGAATAATTGTTTCTATGACGAACGATAACTGCCACACATTCAAACAGAATCAAATAATGTTTTCAATGAATCCTGAATTATATAGAACTCAAGGCCTGTAGAATTTGTGAAGATCGGTTAAGGGAAAGGGGTAGTTTACCTGCAACATTTTATATTGTAACAAGAGAAATGTTTTCATGACGAAAGGTAACTGCCGCACATTCAAACAGAATCAAATACTATTTTGCATGCCTCCCTGAATTGTAGAGGAATGAATGCCTATTGATTTTGGTGAAGACCGGTTAAGGGAAACGGGTAGTTTACCAGCAACGTTTATGTTTTAACAAGGATAATTTTTTCTATGACGAACGATAACTGCCGTAAATTCAAACAGAATCAAATACGCTTTTGCATACGGCCCTGAATTGTAGAGTACTCAAGACCTATTGTTCTTGGTGAAGATCGGTTAAGGGAAAGAGGTAGTTTACCAGCAACATTTGATGTTGTAACAAGAGAAATATTTTCATGACGAACAATAAATGCCGTAAATTCAAACAAAATCTAATAATTTTTTACATATGTGCCTGATTTGTAGAACACTCAAGGCCTTTCGATTTTGGTGATAATCGGTTACGGCGGAAAGGGCAGTTTACTGGAAACATTTTTTGTTGTAACAAGAGTAAAGTACTTAACTTTGATAAATGAAGTATCCTGATAAGAAGATCTTAATAATCCACTATAGAAAAATAGATGAAATATCTATAAATGAAGAGGTTAGTTGAACGGGCTGAGGATAATTTTCTATAAATGAAAATTAAAGTTGAAAGGGAAGGGTATAATTTTTATATGTGTACTACGTTATCGGCAACAAAGTAGTAGTTTGTTGTTAAAATTCCTTCCCGGGCTGTTTGGAGGTAATCCAATGTTTTTCTGCAAAAAAACCAGACGTATCGGCAATGCCGTCGACTGCCATCATCAGTGAAAATCGAGTGCGATAAAGTGTGGTGGTATATGTTTTT